>CM034148.1:799415252-800615252 GCA_019776745.2 Taxus chinensis | reverse complement strand
CTTGAATGCCTCAAATTTGTCTTGGCAAGTGAATTTTTGAATACATTTTCATGTTGTTCCAATTTCAAGAAAAAATGGAGTTGTATGTTGTACTGTAGAACACATTTGCGTATGAAATGTACTTGTACCTCAAAGTGCTTTTTCCATTCATGAAAAATTGGATTGTGAACAATTGTTATAACACCTTCATTGACAACATACAAGATGGTCCGGTTTATTTTGTGGTACTCCTAGTCCTTAAAGTATGGTGATGTATCCATTTCGCTTCACAAAAAAACTCCTCCTATAGTGTGATATTATACTTCAGTGGAAGATTTAAAAACAAAGTTTTGATTCTTGCTTCCCCATGATATTGGACTAGATCGCAAAAAGAACACATATCCAAAAGTGGATTTCCTATCATCAATATTTTCTTGCATGATCATTATCCTAGAATATAAGGACTAGAATGCAAGAAATATTGATGATAGGAAATCCACTTTTATTATGAATACCTTGTTAATGGATTTCCTATCAAGGTGTTCATAAGGATGATGGATTTCCTATCATCAATATTTATTGCATTCTAGTCCTTATTTCATATCATCAAATCACTTTTTACATCCATTTGGGTGACTTTCCAACCAAACCGTGTAGCTAGAGGAAAAATCATCTTGATAGTTTTGATCTTAGTCGTGGGAGAAAAATAATCCTCATAGTCAATGCCTTCTTTATGAGCATACCCTATTTACTACCAAACTCACCTTGTGTTTGTCAGTATTGTGATTTTATTTATACTTCATTTTGAATATCCATATGCATCCAATCATATTCTTCTTTGGTATAAGGTTTGTAAGCTCCCAATCATTTTTTGGTGACTTATACTCTACATCTATGGCATCTTTCCAATGTTTTTACTATAGGGATTCCTAAACTTGTGAGGGATCAATAGGTTCAAAAATTGTACTCATTAAGGAAAAATAGACCTCGTCATGAGACATGCTATGAGTCCTTGGTCCAGTGGAGGATGTGTTTGGGACACCATCCAAATTTTTATCTTGTAGCATACTTGTATACCACTTTGGGTGTATATTAAGGTTCATGTGGGTTTTGATTCTGATTGTTCTTCACCATCTTCCTCCTCATCATTATCCTCATTAGATTGATATGATCATTAAGTGAGCTCATGTGGAAGCTCATGGAAGGTGCATATACACATTTCTTCTCAATTAACTCAAAATCTATGCAGATGTATATCTGTTTCATTTGTATCCATCAATAAGTAATCAATTTCCTCTTGATTATACCCTAAGAAGATATACCTTTCTACTTTCATATCCATTTTAGTTCTCTTCTTTTGGGGAACATGCAAACTAGATTTACATACAATTTTTTTTAAGATGTGTAATTGATGGATTTCACCTTGACCATGCTTCTTGTGGTGTTACCCCATCAAAACTTATAATAGGAACGTTGTTTAGTATATGCATTGTCATCTTATGCTTAGTTTCTTCAGCCTAATATTTTTTTGACAAGCTAGACTTGTCAATCATAAAATCACACCATTTCCATGATAGTATCATTTATTTGTTTAAAAACACCATTTTTTTGTGGCGTATGTAAATGATTCATTTGACTAAAAAATTACATGAGTTTCTAAGAATTGTTTTAACTCATTACTGGTGCATTCCCCTTTTTATTTGAACTGAGTATTTTTTATTTAATGATGAGTTTTAGTTTCAACATCAACTTAGATTTTTTTGAAATTCTAAAAATATTCATATTTTTTACAAATACAGTATATCCACATTTTTCATGAAAAATCATCAACGTAGATCATGAAAAATTAATACCTTGCAATGACTAGGTCTCATAGGTCTGTAAAGATTGGTATGCACTATATCAAATTTACCAAGGACCTAAAATGCACTATTCTAAAATAGTGCTCCATGTTATTTTCCTTGCAAACAATGTTGATATATATATTTATATAGAGAGGTGGCAATCCTTTCACCATATAATATCAACGAAGTGTGTTGAGACATCCAAAAATTATGTGACCAAGTCTTCTATAACAAAAATATATTGAGTTTGTATCCTTTGCCACAAGGGCCTGATTATCTATCTGAACAAATTCAAGTTAGAACACTCTACCCATACTAGAAGATGATTTAACAATCTTGGAGCTTCTGTACTTATCTCAAATGAGAAACATCTCTTTACCACTAGTACATTCAAAATCAATGTTCAAATTATCCTCCAATAGCTGAATGATTGATAAAATATTCTTACTTAAACCATTGACATAGAGTACATTAGTTATCTTACATGTGTTAATTCTAAGAAGTAATGAAATGTTTCCAATACCTTGGAAAATCTATCTTGTATCATATCACCCAAAGAAACATGATTTTTTGTTGTGCATGTCATTCAATGTGAAGAACCAATAACCTTGTGTCTAGTCATGTATCGGGTTACATGCAAATTAATATAACATTGTGTGAAGTGGGTTCTTCAAGGGCTTTGGCAGCATACATGAATTCCCCATCATTAGAGTTATCTTCATGTTTAACAATGTTGCCTTGTCGTGGATTCTTCTTTCCACTTTCCTTTTTCACTCCCTATAAATTATTTTGTTGTCCCCAAGATGATTATTATTTATTTCAATTCTTCACATTAGATGATACCTATTGAAGTGCATTGTACCAACAATAGTTTGTTAGGTTGTGGAGCTTGGTTTTCATATTGGATGCATTGTAAATTTGTACACTAAAAGGTACTATACATTCTTCATGTATTCTCGCTGGGTTTGGGGGCAAAAGCCCCGGAGATTTTTTTTTGGGAGTAACTGAAAATGTGGTTTTTCATATATTAATTATATGGGTGGTATCTGACCCATAGGTTTATGGGAGGTCATGATGGGTTGGTTTCTTGTGCCTATGGTATTGGTTCTCATGGTATTGTAAAAATGCGTAGGTAGTTACCTATTGATGTGTTTAAAAATAGTTGGGCATACAATAGGGAGAGATATGGTGTGTGTGAATTCAAGTGTGTATTCAAGAGAGTTTGTTGAGCATAACTCCAAACAAGATCTTTGCATTGTAATTGTGAAAAGAACGATCTGAGAGTGGATTGTACTCTTGTTGGATTGTAATAAAATATGATCAAGTATTTCTTGGGTGGATGTAGCCCACATTGTGTGAACAACATTAAATCGTGTCTTCTTATTGTGCATTTTTTATTTATGTTGTTTTTATATATTATGTTACATAGTTCTTGTTGTTGTGATTATGTGGGATTATTTTGTAGTTATTTATATATTATCCCTAATATATTTTTAGGTCATGGTCCTTGTGTCCCCAACTAAGACATTGTTTTTGTTGTTTGTTCCTTGATTCTATTGACTAATCTTCTTTTGGGGTTTCTTAAATGATTTCATCTTTTTCTTCCCTTTATAGTATGAAGCAAGAGTGTGTTCCTCTTCTTATTATTCTTCTATGTATATGGATTCTTCTTGTTTCAACATATTTACCAAATTCTCAAATGTCGGTGCGTGTCCCATAATAGTCAAAGTGGTCACGAAGATCTTATATGAGGGGGGACAATACTTCTCAACATGATGGATACAAGAGATTCATTTATCACTTCCCTTCCCAATGCTTGGAGTGACACCCTAAAAGTTGTAACATGCCTTAAAAAGGATTCTATTTTCTCGCCACTTTTCATTTTGAGATAATGTATTTGAATCTAGAGGTAGAGGATGGTATTACCTATTCATTGCCTCAAAAAAATGGTTCTCATCATATCCCATGCTTCCTTGGTTGTCTTGGCATCACAAATGTGGGGTTGAAAATCATTTGAAACTCCAACCAATAAGATCAACTTAGCCTTTTGACTAGCTATGTCAAACTTTCATTATCCATTTGCATCATTTTCAAGGTGAATAAGAGTTATGTCAACTACATTTCATGTCTTCAAATTCAAATTCAGCTCTCTAATTTTATTCTTCCACGTAGCATTTTTGTCTCCTCTTAGCAACCAAAAATATGGAAGAAATAATTATGGAGCATTTCACAACTATTTTTGTAAACTACAGGAAGAGGGATGAGCTCCTTATCACTCCAAATAGGTCACCTTTTCTATATATCGTCAATTTGATAAACTAGAATTCTCTATATGTGTGCTTTTTTGATACACCCATCAATAGTGGAAGAAGATTGTCCTCTCGATATATACACTCATATGTGAGAGAGGAATTATACTCGGTATTTAGATAGTACATGAAAGGGGTCCATCTAGTCAATGAAACTTGATTAGTGGCCAAAAACCACATGTTAGGATATACATATAATGCTTATGATAGATGGGAAGTGGATGGAGGGACAAATGCGTAAAATTTTACATATTTCTCCTTGATTTATAATGATGATGTAACGTAAATCATGTTTACAACTATTTTATGAGTTAGATACAGTAGTTCACATGATGAAAGTACATGTAAGAGCTTCACAGAGGCACCATATATACTGAATGCTTATATGAGTTTTAAAAAAGCTTTTGATTTGTGTAATATAATTTTTAAGAGGAGTAAACTATTAATTTTCAAATAATTACAATAAAAAAAATTCCAATTTATGCAAAAAAGAGGCCCCCTCTACTCAAAAAACTTTGATTAACATTATTAAGATTTCCATATACACAAGGCACAATGCTTAATGTTATTTAAGCTTTGGCATGGTTTGGTTGAAAATAGAAGGAAATCCTACGTGGTTGGCATGGTTTGGTTGAAAAAATAAGGAAATCCTACGAGGATGTGGAATAGACTCGACCCTTTACCACGTAATTTCTAATATCTTAGCAAGAGAGAAGTCACCAATTTAGCCAAGTTGATTTCCATTTATATGGAAGGGAGACAATAGTACATAAAATGTATATAGTAGTAGTTTTTTTAAAATAAAATAAAAATCCCGACCCTATTTTGAATGTTACTTTTACTTTATTGTGGAATGATGCTGAAGCTTCACTTCCAACCTTAAGTATTTTACTATTGGAACTGCCCTTTATAATAATTAAATTTTGCATGTATTTAAATATGAATTTGGGAGTAAATATCCATGCCGTCATGTTTTCCAAGCTATGTTTTTTGACATTGCCTTTAGAGCATTGATATTTTTCTTCCGGTTAGGGATTCTACTTGCTTTGAATGGGTGTATGTGACCACCACCATTGCAAAAAATATGGAGATCCAAATGAATGGTTGGACGCAATTTCTAGGTTGATACTTTGTGAGGATAGCACCACTATCATGAGGAAGGAGAGGGGTCTTCACTTAACCCTAAATTGCTACCATCAACGGGATTTTTCTCTTGGGATTGTAAAGATAAGTGTGGATCTTGTAGGTGTAATGTGTTAAAGCTTTCCAAACAAAGGATGGATCTCCACTTTGGAGGAAGGTTATTGGTAACTCTAACTTTGGGAGTACACTAATTTTAATAGGGGTTTTGCCAACTTAAGAGGAAAAAATTCTGAAATATCTAATTTTTTAATCTTATTTTTATTTTGGAAATTGCTAAAACTTGCAAAAAAATTTAATGTAGGATAAAAAATGTTTATTTAAAACAAAAACTAGCTCACAATATGATTTCACATTCGAAGCAAGATGTGGTTCCTAGGTACTCCAATTTTCTCAACTTTTAATCTGAAACTCTTCAAATATTCAATTCTCCTCCTAAAAATATGCAAGAGTAAACTCAAATTATGCAATTTTGTGCAGTAGTTAAGGGGTTGGGTTTGAGAGGAAGGAGGATGAGGGTGTTATATTTAGCTACTCTCTCTTATATTTCTCTACTTCCAAAACCTCCCTAGCATGTTAAAAGGCTATACCTACTTTGATACCAAATGGTAACAATGCAAGACATAATTGTATTAGTGCAAAACTAGTTATTACATTCATAAGAAAGGGATGTAATGTTTATAGGTATTGTATAACCATGATAATAATAACAAAATGGCTATACAAGTTAAACAAAACCAACAACATACAAAGAATACATAATATGGGAATAATTATTCACAACATAATGAAAATTATAAAATAATATCTACCCAACAATAATAACAATATGACATACCTGAGTAAAAGTTACTCATTTATAAATTACTATGATTTAGTTACTCCTAACATTTCCCATTTCAATTTTTTTCATTTTCAATGGAAATTTTAATTATAACTCTAATTTTAATGAGATTTGTGAATAAATACAAGGAAGCTATCTTAGTAATACTTGAAAGTAGAGAAGGAAAGAAAATACATTTTTTTAAGAGTTTATCAACAAAACAATTTCCCAGGAAATGAAGTATGAGTTACAAAATATGTTTCATGAGTTCCTCTAGAGATAAAGAAGAGGTATGAATGTGCGTTATTAAAATGCTTCAAAACTTAGTTTCCCTACATATTCCTAAGCTCTAATCAAGTAAATCCTCTATAAAATCTAGAGTGTACGAGGAGGTTAGGCCAGATATGTGGTTACATTTATGGATATCATATTGAACTCCTCTATATCCTAAGAATGTGAGATAAGGATTATGTGTATGGATATTATGTTATAATGTGTTTTTAAATCTGATCTTTCTTAGTATCCTCAGCTATGACTATGGTACAATTGTCTCTATCCTTGTGCACATATAGAAATTTGAGTTTTGTAGTGGGTGTGATCTAGCATTGTGGGTTATTAAATTCTTGACTATGGTGATAAGAAGGTGTTGATAACCTTGTTTCTTGTTGATGTTTTTCCACTTGTTGATAAAGTACTATATGATTGGGAGGTGTATGTGCTTTTACATTACAAACATATATTTTTAGATTGATTGGCATGCATTAAGTGCAATGTGATTACTGTGGCAGTATGTATCATCATTCATCATGATTGGAACACTATTAAAGGTTGAAAGAGAGGAACTTATATTTTAAGAAGTATTATTCATCATAAGTTGTGAGGATAACCCTGTTGTTATAGACCCTATGTTTTAGGTCCTCAGTGAGTATAATTTCAAATTATTTTGGGAAATTTGATTGTTCTACCTTGTTGTAAACATTGATAGTTAGTGATCATGGTCAAGGCATGGAAATTAAACTCATTTTTTGAACTCTAGGATTCTATTACATACTATGAAATGTTCTTAGTGGTGATAAATCATAGGATGATTGGACTGACCTAAGGTTCTATACACTAAATATTTTAGGTGTTGTCATACCAATGTTTGTGCACCGGATCCCACCAAAATGTCATAATTAGGTATATTTGGGTCACAATAGTGACCAAGTATTTACTTATAAAGTATTTTTGTGAGTGAGTGATCAACTTTACTATACAAAAGTATTGTATGTGCATCGTAGGACATTTGGGGATACTCATCTTTTCCATATTGGATACATTCAATATTGAATTGTGTACAATATTTTCTATATGGTATATAGTCTAATAGAGGATAATTAACTCATACAGGGGGAGAAATGACCCCTTTGATCTATTGATTCATTTTTTTAATTGAACTCAATCCACATCAGAACACATTACTTAAATCAGTTTCTAATTGAAATTCCTTATCTAGATTTTATACATCCAATGTGAAATGGTGAATCTTACTCATGATATCCTTACTTAGGTGTTGAATAATGTGTTATGATACCTTTAAATGTAAGAGTTAGTAGTAGTACCTTTTTGTGTTAGTTGATGTGCTAGAAAGTTTATAACCTATTGGGTGATGTTTTCTTGATTATTGTTGGGGTTAGCACACCGGTTGTACAGATAATATATCATATCTAAGCATACATGCAAATAAAAGCGGATATTCTACCAGAAGAAATATACAAACAAGAGATATAAATCAACACCAGATTTAACGTGGTTCACCCAGTGTGGGCTACGTCCACCAAGAAACAAGCCAATATATTATCCAAAGCTTTGACAAGATATACAATTGAATATTTACAATCTTCCACACCTCTCAAATGTACAATACTTTCTTTCTCTCAAGATTTTTCTTCTTCTCCAAGAATTCTCTCTCTCACAATTATTCTCACAATAATCATCAAATTTTGCAAGTTCTTCTTAATTCTTACTTCTAAACCCTAGCTTTCATGCTTATATAGGCGTATACAAACTTAGGGCACTTAGCCATGTAATTACAATCAATAGATCTACTTTAATACTAAAAATAGATCTAATTCCCAAGAGTTAAATAAAACACTCCACATAGGTAACCGATTATCGGTTAGCCCTAACTGATGTCGGTCCTAGGTGACCGATGTCCAGTTCCCTCCATAACTGATGATGGTTACTGTGTTTTCCAGCAAGTTTCACATTGCATGCTAATCCGAATTAATTGAGCTCCACAACTCAACAATCTCCCACTTGGAGATTAATTACTGCACCATACCTGTACAACGTCATTCTTGGATCCTTCCTTAGCTTTATTTCTTCCTCTTCAAGTCTCAAACTCAAAGACCAATAGAAGTGGAGTGTAGATCCAACTTCTCCTTTGTCTAATGGCTTTGTTAGCATATCCACAGGGTTCTTTCTCATATGAATCTTTTCCAGATTCAACTGCCCATCCTCCAATACCTATCATATGAAGTGATACCTCAACTGAATGTGTTTTGTTCTCAGAATGAAATGCTTGAGTTCTTTGCCAAATGAATTACACTCTGACTATCACTGAATAATTTACAATCATCTTGCTCCTTTCCCAACTCTTCCATGAACCTACTCATCCATATCATCTCCTTGCTAGCCTCTATAGTTGTAACATACTCTACCTCTGTAGTATACAAAGCCACAACCTTCTATGCAATCTTGAAATCTTGCTAACTGTTGTCCCACCTACTGTGAAAATATATCCAGTAGTGCTCCTTCTACCATCCAAATCTCTAGCCATATCTGAATCAACATATCCACATAATGAAATATCCAAACCTCCATAGCATAACTACATGTTAGATGTCCCTTTAAAATACCTGAGTATCCATTGGACTGCTTTCCAATGCTCTTTACCTGGATTGGCCATATATCTACTCACAACTCCCACTGCCTGTGCAATGTCTGGTCTGGTACAAACCATAACATACATGAGACTCCCAACTGCTGAAGCATATGGCACTCATGTCATGTATTTGACCTCCTCATGTGATGAAGGACACTGATCTTTGCTCAATTTGAAGTGTCCAGCCATAGGTGTACTAACAGGTTTTGCATTCTACATCTTGAACCTTTCTAACACCCTATAGATATAATCCTCCTAAGACAAATACAATTTCTTGTCCTTTTTATCTATGTATTTTCATGCCAAGGATTCTTTTTATAGCTCCTAAATCCTTAATAGAAAATGTGTGAGCTAGCTTTCCCTTAAGCTCACCAATGTCCTGCATACTAGATCCTGCAATAAGCATATCATCCACATACAAGTAACAAAATAATATAGCTCCCATTTTCAAGCTTCTTGAAATAAACACAATGGTCAGATTCACATCTCAAGTAACCATGCTCATGCATAAAACTATCAAACCTCATGTACCATTGCCTTGGAGCTTTCTTGAGCCCATATAGGCTATTTTTCAACCTACACACTAATTTATCCTTACCCTTGACTTCATACCCAAGTCAGCTGCTGCATATAAATCTCTTCATCCAAATCACCATGAAGGAAATTTGTCTTCACATCTAGTTTCTCTAAATGCAAATCCTCTACTGCAACTAAACTCAATACAATACGAATAGAAGTCATCTTAACAATAGGAGAAAATATTTCACCAAAGTCAATACCTACTTTCTGTGCAAATCCCTTTACTACAAGCCTTTTTTTGTACCTTTTATGTCCACCCTCTTCTTCCTTGATCCTGTAAACCCACTTGTTCTGCAATGTCCTCTTACCTATTGGAAACTTAACCAAATCCCAAGTTTGGTTCTGTTCCAAGGAGTCCATCTCCTCATCCATGTCATGCTCCCACTGGATGTGGGTCTTATCCTGCATTGCTTCTTCAAAAATTTCTAGTTCACCATTATCAGTCAATAAAAAATAAAATAGAGAAGGTGTAAATCTTTTTGGAGGTTTACTTACCCTTTGTGACCTTCTCATAGGAGTTTGGGGTACCGAGGCTCATTCTGGACCTCCTGGACATTTGTATCCAAATCTATCAGTGACCGATGCCGGTCACCTATAACCGACATCGGTTCTGCTAATAGATGTCAGTTTGTCTCTTCTATAACTGATACTGGTTCATTGACCATGTCGGTCAGGGGTCAACTGACACCGGTTACTGTGTAACCCTATCGGTATTACTTTTAAATCATGAGAGTTCATTTTCATTCACAAACTTCTCAACTGGTTCATCCTTGGGTACCAAAATTTGATCCCTGTACATTCTCTTTTCATTCCATTCAATATCACGACTCTTAATAATTTTAGAATTACTCTAAATCCCAAAAATGGAATCCAAAATCACCAAATCCATAACCAATGAAAGTGCATCTCTTGGATTTTGCATCCAACTTTTTTCTATTTTCCTTATCAACATGCACAAAAGCTTCTGAACCAAAAAATTTAAGAAAAGAAAGATTTACCTCTTTTCCAGTTCCAAGCTTCCTCTAGTATTCCTCCATCTAGTGAACTTGAAGGCCTACGGTTAATCAAATAAACTATTATATCAATTGCTTCTACCCAAAACTGCAAGGGCAATCCAGAATGTATCCTCATACTTATAACACATTCCATGATTGTCATGTTCATTCTCTCTGCAACACCATTCTCCTGTGGTGTTCTTGGAACCATTCTTTCTCTACGTATCCCATTCACTAAACAATAATCATTGAAATCTTTGCTACAATATTCACCACCATTATCAGATCTAAGGCACTTTAAATTTGAATTTGATTCATTCTCAACAAGGGCTTTCCATCTTTTAAAAGTCTCAAAAACATCAGATTTATGTTTAATACAATAAACCCATACCTTTCTTGTATCATCATCAATGAAAGTAACATAATACTTGGATCCTCCATGAGAAGCTACTTGAGCTGGTCCCCACACATCTGAGTGTACAAGCTCCAATTTCTGCTCCTTCTTAGTTTCCCCAACTTTGAGAAATATCACTCTCTTTTTCTTTCCAAAGATACAATGCTCACAAAAATCAAGATCTAAATCTTTCAAATATGATAACTTACCCTTAGCCTTTAAGATTTACATTCCTTTTTGACTCATATGGCCCAACTGATTATGCCACATGCATGCATATGAATCTGAAGTAGATAATGTAGAAAAGGAATCAGTAACACAGGTAGATAAATATAATGTTCCTACCTTCTTACCTCTTGCCACAACAAAAGCACCCTTGGTGACTTTCCAAGAGTCTCTTGTAAAATGTAACCATGCAACTAGCTTCACCTAGTTGCCCTGCAGAAATAAGATTCCTCCTGAGGCTTGGCACATGCCTCACATCTTTCAATACCCATGTATTTCCATTCTATAATTTTAGATGAACTTCCCCTTTACCAGTAATACTGCAAGGTTCATCATCACCCAAATAAACATGCCCAAAATTACCCTAGACATAATTTCTGAAATAACCCTTATTAGGGGTTGCATGGAAAGAATCTCCTGAATCTAAAACCCATGATTCAATTATATTATCTAAAGAAATAATAAGAAGCATCTTGCATTACCTCTGATGTAGCAATATTTGTCTTCTTTACCTTTACCTCTGGTTGTTGGTTCTCTTTATCCTTTGACCAACAATCTTTCTTTGCATGTCCTTTCTTTCCACATTTCCAACAGGTAATTCCCTTACCTCTGGATTTAGATCTGCTATCCCTTGACTTTGATTTCCCATTACTCTTACTCTTGGATCTCTCCTTCTGTTTGCCCCTGCTTTCTACATTCAAAGCATTCTCAGATGATGATTCCTCTGTACTCTTACTTGTGAATTTCTTCATTCAAGATTATACTAACCACATCATCAAACTTCAAAATATTATTAGCAGATGTTGTATTACTAACAACTTTGATTACCAAGTTATCCCAATTATCAGGCAAAGAACATAAGAATAAAAGTTCTTTCACTTCATCATCAAATGGTATATCAACCGATTTTAACTGATTTACAATAGATTTGAAATCATTCAAATGACTAGATGCAGATCCACCTTCATGCATCTTAGAACTAAATAGTTTCTTCATCAAATAAAATTTATTTGAAGCACTAGGTTTTTCATATAAATTAGCAAGAGATTTCATTAACCCTACCGTAGAAGTCACTTCTGTAATATTGGAAGCCATGGATGCTGTCAGGCTCAATCTTATAGATCCCAAAGCCTTTCTGTCAAGAATCTTCCATTCTTCATCAGTCATATTCGTAGGTCTAGACTTCTCATCCAATGGTAAGTACAAATATCTTTGATATAGATAATCCTCAATCTGCATCTTCCATAATTGATAATTTCAGTTGTCAAACTTCTCTACCTTGTATTTATTTTCTTCTGCCATTGTTGTAGCTCCCACTCAATCAGAAAACCCTCTGTGAGTAAATATGTCAACACACAAAACCCTCAAACAAATCTTTGATACCAGTTTTTGGGGTTAGCACACCGGTTGTACAGATAATATATCATATCTAAGCATACATGCAAATAAAATTGGATATTCTACCAGAAGAAATATACAAAACAAGAGATATAAATCAACACCAGATTTAACGTGGTTCACCCAGTGTGGGCTACGTCCACCAAGAAACAAGCCAATCTATTATCCAAAGCTTTGACAAAATATACAATTGAATATTTAACAATCTTCCACACCTCTCAGATGTACAATACTTTCTTTCTCTCAAGCTTTTGCTTCTTCTCCAAGAATTCTCTCTCTCATAATTATTCTCACAATAATCATCAACTTTTGTAAGTTCTTTTTAATTCTTACTTCTAAACCTAGCTTTCATGCTTATATAGGTGTATACAAACTTAGGGCACTTAGCCATGTAATTACAATCAATAGATTTTATTTAATGCTAAAAATAGATCTAATTCCCAAGAGTTAAATAAAACACTCCCGCACAGGTAAATGATTCCAGCTAGCCCTAACCGATGATGGTTCCTCCTTTCCTAACCGATGCTGGTCATAGGTGACCGATGTTGGTCCCTCCATAACTGATTATTGTTACTGTGTTTTCCAGCAAGTTTCACTAAGTGTGCTTGTTATGTTTTGTGTGTTAGATAAAAAATTGTGCTACTAAGGAGAAAAGCTAAATTACATGGGTATAATGTCATGTGACTAAATATCCATAGAAATATTTCAATACATTAAAAGGATTAAAACTTACCCATGTGTGGGTGAGAGAAGAGTAAAGATAACTAAAATGATACATAAAAGATATATTCCCTAGAAGATAAAGGGTGTGAGAGCATTATGCTAGAAATAATTGATGTAGAGACTATATGAATGATGTAGAGACTATATGCCACCAATATCAATCAACAAGGTAGGAATACCAAATAGTACAACCTCCCTATATGCCTTGTTCAAGACTAGTCTCTTCCTGACTTAATATGGCTCAAACATGCAAATTTTATCTTCCTTTGGCCTCAGAAGGTTTTCCATAACCATGTACTATGTTCTCATTTTCAGTCTTGAGCTGATAACATTGTTTTAATGAGAAAAAATAAGAACTAATTCAATTGGTTTCATCTCTACCAAATTTCCCTTTACTAGCTTGATAAGATCTTGGGCCAAGGTCAATAAATTTGATCTTTTAGTCTTCCAGGAGTCATGAACCCTTTGCACCCTACCTACATGCTCTTTTTATGTAAAAACAACCCTTCACAAAGATCCACAACAAAGGAATCAGTAAACTTCACTACTTCTCCTTAAACTATTCACTTTGAGTTCAAGAACTAGAGTCTTTGGTGGTTTTATGATTAGAATTAGAACCATCTGCAAGAGATCTAGAACAAGTGAACTTATTTCACACAGCCATTGTGCACCTCATAGAGTGTGTTAAATTTTATAGTTCACGTCTTCTAACTCACCCTCAATCACTCTCCCAACCTCTTTATTGGCCTACACCTCAAATATCCCTGAAATTAATCTTTTGTCAGTTTTATCAAACACTTAAGAAAACTTTGAATCCAAATATGGAGGTTTTAAATCACCCTTTAAACTCTATTACCTCCCCAATAAGTCTCCACTTATTTCTCCAATCCAATTTGCATCTTTTTCCACACTACCATGTCTCCTTTAAGGTTGTGACATCTACACAGATAAACTATCAAAGATAACCCACGGAAGAATGATGGTTTTGACTTGATTCTTTCAAAAACACTTGAACATCCCCAAGACAAGTATTTCTTCCTAATTTTAGAGAGTTTGGCTGGTTTATTTTCTATAAAAAAAGGGAATTTCTTCTTTGTAACCCTAGGTTGAGGGTTTCCTCCACTGTGCAAGCCCGAGGGGGAAAATTTTTATGATTCTTTGTGATACTATCACCTCAATCACTCCTGCCAGCTTCATATAGATTGTATCAACATTTGTAGTATACCAAAAGGTAAATTATCTCTTGAACAACCTTAATACTCTCTGTAACTTTGTTTCCAATAGTGGACTGAGACTGTGACTCATTGTTTTCAAACTTTTGAAAGGATATAATCTTCTTAATGGCTTAAACACTTATACTAAGACAAAATATCATTCAATCACTCTCCTCCTCTATTCTAAATGGTCTCGGGTCCCTTTAAACTTTGAAACAAATGAAAAAAATCTATACTCTACCCTCAAGGTAGAGGTTTCTCAATTCTTCACGTTTTTTTTTCAACTAATCATGAACAAATACCTTCCTTCATATTCATTTGAAGGACCTCCTAGGCCTTTGATAATTTCATATACTTCCCTCACTTACATCCATCAACCTTCAAAGGCTTGTTACAGTATCATCTAACAAGCTATCAACTTGTTCAAGAGGTTGAATACTTTTCCTCGGCCTTAGGGTTTTTATACCAAAATGAGAGTCTCCTCATCATTGTGTAGGTTTTGCAGGAACCTTAATATTTTTATTGTCTTCACAAACTCACCTAATGCTTCTCCCATTTAAAATATTCTCCACTGACTCTTCCTTTTTCTTCTTACACTAATTGTTCATGGACTTACTCTGTCACGGGATTGTTAAACAATACTTCCACTAATAATGATAAAAATAAATCTAATATATGCAAGGAATTTCTATGTATAAGATCTCAATCAAAATGTTCCTTCCCAAACTAATTCCTTTGTCTTTCTTAACTCTAATTGTGTTTCACAGTGTTCAACTGTAGATTACTCAAGAAATTGCTACAACTCGCCAATGTTAAAAATCTAACATATACGTACATGTAAAGAAATAGATGAAAGGATAAATACTTAACTCTTTATCATTATACAAATACCATCTTGATCAAGATTCACCACTAAACAAATTTTCATGCAATCACCATACACAAATTTTAACTAGTAACTCACTAGTTTGCAAACTAGATTTCCTTTTTTTTCAAATCTTGGAGCTCCTACACTCCCAATATTTTGATCATTCAAATGATAGGTTGAAAATTGGTTACAAGTCCTTTTAAATGATCTCTCACATTCAGGTACCACCGAATGAGACCATTCACCTTCCTTTTTGGTCACTTGGACAAGCCATTCATGCTTCACCTTACATGGTAACACATGAGCACGAGCTTAAAATCTATTTGTAACCTATTGAATTATTTTTAAGACCATTACAAACATGATAAATTAACTTACCTCCAACACATAATACTAGACCATGCCAAACTTACAAAATCAAGCCAAAAATAGGCCTCTAAGACTCTAACTTGCACTTTTGGAGGGAAAGTGAATAATTTGAATTTTGAAAGGCCAAGAATCCAACTGACACCTCTAAATGATTCAAAAAGACTCACTAAACCTAAAACACACCCTCAAACCGAAATTTGATGACATCATGTCACATTTACAGAGATGGAGATGATGTTCATACATCAATAATTAAGTATTATGGTGTATTAAAATCAAAAGGTGTAAATGGAAGGTATATACATTGTGAATAGACATATTCTCAACCCTATAAAAGGAAATAAATTCATTTGAACGTGTGTGAGTGTAATGTGATTTTGTTTAAGAAAAAGACAAGGAATTGTGTTTTTATCTGTAAGGTAACGGGATAGAGACCCGTAACACTTTAAATAGCAATGAGATGAGGTCCACAGGGTGATTCTAAGGTGTGGCACATAGTGCACATCTTAGTTTCCTAGCCATGGCTAAGTGAATGTTTTTTTTTGCATTTTGATGTGCGATCACACCTAATTCCTCATTTTTGAGTGTGGCCTTATTGTTAGCTTACCTAGAAAAAATTAGCTATTCATGAATTTTATCTTCAAATATGAAATCATTAATAATAACTTTATAATATCGATCTTTGTTATTTGATCTATGAATGTTATGAATTTAGTTCTTATATTATGTATTTCAATGAAAATATCTTATGTTTAATCTATTTATTGTTGGATAAATATGAATCAAATATATGGAAAATAAGCACATCACATTACATCTTAAGGGTGGATATTAACTTGTATTTAATAAACCATATAGTATTGTACGTGATTAAAATGCACTTGCAATACTTAATTTTAATATTATGTCTATTCTACTTATAGAAAAGAGTAGCAATCAAGTTATTGACTTCATTGAATTTCACTATTAATAGATTAAAGCAACTATTAATACATTATACTAATAGATTAAAGAAAACTTTCTATAAAAGTAATATATTATCCAAACGTAAAACTAGACTCTTATTATTTTTATAAAATCATAGAGAAGTATAGTTAGAGGTAATTTGGTATGGAAGAAAGATTCATTGTAAAAATCCCTAAGGAGGGAAATGGGATCTCCTTCACCTCTAAGTTTAATATATTGGTAGTAATTCTACATTGATCACATCTATGTTTATATTGGTTTAATGTTTCACAGGTATATGCATGTATGTGGGTGTTTGTGTCAAGGTTAGCACAAATATCCTAAAACGTATACCATTTTTTTTACTAAAGCTACCATTTTTTTTTTTTAAGTAATCATTTACATTTGAAAAATGGAAAACTTGGTGACACAAATAAGGAATCCCTCACTTGTAAATGGCTTTCCTTCTTGAAAAATCCACTAACTAAAACTTTATATCAAAATTTCAATGATCTTAGGATAAAATTGAATCCATTCCTGTAAATTTGAGCATTTGTAATAGCCCAATATGTTCATAGATGTTTGAGTTGCATTTGACTTGAATATGTATTTTTTCCCATCTTTGAGCTTTATATCTCCATGGAAAAAGACTGAGTTCACATGGTTCTAGTTATCCTCCCTAAAAGATACCCTTGTAATATTATACATGAAAACCAAAAAAATTAGGTTGAATTTTAGGAAGTTATTGTTGCACATCATCCACCTTATTCTTGTGCAAAGGAGGAATTATAACAATACAAGGAATCTCACTTGTTGGAAGCACAATGGACTCAGAGGGGGGGGGGGGGGGGTGAATCAATCCTACAAAAAAAAATTACTTCATTAATCAATCCATACATTCATGAATCAGATTGTCCATACATCATTCATAACCATGTGTGCTTATTAAGATGTGCAACATCAATCACAAGAGCATGAAACAAAGTACACAACACAAGAACACCATATGTAAGTGGAAAACACTCATGGGAAAGAAAACCCATAGAAAATTTATTGATATTACACACAACAAAATAATTTAGTGAAGCACCAACTTCACAAGGAGCACCAACCTTACAATGAGCACCAACCCCTAATTTAGTGAAGCACCAACTCCAAAAGGAGGCTAAAATCCCCCTATGATGACCAAACATCAACTCAGCCACCTAAATATGTCTGATCTCTTATTTTTATACTACCACAACCAATGGAGATAACAATTTCAGCTCACAAACCCTAGCTCACACACTAGATTCTCAATCTCTCACAATCTTGCTCTTCCTTCACTTGTATTTGTTATAACCTCTTGCTCTCATGTCTTAAATCAATCCTCAACCCATCATGGTATTCCTCAGCCTTAAAATCATGCTCATATACTTGCAACTCACTCTCGTCTAGGTCACTCACTTTGCACACACACAACTAGCTTCAAAAAACACCAAAAACATGCTTTTATAAGCTTCTTTTGATTTCAAACATAAGCACAACCTTTTTCCCTCCTTTTGTTTGATCCATACATCAAGGGAAAATTTCAAATTTGAATTACAATAGTTACAAGTGACCCAAATAGGTCGGCTTGACTAAAACCCTCATTACATCTGTAAAAATAAGCTCAAAACCCCATGGGCACACAGTTCAAAATGCCCTTACATCAAAACCATACATTTTCATGACCCATAAACCCCTTACACATGATTAAAAATATAATTTTATATTCATACATGGTCATAATTTAGATCAACCAATCAGATTATTTCATTTAATGGGCCCAGTACTCTTTGTACTTCTCAAAATTGTTGTTTCCTACACCCTTTGAAACCCTGGGAACTTCATTAGGTCACCAAAACACTTCAACAAGATAAAACAATACCATGTAACCACTTGAAGGAAATGGCTGAAACTTTAGAATAATTCTTAGTAAGTTATAAGTAAGATTCATTTTAAGATACCTATGGGAAATTGAAGGTGGAATATTCCTGGAGAATATCCCCGAAACCACTTTCGCAAACATGGTGAATTTTTTGGGGTTTGTGTGCAAATTTTTTACACGAAAGAATATTTAATTTTCAATTCGTGCGATAGAAAGGCTGTAGACACACAACATAAGATTTATATTCATACGACAGTAAGGTTGTTGTCGTGTGACAACAAACAACATGTCGTGCGATAGTAAGGTTGATGTCGCGTGACAACAAACTTGTTGTTGCACGACAACATCCTTGCTATCGAATGTCAATGAGGGTGTTTTTCATACAACACCCTCACTGACATGTGACAGTAAGGTTGTTGTCAAGTGACAACAAGTTTGTTGTCGTGCAACAACAACCTTACTGTCACACGACAAGAGGTTTTTTGTCGCCTGACAACAACCTTGTTGTCGTATGACTATAAATCTCTTGTCATGCGTCAACAACATATTACTTTCACGCATCAACAACCTCTTGTCGTGTGTCAACAACTTCCTTCCATGCATAAAAAACTTCCTGTCATACGTCAACAACCTACCCTGCAAGTTCATTGTACTTTATATGTCAGTACCTCAGTAAAATAGTAGTAAGTTAGTTGTATACTACCCGAAGAATCACCTATATTTTTATAGGAGATGTTTTCAAATGTAGGTAAATCTGACCCCTAAAAAAATATACTGTAAAGTTTAGGCAAATAGGTCACTGACCTACTCCGAAAAATTCACCTTTTCAAATTTTCCTAAAATGGAATATTCACCAAATTACGAATATTCACTACTAAAAAAATCCTTGGTTAGAAGCCTTGAATCAACCTATTGATGAAATTTTTTTCCATGTCATTTAGTTGATAATATCAAAGGGGAAAATTTTGGTTCAACCTTGATCATGGCAAGCGTTTCTAGAATACCTGCAAACGAAGGTAGTGGACGTTGATTGTGCACTCCATAACGAATGAATGAAGCTCTTTTCCATGCAATTAAACCTGAAAATCAAAGACACTTCACAAAATGGAATTAGGAAAAATATGTAGGTAGGTTTCTTGGAAAAGGCAAGTTCCCAGAAGCCAAAAGACTTCCTTGTGTGGACATCAACCTGATTTTCAGCACTTAAGATTTTATTGATGAAATGGTGTACAATATGAGATATAAAAATGCGATAAAATGTATTATCACTTATTTAGATTATTACATACATCAGGTGATAACAATAATTAAAAGTAATAAGCCTAGAATCTGAAGTCGGAATCTAGGTTCGTAATTAAGCTTTCAGAAAAGAAGTTAGAGCCTAATGAGCAGGCTAAATTATCATCTTCGGTATCATATAGGCATGCAAGATTAGACTCAGTATCTGGAAGGCTGATTTTGCTCTCAATGTCAGATTTGGATGCAGTGTGGGTGTGCTCAGGGAGGTTGAATCCCACTTCGTAGTTGTAATCCTACCATACAAGGTTGGCTTGTATCTAGTTAACCTGAGAGTATGCTTCCCAAAATTCCTCGGTGGCTTCATGAATTCTTTGGGTAGATGTAAAAATGGCTTCCAACCTATTAAGAGGAGTTGTGTGTATAGCACACAGTTCCAAATCGTGAAGTAGTTCATATTGCTCCCAGCGTAAAGGGTGTTGAACAATTGGAAGTGAGTTGATATTGGTAATTGGATGATTGATACCTCCTATGGCCATCTGATAGCATCCATACTTGAGAAAATGTTAGCAATAAAAGGAAATAGATATAGATTGTTAAACCGATTTGGAAAAATCTATTAAAGAAATAGAATGTGCAGGAATCACAGGAGATTACTATGAATACTAACAGACTAATAAAATAGAGGATATAACTCAATTAGTTTGCGAGTGTACCCAATTTTGAAATTTTTAATGAAATTATCAATAAGAAGACGAGAAGGATTACTTGAAAATGAAAGCATGAATCTATGAAACAAATCTTACCTTGGTGGATGATTGATAAGATATCACAGATTGAGTGGTAGATAGGTGAAGATGGCTCCAAGATGTCTTGACAATGACGTTGGATGATATGATGATTTCCTTGATGCAATGTAGAAATAGAGGGGCTCTTTTGAAAATCATAGACTCAGAAACATTTGTGAATGAACGTGAATTCCCTGCAAAATCCTCCTCCAAAGAGGCAAAGAAATCTATTTATATAGATCGTCAGCGATCGGGATAATCACTGATGAGTTCGGCCCAATTCGAGTTAGGGGATGAAAAGAGTGATTTTTTTTTTCATTTTTAACTTGATTTGCACGAGATTTTGAGAGAGGTTGAGATGTTTAAAGGGATGAACTCGGATTAGGACCAATATGGTTGGGATAAATGTGGAGGTTTTTTTGGAAGGTTTCCCAAGTTAATTTAGTCCTAACTAGTGAGGGGTGAGAAGTGGTTATAGGGATAAGTTAGAGGTGGTTAGGGTAGCATTTTTATAAGGTTTCTTATTAGAATAGTTATAACTAGTGAGTTAGGAGAAATTTTCATGGTGAGGTGTGAAGGTGAGGTATAACATAGGGAATTGATTTATTTAATTAATTAATTAGACATAGGGATGTGACGACTTGGGGAATGTGTGTGTTAATTAAATTAATTAATTAAAGAGTACAAGTGGGTGACCTAGGTCAAGGAGTGTCGTGAATTGAGATGAAACAATATAGTGGCACATTTTAATTATTTTGATGATCGTGAATGAGTGTAGATAATGAAGCTGAGAGAGTGTATAATTTTGGTGTCTACATTTTCCCCTTTTTGTCTGAGATTTTCTAAAAATCGTCAGACAAAAATGATGAGAATGTTTGTTTGTATTGGTTATTTAACTGCAACGTAATACAATGAACACCAATGTGTTTTGGTTTTAAATTCTTCCCTAGTCCAAGGGAGTCTAGAATGGGTTATCAAGGATTCAATTGATAGGGTGACCAAAGGGTTCAAAACCTGTAGACATATGATCCTTATCAAGTAAACTGAAAAATGGTAAAACCAAGTGATGGGGGCCAAAAGGCTCGTGTCCCATCCCATTATTGACTATGTTCATTTGATTCAAATTTCAAGGGCTAAGGTCCATTGAAAACATGACACACTTGTGTGAACGTGAAATTGTCATGGTTTTTAGGGCAATATGCGCATGTATGCCAAAAAGGGAGCAAATCGATGAAGATTACAATAATCGCGGGTGATTAGCGCAATCGTCAGCAATTTTATCGCTTTAAAAAGGAAGGGCAATAAATATCCCAAAAGAAATGTTGTTTAACCACATTGTGAGCGAGGTGAAATTTTTTTGACAGAGTGACTGTTGGCATGAAAAACATGTTTTTGCATGAAAAATCGACAAGATGGCATCCTCGAGTAGAAAACACAAGCCTCTGATGGCCGAGGTAGACTTTTAATCCCATTTTTGTGGATTTTTGGCTGGTTTGAGGTATTCATTTCTGTATTGGGGGTGCGCAGATGTCCTAGTTTTGAGTAGCATGGATTGTCAACTATTCCTTTAATCACTAGTGATTGAGGTGAATCGTCAACGATTCACCTGTGATAAAACCAACTTGTATGTTAAATAGAAAAGCATGGTTTTTGATTAAAAAAATTTAAAATTTGTGGAATGTTTATGGTTGTCATTGGTGCTAGATGTATATTTTTGGATGTCAATATCATTGATGTTGATATTATAATGTTTTTTTCGTTAATAGATTTTGGACAATAAATTTGATGTCTTAATACTTGGAATGAATGATATTTCCAACACTAATGTGATGGTACAAACATTTTTCTTATATGCTTGTGTTTTGCATTTGGATGCACAATTGACTATCTGTGATCATATACCATTAATGTTGGATGAGGTGAGGGTAGACTTATCAGATGAGGATTGGGAGCATCTTGAGGCATTGGGTTTTAGTGCAATGAGATCTTATAAATGGGTTCACAGGTGCTACAGTTTGATATTGGCATTATTAGAGAGGTGGAATCCTTCCACCAATACTTTCTAGATTCCTATAGGGGAGATGACCATTACACTTGAAGATGTTCATCTTATTATGAGATTACTATTAGTGCATAATCCTATTATGAGATGACCATTACACCCCCGAATGGCCCGATTGTGAGCGGGGCATTCGGTGTGATTGCACAACATGGGACCATCTCTCAAGTTGTGGGACTTGCAAACCTGATATGGCCCTCCAGAGAAAGATGGTTCTTGCTTCATAATTTACCTACCATGAGCTACTCTAGTGCAGGTAGAACCTAACTAACCTAATCTAACCTTTCCAAGGGGACAGAGAGAGAGAGAGATGGTGAAAGAGCCTACACTAGGTGATGATACACCAGAAAAGGAAGTGGATGATCACAGACCTGACTACCTAAAGTACAGAGAGGTGAGCAGAGGAGAGGGTGGACATAACACACCATAGACCAGATATAGATTTCACACAAACTTACAACAGACATCAGAATATGCACAGTATACCCTGCAATGACGAGAGGTAAGGAGAGACAATAAAGTGAGCCAAGGATAGATAGATGCATCACGAAACAAATTCTATTACTCCAAAATGTTACACAGTACATCATCAGTGGGCAAGAGGTAAGGAAATGCCATTACAGGGCCATGTGAGAAGGCTTAGACTCCTCATTCTACCCTGAGGAAGAAAGAGAGAGGGGAGTAGAGAAGAAACAACGACCAATCATTTGAATGTGCTCCTCTATTACAATATATAGGAAGAATAAGAGAGAGAGGAGGGAAGAATTTGAATCCTACTTCAACCACATCGAGATATGCATTGAATCCTACTTTGAAAGCTTAACCACTATCAATCAACACACCTCTCAAATCCACCTACAATCTATCGATTCTGGTTCCCTGATGGATCAAATTGAATCCAATCTGGTAGTTGAAGAAATCAGTGTCTGCATTAATGGCTTGGAATAAGTTTTCCTACTTTTCAACCACCAAATCCTATTAAAAATAATAGTTTATGTTTCCATGGCATAGTGGATGTCGAGATGTTTCCAAAAAGTCTTCTCCTGCCCAAATCTGAGTCTCCAATCAAAATATATGGCCATTTGAATATTTGGGTCTTGGGCGCGCAATATTTAAAGAGTCTATCCATACAAAGTCCATGTGGCAGCCTTCCGCACCTTAGAGATTCAGCCCCTACCATGTGCTCTTGACATAGTGTTGGATTTAAATGTGGTGGCTTCCGCGAGCTCCTTGGGCTCCTTTTTATTTTTCCCGAGTCCTTCATGTTTGGCGGGGACAAAAGTCTAACCCTGGACACGTAGCAGCTTGGCGCTCATTTGAAAATAGCCCCTAGATTTTATCTTTGAAATTGCGTGGTCAAGACATGTGGAGATCTCCACTTGCTTTTGGAATTTTTAATGGCCGACTGCACCTCTTCAGACTCTAGGACACGTGGTGGGTTTGCGCTCATTTGGAAACCCACCCCAAATTTTACTTTTGAAAGATCATCATGTTGACACGTGGCTCCCTCCACTGGCTTGTGATACTTAACCAATTTTGGGCTCGCTCTCCTTTTTGACTTTTGTTGACCATTAGCTACATGGAGGGCTGGTGAAAGTTTGAGTCTCCGCTCAGGATCTCACTTTTGAATGTGTGTTGTTAAGACACTTGGCACCCTCTGTTGAGTCAAAGAATTTTCAATGAACAATGAAAATTTTGGGGCTCTGGATGTGTGGAAGCCTGGCGCTTGTTTGGGTCTACCCCTTTGGATTTAATCTTTGGAGTTGCGTCATTTGGACACTTGGCAACTTCTATTGTCTCCTTCATACTTAGTCATTTTTTTGGGCCCCTTCTGAACCATTTGCAGAGCACGAAGACTTTGAATCATCGTCGTTTCTTTTCCTTTGAGCCTCTGGTTCTTTGACACAGTTTTTTCCTTCCCTAACCCTGCTATTCCATTTTAGATCTTGCATGTAACCTGTTTGTTGGATTTGAAGCACAGGCTCATCCAACTGGGTCGTTTATTGAAATTCTTGCACGGGGTCGTTTGATCTTTCGCAGGCCCTGCCACTCCATTGTAGATCCCCTATGCAACCTATTTTCTAGATTTAAAGCATGAGTTCATTCGACGGAGCCGTTCTTTGAATTTCTTCTTGCACGGGGTTGTTTGATCAATTTTTCCTAGTGGGAAAATATGGATAACAATTTGGTGACTCGTAGGGGCATCTGCCTGCTAGAGAAGGGACCAGTAGCCTTGAAGCATCCATTGGGCATGGATTCAAGAATAATAGCCTGATACTGATCCTTTTGCTTTGAAACTTGATCCCCGAGCCACTACGAGCCCGACTAATTGCTCTTAGTGACCCTGAACCTGCCCGCGCGTCTGCACTCTCAATTTTCATAAGAAATATTGAAACAAGGCTTTTGAGAGTAGAAAATTGTTTTGACTTGGGGATTTCATCTATCCCTAAATGGATTGTTTCGAAGATGGCTTTAGGTTCTCTGCATTTATATTATTTTGAAATTTTCAACTATTACAGGAAACTATGAGTCTTCTGCCATGAATAGTGAAGGGCATGGCCTCATACACTTTTGGAGCAATATGAACAAAACTTATGTACAAAGACAAAATCATACATGCCTCAATTAAGACATGTAGAGTGTGGACAAGCACTGATTCTGCTGAAAACAAAGTCTACTCCTACTCCTAAACTAACCAGAGAGAAAGAAAAGCTTAAACAAAGCCTGCTACAGGTAGGGAGAAGTAGCTTCCCTTTCTCAAAAGGGGCAGTCATGCAAATGATTTGACACTAAATATGGCTGCCTATATGAGTGAAAAACTGACAATAAGCCGGTCCTCCACCCAAATCAGCAAAGCATCAACATCAATGGGAAATACCTCCTCAAGCTGATTTGCATTAGACTCTTGGAGGTGTTGATGGTGACCCTTGGCACTTTGATACTCATCCTCATGCCCTGAAGTAGGCATGACTGGTTTTAGCTTCTCTCTTGGCTCCAATGAAGCCAAGTACCTGATTGGGCACAGTATAATCCTTTGACTGTTCCCCTTGCTATGAATTTCAACTCCAAAAATGGAGTCTTCATGCTGGCCTTCCTGGGTGGTTGGTGTGAGAGAGATGATGACATCCTCTTGCCTTTTATCTTTCTTATTCTATGATGAACATGGAAGACTCATATCTTCCAACCTTGGTTCCAGAGGGCTGATATGAAGTGCAGGCTATTGCACTTGAATGTTCGCCTTCATGGCAGTAGGCTCGTGTGCTTGGAATGTGGAAGATGGAGGAGAAAATGATGTGATCTCCATGGGCTCCTCTTCACCATGGCAATATTCCAAGTCTGATAGACAATATGCCTCCTTATTATCCTACTGCAGGAGGTCTACCTCCTCCATGGTGTCCTCCTAGTCTGAAACTAGCTCACCATGGTTCCCTTCATCCTCAAACATGAAGTTTTAAAGATCAAACTCCTCTTCAACATTAGAGCTTGAAGGGGATGAAGTGGGAGGAAGAACTGAAGGTTCTTATGTGGCTTGCTCCACACTTGGAGCCTCTGAAACTGTATGGTCCTCCTCCTCTGCTGCAAACTCAGCCTCAGCCACCACTGGTTCTTTAACCCTGACCTCCTCTATTGGATTTGACATTGTTTCTTCCTTCCCCAACCCTGCTATTCTATTTTAGAGCCTGTATGCAACCTGTTTGTTGGATTTGAAGCACGGGATCATCCGATGGGGTCGTTTATTGAACTTCTTGCATGGGGTCGTTTGATCTTTTGCAGGCCCTGCCACTCCATAATGATGATAGCTATTTCATGTTTTTTTAACCAGATTCAGGAGGTGGTCATTTTCTTTGGATGATGACCAGTGTTATTGCTGAGATGATGGAGCACCCTATAATGTTCGAGTGGGCACCTACTTTATTTACACAGACATTCAAAGAGTTGTGGTCTTGGACGACCTACAAGCGTTATGGTACTGATGTAGGATTCTTGTTGTAGTGTTGGGCACACGAGCATATTTCCATTCCTTGTTCATTTTGCATACCTTGTGTTGAGTTGTGGGGATCAATTACTTTAGTTTAGCATGCAATGGAAACTTGTTGGAAAATATAGTAACAGTCATCAGTTAGGGGGGAACTGGCATCAGTCACCCAAGATCGACATCGGTCAGGTAAGTAAGGAACCGACAGTGGTTAGTTATAACCGACATTAATTACCTGTGGGAGGATGTTTTAATTAACTCTCGGGAATTAGATCTATTTTTAGCATTAAAGTATTTCTATTGATTGTAATTGCATGGCTAAGTGCCCTAAGTCTATAAACAACTATATAAGCACAAAATCTATGGTTTAGAATAAGAGAATGAACAAGAATCATAAAGAACTTGAAAAAGGTTGGTGAGAGATAATTCTTGGTGATGAAGCAAAAGCTTGATAGAAAGAAAGTACTGAACATCTGAGAGGTGTGGAAAATTGTAAATCTTCATTGTATATCTTGTCAAAGATTTAGATAATAGATTGGCTTGTTTCTTGGTGGACGTAGCCCACACTAGGTGAACCACGTTAAATCTGGTGTTGATTTATGTCTCTTGTTTTGTATATTTCTTCTAATAGAGTATCCACTTTTATTTACATGTATGTTTAGATCTGATATATTGTCTGTACAACCGGTGTGCTAACCCAACCACCTTGTGATATTAAGGTGAGACATCATGGCTTTATGAGATGGAGCTAGAATATGGGTCGAATAAGGAAGGCCAAGGGGCTTGGTTACTATAGAGACTTGGTGTAGGGATTACAGGTGGGAGATGTGGTGTGGAGGTCATACCTAGATTTCCATGATTGGCTTGAGTTTCCTCAGAACTTGTTAGGCTTACAGTAGGACATTTCGATACAAGGTCGTAGGGCTGGAGAGGATGAGATTCTACATTTTAGTCATGTTAGGAGGTAGTTTGGACTGACATAGGGTATACCTGAGGATCTAGTACAATATAGGTGAGAGGATGGGGATACTGAGACTCATAAGGCTATTGTAGTGAGGCCTGTAGTTATTGATGAGGAGTAGGGGGCTATGGGTCTTGATGACAAGGGCCAAATTTTTTTGATTGATGATGCGGGGGTGACTTCATATTTTACTGCATGGTGGGCCCAATCACTAAGGAATTTTTTTCAGAATAGGGTAGTGGAGAGGGAAACACAGATAGTCAGACGAGTACGTGCTCAGGTGGCATGAGGAGCACAGTTACTAGAGGATGAGAGGGGTGAGGTTGATGATGCCATAGCTATGGCTATTGCAGTAGTGATGGCTGAGAAGGCCGTAGTGGAGGAGGAGAGAGATGCAGCTCGGAGAGAGTGTGATGACCTTCTGGGAGTTTGGTATACCCTCATCGCAAAGAGGGATGGATTAATTCTTGAGTGAGATAGCCTTTAGGTGCAGCTTGTACATGTATCTTCTGATAGAGACAAGTACAAGGGACACAGGGATACACTAAGGAATGCCTTAGTGATCATAAGGCCTTCTATATCTGGTGTAGAGTTATTGGCAATGGCTCAGTCTGGTAGGCAGAGGGGAGCATCTATAACACCTCCTCCTGGTATTATTTTAGTGGCGTACTATGAGGTTGTGTGAGCGGATAGGGATTACTATATGGATTTGATTATCAAGAGATACATGAATGCCACCTTATATGTTGATCACGTGGTTGTCCAAGGGGAGGCTACAACAATATCGATGCCTAGTGCTAGTGCGGCGAGCATGGGATAGCCACCTCAGAGGCTAGAGAGAGGGGGTGATGGCGAGGGAGGAGCCAGAGGTGAGAATTTTGTCATAAGTGTTCATAGAGGTGGTAGAGATGCAGGTGAAGCTGGAGACACTCCTAAACCTAGAGGAGAAGGTGGTGCCAACACAATGCTAGGAGATGTTGATTTTACTACATGATTATATATGATGTCATAGGCTCATAGAATCCCATTTTTTTACACGATGATACATTGATTATTCAGACATTGAGTATTAAGTATATCAGACTTTTGATATATATATATATATATATATATATATATATGCCAACACAATGCTAGGAGATGTTGATTTTACTACATGATTATATATGATGTCATAGGCTCATAGAATCCCATTTTTTTGCACGATGATACATTGATTATTCAGACATTGAGTATTAAGTATACCGGACTTTTGATATATAATTATATATATATATATATATATATATATATATATATATATATATATATATATATATATATATATATATGATGGTGATGATGGTTTATGGCTTATACTTATATTCTCAATTTGTATACAGTATATATTATTTGCTTCTACTGAAATGTGTTAATGCTTTAGATGGGTAATACATTAGATTGATTTAAATAACTTTGAAATTTGATACAAATGTTTAGAATCAAAGATGTAACTAAATAAAATAAGGTAAAAATGGAATGATTGCCCCACTATAGACTTGATATATACTCAATGAGTTTTGAAAAATACTCTTGTACATGTGGCCTTCTCGAATGTTAAGTAAGATCATCAATGAGTAGTTATGCAAATCATGATGGGAATATGGGTTTAAGTGAATGTATTTTGATAGGATGACAAAAGGGATTTTGTGTGTAGGTCGGTGTGGGAGAAATGGATCTCCTTTTCAAAGGTTTAAAAGGGATGATGCCCCAGATTTTTATATTATTTTGAAGTAAACTGATCGACGCGGGAAACTTGTTATGATGGGAAAGTTGATCGATGCAAGAATATTTCCTAGATGGTTTTGATTTTTTGAAGGTTGGTCAATATGGGGAGCCTTTCATATGAGTATCCATCTTTTGAGGGTGTGGTCTACATTTTGAATTTTAACTAGATGATTGTCCTTCAAGGGATCGGTCCATGATCTTGATTGGTAGTTGTCCTTTAAGGGATCAATCTACTTTTTTTATAATTATTAAGATTTGCAAATAGTTGTCTTTCAGGGGATCAGTCTATTATATTTTTATGTTTTCGTAAGAGGTGCATCCAAATGATTTTCATATATTTTTGAAGCTGCGGGAAAAAAACGTAATAAAACTTTTTAAGGAGGGGATAAAACGTACATGTGACCTACACACACATGTCGCATGTCATGTTATAATTGGTATGAGGTGGATGGGTGTAGTGTTTTAAGGGGTTCCAACAAAGGAGACATTGCAATGATATGCCAGAGTGATAGGATTTGAATGGAACTACTGTCATGACGACCAATCATTTAATTATAGAAAATTCGTAAGTGCAAATCATTCAAATATTCCCTTCTGGGTTCACTATCAAGTGAAGCAAGACGATATGCTCCTAACCCATAATTATGAGTGATAACGAATGGACCAATCTAATTGGGGAAAATATTTCCATGTTTTCTTCATTTTAATGTAGTAACATTTTGATTTTCTTTAAGTACAAGATCACCAATTTTAAAATCACGTTCTTTGACATGTTTGTTGTATGCTCTGCTAATACATTGTTGATAAACTTGATGATGTTCAAGGGATTTTAAACATTTTTCATCTAACAATTTGAGTTGTGCTAAGCGATCTTGGCGATATTCTTTGTTTGGGATGAAATCTTTAAGATATACACAAAGTGATGGAATTTGAATTTCAAGAGGAACAATGGCTTCGGAGCCATAGACGAGTGAATAGGGTGTAGTACCTGTAGGTGTGTGAATGCTAGTTCGATAGGCCCAGAGAGAAAACAAGATTTGAAGATGTCAATTTCTGCCTACTTTGTTTATTGTTTTCATAAGGATTTTATTAAGTTTTTTGTTAGAGGCCTTGGCCTGTCCATTTGTTTGAGGATATTATGGTGACGAGAAGCTAAGTTTAATGTTGAATGTATCACAAAGCTTTTTAACTTCCTTATTTTTGAAGGATTTTCCATTATCTGTGATGAGTTTATGCAGGATACCGAAGCGGAATATGATATTTTGATATATGAAATTGATGATGGGTCCAGATTTTGTTGAGGTTAAAGGGATGGATTCAACCCATTTAGTGAAATATTCAATTGTTATGATTATGGAATGTTGTTACTGGGATGATTTAGGGTTTATTGCACCAATGAGGTCTAACCCCCATTTAGAGAAAGGCCATAGGTCCTGAGCGGGTTGTAGTGCTTGACTAGGGACGTGGATGAAATCTAAATGGAGTTGGCATTTAACACATTTCTTTATGTATGTACAACATTATTTAGTGATGTTAGGCCATTAATACCCTAGTTGTATGATGTGTTTAGCGATGGCATTACCACAATGACCACCACAGATACCCTCATGGACTTCTTTGATTCCTTTGGTTGATTCATGTGATTTAAAACACCATAACAATATGTCATCAACCTATGATGACAAAGCAAGAGACATGTTGCAGAAAAGATTATTTGGCTCCATATGATGAATCTCATGGTAATTTAGATTCGGCGAGATAGTCATATATCTGTGTGTACCATAGATTGGGGGGATTGTTGTCAATGTTATTGATGGAAGGTAACTCATTTTGATGTGAAGGATGGCCTAAGCGTTGAATAACAACAGACATTTTAGTCTTATCCTTTGATTTTACTGTTTCAAAAGGGACGAGGGATCTGAGGGATGCCATAGTGTCTGTAAACCTATTGGAAGATTTTGGAATGGATTGAATGGTGTAATGATCGAATGTGTCGAGGATAAACTTGACCACAACTTTATATTTTTGAATGATTTCATTTTTACATTGATATAATCCTTTAACTTGACTGACAATGAGTTGTGAATCTTCATAGATTTCTTGGATGTGGGAACCTATGAGAATGACGGTATCTAGGCCCATGATTAAGGCTTCATATTCTACCATGTTGTTAGTACATTCGAAGTTAATTTTGAATGATAATGGAAGTGGAATGTTCCAGGGTTGTATGATAATGACACCATCTCCCCCCCCTTGGAATTTAGCACCATCAAAGAAGAGGGTCATTTTAATGGGGATGAATCTGGATTCATCGATTTTGTTTATGGATTTGTGGGGAAAACATTCATGAGGTGGTTGATTATCTGAAAGGGGTTCATTGGTGAGCTGATCTGCAATGGATTGACCTTTAATAGATTTCTGAGATACGATTTCGAGGTCAAATTCAGTCATGAGCATAAGCCATTGAGTTATGTGGTCATTATGATCAGGTTTAGCATGCATAACTTTAACTGGATTAAATCTAGTGACGACATACATCTTGTGATCAAGGAGATAATGTCGAAGTTTTGAGGAGGTGAAGTAGAATGCACAACACAAATTTTCAGCTTTGGTATAGCATGTTTCATATTCATGGAGTGTGCGGCTAATGTAGGATATGACCTGTTCATGACCTTGATTATCATTGTGGGTAAGCATAGCTCCTAGGGCATGTTTTGAGGTGGATATGTATAGATAGAATGGCCCCCCTTCATGAGGTGGAGTAAGCACAGGTGGTGATAATAGGTACTATTTGATTTCGTCAAAGGCCTTCTGAAAATCAGAATCCCAAAGAAATTATATGTCTTTGTGAAGGAGATGGTGAAATGGTTGACAACAGTCAGAAATTTGTGATATGAAACATCAAATGGACTGTAATTTACCCTAGAGGCTATGCAGTTTCTTAAGATTGGATGGTAGAGGCATTTCAATGATTCATGTAACTATTTGGGGGTCAACATCTTTGCCTCGGATAGATATGATGAATCCTAAAAGTTTTCCAGTGAGGACACCAAAAAACACTTTGCAGGATTAAGACAAAGACAAAACTAGATGAGACGAGGGAAGATTGATTCAAGGACGTCAAGATGGCTTTTTCTTGATTTTGAATTTTCTAGGAGGTCATCAACATAATATTTGACAATTGTGTGGATGAGATCATGGAAAATGTATGTCATACCGCATTGATACGTAGCCCTTGCATTTTTAAGACCAAAGGGCATGATGCGATAGGATACGGTTCCCCAGGGGATAGTGAAATAAGTTTTATGTTGATTGTCAAGAGCGATGAGGATTTGATTATAACTGGAAAAACTATCCATAAGGGAAATCAATTCGTGGCCAACGGTTAGGTTGACAAGATTATCTATGTTTGGAAGAGAGAAATCATCTTTCAGACATGTAAGATTGAGATCCCTCAAATATATGTAGATGCGTATTTTACCTAAAGATTTAGTTATGAGGACAACATTGGAGACCCATTATGGATAGTTAATGGGTATGATGAAGGTGGCAAATAACATGTGTTACAACTCTGCCTTAACAAGGAGAGATATATGGGGATGCATTTTATGGAGTTTTTGGTTTACCAACTTAGCATTGGTATACGTGACTACGTTACGTATGACGATGTTAGAATCAATTCTGGGCATATTGATGTATGACCAGGCGAAGGCTTGGTGATATTTTGTTAATAACTAGGTGAAATCATTTAGTTCTTATGAACCTAGAGATTGACCAACCTTAACTATGCGAGGATCCTGAGGGATACCTAAGTTAATGTCGAGGGTGGATTCGTTAAAGAAAATTGGTGTGTCAGATGGTAGGGATTTTTGAAGAAAATGGTCTTTATCCCCCATATGGGAAAGGATATCCTAGTCGACCTAACACTGGAGGATATCAACGGTAGGTGAATCTTCCTCAACCATTTCTACCTAAACAATGGGTAACGATTTAGTACAGTGATTAGATTGATAGATAAGTGGCCTTAAAGATATAGCATTGATTAAAAAAAAGTTAGATGGGATGGGTACATTGTTGACTGTGTCCATGGGATCTTAAGGGTTTGTTGGAGATGATGGTTCTAGTTCGGAACTAATTAGGGATGTAGAAATTTTAGATGTAGTGGTTTCGCACATCTCAGAGGTGAATCTTTTATAGCCTAAAACACTTTTCTTTTAAGCTTTAAGGGAACGTAGGGTGGGTTTATCATTGGTTCCTTGTTCATATCATCTCATATCAAAACCTCTCCATGCGCATCGATGAAAATACATGCAGGCGAAGTTGGGATTGTCAAGGGATTTGAAATTCAATGTGAATGGCATGACGCACTGTGGATTGATAACCTGGGATGGTGGGTTATCTATTCCCCCATAAATAAGGTTTGTTTTGAGATACACAGGACCATAGGAAATAACATCTCCTACGTTTGGGTCATACATGGGTTGTTTGTCAGGGAGTCCATATGTTTTAGGTGAAGGGATGGATTTAAGCATGAGAAGATGATATTCCATGAGCATAAGGTGTTTTAATGCCTCACCAAGAGAGGAATCATCTGGTAACTTGGAAGAACAGATAGATGCATTAGTGGATGCTTCATTAGATGGTTCATGTGTGGATTTAGCTACAAGGACATCGTTTTGTTGGTACATCATGTAGTAGTCAACGAATGGATTTGGATCAGTGGGGACAATGAAAGTCTGACCTTCATGTTCGTATTTGAGACAAAGATGGAGGGTGAAAGGAACACAACACATGGTGCATATCCAGGGGTGTCCTAATAACATGTTGTATTAAAACTCTCATTTTATAATATAGAAGAGTTCAAGTAGGGTTTTGACATCGAATTTAAGTGGAAGTATGACGGTGCCTAATGTGGGTGTGATAGTGTCTTTGAAGGATCATAATAGAACTGTAGTTTGGGAAATAACGATGTTGGGTAATTTAAGTTGGTAAAAAGCAAGGGATGATATGATATTGATGGTAGCACCAGTATCAATCATGACCCTCTTGATAGAGATTTCATTGATCTGAGCAGTGATGAAGAGTGGTAGGTCATGGTCCTCTAGTCTAAGAGTGGGAATTTCAGATGATTTGAAAGATATAGAGGCAGATGCTTTGAGAGAACCCAAAAAGTTTGTGAACATAACTGGATCATTGGCTAGCATAGTGATAGATTGAAGGGCTTCTATCATGGCCTATTAGTGAAAAGGTGATGTTTGGACTAGCTAATAAAGTGACATCCAGATAGGAGATTGGTGTAATTGTTTGATAGGAACCTTTTAAATTGTGGTGAAAGGAGGTTTCGCTGCTTGTATGGAAGTTTTGGATTTTGATGGTGGTGTCTAATTAGACTCTTCAAGAACCAAGGAAATGGACACCTTAGGTTTATCAAATGAAGCTAATAATTTAGGAGGTGGAGGTGATGATGTGTATAGCAACGACTTGATGATCAGATGCTATAGGGATAGATTATTCAGATTTTGATGACGATGATGTTGATGTTGGCATTGTGTTTGATTGAGAAGGAAGGAAGAGTGGACTGCCAAGTTCATGTACCTTCAAGTGAAAGGCTCTATAATTTTCTATTTAATGGCCTTGTGTTCTGTGGTAATCGCAAAAAATATTGAATTCATACCAAGCAGGTTTCCATGCGCGATGATAATACGACTTAGGAGATGGTAATGTAATAAGCGACCATTGAAGGAAGTCATATAATATGGTGGCATAACACCCCTTAGGTGTAGACATAGATGGGGACAAGGTCACATCTATACTTCTCTCAAGAAGAGGTAAGATGGGTTGTTTAGCCACAAGTCATTTATTTTTTGGTCGTGGAGGCTTTCTAAATGTCATGGAGAGTGGTGAACGAGGAGCCTATATGGGTGGTCATTAGTGCCAATAGTAAGATTTGGTGACATGTGAGAGTAAAGGACCCTATATGGGTGGTTGTTGGTGAGGATAGTTGGTTTGTGCGAAATGTGAGGGTGAGGGAGCCCATATGGGTGATCGTTGGTGTGGATAGTTAGGCTGTGTAAAAGGTGCAAGATATAAACTTAGTGTAGGGTTTTATTGGGGGATTTTGATCTTGTAATAATAGGGTGATTAAAAAATATAAGGTAGGGAGGTCCGCGAAAAGGACTCTGATCTAGAAAAACATATTGAGGAATTTTAAAAACATGAACAACACCCTGATTATGAGGTACCTTTGTGGTTTTAGATGAACTAGGTGTGGTTGATGAGGACGCAGAAAAAGTGTCTAATTTCTCTGAGGTAGCGAGTATTTTGGGTTATTTTTCAGATGTGGTTTTGGGTGTAGTAGAGAATGTGGGTATGGATTCGTAGTGGTATGGCATGTGACAAGGGCGTAGGAATAGTTTTAGTATCATTTTCAACAGGCAAAGGCTCTGTCAACTTTTTAGGCTCATTGGATTCTGGTGTTCATTGGTTACGTAGGTTTTGATTCGGTAAGTGATGAGGATGTAGGAAGGATAGGCTCTATTTTTGTTATTGTATTGATGGTGTGGACAATCATTTGTTTGTGGTTGATCGGAGGATGAAGGGTGATTCAGAAAAGGTTTCTTAAATATGTCAAAATTTTTATTTGGGGTGCATTTGGATTTTCTAAGTGGAGCTCACCCTTGTTGATCAAATCTTGAAGTACATTGCAGAAATGTGTGACACCTTTCAGATGTCGTGTCCATTAACCCTATGATATTTACAATAGTCATTATCTCAATACCAAATGGGTTTAGATACTGATATGTCGATGGGTTGAATAGGTGGGAGAGATATCATGTTGGAGGCAAGAAATTTTTCAAAAACTGTGCTATAAGTATCTCCTATAGGTGTGTAGTTATGTTGTTAATGAGGATGCTTGTGCATCAACTTTTTCCTTGGGATTGGATTTAACTATGATGGCATTGGCAAATATTTTTGACTTATCGGGGTTGGATGTTGACTTGGATGGGAACTCAATTTTTGGTTTCTTAGGACAAATATTAACCCGTCCATCTTCTAGAGCTCACTAGTTCCAATTTACAGGCCATAATAAAAGCCTCATCAAAAGTTTGAAATGATTGGATTTGTAATGTTGATGAGATGTGTTTAGCACATGCATGACAGAAGACCTCGATTAATTCTATTTGTGGTAATGTAAAGGATATTTGATTAGTCACACCCCTCCAATGAGTGACGAAATCAGTGATAGATTCATCTTTGAATTGTTTGATGGCATATAGGTCATTGATAGTGATTTTGTGGGCTATGTTTATGGAAAAATGGTCTAAGAAAAGTTGGGCAAGTTGCGCAAAGGAGAATAGGGAATGTTGTGGAATGTTGTTGTACCAATCTAAGGTAGGACCAGCGAGGGACATGGGAAAGGTCCTCAGCATTAGGTCTTGGTCATGAGCTATTAGATAACATGTATGATGGAAGGCATAGATATGTTGTTGGGGATCTTCCTTGTTGTAAAACTTGATAAACTTAGGAAGTTCCCAATGAGGCGGATATGGTTTATATGGTACTAAAGGATGAATGGGCTCATTGCAAATTTGATCATAAGAGAGCACATTCTTAGATGAGGATGAAGAAGCTTTGAGACTGGATATGCGGTTTAAAAGGGCTTGGAGAGGATCAGGTTGAGGTTTTTGTTGTTGAAGATGAGCCAGGTTGAAATAAGGACTGGCTAGGTTATGAGTATACCTAATACTGTTGAGGAATGCCTTGTTGGTAGGGAATGTTTTGTTGGGGAATGTTCATGATAAGGGACATTGTTGGTAAGGGGTATTTTATTGCGGGATGTGGTATTGTAGAATGTTTTGATGAGGTGTGTATTATTGAGGTATATTGTATTGAGGTATGTTTTGCTGAGGTATATTCTATTGATAAGGAATATTTTGTTGAGGGATACTTTGATGATAAGGGATGTTCTATTGAGGGATGTTTTGATGAGATGAGAAACCTTTTATGGGAGGCTATAGGTTGTGAGGTTTGTATGTACTGATACTTTAATGGAATTGATGTATGAGTGAGTGGTTGTGAATATGTGAGTGATTGCTGAAAGGAAAAAGCAGAGGTGAGTAGAGGATGATGCCTGTTACGGAATGTTTTGTTGTGAGATACTATATTGTCAGATATTTTTAGGGGTGTATATTGTGGCATGGATATTAGTGGTTGTGATGGTTGTGGTATGTATTGTGAAATAGGGTGAGTGCTAGCAATGACACTGGTATTGATCAGTGGTGTGGTTGTAGGAATGGACATGGTGATGTTTTGAATGGGACTAGTAACCTGTTGGGAGGATACAATAGTAGAAAATTCCATGGAACTCAGTGGAGGTGTTTGTCACCTATGAGGAGGCCAGAGGAAGTGGATGAGGAAGTAGTGGTACTACTTAGGGGAGGTGTGGAACCCATAGAAGGACTTGGTGAGGATGTAGACTGCTGGGAAAATGTGTTTTGTGATGAAATCATGTGGAGGTCATAAATGGGGACTGAAGAGACCTCAGATGCTTCAGGTTGACTGATAGGAAGATTATTCATTTGATATTTCAAAGGGGTTAATAGGACTGGCATAATATCTTGGGTTGACTATTGTTTGGTGTTTCAGGTTGATTTGTTAAAGTGTATGGGTACAAATGTTGGACGATGACAGGGTCTTGATTTTCATAAATGAGATGTGAAATGGAAGATGAAGGATTGTAAGTGTATGTGGTGGGGAGGTGTAAATGGTTGCATTTGAACATTTCCTAGGTGCTAGATATGCATTGAGGGAAATAGGGTTTGAATCTAGTCATTTCTTCAAAGATACAGTCTCCCCTATTATAGAAAGGAGGTTCAGATGCTTCTGGTTGAGGACTAGAAGAAAAGAAATGTTATGTTTCTTGTGGTCCAGATGTATGAAGGATTTAACCATGATATTTATGTGGGGAATGAAATAATTTTTGTCTCATTTCATTGTTATAATTGACTCCGTTGATTCATTCCAAGTATTGTTGGGTATCAGAAGAAGGGATTGGATGTAATTGTTTGATAATATGGAACTTGTTTGTTGTGTTGGTGTTGAAAGTGATGTACAGGAGTGGTGTAGTATAATACGTAGACATGTTGTTGAAATGTATGTGATGGAGTGGACATGTTTTCAATAAAGGTTATGGTTTTGAGCTTGTTGTCTAGTAAGTACCATGATAAAAAAATGCACAAACACCTAGAAAATGAAAAATAACTAAATGGGTTGTTTTAAAAATAGCAAAGGCAAAAAATTGTTTTTGTATTTATCTTGATTAATTATGAAAAAGTGAAATGTGTAAGATGGTTAATGAGGGTCCTAGGAAATGGTAGTCTAAGGTTGGTTTCAGGTATGTTTAAGGGGTGGAGTCCTGAATATACCTGAAGATAAGTGAGGCCCAACTATGTATTATTACCGGTATGGGCATGTATATTGGGGCCTACCCCCTCACTTCACAATCCCGACTGCGATAAGGGAGTCGGGTGCTAAGATCCAAAATATCACCAACATATAGGAGATTATACTCAACTAGAACATCGAGTTGGGTTCCTTGTTGGGTGATGAAATTCCAATCAGTTTCACCTGGGTCAGGAATCATTTGAATGCATTTTTTATTTTGAAGTGATTTGGTTGTGTGTGATGGAAATATAAGTGAATGCAACCAATTAAATTTCCTATTTAAAGCTAGATGATCAAGAAGTATGAAATGGTTTGTTTTAAGACCTGAAACAAAATGTTTATTTTTGATGAGAATAGACTAGCCCAAAAATGTAAAAAAGAAAATCAAAAGGAAGGTTTTTAGGAATTATACTATCACCCATAAGAAAAAACAACCCATAAGATCTCTCCTTTTTATTTATTTTTAGATATTTTGAGCAATTTTTTTCCTAAAGGGAGACAACCAATAAATCTAGCAAATGAATTTTAAAAAAAAGTACCATGCAACCAGATTAGAGAAAACAGATAATAAAAAACATAGAAATGGAAAGTAAATTGTGAAGTAATGTAAAATAAATAGTCCAATCATTGGTGATTGGTACAATCACAAGTGATTATCCTAGTCACAGGTGATTACCATAGGAAGTGAATTAGAAAAATAATACTATTTAAATGGTGAAATGAAACTAGAATAATTAAAGGACAAGTGGTCCCACTGGGCATGTTCCATAATGTTGATGATAGTTTTCTCCTTGTAGTTTAGTTGATAATATCAAAGGGGAAAAATTGGCTCAACATCGATCATGGCAGGGTTTTCTAAGATACCCATGAACAATGGTAGTGGACATGTTCATTGTGCGCTCTGTGATGAATGAATGAATTTGTTTTCCCTGCAATTAAACATGCAAATCAAAAACACTGCACAAAATGGAATTAGTAAAAATAGGTAGGTAGGTTTCCTTGAAAAAGGCCAGCTCCCAGAAACCCGAATACTTCCTTATGTGGATGTTAACCTGATTTTAAGCACATTCGGAGTTTTATTTATGATAATGGAGTACAAAATGTGATATAAAAGTGTGATCAAATGTATTATCACTTATTTAGATTAATACATACATTAGATGATAGTGATAAAATGAAAATAAACAAGTATAGAATCTAAAGTTAGAATCTAGGTTGGTATCTAAGTTCTCATAAAATAAGTTAGAGCCCACTGAATAGGATAAATCATCATCCTTAGGTGAACTATGAAATCAAGTTCTTCAGATATAATCATTCCATGAAGAAATTATATAGCTCCTCCTCTGTGTCAAATCAGATATGCATCCAAGATCTTGAATCATATGTCTACAAGGTTGATGTTACTCTCAATGTCAAATTTAGATGCAATGTGGGTCTCCTCAGGGTATGTTGAATCTCGCTTCATAGTTGTACTCATACCATGCAAGGTTGACTTGTATCCTTTGAACCTTGTAGTATGCTTCCCAAAAATTCCTTAATGGCTTCATGAATTATTTGGGTAGATGTTAAAAATGGATTCCAACATATCAATAGGAGTTCCGTGTATAACATATCGTTCCAAATCGTGAATTAGGTCAATATTTCTCCCAATGCAAGGGGTGTTGGACAATTGGAAGTGAGTTGATATTGGTAATTGGATGATTACCTTTGTTATACAAATCACTCCCCTAGTTATTTGGACAACTTGTATTTACATTTTGGCTCTATGGTTCTATATTGTGGGTTGCACGCACCTCATTTACTTGTTTGGCACATTATCTTGGTTGCAGACTCTTCACGCGCCCTTGTGTGCTCCTCCTTTGCTTCATCCTTTCATTTTACTTTTCCTCTTTGTTCCATTTTCCCTCACATGCACCCTCTGTGCACTTTCCTTCTTCTCAACATTGCATATACCCTCTTACGTGCCCTCTCCTTGCGCGTTGCAGATTACTTTGTAATAATTACATCTCAACCATAAGTTTCTTCCTTAGGTATTTCTCCCATTTCCTCCCATGTGTGTTACCTTTGCACACACCTTCCCTCTATTTTCCTTACGCACCTCATCCTTCTGTGTGCTTGCCTTTGCACCTTCTTCTTCACCCTTATGTGCCATGTAGCATGTGTCATACTTTGAGTGTGCTACACACAACCAATCAAAGCATGCCAACAGCATGTTGAATCCTTCTAATGGTCTGTTGGGTAACACATCACATAACTGACAAATCAGATGTGTGGTTGGCCGATCTTTTAGTCAATTAGTGCATGCCACATGTCTTGCATGCCCAATTTGCAGTACAGATCTTCTAACAGTCATAGCTTTTGTGTCAGTGCTCAGATCCTTGCGCACCCAGAATTTTTGGAAATATATTGACATGGGCTACATGTTAGGCCATTCAAATTAAAATTTCAGCAAAATTTGGTAGGTGAGAAGATGGAAAAAAAATTCACGCCAATAATGAGTAGATCTTATTACTTCAACCACCGATTCACTTTAGATCTCACCCCTTTTCTTTTCCAACACGCTAAATAGCTATGGAGAAGTGGACTTGATAGAAATATAGGTGGATTTGCAAGCATTCAGTGTTGGTGGTTGAGTTTTCAAATTGTATTTCCCTCCTTCTCCTCTTTTCTGTCATCGACTCATCTATAAATGTAAGAGCTTTGTTCATTATAAAGGGTTGGAAATTTTTGCATCATTTAGTGTTTTCTAAGGATTATTTATCTCTACATTCTGAGTCGTAGACCTCTAGATCTGGTTCGTGTATGTGAATACTGACCTTCAGATGCCATTGTAACTAACAATGCATACCTCAAAGTAATGGAAGCGTTGTTTTGTGGCTATTCTCTACTTTAACGTGTCTATATTATTCTTTCTTTCCTTTTGTTTTCATTATGTGTCTGTTGTGTCACTTTAAGTTCTTTGTAGCTCTATTTTCTAGTTGTGTTTCATGAAATTGATGGTGTAAATGTTTTTCGGTTTGTGTTACGCATGCTTAGCTTTCCCTCGTGTTTTCTCTTTTTTTTCACTCAGAACAGATAGTGTTCATCCCACTTTTTCAGGTGTTATCATCTCACTTAGTTTAGTTTCCCATTCTATTATCCTTCTATCCCTGTACCCTTGGCATTGTCAGCTTAGTTTTCCTTTCTAGCATTATGAGTAGGATTAGTAATAGAAATAGGTAGAGGAACTGTCCTTCTTTGAAGATCCATCTCAAGTGTGCAAAGTCCCACAACTTGGAGATGGTTCCATTGTTGGTTCAAATGAGTTGGTTCTATTAGATCCGAGACACGGGTGTAATTTTAACAACCAATAGTTTCTGGCACACCCGGTGGAACCGACATTAAAATCTTAAATTTCAAATATTCATAAGTTTGGTGCATGATTTAGCAATTTCTAGCCTTTAGAAGCTTGTTTAACACATCTGGCGACTCCCGACACTCATGTCTAATGTTTTAGCAACTAGAGTGCATTTTATGAGAAGAATGCATGCAAGACAAAGTGTTGCATCTAAAGGATCCTTTGGGTATCCCCAGCTTTCACCAAGAACCACACACAATAGAAATTATGCACATGTATCCCCATCTCTAGCGCATCACACACACTCTAATCCTCCTCACAACAGACATATGTTCCCTGCCATGACACTCCAGCCACCTCCTCCCCCGAGGAACTTTACTAGCTTCATTAGTGGAAGCCCTCTCTATCTCAATACACAACATGATATGTCAGCATCCGCTCTCAATAGCATCCCATACTTCACGGGAGAAAATCAAGTCACCCTTGTTGAGCATATACATTATGTAGCTAATGTGTGTTTTTTTTACATGATCACGCATGACGATGTAGCAGTCAGGTTGCTTGTAGCCTCATTCAAAGGTAAAGTGCTCCAATGGTACCATGGCCTGAGACCTACATTTATTGCCACATGGGATGAGCTAGGAACAAATCCATGTAACTACTTTAAGGACAATTCAAATCACCTATCTTTGGTGGAGAAACTAAGTGCAACAAAGAGGGCACCCAATGAGCAGATGATTGATTTCAACATCAGATCCAGAAGACTTTGGATAGAATTCCTCAAGTGATAAGACCTACAGCCCATCATGCTTTCTTATATTATCTACAAGATTTGAATAGTGACATCTTAGTAATTATTTAATCCATAGGAGAAATGACCTTACCTGATGCATATAACATTGCCATAAGGGCATAAAACAATCTCATTCCGGTGGGAAAGTTAGCTCCTAGACCTCATGTTCCCTTGTTATCAGAGATGTCTCTGGCACACCAGCCTTCCATTGCTCTTGTTCCAGTGCAGAGCGTGCAACCTGTTGCACCTACATCCTACTCTCTCATGTAGTAGGAGGAAGATGAATAATTAAAGACCCTAATTAGAAACTTGTCCAATAAGGTCATATCGTTGGAAAAGTAGCATGCACAAGCTTAGTGAAGCAATTATAATCAGGCACATAACCAAAGCAATCAACCTTGGTGGAGTCAGTATGGAAACTAGATATATGGGGAAAACCAGTTGAATGATAGATGGCAAGCCAATGCACATTTTCCCCTCCAAGTAATTCCTCTAGCACAACCTCTTCCAGTGCCCAGCACAAGTCAAGCACTTGTCCCTATTCAGAACAACATGGCGTAAGAGTCAGAATGGTGTTTCCCTTGCAATATGCCTCATAGTCAGTATCACTGTGTGAATGTTGCGTGCACTCGAGCCTACATGATTCAGGATGCTTCTAGTTGTGAGCCTTCAACAAGTACAAGCAAGCCTGAGAACCAAGAAAGGCCAGAATCTCCTCCTTATTATAGCTTGATATTATTTGGTGCCAAACACTGTTGTGCAATCAATCAAGCTAAAAATGACACAAGCAAACCACGCCCCCAAGTTGCTGACAATGCAAGGTACAAGAAGAGGATTCTCGAGTCTAGCACGAAAGTCACAATTCTAGCAACATGGGTTGATCCTCAAAAGTAAAAGGATGCAACTAAGGCATCCAACAGAAAAATTGTGCTAGTTCCTACATGTGAGGCCTTGCACAATGCTCCTATTAAAGCAACATGCACCCCTCCTTTGGTAGGTTAAGCCTCTGCTCCATCTAAGGCTCCTACATTTGTGCTTGAACTATAAAAGAAATATGTTGTGGTGCCTCAAATGCATAATTCAGTGGGTCTTCCATTCATCATTGTGGACCAGATGAAGAAGATGAACATAAATGTCACAATGTGGGATGCCCTTACCATTCCATCTCAGCATGACCTGTTGCATGAAGCTTTGTCCCAACTTCTGTGCATGATCCAGTTGTTCAAAATTTGTGTGTTGCTTTTAATATTTTCCAAGAAGTGGAGAAGCAAGTAAGTAAGATTGTTAAAACCCCACCCTTTATATGTCCATGATCATAGGAAAACATCTTTTCCATAACTGCATGATTGACTCAGGCGCTAGTAATTTTTTCATGCCTAAGAAAATAGCTGATGTCCTACATTTGAACTATATCCCTTTGACAAAACAAGTCCTCTAACTTGATGGTTCATCTGTCACCACTCTAGGAATCATCAAGAATCTTAAGTTAACCCTTCATGCATGTCCAAGCCTCACAATCACTGAAGATGTGTCAATCATTGATCTTCCCCCTCTGTTTTCCCTGTGCTTGTCAAGATATTTTACTGCTAAAGTGGGTGGTTACTAGTCTTCTGATTGGACCCATATGCTACTCAAGAAAAGGTATAGTGCCCAATTCAAAATAAAAGTTGAGCAAAATTTCTCTTATCATGTTGAGTCATATGACCCATCCCCCCTCCAAGCCAACTACATAATCAAAGAAGAACAATTTTAAATTTTTGAAGAACAACCTCTTTCACTTCCTATTCCTGACTTAGTATTTGATGAATGGGTGGAGAGTCACCACAAATTTGATCCATATGCTTAAGAGCTAGAAGATTTTGAAACTGGGCTTAGTACTTATTGCATCCTTGAATAAGAATTTGTGCTACTGTGCATGCTAAAACAGAACGAAGAGAACGCAGGTCTATGGAAGTTATACTACGATGGATCCAGAAGCAAAAATGTCACGGGCGCGGGTGTGGCATGGGTAGATCGAGAAGCAAATGTTTCAAATACAGATGATGGACCCTCTCTAGATGGAGAATTTGGATTTACAAAGATGCTACCTAATTTAGAAACAGTTAAGGAAGTATTGCAATATTCAACTGTGTGCCAATTAATTTTACCAATGGATATTTCTTTCTTTGATGCTTGATCTCCGAAAACCTTCAAAAATTTTCCTCCTTCTGAATTAGAATTTTCAAACTCTGGAAAAAACCTTCTACTAGGGTCCGTAGCAAAGAAATATTTTCTTACTTCCAGCTTTGCAAAGATTAGTAACAAATTCACAATTGACAGGGTTTAAGACACTGGCATTTATCAAAATCAAAACAACTCAGAGTCGCCACTATGGATTTTCACCCTAGTTGTGAAAACACACTAAAATAATCTGTCAAATGTTTGTCAACACTAAAAATCATCAAATCTTTACAAATCAGACCCTCCTTCACCCAAATTTATCAATGGTGAGGAAAACTTAGTACAATAACTGCTGGAGAAATTGGACAGACAACAAGCAGAACTTATAATTTTGTTCAATCCTTACAGATCTGATCAGATAATGATGTTTACAAAAAATATTTGCACATAGAACTGCAAGAAATATTACCAGGGTCTGGAAATTTTAAGTTCTTCAAAGATTGCCTGGAAACGGTGCTATTAGTGTTTGTATCCAAATCCATTCTCCTTTTCAAGCCGAGCAGCAACATAGATTCAATACGGAGCTTAGAGGAAAATAGTTCATAAATGTGTATCATTTTGTAGCCGGGGATGAAATCTAGTTAACCCTTTGTTACTCAGATTTGTGGAGAGATGGATAGCATCTTAAAAGGATGTGATCTTATCCTAACTATTTTAGGTTGTGCCTTTTAACTAAGGTAAGAGAACCTATTTTGTAACCTCTGATTATGGAAGGATGCTCATAAATCCTTCTTGTGCACAAATTTTATATAGAATACCTTGAGGAAAATATGATCAACACGCCAAATCTGACTCTCACGAGTTGTCACTTCCAGATTATGGGGATATTTTCAACACAAGGCTAAGGTTACTGAAGACATTTGGAATCCTGATCTGCTTCTGCATACTTTAGCAAATGGATTTTGTTCTTATGTGGATATACAGAGAAAATTAGGGGTAGTTCAGGGTAGGATTGGTTATTTGAATAATTTTTGGTGGGAGATCAACAAGATAGATTGGACTTTTCCAGATCCTTGAGAAACTTCACAACAAATGGAGAACTCAATAACAGAAAGCTTCAAAATAGTTAAAACATTCCTTCAACTAGAAGGTGTGCATCAATGGAGGCCCAGACATGCACTTTTTCACACAATATTTGAGATTCTAGCACGAAGGCTCGAGTTAGAAGACACAATAAAACATCAAAATCTAAGATCAGTCACGCATGAGGTACACCCAGAGGCTTACAAACAATATCTGTCAACAGATGAAATAAAAGTGATTTTAAATCATTTATTTCATTCCCAGATGAAAGCTCTTCTGAAAAATGAAATTGCAGATGCCACTAAACTATCACAAGGATTGAGATCTATGTGATTCATAGAGATTTTGATACAAGATTGTAATAGGAACAAGAAAAACTACCTGCAGACACTCTGAAAGTGAAATAAACACAAAATTTGCCAGAGATTTGACAAAAATTAACTCAAAGTTTATCAGATTCATTAGCAGGGGAGAGTTATTTAAATAATCTCATAGCTTTTTGATGGCTATACACTCGTAACCAACTCAACATGAATGAAAATCTAACACATAGGAAGTTAACCTGGTTTCTCAGAAAGTTTTATCAGAGGATGAGCTTTTCTCAAAATTTTCTCGTGAAAATGAACTTTGACCTTTTGCAAGAGTAATCTCATTGCATTTATAATACACCCTTTTACATCCAATTTTCTCCCCCAAAATAGGAATATTCGAAGCACCTTTGTTGCACATATCGGATCATGATTTGCAGAAGGTTACATTCAACAGACTCGTAAAAAGGTTTCCAAGTGTTTCCAAAAAGGTGAATCATTGCAAATATTTGCATCATTTCTCTAACTGGAGGTGTATTCTTCATCCTTGGTGCCTGCAACACCTTTTCCCCTCAAAAGAGAGGAATATTCGAGGGACCTTTGCTTGCTACTAATTTGTTTCAGACAGACATTTAACAAATTCAGATCCAAAATCTGTTAGGTGGACCAACTGTGAACAGATCACATTTCTTGGGCCCTCGACTACTGACTAGGATGTCATGCCACAACTTCTCGGGAGTCTCTTTAATCATTCTGATTATGTCATTTTATAAATCCCCTTTTAATCATTTCTCAGAGCCTCTGCCTATTTGGTCTTGACAGGTCATCCATTTTTGCTCTTGGGGCAACACCTTTTTCACTTTTCATGCTTGTACTTTCATCATTTCATCCCTTATCCTTCCTTTTTCTCCTAAATTTTATTCTGTAACTTTTGGATCTAGCATCTTGCTTTCTCGCATGAGCCCGAGAAAAAATCCATCTCAAAAGTGCTTCAGATTTACAAATTGAACTCCAAATTGAGTCAATCAAACTTTGCAAACCCAAACGACTCATATTTGCCAAAAATTTGATGAAGAATGATGCAAAGATGCGTCTCCAAACATCCTGGAGCTTCAATGGTGGAAAAATCAAATGAAATGCATAGCTACCATTGATCCTATGTTTCAACTTTTAATCTGAGCCCTCCATATGGTAAAATGCGATTGGAAACGGGTCTGAGGGCACCTTTTGACAATTTATAATTTTTTGGAAAAATGTAAAATGTTAATATTTTTCTCCACCCCTCCGCCCTCTGTAAAACAGGCTTAACACATGTCCCAATGTGGGTCCCAGTGGACCTGTGCTTCAACTTACAAATTTTATCCCTATTTTCCAAAAAGGAAAAAGTTCCATATTTTCCCTGTGGGCCCGCACCTCCGTTTCCCCGCCTGCTACATGTCTCAATAGCACACTTTGAGATGGTCCCGAAAAGTAGAGACCCCAAAAAAGCATGGGCCCCAACACGTGTCTTATTCTGGCAGAGTCTCCAAGTGTCATCCTGGTGCTTCTTCAAAATAAAACTCAAGGGCCGGTCCCCAAACATGCGCGGTCACACGTGTCCCAAGCCCTTTTAGGAAGTTGCGTGAAAAGTCTAAGTATGGGAAGGCCCGGCAGAAGCCTCCACGTGGACATGTTTTGGTTTGAAATGAGCCTTGTAATTTTTAAATTGCCCCACAGAGCTGCATCCAACCAGAAAGGGCCACTTTTCAACTGATGCCAAGAAGTAATTTTCACCGGGAAATTATACCCGTCAAACTGTAAAATGCAAGACAACCACCATTATAGCCGAAGGAGACAAAAAGCATAACAGGGGCCACAATCTGAATAATTTTAATGACAAATGGGGTGAGACAAATTTTAGCACCAAAACAAGCTCTGACTCGAGGATGGGCACTCCCTGTGAGTGCCAAGAGCAAACCAAGTGCCAAAAACATACCATTGGGCAACAGAGTCAAAGAATAAGCCTACAGAGTAGAAAAACCACAAACATCCTCCAAAAAATGAATTGAGAAACCAAAAAAACAAGGTCACCTAGGACCAGAATGAACAAAAAAACAAAAGTAGAACGAAAAACAAAGAACTATACACTGTGCAAATGGAAAACATCCTGATTCAAAGAAAATAATCAAGGAAAAACTTCAAGTGTCTTCCATTCTGGATATGACCATGCTGAGAAGTTCTGATATGTTTTTAATAGATGGTTATATGATTGCCTCTCTTTTCCATCCAAGTCGCTATCTGACCACATTTCTTCAGGATTATCCTTTGTGCCTAGGTCAAGTTTTCTAACATCTTTCGGGGCTGCATCAAACATCAAAGTCTCAGGGATATCATCCTGCTCATGATACCTGCATTGACCAATTTCATATTCCTTGAAAGCAACATAGCTCACAGAGTTATCAATATCTGCATGCAATATTTCATAAGAAGCATTGTTGGGGTCCTCAATAAGATATAAAATTTTCTTCTCACCAGGTAACTTGACAAGGCTTCCCTCAACCGGGATGGTGGCATAGGACATATCCATTTGAACACTCCCACCAACATTTGTAGCCCATTTTCTAGACAGTAGCATACCCCATTTGGCAAGGCAATCCACAATAACAACATCAAGTTTGAGGTTCTTACCCGAATAAGCTACAAGTTGTACTATCAGACCCTTGACACATCCAACCACTGACACCTCCCTGGAATCCATGGTAGTACACTTCCCATAAGTTGTTGTTACTTTGAGATCCAACTCATTTATGACCTCAAGGGGCATGACATTGCATGATGCTCCAGAATCAAACATACAATTATGCAGCAATTTATCCTTAATGATCAAAGTTGTAAAAAATGGATCAACATTTAACTGAGACTCAACTAAAGACGTCCCCAAGTAAACTTCAGGTGATTCACCTATCTCTTCTAGTACTTAGGGTTTTTTCAATTCTATAATAGCCCTGGAGGAATATCAACATTTCTACCTTGGGTGACTTTTTCTTCTCTAAACCCCAAATATTCGAATGCTCTGTTCCTATGCTCAAGGATTATAAGCAATTCAATAATAGGAACATAAATCTTGATCTGACTTAAGATTTGGGCAATGTCATATGGAACATTCTTTGGCAAGGCAACATTGGAAGGGAGATTAGTAAACTCATCAGATGGCATGGGATTCTTGACAGTTTGGGCATGAGGAGAAGTGTGAATCTTGTTTGGGACATCAAGGCCTTTAGGAGGGTGTATCTTTCTTAGGAGGCTATTTAGGAATACTAGTAAGCACTCAAAAAATTTTTTTGGCTTGAGGCCTTGCCCCTTTGGCAACCTTACTCCTGGTATTGTATTCTTTTTCATGGCCAACCACAACATTCATCAATAACTGCCTATCCACCTCAGAAGGGATTCCTCCATCGTATTTTTCAATCATTAAAGATCTTAGGTAATAAAAACCATTATTAGGAAGTACAAATTCTTGAACCATATCTATATCAGAAGTAAGAGTGGGAGGAAGAGGTAATACCCAGTGAATGTAATCCCAGAAATCTTGAGTAGTTCTGGAACTCATCAGCTCAATTTAGGTTGCTCCTTGTTGTGAACTCATAGTGGAATCCACTATGCATGCATCATCATCAGTACCTTCATCATTATCAGCTTCTTCTTCTTTCTGATTTACTTCACATGGAGGATGGGGCAGAAAGCATCTATCACACTAATCAATCTCATTGTCTTCATCAACAATAGCAACATGGGCAGTCAGAGGATCAGGCACCATTCTACTTTCACGTGCTTTGGGATGTCTATTTGTAGATCCCATGGGTCCTTTACCTCTGTCTTCTAACCTCTTATCACCCCTAGGATGATTGTCAAATCTGTCATGATTATGTGCCTTTTGCTGGCCTTGTGAACTCTACCCAATTCCTTTCTCTGCCCAGGCCAATTTGTAGGAGATTTCTTTGACATCCCCTGCCAGATTTTTAACAACCTCCTCAAGATCCACACTCTTGCTTGCTTGAGGTTTTTCTGGGCTTATTAGTTTAACACCTTCCCTCTTAGGATTTTTTCCAATGGCCTTGATGTTGTTCTGAATTTACAAAGCCATAGTAAAGGCCTGTCTGAAAGTGTCAGGGTTTTTATCCCTCAAATAGTATGTGGCCTTCTTGTCAAATGCATCAACATACTTTATAAGATAAGATTCATCACATGGCCTCAAATTCACAGGCAACCTTCTCAATGTCTTATTGAATCTCATATTAAAGTCATGCAATGACTCATTAGGATTCTTTTTTATGTTCTCAAATTCTGACAAGAGAAACCTAGGGTCTGTTTTGTCACCATACTGTAATCTAAATGCATTCTTCATTTCAGTCCAAGAATCAATAGAGTTATCAAGAAAAGCTTTATACCAATCCCTTGCATCCTCTTCTAATGTATGAATAAATAATTTAATGTATACATCTTCAAACTCTTTTTAGAAATCCTCCATCATATTGACAAAGAGTTTTAAGTGCTTATTTCCAATTATTGCATTATTTCCTTGAAACTTAATCAATCTATTTCTTACATCCTGTGGCACAACATTTGGATAGCCATCCATACCTCTAAAACTAATGGGAATAAAATTATTAACAATAAATGGAGGTCTGGGTGGAGGATGAGCCATATTATTCTCAGGAGGTGACCTTATAAGAGAAACAAAGTGATGAGGAAGGAGGGGTCTGTGCGGTACAGGGATACAATTTTCAGAATGACTATCCCCCAATGGCTCTGTCTCTTTGAAAAATTTATTAGATTTTGAAAACACAAGGTCAGATCGAGAAGAAAATGTTTCAAATATAGATGATGGACCCTCTCCAGATGGAGAATTTGGATTTACAAAGATGCTACCTGATTCAAAAGTAGTTAAGGAAGTATTGCAATCTTCAACTGCGTTCCAATCAATTTTACTAATGGAGATCTCTTTCTTTGATGCTTGATCTCCAACAACCATCCAAATTTTTCCTCCTTCTGAATTAGAATTTTCAAACTATGGAAACAACCTTGTACTAGGGTCCGCAACAAAGAAAGATATTCTTCCTTCTAACTTTACAAAGATTAGTAACAAATTCACAATTGACAGGGTTTAAGACACTGGCATTTATCAAAATCAAAACAACCTGGAGTCGCCATTAAGGATTTTCACCCTAGTTGTGAAAACACACTAAAATAATTTTTCAAATGTTTGTCAACACTAAAAATCATGCAAAGCTTTACAAATCAGACCCTCCTTCGCCTAAATTTATCAATGGTGAGGTAAACTTAGTACAATAACTGCTGGAGAAATTGGACAGACAGCAAGCAGAACTTATAATTTTTTTCAATCCTTACAGATCTAATTAGATAATGATGTTTACAAAAAATATTTGCACATAGAACTGCAAGAAATATTACCAGGGTTTGGAAATTTTAAGTTCTTCAAAGATTCCCTGGAAACGGTGCTATTAGTGTTTGTATCCAAATTCATTCTCCTTTTCAATCCGAGCAGCAACACAGATTTAACAGGGAGATTAGAGGCAGATAGATCATAAATGTGTATCATTTTGTAGCCGGGGATGAAATCTAACTGACCCTTTGTTACTCTGATTTGTGGAGAGATGGATAGTACCTTAAAAGGATGTGATCTTATCCTAACTATTTTAGGTTGTGCCTTTCAACCAAGGTAAGAGAACCTATTTTGTAACCTTTGATTATTGAAGGATGCTGGTAAATACTTCTTGTGTACAAATTTTATAGAGAATACCTTGAGGAAAATATGATCAACACACCAAATCTGACTCTCACGAGTTTTCACTTCCAGATTATGGGGATATTTTCAACACAAGGCTAAGGTTACTGAAGACATTTGGAATCCTGATCTGTTCTGCATACTTTAGCAAATGGATTTTGTTCTTCTGTGGATATACAGAGAAAAACAGGGGTAGTTCAGGGTAGGATTGGTTATTTGAATATTTTTTGGTGGGAGATCAACAAGATAGATTGGACTTTTCCAAATCCTTGAGAAACTTCACAACAAATGGAGAACTCAATAACAAAAATCTTCAAAATATTTAAAACATTCCTTCAACCAGAAGGTGTGAATCAATGGAGGCCTAGACATGCACTTTTTCACACAATATTTGATATTCTATCACAAAGGATTGAGTTAGAAGAACCAATAAAACATCAAAATCTAAGATCAGTCACGCCTGAGGTACACCCGGAGGCTTACAAACAATCTCTGTCAACAGATGAAAGAAAAGTGATTTTAAATCATTTATTTCATTCTCAGATGAAAGCTCTTCTGAAAAAATGAAATTGCAGATGCCACTAAATTATCACAAGGATTGAGATCCGTGTGATTCAAAGATATTTTGATACAAGATTGGAATAAGAACAAGAAAAACTACATGCAGACATTATGAAAGTGAAATAAACACAAAATTTGCTAGAGATTTCACACAAATTAACTCAAAGTTTATCAGATTCATCAGTAGGGGAGAGTTATTTAAACAATCTCAGAGCTTTTTGATGGCTATACACTTGTAACCAACTCAACATGAATGAAAATCTAACACAAAGGAAGTTAACCTAGTTTCTCATAAAGTTTTATCAGAGGACGAGCTTTTCTCAAAATTTTCTCGTGAAAATGAACTTCAAACTTTTGCAAGAGTAATCTTGTTTCATTATAATACACCCTTTTACATCCAATTTCCCCCCCCCAAAAGAGGAATATTCAAAGCACCTTTGTTGCACATATCGGATCATGATTTGCAGAAGGTGACATTCAACAGACTCGTAAAAAGGTTTCCAGGTGTTTCCTAAAAGGTGAATCATTGCAAATATTTACATCATTTCTCTAACTGGAGGCATATTCTTCATCCTTGGCACCTGCAACACCTTTTCCCCTCAAAAGAGATGAATATTCAAGGGACCTTTGCTTGCTACTAATTTTTTTCAGACAGACATTTAAAAATTTATATCCGAAATCTGTTAGGTGGACCAATTGTGAACAGATCACGTTTCTTGGGCCCTCGACTACTGACTAGGATGTCATGCCACAACTTCTCAGGAGTCCCTTTAATCATTCTGATTCTTTCATGTGATAAATCCCCTTTTTAATCATTTCTCGGAGCCTCCGTGTAGCTGGTCTTGACAGGTCATCCATTTTTTACTCTCGGGGCAACGCCCTTTTTCACCTTTTGTGCTTGCACTTTCATCATTTCATCCCTTATCCTTCCTTTTTCTCCTAAATTTTATTCTGTAACTTCTGGATCTAGCATCTTGTTTTCTCACATGAGCTTGAGAAAAAATCCATCTCAAAAGTGCTTCAGATTTACAAATTGAACTCCAAATTGAGTCAATCAAATTTTGCAAACCCAAACGACTCATATTTGCCAAAAATTTGATGAAGAATGATGCAAAGATGCATCTCCAAACATCCTGGAGATTCAATGGTGGAAAAATCAAATGAAATGCACAGCTACCATTGATCCTAATTTTAGTTTTAATCTGAGCCCTCCATATGCCTAAAATGTGATTGGAAATGGGTCTGGAGGCACATTTTGACATTTTATAATTTTTTGGAAAAAAGTAAAATGTTAACATTTTTCTCCCTGCCCCTCCGCCCTCTGAAAAATGGCTTGACACATGTCCCAATGTGGGTCCTAGTGGACCTGTGCTTCAACTTACAAATTTTATCCCTTATTTTCCAAAAAGGAAAAAGTTCCATATTTTCCCTGCGGGCCCGCACCTCCATTTCCCCACCTGCTACGTGTCTTAATGGCACACTTTGAGATGGTCCCGAAAAGTAGAGACCCCAAACAAGCATGGGACCCAACACGTGTCTTAGTCTGGTAGAGTCTCCAAGTGTCCTCCTGACACTTCTTCAAAATAAAACTCAAGGGCCGGTCCCCAAACATGCGCGGTCCCTCCACGTGTCCCAGGCCCCTTTAGGAAGTTGTGTGAAAATTCTAAGTATGGGAAGGCCCGGCGGAAGCCTCCACGTGGACATGTTTTGTGTTGAAATGAACCTTGGAAATTTTTAAAGTGCCCCACAGAGCCGCATCCAACCAGAAAGGGCCACTTTTCAACTGATGCCAAGAAGTAATTTTGACCGGGAAATTACACCTGTCAAACCGTAAAATGCAGGACAACCACCATTTGAGCCCGGGAGACAGAAAACATAACAGAGGCCGCAATCTGAAGAATTTTAATGACAAATGGGGCGAGGCAAATTTTAACACTAACACAAGTCATCCTTGAAGGATTATTATCCTTTTCCTTCTATGGAGCAGATTTTGCAAATTGTGGCTGGCACATAGAGGTTTTCAATGTTGGATGGGTATTCTGACTTGAATCATATCCTAGTCAAAGAAGAGGATCAATACAAAATGGCATTTACAACCAAGTGGGGAACATATGCATGCCAAAATATGCCCTTTGGTCTATCATACATGTAGGCACAATATTTTAGTGCACCATGGATATTTCATTTAAAGGTTACATAAATGAGTTCATCTTGGTTTACATAGATGACATTACAGTCTTCTCAAAGCAAAGTGAGGATCATATGGTACATCTAGATAATTTCTGAGAGATGCATAAATTTTGGGGTATCTCTTAACCCCAAGAAGTGCAATTTCACAATGGTGTAGGGAAATATTTTGGGCTATGTGGTTTCAAAGAATGGTATTGCAATTGATCCTAAGCACGTTTAAACCATCCTAGCTCTTTCCCTGCCGGTGCACAAGAAATCCTTGAAATCCTTTCTTAGAAAAATCAAATTTGTTAGGCACTTCATTCCTAACTTTGCAGGACTGGTAAGGCCCATCACCCTCATGCTCAAGAAGGACATAACTTCAAGTGGACAACAAAAGGAAAGGAAAGCTTCAACAAGATCAAGCAAGAAATTGCTTGTGTGCCAACACTCATCAACCTGGATTACTCAAAGGATTTCATACTTTATGCTTATGGTGTTGATGCAAGTGTTGTTACTTTCCTGACACAAGAAAATGAACAAGGGTTGGAGCAGCCAATAGCTTTCTTTAGTCAAATGCTGAAAGATTGTTAATTGAGATACAATCACATGGAGAAATAGGTCTACGCCATCATGCGCGCACTCAAAAAATTCAAGAGCATGCTCTCCACAAATCACATCAAGGTGTTAGTTTCTCACACGCAAGTTTGAGATACTTCATCATGGGAGCATAAATTAGTGAGAAGAGAGCATGATGGGTGACCAAAATCATGGAGTATGATGTGACTATAAATGTCAAAAAATTGGTAAGAGGAAATGTGCTCTACAAACAACTTGCTGAGGATGTGAAGGATGAACCCAAGACATCATTATTCTTTGATGAAGTGTTCCCACACGCAGAACCAGAACACAATGAAGCCCCTGGCACGCGCGAATGGATGAAGGACATGATCACATTCCTTTCCAAGGGTGCATACCCTCCCTATTTAAACAAAGGAAAAGAGAAGACATCTAAGGCTGCAATCAATACCATATGTTCTGATTGATGGTCTTCTCTTCAAAAAAAATCGATGGCATGTTGTTAAGATGCTCGATTGCGCGTAGAATGAAAATGTTTAGCAAAATTTCACGATGAATTCTCTAGTGGACACTTTTCTGCCAAGACCATAAACAATGAAGATCATAATGACAGGACTCTTTTGGCCTACCTTGTTCACATATGCGCATAGGTGGGTTGTGAAATGCAAAGAATAAGCTTTCTTTACAGGAAAGAAGAAGTTAGCAATGCTTCCCCTCTGACCAATCCAAGTGGATCAAGCCTTTCACGCAATGGGGTCTTGACTTCATAGGCATGATCAACCCACCTTCAATTGTTGGCCACAAGTGGGTAATAATAACTACGGACTACTTCATCAGATGGAAAGAATTTTCCGCGCTCAAGGAATTAACCAAATCATTCATCTTGTAATTTCTTGAAGGGCATCGTAACAAGGTTTGGCGTTCCTAAAACCATTATCTCTGATAATGCAAAGGCCTTCCTTAACAGTAAGATTTCTCGTTGGGTGCTTGATTTGGGCATTTATTTGAAGACTTCATCCAACTACCACCCTCAGGGAAATGGCCTGACAGAGTGAACAAACAAGAAGCTGGTCAGAATCATGAAGCGCACAATGAATATCAACCAAAGATAGTGGCATACAAAGGTCTCGCACATGCTCTGTGAAGATAGAATCATGACAAAGAAAGTAATTGTAACTTTTCCTTAGAATCTTGTTTATGGCAAGGAGGATACACTTCCTTTAATACTTGAGTTGAATTCATTAGCACTTGCTCAACAACTAGAATTGGAGGGCATGGACTGGAGAGAAATCAGAATGGTAGAGTTGGTTGAGCTTGAAGAATCAAGAAACTCTGCCATGATCAAACTAGAACAACATCAACAAGAAATAAAGAAATGGTTTGACAGAAAGGTTAGGCCTCAAGCTTTCAAAGTTGGGGACTTGGTCTTAAAATGTGATGCTGACAAAGCTAAACCAGGGGTGCCATTCAAAGTTTAATGCACTTTCGAGTGGCACATACATCATCATTTCATGCAAGGAGGATAACTCTTTCAAGCTGACTCACCTTGATGGAGGGATGCTACAAATCCCAGCTAATGGGATCTATCTCAAACCCTTCCATTAAGCTTGCTCCATCATTTTGTAAATATTAGAGTAGTTTCTATTCCTCCAAGTTTGTTACGTGCACATTGTTTTGTTTGTACATAGTTATTTCTTCTCGTGTGCTCTTGCGCACTCTCTTCTTTTACTTCGACGATGTCGGTATTCTTTTGGTAGTTTTTAGAAGCTTTTCAAGTTTCAAAACAAACTTCAAAAATGTCTCATTAAGTGACTTCAAGAGTGGTTCTTCAAGGTTTGAGATAAAAAATTCTTGATCACATAACAGACTCCATGCCCTAATGGATGATCTAGGCTACTGATCTCCTTCATCTAGCAGGAAGATGACGTTGAAAGTCACTAAAATTGTTATCCAAATAACTCCCCTAGTTATTTGGACAACTTATATTTACATTCTGGCTCTGTGGTTCTATATTGCAGCTTATACGCAGCTCATTTGCTACCTTTGGCACATTCTCTTGGTTGTCGATTCTTTACATGCCCTTGTGTGCTCCTCCTTTGCTTCATTCTTTCATTTTCATTTTCCTCTTTGTTCCATTTTCCCTCATGCACACCCTTCTGCGCACTTGTTTTCTTCCCAGCATTGCATATACCCTCTCGTGTGCCCTCTCCTTGTGCACCGCAGATTACTTTCTAATAATTATACCTCAACCATATGTTTCTTCCTTAGGTATTTCTCACATTTCCTCCTACGTACGTTACCTTTGTGTGTGCCCTCCCTCTGTTTTTCCTTCCACACCTCATTCTTCCACACGCATGCCTTTTTGCCTTCTTCTACGCACCTTCTATTCCATGTAGCATGTGTCCAAATTTGAGTGTGCTACACGCAACCAATCAAATCATGTCAATAGGGCGTCAAATCCTTACAATGAAACACTAGGTGACACGTGGTAGAAATGAAAAAGTAGATGTACAGTTGGCAAATATTTCAGTCAATTAGCTCGCGCCACGTGTCTTGCATGCCCAATCTACACTACAGATCTTCTAATAGTCATAAATTTTGTGTCAGTGCTCAAATTCTTACGTGCTCAAGACTTTTTGGAAAGCTACTAACGTGAGCTACATGCTAGGCCATTCAAATTAAAATTTTAGCAAAATTTCATAGGTGAGAAGCTAGAAAACTTATTTCACGCCATTAATGAATATATCTCATTACTTCAATCACCCAATTCACTTCAGATCTTGCCCCTTTTCTTCTCCAACACACCAAACAAACATGGAGAAGCAGACTTGACTTATGTATAGGCGGATTTGAAGGCATTCATTGTTGGTGGTTGATTTTTCAAATCGGATTTCCCTCCTATTTTCTCTCATTGACTCATCTATAAATGTAAGAGATTTTCTCATTGTAAAGGGTTGGAAATTTTTGCATCCTTTAGTGTTTGCTAAGGATTATTTATCTTTGCAGTCTAAGTCGCAAACCTCTAGATCTGGTTTGTGTATGTGAATACTGACCTTTAAACACCATTGTAACCGACTATGCATACCTCAAAGTAATATAAACACCATTTTTTGGATGTTCTCTGCCTTAAAGTGCCTATATTCTTCTTTTTTGCCTTCTATTTGTATTATGCATCTGATGTGTTACTTTAATTTCCTTGTAGCTCCATTTTCTAGTTGTGTTTCATGAAATCGCTGGTGTAAATGTATTTTAGTTTGTGTTACGCATGCCTAGCCTTCCCTCGTGTTTTCTGTTTCATTTTCACTCATAACAGATAGTGTTCATCCCACTTTTTCTGGTGTTATCACCTCCCTTAGTTTATTTTTCCATTCTATTATCCTTTTATCCCTGCTCCCTTGACATTGTTAGCTTAGTTTTCAATTCCAACATTAGGAGTAGCAGTAGCAGTAGAAATAGGTAGAGGAACCAGATTTCTCTAGAGATCTGACTCAAGTGCATAAGGTCCCGTAAAATTGGAGATGGTTCCATTGTAGTTTCAAACGAATTGGTTCTATCATATCTGAGACATGGGTGTAAGTTTGGCAACCAACAACCTCCTATGGCCATCTGATATCATCCATACTTAATAAAATGTTAACAATAAAAGGAAATGGATATGGATTGTTAAACAGATTTGGAAAAATCTATGAAATAAATAGACTGTGTAGGAATCGCAAGCCATTCTAGCAATCGCTGGTGATTACTGTGAAATCTAATAGACCAATAAAATAAAGGATATAACTCAGTTAGTTTGCTACTGTATTGAATTTTTAAACTTTTAACAAAATTATTTATAAGAAGATGAGCAAGATTACTTGAAAATGGAAGCAAGAATCAATGAAACAAAGCTTACCTTTGTGGATGATTGACAAGATATCATAGATTGAGTGGCAGATGGGTGAAGATGGATCCAATATGTCTTGACAATGATGTTGGATGATACGATGATCACCTTGATGTAGTGTAGCAATAGAGGGGATCTGTTGAAAAGATCAAACTTAGAAATGTTCGTGAATGGATTTGAATTCCCTAAAAAATCCTCCCCCAAAGAGGCAGAGAAATCTATTTATATAGATCGCTAGCGACCAGGATAATCTCTGGTGATTTCGGCCAATTCAAGTTAGGGGATGACAAGAATGATTTTCTTGCCATTTTGAACTTTATTTGCAAGAGATCTCGAGAGCTGTTAAGATGCTTAGAGGGATGAACTCAGATTAGGACCAATTCTGTTAGGATAAATGTGGAGGTGTTTTTGGAAGGTTTCCCAAGTTAATTTAGTCCTAACTAGTGAGGAGTGAGAAGTGGTTATAGGGATAAGTTAGAGGTAGTTAGGGTAGTATTTTTACAAGGTTTCTTATTAGATTAGTTACAACTAGTGAGTTAGGAGTTTTCATGTGAGGGTGAGGTATAACACATGGAATTGATTTATTTAATTAATATTTAGACATAGGGATGTGATGACTTGGGGAATGTGGGTGTTAATTAAATTAATTAATTAAAGAGTACAAGTGAGTGACCTAGGTCAAGGAGTGTCGTGAATCGAGATGAAACAATATAGTGGTGTATTTTAATTATTTTGATGATTTTGAATAAGTTTAGATAATGAATATGAGATCATGTATATTTTTGGTGTCTACACAACCTCCTTCTCAAACCACAACTTTGTTTGGATTCACCAAATCAACCTACCCAAAATGTGTTTTGTAAAGGTTAGCTCTTATAAATATTTAGAAAAACATTCAAGACCTATAAATGGATTAATTGTATTCCAAATTCCTCCCTCTTCACATTCCAAGTTATATAAATCATCACCCAATCCATAGCATGCTTCAAACAACTCCAAATTTCCATCAAAACACATCATTTCCTGCAATACCAAAAATCTTCTTGTTCAAAGAATGACCTGAAAACCATATCAAATAACCTTATCATGAGGAAAAAAATCATATCATTGAAAATTTATCTGAATAATATTTTCAACACAACTTGAATAATTTTCAAACTCCCATGTAGCTCAATATATAGCCATTTTACTGAACCCCTCTTTTTAAGGCCTCAAAACTACCCTTTGACTAGTCAACATGAATGGACCTCAAATGACCATGTACCTACATGAACATGTCTTGAAACCTCCATGGAAATCAATATCATCTCCCATACATCATGCACCATCAATTTTGCATGCTACTCCTTCGGACAACCTTGTCCCAAAACCTTATTCTTCATAAATTGACGTGTTTGAGTGGGGACCACTCATCACCATGACCTCAACCATAAATTTATAGAAATATAAGAGAGTCCCCTACAACATCCAATCATCACTTTTGATGAAAAAATCAAAATTGGGTCACTATACATCTCTTTCTGTAGACTGCTCCTAGCTAGGGTTTAACTAGGGTTTTAGAGCACTTTACCTTCTTAACATTCGTTCATAAGAAACTGAAGATAAACTGACCTGATTATTTTTTTTAAACCTTCTATAATATCCATAGAAACATCCCTGAAATCCAAAAGGTCTCATGCAAAGCACACCATTCACAACGAGCATCAAAAGTTCAAATGAGTTGGATTTTCACTTTTCTTGAAGTTGTCTCACATAAACTGTCATATCTTGAAAAATTTACATCCTAGCAACCTTATTTTTTTCTCAAATCACCATGAAACATAAAAATAACATCTCGAATCATCATAATTTCAATATCATACCTCAATCTCTCCAATCATTAAGACTTACCTTTGCTTACATGTTTATTTCTCACTATAGAAGCTAGGGTCAACTGAAAAAATGTCATAACTCATCATAAAACCTATAAAAATGACCCAACCATACATGATACATCATGAAATACCTAAATACAATCATACATGGAATCATATGGCTCTAAAACACACGGTCACACCTCCAAGCAACCATACCTGCTTCTAATGAGCACTTGTAACATAGTCAACCATCTGTATTTACATCATGCCACTATTTTGAGTGCTCAAGCACCCTCAAAACATGCTATTAATAATTTAAAAATGCTTTCTAAGGACCCAAGAATCTCGTATTGTTAAGCTACATCACTTAGGCACCTGAATAGGCTTGCAAGAGAAAGCACTCCTCACTGAATCTCACTATACCAACACAAACACATCTGAATCATCATGTTATCATCATATAAATCATCAAATGACCATAACACATCGTCCAATTTTTCATTAATGTGGTTTTTAATCAATGAAAACACCTAATAAGACCACATGCCAATAATTTCCCCCTTTTTCATTGATGGAAAACACCCTGAACTTCTCCCCCTTTTTACATTAATGAAAAATCCATACATGTAGCTGACATTATTTACCTTCTTCAGCTTCATACCATCATGCTTTGGTTGGAAACATCAACAAAGGTCTCAAACTAGTTCCATTTCTTAATTTTTTCTCAAAATATGATTTTTACCTTCATTTTAGGCATACAACCACCAACATATGAACATCATGAATACTCATGAAAGAAACATATTCTTACCTTATTTGGAGCTAAACCACCACATTTCACCTCCTAGGCATGCAAAAGTTGTCAATTTTCTCCTCAACAATGTTTTGACCTTCAAGAAAACACTACATCAGACTTATACCTATACCATATTATTCATGATCATGCCAACAATGTCATCTATGAGCTTATCAAACTATCAATACATCTTTCTTGTCTATACATTATCATGTCTAGGACTAAAACAAGCTCTACCATACTCATTCTTTCTCTTCATATCATACTTAGGACTAAGAGCCCGGAAGTAGCTTTTTAGTAGGTTTAGAACCAACTTTGAAGCTCTCCCAATGTTCATTTAACTCGTGATCTAACTAAATAGCACCCCCTGGAAATATACACTCTTTCACTAATAGAAAACAAAAATATTTATCCTTTTACCTTGTTTTAATGGTTTGAAGATGAAAAAAACCTCTTAACATGGTCCTTGAACTATATTCTCAGTGATTTCAAATTCTTTTCAATATGTTATACTTATTTGAACCAAAAAAACTAGCTTATCATTAGAATCTACTAGCCCCAAGTTAACAATTATTGACAAAGTAGGTCATATTACCATACATATCACTTGATTTGAGCTCAAAGAGAACCTCCCCCTGCCTCAAGATCCTCTATCAGGCATGTACACACTCTTAGATTTATAGCTTAATGTCTTCTTCCTTACTCAGTAATAGTCAACTTTCTCACTGTCATCCTATAGCTATCTTTCTTCCTTATTGTAAGTGTCATCCTTCTCAAACACAAAGAATTGTAGTTGTGTTTATCACTTCAAAATATTGTTCACGGACCTTCATGTTTCCTTTATTTACATTCACTTTGAAGTCATTAATATATCTTGTAGCTTCCCCTTTCAATTTTTGATGAAGACCAAAAATGAACTCCCCCTTCATGGATCTACCTCGTGAGCTTAACAAATCTCCCCTTGTATAGAATATCTTTTCTCACTAGTACCTTCATTTTTGTTTTGATCTTTGTCACAGCTTCTCAAGAACACAAATTCATCACTGATCCAAGCCTCAACATGTTAAGATGATGGATCCTTAGCATAGCATGTCACCTGCACCATCCTTAGTAGATGATATCATGCAGTTTACTTGACCTAATGAGTGCAAGATATTTCCTTACCTGAGTGATCAATGTACTATGCCTCTGAATTTTCTCATAGACACCTATAGCTATTCATTTTGCACCATTCTTCATTTACATTCCTAAGACTATTCTATTTCTTCGTATAAAGGTGTAAGATCATGTTTTCTTTACTGTAGGAGCTTTCAAACACACAAAGATCACTAATAATGTCAACTCCCTTCAACACATATGCTATCAAAACATTCATACTTTTCCTTTTGTACATGTAGCCTTCAAGTCTATATATGGTCCAACAAGTGAGCCTAACAAGACATTTCAAGGTTTTATATTAAGCATCAGGGTATCAAGCTTCATCTTTTATGCATAAGAAAAACTTATTTTATGCTCATTCCCCATCAAGTAATGAATAAAAATCAACACACATACTTGTACCTTTGACCATTTAGGACTTAGCATAGTAATGAAGCTTCTTGTACTCACTTTCACAATCTTGTAAGCCCCTGATTCCTTACAAGTTATGCATACCTTTTGATAGAGAATGATGCCTAATCATTGTCAATACTAGCCCTTTTCACTTCTAGACATGCTTCTTAGGCTTATATATGAACATTAAAGATTCTCATATCATGATAATGATGAAATCCTTGGGCTAGATATTACACCCAAAGGATTTGTACAATTCTTCTTTGCATATGGATTTGTACTTTGACTTCTAGTGTAAGCTAGGAAAAATACACTACTAATAAGGAAGTAAAATACCAATAATCATACATCCTCATTTGAGTTCCGTAGCAAACCTCAGAATGGGCTAGGAAACTTGGATTGAGCCCTGATTGTGTGATATGTAGGTGCTTTTCTTCAAGACGGAGCAAGACCTTCCTGCAACAACGATCCTCTTTCTTTTCACCAGATGTGAAAAAGGATTATGAGGCTATTTAGGCATTAGGATGAGGCAAAAGGACGTTCTTTGCTCAAAGGATGTAACAACTTAGATATGGCATTCAAGCTTATTCTTCATGTGTTTAGAGGGAAGGGGTAAGATTGTATTTATAATCTGGGAGTGATTAACTTAGAGTAATTTAAGTAATCATGGTTTGAAAATGTGGGCAAAATTAAGTGAGTGGTTTGAAAATGTAGGCAAGATTAGGTGAGTGGTTTGAAAATGTGGGCAATATTAGATGAGTGGGGGCCACGAAGAATGTGTGAGGATTTGAATTATATTTTTAATTCATAAGTGGAGGATTTAATGTGAGTGGGGACCACAAAGAATGGGTGAGGATTTAAATTTGAATTTTTAATTCAATAGTAGAAAAACATGGAGAATAATGAAATGTGGTGAGGATTGGGTTATTTTTTGGATTTTGAAATGGATAATTAATCAAATTATATTTGATTAATTTGAAGTGTATTTTTGTGAGAAATGAGGAAGGGGAATTAATTGATTTAGGATAGATGTGAAATTAGGGTGTCTACATTTTCCCTTATTTGGAAGGGTATTATGAAAGTAGTGTCCTTTCAAAGAAAGTAGATGGGATGGGGGAAGAATTCAATCTACTTTTTTTAAGCAAAAGGTAGAGCGAATGTTTTTTGGGGAGAATAGAAAGTGGTGAGTGACGGATGTCATAGTATCCTCCAAGACAAAAAATGTCATGAGAAAATGTGATTATGGATAGATGTGGTGATGCCCTCTCGAGAGGACTGATGAGAATGGAATATACAAAAAAACTCTTGAAAAGAAGAGAAATGAATTCTATGGAGAAGAGGATGATAATGGAGTGGAAGAGACTGGAATGATTGCACGACGCAAATGGAGAAAGGATTCAATCGGCCTTGAATGCTAGGTGTGAGGGGGTGTGGGAAAGAGAAAAGGGAATGGATAGGATTGGGGGTTGATTATGAGAAGAGTAAGGGAGATGGGGGAGGGGAAAAAAAGGAATGAAAGAGGTATAAATAAGAGAGGGATGAACGGGGAAGAAGGGAATGATGAAGGAAAAATAAGGCAAAAACAGAAAAATGACAAAGTAGAGGGCGAAGGGATAAAATAGAGAGATGTGTAAAATAAAGGAAGCAACAGAGATAGTAAAGAGGGATGCGTGAAAGTGAAAGAAATGATAGAGCTGAGAAAAGTAGGAGAAAATGAGGTGGGAGTAGGGGGTGAAATGGATGAAAATGGAAAGAGGATGACAAAAGAAATAGAACAGAGAAAAAAAGAAACAATGAGGGGAAAGGAAAGTGTGAAAAAGAATAGAGAAAAGAAGAGAAACAGATACAAAATGAATGAAAAGGTAGGGGTGGTAGAGAAAAGGAGAAGTGGTCAGAAGAAACATGAAAATTAGGGGAGAGGAAAGGAAGATAGTGCGAATACAGGGAGAAGATTGAAGGAATCGTGTCATTTCGAGGAAGACCAAGGCAAAGAATATGGAACAGATCGTATGGAGATGCATGTGGAGGGTGGTATGATGAAAAAGATAGGACAATGCTGAAGAGCCAGGTTATCGATGGGGAAGTAAGGAGGAAACGTGATGGAAAAAGGGGAAGGGAAATTAGACGAGGGGTGGGAGAGAGAAGAGGATAACAAAGAAAATGAGGTAGAAAGAAGGAAATACTGAAAGGGGGTAATAAGTGGAAAGGGAACAGTATAAGGAATGTTCAGAGAAGAAATAGGGGAGGAATGACATCGATTGGAAAAGATGCGGAGATGCATAAAATGAGGATACTAGGATGACAAGAAAATAGAAAAAGGATGTATGATGAAGACAGTAAAGATATTGAAGAGGGTGAAGAGAAGATGGAGAGATGGGTAAGAAGCGACAAGAAAGCGTGGGATTGAGGGAAATGAATAGGAGAGAAAAGAGAATGGGGGATAAAAGAGGTAATGCCAATGAGGGGACATTAGGGAAATCCCCCTTACAATGAGTGGTGGGGAAGGGTGAGAGAAAAAATGAAGAAAAGGATCAAGCTAACGAGGATTGGAAATGGTAACGCCAATAAAGGGATGTTAGGGAAATCCCCCTTATAATGAGTGGTGGGCTTAGAGGAGGGACGGAATGAAGGGAAACTCTAGAAGGTCCAAGGGAGTGAATGAGGTCATGCGGAATGAGGATTGATGATTTTTAGGGAAATCCCACTTACAATTTTTAGCGCAGGAATAGAAGATGATGATGAAAGAATGATAGAGGAATGTTAACAATAATGGCGAATGTGTGTGTGGATAGAAATGTGGGGGGGATTTGAGAAGATGAAGTGGAAAGAGTAAAGAAAATGGGAGGGATGAGTTGGGACTAGGTGAAAGTGAGGGGAGGATGCGAGTGATGAGGATGAACAAGGTGAGGATGAAGAACCAAGACATGAAAAGAATGGGAAGAAATGGTATGAAGGATGATGGATCAAGAAGGGTAAAATGGAGGAAAAGAACGTGATTGTAAGTAGAAGAGATTAGATGTATGTTGTAAGAGGATATGTGGAGAAAGGATGATAGTAGGAGGGAGAAGTGGGTAGTAGGAGATACCAGGTGGAAGAAGTGATCAACAAAGTGAACGAAGAATGATGTGGGGGAGAAGTTCACGATGACAAGTTAAGCATAGGGAGGACCCTGACATAAGATTGTTATGTGATGGAAGTGGTTAAGTAAGATTGCCAAGGGAGTGAAACTGGAGATGATAAGTGGTCAAGTGAGAAGTGGTGTTTATGAGAATGGAAAAGTAGGTGAAAGGATGTGATAATGGGGAATGCCAAGAAAAAGTGAAGGGTGAAGGGTGTGTAGTGATGGGAAAAGGCAAGGAGACAGATCATCCATAAGAGGGACTCTTAAGTGAGATCACCATGCTAGGTGAGTGGCTAAGTAATATTGTCAAGCAGAGGAGGGTGATAGTGGTGGTAAAAAGATGTGATGATGGGGAATGAAGAGGAAAGATGGATGGTGAGATTGTAGAGTGATGGGCAAGTGTAAGATGACATATCATGCTTAAGAAAATCTCTTAAGTAAGATCGCCATGCTGTCGGAGAAGAAGGATGAAGATAGAGTTGGTGGGAATAGGGTATGACAAAATGAACTAAAGGGGAACCCTCAAGTGAATTTTCCATACTATGAGAATGTATAAATAGGATGACCAGGCATAAGACGGATTTGGGGAAGGATGAGCAAAGAGTGAATGAGGTATGCTTGATTGGAATAGGATACGAGATGAGGTGATAACAAGAAAGAAAGGAAACAAAGGATTGTAACATGAATGGATGAAGGAATATATGTAGTGAAGGGCAGAGAGTGTGAGGGGAATCCTTAATTGGGATGCCCACATGGTGAGAGTAATGATGTGAGAATGAGAAGCAGAAGAGGTGGAATGGGAAGATGTGTGCGGTGGTGAGTGTTGTTTGATGAGAGGGGAGGTGGTGAAGAAGCTTCTATAGCGGGAAGATCTTAGGGAGAGGGTAAACCTCCACCGAGGATTCCATATAAAAGGGGTTATTAAGTAAGATTGTCAAGCGGGAAGAAGAAGGGGGAAAGGAAAGAATACAAATGGGTGAGAGGGGACAAGAATGGTGAAAAGGGTAATATGGGGATAAGTGGCAGAGGAGTAAAAATGAGGAGTGAGGATGAATGGATCAAATACATGGTGATCATGGTGGGGGAGAAGGATCTGCTGGATAGGGAATGCTACTTGAGAAAGATCATCAAGTAGGATTCAAAAACTGCAACAGTGATCAAGTAAGATTCCCAAACTGGGGAATGTATTAGTATGGGTGAATGGATGGGGTGAAAAATAAGATGTTGATCATGCAGAAAGATACTCACGTGATGAAAAGAATCTTAATTTTAATATAGCACATAACAGGATGCATCATGATATAAAAGATCAGGATGACTAGACTGTAATATGCGTGCTATTATAGACAGGGGCCATCAAAAAGGTTTGATGCCCTAGTACGATAAGCAAATGGAAGAGAGCATACACAGATACCATCAAGAAAATATGCTGCCCCAGTATGACATGCAATCAGATAACATAAGAATATTATAGAGAACACTAGGATACATAAAATCAAGATGCCCCATGTAATATATCAAGATACAAGAAAGTAATTAATAATTTATAACTAATAATGCAACACAAGAACCAATAGACATATCCCTAACGTGTTCCACAGTGAGGATTGATCGGATGTGCCCCCAAGCAGGGGTATGAGGATATAGTAAAGTATTGGGTCATTGTCCTCAAACAAGGAAACAATGGGACCCGGGTTTGCCCCAAGCGAGGATTCATGTGAGGAGAAGTGTTTTGAATTCAGTAGTCATAAAGTGATTGGATCATCCGTCGGGGATAATAGTTCAAAGGTTGAATTGTGTTGGTATTTTTAGAGTTTTTACGATTTTACAACATTTTTGTTTTTTTTTAATGATATATATATATATATATATATATATATATATATATATATATATAATTTTTTTATTTTTATTTTTCTAATGTTTTTTTTGGATTTTTGATAATCGTTTCTATTTTTATTTTTTTATTTTTTTTTATTTTTTTGTGACGATTTTCAAATGTGTTCAAATTTTTAACAGTTATTTCTAACGTTTTTAAATTTTTGACAAGTGTTAATGTTTTTGTTAGATTTTAGACGGTTGTTTCTACACTATTTTTAGATTTTTGACGATTTTCACACTGTTTATGGATTTTTACATTGTGATTGGAAATTTATGGACCAGAGTGCAGACTTATTTTTGAGAGGCGATAAACCAGAATATTATCTGTATATACTGTGTTCCATGTGGTAAATTATGCTCTGAATAACACAAATTCTCTTTCCATTGGCAGGATATGGTGGTGATGATATAATGAAAAGAAATCCAGCTCCATTCTTGACTCCACACAACTAGTAAGATGTGTGGGCTCATCACCTAGAATCAAGAAGGACGTAGGAGGTAGATAATGAATATAGAGACAAATGCTAACAACAATCCCTTTGGGAAATTGTGACTCCATTCTTCATAACGGTACTGAACCAGTTTCAAAAATGGCTTTCACTTTATGAGTCATGTGTTAGGCTTAGATAGTTATGTGACCTGCTAATTGGTAAGATATGAGGTTAAGGGATAGTTCTCTCTTCACTTAGGCATCTAAATTACTTCTTTGGGGATTCTATAATTTGCAAGCACTGTAAGATTTTGTATTTTTGAAATGACTCCCTATGCCTTGCCCCATGCTACTAGTGAGAAGTAAGAGCTCATCACCAAAGGTAAAATATAGGCGAGTGAATTCCCTTTTTGTCTTTTTATTTTATTTTTATTTTTTTTAATATTTTGCAATGTTTTTATGCTTTTATGAGAATGATCCTCTACGCTTTGCCCCATGCCACTTGTAAGAGGAAAGGGTTTATTACCGAAGACAAGACATATACGAGTAAGGGCATCTTCCTCCATTCCCAGTCTCACACTACCAGTAAGAAGTGTGGGCTCAACACCAAATACTATGAAGGACGAAAGATGTGACAATGAAGTATTCATAAGTTATTGAATTGATAGATTTTTTTACAATAGTACTTTGTATTTGGGAAGAAATGTTTTCCCCCAATCTCAGTCCCACATGACTAGTAGGACGCGAGGGTTCAACACCGAAGACTGAGATGGACGACCAAACGAACTGGGTAAAGAATTTTAGAGCTTTGTTATAAAAGAGATAATGTCTTTGAAGGGAATATATTACCATCAGTAAGCTTCTAGGTATGACCATAGGTGAAAGCGACTGAAAAATGGGAGATATTATAAGAAATATGGTACTCACAAACTTAATAGGATCTATATTAGCACCTGTCTCGTGATGATAAATATGAAGATGTGACTTTGATAAAGAAAATATCTACCAATGGAAATGAATAAATTTAAATTATTCAGAGATAAGTAAGACTGAAGGAATAATGTACATGTTGTTTCCTGGAATAGTGAATATCTCAAGGATAAAATTTCTTTGAATAGAATACATTCATGGGTTTTTCAAGGACTTGGCCTATGTCAATGGCCAATTTATAAGCTCCAAACCCAAAATTATCTATGATTTCGTTATGCTCAAATTTTTCTTGTTTGTCTCGTTCTTTGGGTGTATTCTTTCGATTTTCTTTGAGAATGGAATCATTGACCTTAAATTTTCTAGGTTGGATTTTTTTATGGTAGCTATGTCGTAGCTTATTTTGATATACTTGAAGATGATCTAGGGCATTAAGTCGTTTTTCATTAAGAATCTCGAGTTCTTTAAGGTGTGAGTGTCAATAATAATCTTTATTGATTACATCTTTGAAGGATATTATGAAGGATGGAAATTCAACCTTGACATGTAAAATAGCTTCCCAACCATAAACAAAGGAGAAGGGAATGGCTCCAGTAGGTGTGTGATAAGATGTGTGGTAAGCCCAAAGAGTGGGATACATTTGGTTAAGCCAATAACTTCCATGTGTGTTGATAATGATGGTTTGTATTATTTGATTTGTTGCTTATATTTGTCCATTAATTGATTGATTTGAGGATAGATTCACGATTAAAGATGGAAAAGATAGTGTAAATATATTCTTGGGTATACGTACCTCATAGAATGTATGCACGTAGAAGTCTTGATAGGTGAGAATCATTAGTGATGAGATGCTTGCAAGATCAATCGTTGAAAGTATGATGGACACGACAGGTTTAATTGTCGCAAGTGTCCAAACTCGATGTGGTTGTGTTTCAACAACAAGGCTAGAGATGTTAGGTATAGAAGCCAATATTGGAATAATAGAATCAAACTTAATGGTACCTATTAATGGAACCTCTTCTGTAGTTTCTACAGTAATATCAAGGTTTGAAAGGGAGTCTTGAAACGAGGTCAAGGTCTCGTTAGATGTTTGAAGAATGTTGTCACCCAAAACAGGTTCAATATATGTTTGGGTTAAGAGAGAGTCTTGAAATAAGTTGAAGTGCTCAGTAGATGTTAGAAGAATGTTGTTGTCCAAAACAGGTTCAATGTATCTTTGGGCTGAAAGAAATTCTTGAAATAAGTTCAAGTGCTTAGTAGATGTTGGAAGAATGTTGTTGTCCAAAACAGGTTCAATCTATGTTTGGGTTGAAAGAGAGACTTGAAATAAGTTCAAGTGCTCAGTAGATGTTGGAAGAATGTTGTTGTCCAAAACAGGTTCAATGTATTTTTGGGTTGAAAGAGAGTCTTAAAATAAGTTCAAATGCTCAGTAGATGTTGGAAGAATGTTGTTGTCCAAAACAGGTTCAATGTATGTTTGAACTAATAGAAGGAAATTTGAAGAAGATATGGATTGGTTTGGAATTAGAGAGGCTTGATTGTTGTCATCATGATCTCATGAAATTTTAGTATATATAGGAGCTTCGACAGTAGTCAGCTCTTCATGGAAAGTTGTGGTATTGGATGTGTCGTTGCTTGCAAGAGCATTTTCATCAACTTCTACAAAGATGGCATCGTTGTCAATTAAGTCTTGGATGTAATTCTTAAATCACACACATTTATCTGTGTGATGACCATCAATGCGATGAAATTCATAGTATGTGTTAGGTTTATACCAACATGGTTTAGCTTCCCCTTTGACAAAGGGTTTTGTAATTGGATATCTTATTAATTTAGCCTCTTTTAGTTGATGAAAAACACTAGAGAGACTTTCTCCAAGGGGGGTAAACTAACATTGGACTTTACGTGAACGGATTTCTTCGTGAGGTTGTATGATTAGCCTTTTGGGTGATCGTTCACTGATTTGGGTAGCCATATGAGAGAGTTGTGTTGTCAACTTATTGATTTTTTCTAATAGCTCATTACGTAATGTTTTTCATGAATTCATCATGTTTGAAAGAGAGGGAGAACGAAGAAAGGTGCGATGAAGAACTCAACCTATTGATTATGATATTTTTTTTGGCTCAATCGAGTTTGAACAAGTAAGGCTATAAGGAGCAAGCTTAAACAAGCTACTCAGGATAAATATGTGATAGCTTAAATAAGCTATAATGAAAATGGTTGAGATTTGACTTAAACAAGCTCTGGATTGTTGATGGGGAGAGTAACCCAAACAGGTTAACCGTGATATGGTTGTGATATAACTCAAAATGAGTTATGAAAGGATTTGTGTTGGCTGTGATTTGGATAAACGCGATGGTGGACAAAATAATGAGTGAACTCAAACAAGTCACCCAATATTAGTTTGATATAGCTGGAAACAAACTATGAAGGATGTTTTGGCAATTGACGATATGGGGAGTGAATGCTAGTCACTCAATATCAGTTGGATATAGCCGAAAATAAGCTATGAAAAATGTATTATTGGCTGAAGTGAGCTACTAAAATTTGTGTGATGTTTTAGTCTGCGTTTTTGGATTGTTTGAATGTTTTCGCTTGGTATTGAATTGGTCGAGAACTGATTTTTTTTTGTGAAACACAACTAGGGTTTGAACTTTTGTAATGAACACATTGATATCAGCTAAGTTTTATGATAAACAATGCTAAACTATTTTTTTTTCACACAACAAGCAATCATGTGGATCCAATTGTTTTGGGTTAGGAGGTAAATTCTTCAAGAATGATCATTGTTTCATGCAATCATACATGTATGTTGTGGATTGATGGATGCAGGCTCTTATTACTCTAAAAAAATGCATCCTCCGATATACCCTAGTCCTGATATACCTAATTATATACAAAGACAAAATTGGTACGGGGAGCCCTTAGAGCACTAGAGGAGACTCGCCAATTCTTACTTGCCTATTTCGGAGTGAATCACCACGTCCAAAATAGGTTTTGTGAAAAGGTGGAAGGTGATGGAGGGATGAATGTGTATGGTGTCCTTATAACTCCCCGAAGATTTATAGGGACGATGCACAGGCTTTGTTGTTACAGCTATTTAGGTGTGACTCGCATGCACTGCACAAAAGCATTACCTGTAAGTGAAGAACAGGGGTGAGATAAATACCGAACGTTGTGATGAGACTAGGTCTCAAAGTGTAATGCAGATAAAAATGTTGTTGGTGCGTGGTAGTCAAGTCCACGTCACCGGTGTAGCTTTGGTGGTGATGAAATCCACCTCGTCTACGTGTAAAAACAAAATGATAAAGTAATTAAACGTAGTGTTCTTTCCAACTTGAAATAAATCACCAACAAAAAATAATTACATACCTGAGCGTACTTTTTTTTTGTTTCAACAATTTTCTTTGAATGGTGGTATTTTTGCGGGATTTTTGTTTTTGTGTTTTTTTTACAATATTCCAGCGACGCGATCCTATAGAAAACAAATTAGTAGTTATCCTGCAAATGAAATGTTAGAAAAGTGATCGTGGTTGTTTTTTATTTTTCAGATCGCTCGAAGGCGCAGGAAAAGAGCATACACAACCAACGACCAAAAAAATATTAATAGTATGACAAAGGAAAATAATGATTGAAATGACAGTTGGAAAACAAAGCTAAAGGATCCTGCAATGTTAAAACAAGAAACTAAAAAAAAATTGTGACCGTTTCTGATTTTCCAGATCACTCGAAGGCGCAAGAAAAGAGCATACACGGATATAATTAGAATAGATTTTTTTTTTGTTAATAATTATTACAATTAATCATGATTGTGAAATAGCGATAATGATTGTTTTCACAAAAAAGAAAAACGACGAAAGAAGAGTGTGAAAACGTTACCTAGAAGTGTTGTCGTGGAAAATTGAAATGTAAGGCAAAAAATTAAAAATTAAAAAAAAATTGTTTTGCAGAGCTCGGGTGGCCTCACGTTTCTGATTTCCAAGATCACTTTTGAAGTGCGAGGAAAGAGCATATGTGTGAGGTTTTTACATTAAATAAAATTAAATTAATTTAAAAAAAAAACTATAATTTTGTTGTTTTTTGTTAAAAAGACAGATGTTAGAAGAAATGAAACCAAAAATTTTCTGTGAGTCTAAATAAATAAAAAATTCATTGCATAGATCTTTTCGATACCTTTCCGTTAAAAAAATGAAGTCATTCCGAGTTTGGGAGAAAACATTATGGCTTTTGGAAGATGGGCTACGGTAGCAATCTAAATGAAAATTTTAAACATGAGAAAAACATTATGGGAGCTAGTTTTTTAATTTTCTGACTTCTGTACTTCACCTGAGAAGCTAAAATTTTGACAGCAAGGTTAAAAAAGAACAATTAACAGAAATAAAGAGTTAGATCACAAAATGATTAACTAAAATGAAAGAAATAAAATAATAATAATAATAATAAACTTCCGACAAAGTAGTTATTTTAGCAAAAGTAAATAAATAAATGCATTTTCTTGGATTGGTTGTCCCATGACAGTAAGATGATAAACTAATGACTAGTTCATGTGTTTCTACAAATTATGAGTGAATAGAAAAATTAGAACTGCGAACTAAACACAAAGCACCAAGGAGATCAAAGACAGGATGAGCGTCATAGTTTCATTGTTGTTATAACCTGCAGATACACCACAAGACACCGCACAACAAAAAAACTACCCAAAGTGTGAAGGTTAACCAAAAATTCCATAAGGAACATAAAATGAATATTAGCGAACAATAATAAACAAATAACAGATAAAACCACTAATTGGGAAATTAATGGTAACAGATCGAAAGCCACCGGGCTGTGCCAGAATGTAAGCTAAGAAAAATACATTACTAACAAGGAAGTAAAATACCAATAATCATACCTCCTCCTTCACGTTCCTTAGCAAACCTCATAATGGACTAGGAAACTTGGATTGAGCCCTGATTTTGTGATACGTAGGTGCTTTTCTTCGAGACGGAGCAAGACCTTCCTGCAACAACGATCCTCTTACTTTACACCAGATGGGAAAAAGGATTATGAGGCTATTTAGGCATTAGGATGAGGCAAAAAGACGTTCTTTGCTCAAAGGATGCAAGAAATTAGATATGGAATTCAAGTTTATTCTCTGTGTGTTTAGAGGGGAGGGGTAAGGTTGTATTTATAACCTGGGGGAGTGATTAACTCAGAGTAATTTAAGTAATCATGGTTTGAAAATGTGGGCAAGATTAAGTGAGTGGTTTGAAAATATGGGCAATATTATATGAGTGGGGGCCATGAAGAATGGGTGAGGATTTGAATTATATTTTTAATTCATAAGTGGGGGATTTTAGGTGAGTGGGGACCATGAAGAATGGGTGAGGATTTGAATTTAAATTTTTAATTCAATAGTAGATAAACATGGAGAATAATGACATGTGGTGAGGATTGGGTTATTTTTTAGATTTTTAGAATAATGACATGTGGTGTGGAGAATATTTGAGCATTTATACTTAAAATAGAGACACTTGGAGACTTGAAAAAGCTTCACACAACTACTTATAACTTATGACAGACTTATAGGTCCAAGACACAACTCGAGCAACTTCTCATAAATATTAACAAGCAACTATGCAACAATGGTGAATTGAAAACATTTTTTATCAAGGAATGTGAAAATGTTTCCTATTTCTTCATAAGAAACTATCTTTAATTGAAAACACTTTGACCTTGAGCAATGAATGGAGGAATTACAAAGATATGCACTCTAGACACACTTGCAATGTCAGACAAGGACAAAACTTTCAGACCTTAACAGTAACATACACAGACTATCCATACATTTGCATAATTTGATATTTTCAAAATACTTTTCTTGAGACACTCTTACAACATTTGATACAAATAGTTTATGACAAATCTCATTAGACCTATTTGAGGTTTATAGCATCATTGAAGACCACATCATTTTGAGACACACACATGACCTATTTAGATAACATCATATGCAAGAAATTTTCATATCATGACAAGATTTTATACTATGACTTAGACATGATTCACAAGTTCAGAGACAACACTTTTGAACACTAACCATCATATTCATGACAGGACTAAGAACACATAGCTATAATAATACTCAGCATACACACACAACAACTCATGAGAATGCAAACATGAAAAAGGACCACTAAGAACATACACAAACTGAGACACCTAGCAAGTGTAAGAACACATGAAAACAAGGGAAGAATCACTTTCCATATCTTATCACTCTAGAGGTATCCCAGAGTCCCAATTTATTCAACTCATCTTGCATTGGAGTTTGAAATCCATTCAAACACATCTGATATTCTTCAAGTGCAAACATACTCCCTTGAGATGATTTGGGATTTTTGACCATGTTTCCAACCTTGATGGCACTAGAATCCTCCTTGACAACCTTCATGTGTTGCATAGTAGGCTGATAATTGTTTTTCATGGCTTTCTTGACTTGAGAAACCTCCTTTTTATCTTGGCAAAATATTGTAATATGACCTTATTATTGGCAATTGAAGCAAACAATGTCTTTCTTTATTCTATGCTCAAACACACTCAAGTTCTAACCACAATCCTTAGCTCTATGACCATATTCAAAATATGAGATACATTCACCTTTGAAGACACCTACCTCATTCCTTGGATCCCTCTTCTTGCTATCTCTAGCTCTATGACCAAGTTCATGACAAATGAAACAATATCCATTGAATAAAGAGTCATATCTCATATCATTAGGTTGTCTAATTAACTTAGATCTTCTCAAATTAGTCCTCTTAGTCACATTCACATATGATTTTTAACTTGGACCAGCCTCATCATCATCCTTCTTTTTCTCTCCTTCAAACCCTAGTCCTGTTTAGTCAATTGTGCATCTTTGACTCTCTAACATGCTATTTAGAGCTTGTTAACTTTTCTCTATCTTTTCATAGGTATTCAACTTATTGTGTGCCTAATCCAAATCTGATTGTCATGAACTCAACTCGGCTTCATACTTGTTGCAATCTTATTCTTTTACCTTTACGGTTTTAGTCAAACTTTCCACTTGAGATTCCAAATCCATGATAGCTTGATTATGTTTATTTCCATATCATTTACCTAAATTTGATATGCCTCGATACATGATTGAGATATTTCATTCCTTATTCTCGATATAGCCTCAATATATGAATACTTACCTATTGTTTTTGCTTTAAAGGATCTCCTTCAAGCTACTAGACTTGCTTCACAAGGGCCCACTCTAATACCAATTGTTGGAATCACAATGGACTGAGGGGGGTGAATCACTCCTAAAATATATATATTCATTAATCAAACCATACATTCATGAATTATATTTTCTATACATCATTCATAACCATGTGTTCTTATTAAGATATGCAACATCAATCACAAGAGCATGAAACAAAGTACACAACACAAGAACACCATATGTAAGTGGGAAACCCACATGGGGAAGAAAATGCACTGAAATTTTTCTGATATTACACACAAAATTAATTTAGTAAAGCACCAACTTCACAAGGAACACCAACCCCTAGTTTAGTAGAGCACCAACCCTACAAGGAGCACCAACCCCTAATTTAGTGAATCACCAGCTCCACAAGGAGGAAACAACCCCCTATAGATGACCAGGCACCAAATCGGCCACCTGAATATTTTTTATCTCTACTTTTTCAGTTGTCACAACTGATGGAGATCACAATTTCAGCTCACAAACCCTATCTCACACACTAGGTCTTCAATCTCTCATAATTTTGCTCTTCCTTCACTTGTCTTTGCTCTAACCTATTGATCTCATGTCTTCAATCAATCCTAAACCTTTCATGCTCTTCCTCAACCTTCAAATAATGCTCACATAATTAAAACTCACTCTCTATAGGTCACTCACTTTGCACACACACACACACACACACACACACACACACAACTAGCTTCAAAAATCACCCAAAAACATGTTTTATAAGTTTCTCTTGATTTCAAACATAAGCACAAACTTTTCACCTCCTTTTGTTCGATCCATACATCAAGTAAAATTTTCAAATTTTAATTACAACAGTCACAAGTGACCCGAATAGGTCAGCCTAACTAAAACCCTCATTACATGTGTTGTAAAAGGATCAAACCCCCATGGGCACAAAGTTAAAAATGCCCTTACATCAAAACCATACATTTTCATCACCCATAAACCCTTAAAAATGATTAAAAATATAATTTTGCATTCATAAATGGTCACAATTTATCTCGTCCAATCAAATTATTTCATTTAATGAGCCTAGTACTCTTTGTAATTCTCAAAACTATTGTTTCCTACACCCTTCAACACCTTGGAAACTTCATTCGATCACCAAATCAATTCAACAAGAGAAAACTATACCATGTAACCAATTTATGGAAATGGAAGAACCTACAGGATACTTATCAGCAAGTTATAATCCTTTAATCAACCTCCTTGTCAAACCACAACTATGTTTGGCTTTACCAAATCAACCTGCCAAAAATGTTGTTTGTAAAGGTTAGCTCATAAAAATATTTCTAAAAAAATTCAAGACCTAAAAAATGGATTAATTGGATGCTAAATCCATATCTATTCACATTTTAGGTGATATAAATCATCACCCAATCCATATCATGCTTCAAAAAACTCCAATCTTGCACCAAAACACATCTTATCCTGCACTGCCAAAAATATTCATGTCCAAAGAACGAATAGGAAACCTTATCAAATTAATTTATCATGAGGAAAAAATCATATCACTGGAAATATCTCTAAATCCTCTTTCCAAAAAAACTTGAATAATTTTCCAAATCCGCCTGTAGCTCAAGATATAGCCATTTTATTGAACCTTGCTTTTTAAGGCCTCAAAACTGCCCTTTGACCAGTCAACCTTAATGAACCTCAAATGACCATGTACCTGCATGAAAATTTATTGAAACCTCCATGTAAATCAATATCATCTCCCATACATTATGCACCATCAATTTTGCATGCTACTCCTTTGGACAACCTTGTCCCAAAACCATCTTCAAAAACTGACCTATTTGAGTGGGGTCCACTCATCACCAGGACCTCAACCATACATTTATAGAAATATAAAATATTCCTCTACAACATCCAATTATCAATTTTTATGAACCAATCAAAATTGGGTCACTATACCTCTCTTTCTGCAGACTGCTACTAGCTAGGGTTTAACTAGGGTTTTAGACCTCTTTACCTTCTTAACATTCGTTCATAAAAACATGACGATAAAATGACTTTATTATTTTTGTGAAACCTTCTATACTCTCCATATAAACATCCCTAAAATCCGCAAGGTCCCATGCAAAGCACACAATTCACAACGAGCATAAGAAGTTCAAATTTGAGCTAGATTTTCACTTGTTCTTGACCCTGTCTCACATAAATTGTCATATCTTGCAAAATTCACATCCTAGCAACCTAAAATTTTTCTGAAAGTACCATGACACATCAAAACAACATCTCCAATCATCATAATTTCAATACCATACCTCAATCTCTCTATCCATTAATATTTATCTTTTTATTTGTTTATTAGGATAATTCTTGCACTTGTGTTAACTCTACACTTGTTATGTTAGTTTGCTTAGGTGTACCAGTTGTGTTGAGTTAGCATACCAGTTATGTTGAGTTAGCTTACTAGTTGTGTGGAGTCAACTCTACTGCCAATATCAGTTAGTGAGAGTTATTCACCACTGATATAGGTGACAGTTGCACTTTCCTCCCACTGATATAGGTGGCAGTTGCACTTTCCTCCTCCTATATATGTACATCTGATTATTGAGCTAATATATAGAGCAATGTATTGATATGGAGCAGAGTATTGATATGGAGCCATTTCTTGTTGTATTGCAATTATCTCGTTGTTCTTCATAACTTGCAATTTTGTGTGTGGATGTCTAGTCCTGCCTTTGTGCAATTCAAGTCTCACATTTCTCACCGGTGCACTCTTCGATTCAATGGATACCTGGAGTTTCCAATATTTTCTATGCAGCTTTTCCAGAAATCTATGTTTACATTTTTATTCTTATTCGATACCATTCAGCATCTATTACCAAGTATTGTAGCCATGTAATCATTATTCATCGTTTCTTTGTAATCAGTGTCTCTAGACACCTATTACTAGCAGCAGAATTAGTCTCTGCTTATTTTGTAATTGCTCTTTTAGTTTACCAATCAAACACAAAAATTCCACACCCTACTCAAAATGGTTTTGCTTGTCACATGATTAAGGTATAATTAGGGATATAAGGCGCAGTGGCTCCCAATGTTATAAAATTTTAGCCATTAGAATTTCCCAGTAAATTTATCGAGCTTGAAAACACCATGACTCTACAGAAATTTTATTTTAAGAAAAAACAAAGTTTATGCTATAAATACTTTCAGGAGTAGTAATGTGTAAAGTTTAACAAAGGAAATAATTCCTTCTTTTTCCGCATAAGTGCCATCATTTGCACAGAAAAAACACACCCCTTTACTTTTCAATTCAGCAAGTGCATAGTAACCATTAAAAACTAGGCTTAACAAACTCCGTAGTTATTACACAATTAGAGAACGAAAAATAAATTCAATCCCAGTACATAATTCTCATATGTTTTGATAAACCTTATAAAGATGGTTTTTAAAATTGCAGATGCTTTGACAAAGAAAACAAACCTGGATTTCTACGCAATAGTTTACAACATAAATCAATGCAATCCGGATGGAGGTCTCCAACAATATCAGGTGGAAAGTGTAGTTCATTTGATTTTAAAATATTCTGTAGCAACTGGAAACAATACAGGAAAAGTATAGCCATAAGCCAATATAGATCTTACTAGGGAACAGGTATAATTTGAACATCAAACAGTACAATCTAGATGGAAAGCATATAATAGTTTACATGCTTATGCAAACCTGGAGTTGACTGTTGCCAGAATATGGTGGAATCCCTGTCATGAGCTGAAAGAGAATAGCGCCCACACTCCATAAATCTGCCTGTGTGTGCAAATACAAATATAAATATAAATACAAGTCATCATGGAATAAAGTGCGTAACCAAAATACTACAAAACTTCACATCAATTTGAGATTATACCTTTGCATTGTACTTCTGAAATTGCATAATCTCTGGAGCCATATACAAAGGAGAACCACATGAGCGTTTCTGCCAACCCTTGTGGTTGTAGGGATCTACAACAGAAGGCATAGAGTCATAGACAACAAAAGGATCAATCATAAAACTAAATTTAATAGCTGCACATACATAAAAGAAAGGAACTGATGATCAAGAAATGAAAAGAAACAGATAAATCGCTAAAAAGTGTTTAAATACAGAGACTAAAGTCTTTGTTTTTTTTTCATTTTCCTCTCTTTTACATGCTAGTTGTATATGTATTAACTTTATGGTATGCACTTATTTTTAAAACTTGCTGAAGATCCATAGGTTGTATTGCCTTCCGTACATTGAGAAGGAACCCAAAGTTACTCCAGTTGAGCAGTAAAAATCAGTGTCAGGATAATTATTAGTGAGTTGCCAAGGAATGAAACTTCCAATGATATATCCTGGAGGGATTGTTACATTCAAGTGTCTAAACTTTAGAACAATAAAGCCCAATAAAAATATAAACAAGCATTATAAAAAGCTACACTAAGGAAAATGCCAAAAAGTTAATTGAAAAACAAGAAAAAACTTCCAAAGATTTGCAAAATGATAAATACAGAAAGGTATTGAAAAAAGAAAAGAAAGGATCTTGACAACACAAGTCTTACAAACATGAAGCCAGTTTGGCTAGAGGAAAAATTCAGCAAAAGAAAAGTGAAAAATAAAGATTTTTTTTTAACATAGATTTCCCCAGAGACTAGCATATTTTTCTATCCCCATTCCACTTTGGGATTAAGCTACTAAATTTTTACCATTCCTAAATGACTATGATATGTGCTGGATGTATGTTTCAAGTCATTCAATGATCACAAATAAATGAAATGGATCATTTGTTTGTTAATCATATGGATATCAATTCTTCCAAATTCAATTTACAAATTATTTTAGCTCGATGAAAAACATGACCTTGTTAAGCCACCAAGTAAATACATAATAGACATGTTGTATTTGGAACATTGTAGAAATGATGTCGTAAAGTGAAGAGTTTTAGAAATGATGTCGTTAACATTTCTGTAAATCATTCATTGCGTTTAAAAGAGCTTTGAGGAGGAGAAGAGATGTTGATGATTCCATAATCCTGCGGTAGATATTTCTTCTTCCCAAACAAATTGTTTCATATCACAATATCAAATTTACCGTTACAGTAGTTAAAGCCACAAGCGGCTAAGAATAATTCAAGTCTTCTGACACTGGATATTTTGAGGAGAAATGGGTGTTACCTGATTTCATTTCTACAGGATTAATCAAATAAATGAACAAATACAACCTGAATCCAAGCATAATATATTTTCGGATTTGAAACAAGAAGACTGAGTTGGCACGACAGAAATTACTCACTGCTCCGGATAACAAAAGATCCCATGGAAAAACTTGAGCTTTGGAATTATTGGAAGATTGCTAAACAGTTAACTGTTGAATGGACGATCTGCAGCCAACTTCCTCTAATATAAATGGATGATAGGAAACATAATGTCCGGGACATCCCAAATAAGGGAAGCTGTGATGTGAAGGACATTAATACATGGTGCTAGATTAACATATCCTTGTTGAATCCTACATAGTCAAAGCAAGTTGGAGAAGTATCCCCGAGATGTCAAGCACAGAGATACAAGGATGTCTCGAAGATGTCTGGATGTCCTTGGGACGGTCAAAAGATTTGATGACGCCTTTTCCTTACAAGGTCATCCCTGACATTACAACAATACTTCAAAATAGCTTTAGTTGCCAAGTGAGAAAGTCCATTAGCTGTGACTCGAGGATGGAATTTTGTGGAAGTTTCTAATGAGTGTAAAAATATATGCGTCAATATCTTAACCATTTTTTGGAAAACAATTGTCACCACTATACTTATAAAATGACTTTATTGGCCTGAATCCATATCACTACTCTCAATAGTCACACTTAAGCATAGGTGTGTGCAAAGAAAATAAGCAAGGGTTACGTTTCTCCATTTGGGAAAAAGCAAGAGCAAGATAAGACGTATTTATAATTTTATTGTGCTCTATTAAAGACTTGACCAAGAGTCTGTGTCTTCTCAAATCTATATATTATGGTTAAGAATTGGTTACGGGCTACTTTTAACCATAGCCATTTATAAGAGATTGCTATCACGATGTAATCATAGTTTATAGTTTGTAGGATACTACAGAATGCATACATCCATCCAGGGTTTGCATTCATTTTTCAAATATAGCTTCTTATCTAATGAACAGAATGCACCAATAGATGGCTTAAAACATAAAAATTATTGGATGTCTGCATCCTCCTCGTGCTTCATTTCCAGATAGGTTTGGGAATTTCTTAGCACCTTAACTGTGATAGTATGTGTACACGTTCCTAGCACCTCTATACCTTAGGATTTTTATTACCGTTACTAGTCACATATTATGTTCTTACATAAATTAAAAAACTGTTGTACTCAGTACCCAGCTAACTGCTCGATGACTTTAGGTCTCTACCTATCTGTCACTTTAATAGGTCACTCCAAGTAGTTATAGGCCAAATAGCGCTAATTGACTTTGTTGTTAAATTATTGTGATTGCATTTTATTTCTAGTTTAAAATTTATATTCATCGCATTTTGCATTTGGTTAGAGGTTGTTTTTTAACATTTGCATAATACATTCACAATATAATCACGCATATAGTTGTGTTTATTCAATTTAAAAAATGCATATATTTATGGCTATTTTTCTTGTTTATAAATTAAAAATATAATTGTTGCATATACTTATAGTTATCAATTTTTTTAATTCATTACATATAGTTATGGTTGTTTTTAATTCATTGCAGCCCCAACAATCATCACCATGAGTTATTCTTCTGAGTATGAGTTATGAATCAGAGCATGAATCAGAGGGAGAGGGTTGAACGGGAAGTTGAGATAGGTGGCCATGGAAGAGTTGTTGATGCCACAATGGAGGAGAGGTGAAGAAGGGACACAAAATGTAGTGGCAGCGGCAACTGGTAGTTCAGTTGGTAGTGCTACCAATTGTCTCCTCTGAAATGTGGTCCAAATTTGCCATTGGGCCATTTGATAAGAAGAAGCCATTGCAACAATTTGCCCAAATAATTGATAACCCCAAGTTTGGAGGGGGGAGCAAAAAATGGAAGTGCAACATATGTGCACTGACTTGGCATGGCAGCATCACCAAAACTAATGCACATAATTGGCATGGCAGCATCACCAAAACTAATGCACAGACTTGGCAAGGAAACATCATTGAGACCAATGCACACGTGTTGCACTTTACAGGAAGGGGGGTTGGCACTTTGTAAGGGCTCTTTCAATAGAGCAGAAAGAAGAGATGGTGAGATACTCTTCAATGGAAATACCACAGACAAAGTGCCAGAAGTTCGTGGTTCTATCAGTGAGACTAATACTCCATTGACCGCTCATAGGACTGGCGGGACATAGTAATACTCTGGCTGGTTCTAGTTTTGGAATGATCAGAAGTGGAAAGCAGAGGGAAGAGAAAGGCCGTGGGGGCAGCCCTCAAATCTCAGTTGTTGACATGTTTGATTCAAAGGCAAGGGAAGATGTGCAGATGATGCAATTGGGAAAGAATTTTCTATGCTGCTAGGATCTCCATTTAATGCCGCTCGCTCTCCTTATTACAAGGAGGCTATGGCTAAGGTTGCAAAAGCAGGTACAAGTTATGTGCCTCTTGGAGACACCAAACTCAGGACAACCATCTTGGATAGAAACTATTCCAAGGTTAATCTATTGATGGAGGAGATGAAGGTGACATGGGTGTCACATGGATGTAGCATTATCATGGATGGGTGGATAGATATTAGACACCGTCCTCTCATCAATATCATTGTCTCTTGCAAAGATGGACCGTACTTCTTGAGAGCAATTGATTGTTCTGGGAAGCGAAAAGATGTTGAGTTTCAGTATCAGATTTTGAAGGATGCCATTAAGGAGGTTGGACCTTCAAACGTTGTACAGGTTGTCACAAATGCAGCTTATGTGTGCAGAGCAACAGGCAAGCTAGTGGAGTGTGAATATAGGCATATTTATTGGACCTCCATGTTGTGTGCAGGCCATGAACAATGCACTGAAAGACATAGGGAAAATTCAGTGGGTTAACCAGATAGTGACTGAGGCCAAGAGATGTGCAGAAGTTCATATGTAATCATCACGGACATCATTGGCACTTTTTCGAAATTTTTCGAAAAAAGGAATTTTTGAAACCAATTGACACTCCGTTGTGCATCCTATTTTATTTGGTTGGAGAGGATGTCTGAAGTTGTAAGAGCCCCTGCAAATTATGATTATGACACAGGATTGGACTAGGTGGCGTGAGTCCAAGACAGATCAAGGGAAAAGAGTGAAAGAAGTGGTGTTGCGAGAAACATTTTGGGTTGATATGAAATACATCATATCAATTATAACTCTAATTTTTGGATATGGGGATTCTAACAACGCCAATTTTGGTAAAATTTATGAATGCATTGACAACATGTTTGGGAAAATGAAGGAAACTATTCAGATAATTGACCTCGCTCTAAATTTCTACCATGAACATATTCAACCCATCATTCAACATAGATGGGAGAAGTTTGAACACCCCACTTCATATAATTGCATATGCATTGAATCTCAAATGGTATGTGGAGTGGCCAGGTAGAGTTATCCTTTTGGATGACAATGAAGAAGGGCCTTATGAAGGCATTTAAAAAAAATGTATATTCCATAGGAGGCTTCATAGATCAAGTTGGAGTGGCTTAACTGCACTGAACTTAATGGGTACAAAATTTCAGCAAAGATGGACAGGGCAACATTGGCACATGAAAAGCAGGTGAGTTGGTGACGATTGTATGGGCGTCCAAAACTATTGCAAACACTAGCAATTTGCCTCCTTTGCCAAGTTTCTAGTTCCTCTAACTTTGAGAGGAATCTGATCTACATATGGTCGGACCAATTATGTTAAGAGGAATAGCTTACCTCTACGAGCGTGGAGAAGCTTGTAGTTGTACACATTGTTTTGTATCTTATGGATCGTAAGACAACTGAGTACAAGTAGACTCCAACATTACGGTGGAATGTAGATCTTGAGGAGCCGAGGCAAGTAAAAGAGAAAAATACTATGCAATGAGGATTGATTGAGCTCTCCTTTGAGAACGAGGATGATAGTTCCAACAAGGAGAAGTTCACGGAAGTTGTTTCAGATGTAGAATCTGATTTTTAGGTTAAAACTTATCCTCTTTTTGTAATATTGACCATTGCTGGTGTATTTGAATTTGAGATTAATGATATGAATATCAGCTATTGTCACTAGATCAATCACAATGGTTTTATAATTTATTTCAACTTATTTAATTTTAAGTCTCAAATTGAAATAGTTTAATTAAATTATGTATATTCACTAATTAATAATTTAAATATATTTGATATTTGTGACTTCGGATTATTTAAATCTCATATAGTTTTATTTCATCGTATTTAAGTCTTAAATGGTTTTATTTCATCTTATTTATATAGTTTAATCACTATATTTTTATATTTTTAAAATTTATATGTTTTTTTAATTAGTCATCCCCAAAATTTTATAAGTTTTCCACCGTCCCAAAAACCTTGTCTTGTTGTCCCGAAGTTCTTATGTAACATTGTGATTTCTGTCTCAAAGTTATGCGGTTTTATGGAATGCCATGATTGTAGATATGCATAAAAATGGTTATGTTGAAAAGGCTTTAGAAAAATTTAAATACACTTGGTAGGTATGAAGCCAAAATCCACAACCTACCAAGATATGATCTTTGAAACATGGCACGGGGATTCATCAAAGCATAATTGAAATCAAATTTTCATTAGATGTTCTAGTTCCAAGTATCTTAGAGGACGATGATACAAAAGGCAGAAACATAGACAAGGCATGCAAACTATTGAATGAAGCCAAAACTCCACAACCTACCAAGATATGATCTTTGAAACATGGCACGGGGATTCATCAAAGCATAATTGAAATTGGATTTTCATTAGATGTTATAGTTCCAAGTATCTTGGAGTACGATGATACCAAAAGGCGGAAACATACACAAGGCATGCAAACTATTGAAAAATGCCTAAATAGATGTGGTTTTATTGATTGTAATGATTTCAAGATATGCAGAAAATGGATTTGTTGAAAATGCCCTACAAATTTACAAACAACTGTAAATGGCATGTGTAAAGCTAGACTCTACAAGCTCTTCCAAGCTCCTCGTAGCATATACCAAAATGGGAGCTTTTATAATAAGGCATGCACATCCATCAAAGCATAATTATAAGAAGATTTTTGTCAAATGTTGTAGTTATAAGTGCATTGGTAGAAATGTATTAAACTATGAGTTATTAGAAGGATTAGAAACACATTGCAATTTCAATGTACCAATGAAATATTAAAATTTATTTCACATAAAATTTAGAAATGTTTTGTACTTTCTCGGAGCTCCATATTACTAGCAATCGCATGTGTATAATGCAATGTGAACGTCAAATGGTATATGTTGTTAGATTTATAAGGATAGTTATTATTGTTGTAGTTGATGTTAATAGGGGGTGTGATTGACAATATTGATTTTCTATTAAAGCAAAAACAAATATTGCAAAATACATTATAAGGGATGTTAGATAATAGTTAATTGTGTGATAATTGAATACAAATGCAAGTGAGACATGTAAGTTTGCTAACACTCACTCTCAAGAATGTAGTGAATGTGAAGTGTTGTTGTCAAAGTAGATTGAAAGAATGACTAAGTGCTTTAACATATTATCTCTCCATGAAACTCAAATGAGACCAAATATGCAATCATATAATAAACAAAGCTTAAATGGTAATGGTACATTCCAAATTACTTTATTACCTCAAACGTGTTTGAGAGCATAATTGTTAGAGATATTTTGTGCATATCTTACAATCATAACATCATGAGACCGCATTTCTTTGAAGCATTTTGTAAACAAAAAATGGTATATGTTATTTATGTTAGAGGGATAGTATTTACTTTTGTAGTTGATTTTGTTTAAACTATGGGTGATTGATTTTGTATGTGTAGAAATATAGATGAGCCACTTCATTTTAAAAGTGTAATCATGAGGTCTAGCCCTTAAAATAATTCTATATGCAATAAAGTGATATAATGTACAAAGCTTTGGACGGAAACAACTATAAATTGCATGGTTCTTTCTCGACATTTGAAAATTGTAGGTATTTGTGTGCAAATGAAGACATTAAAAATGTGTTTTTGTTGGTTAACATAAATAAACGGGCAACAATAAAAAGGAAAAATTGAACATGTATGTTGAAAAGTGTATTTTTGTAATTGTAGATATATAAATGAACCACTTCATTTAAAGGTTTCATCTCTTCATTTCAAACTTGTTACAAATTCGTACATATACATTTACAAATCTTATATCATGAGTGGTATTGTTTTGCGGACTATTTTATTTGAACTTAACATGAGAAGAATTATATCATGAATGATAGCCTTTAGAGGGTTATTTTATTTCTGATAAACATGAGTAAATTTGATACCCCTTGAATGGAAATGTCGTCTAGGATAGAAGAAGTGTTGAATAAAGTAGTAACGAAGGTGCTATCAAAGTAGAGTGTAGTATTTACGAAGGGTTGAGTGATAGTAGTCTTGCTTCCTCCTTTTTCTTGCCTCCAAGTGTTGTTACGTGCACCATTTTTGAGTACCTTTCGAATGAAAAAGGAGGTGAAATGCACATATTTGCAAGCGAGGGAACTCTGGAGAAAGTTGTGAATGTCAGACCCTGCCTTTCATTGGTTCCAATGTCGACAGTTGCTCTATGCATAGTAAGTCCCTAGGACTTGTGGATAGTTAATCCCCCAAGCCATTTTAAGTGGCAATTGTCTTCAATTCCCTCTTGAAATAGGGGGTATCGAAATATGTAACAGGTTGGAGGGTGAAATATCCCTTATGGGATATTACTTAAAAAAACACAAAATATAGAAATTATAGCAAGGTAAAATACTGATTTTTAATGAAAATGTCCAGCTAGGATAGCGAATGGTATTAAATTCCTATTACACAAAATATTTGTCCACAATGCATGAAATTACAAGGGAAGCCTACAATAATACTAATAGACACTATGCAGGCATTTTATGGAATAATGTATTGTTGCCCGACAAGGTACATAAGCCCTAGGCGGCTAGTCCACTTTAGAGGTTCGTGACCCTCTTGATACAAAAGCAAAATAAGGGTCTTTGAAAACAACAAGGAAGGTATAGGGAATAGCACGACCACATGGAGATCTGACACGGCTGACTGGAGAACCCCCAAATAGAGGTTGCAGTCGCCACGTTTGGAATGGAGTCGGGAAATGTGGGAGGCGCCTTCCGCGTGCTGTCACGCCCAGCCTAGATGGATGTCGTGAGTTGGATCTAGAGCCCCTCTAACTGTCTTCCCTGAAAGCCCCCAAGAATCCTTGAAACCCTTCCTTTGACCCTCTGGAAATATCTCTGTAGCACGGCCCAAAAAAATAGCTCCAAAATGACATACTAGGGTAGATCTTTCACTACCGAAGAATGCCCTACTAGCTAGGGACGGGTCTCTCAACACCGAAGCTAGGGTCCCTGTGGGATTTGACTCCACAAGCTGTAGAAATGCAACAACAATAGCTGCACGTGAAGGAGGCTAAAAATGTTTATGACCAAAAAGTCCCTTTTCTTCCTTCCCTTTCTCCATATATACCTTTCCTTGGCAAATGAGCCCCCACAACCCTAGCGCATTTCATTCCATGGAGGGGCCACTAAAATAAAAACTATCTATAATTACTTTTTCCCTTTTTGAGTTGCCGTGTCCAAAAGTGACCCCCAAACGCCAAACTAGGACATTAAAACTAATGGGCCCCTTCCCACAAGCTCCCAGCGTCCACAGCCCCCTTGGGTCTAACCACGTTTTGGGCTTGACTTGGCGTTGAAAGAAAAAGTGACAGTACAGAAAGGGGACATTACAGTCCTCCCTTCCCAAAATTTGCTTGTCCTCAAGCAAACGCAAATTAGGATGCTGCAAAATCTGCTCCCCTCCTAAGTAGCAACCTCAAGTGGTAGTCCCTTCCATCGCACCAAATACTAGGTGATTGCTCTGCTCCTAAGCCCCCTCCATCTCGTTTCAATAATGGCTTCCAATTCCAGCACCAACTTCCCTTCCTCATCTAGTGGCGGTAGCTCTGTAGATGGTGCAATATGCGGTCCGAGCGCCTTATTAATTCATGAAACATGGAAGACATTATGTATCTTACTCTGCTCCGGTAGCTCTAGCTCATATGCCACTGCCCCTACTCAATGAACTATTCAGTACGGACCATAAAATCATGGTTTCAATTTTTCTGCACCCTTCTGCTTTAGTTTGGACTGCCTATATGGCTATAAACGTAGGAACACTAGATCCCCAGTCTCAAAAGATCTCTTTAACCTGTGTTGATTTGTGCATACCTTCTGTTGATTTTGTGCATTCTGAAGATTCTCTCTGAGAGCTTTCAGAATATCCTGGTTCTCCTGCAACCAATCACAAGCTTTGGGATCTCAGCTATCTGGTAATACCAAGTCTACGAATGTCCTTGCGTCATACCCATAAAAGGCTCGGAAATGGGTCACACCTATGCTCATTTGGTAGGTGGTATTTTAGCAATACTCACCCATGTGTAACCATTTTATCCATGCCCGTTGGTGTCCTGTCACGTAACTCCGCAAGTAGCCTTTTATCCACTTGTTGACTATCTCCATCTGCCCATTTGTCTGTGGGTGGTAGTTAGTGCTAGGAGTTAACTCTGTACTTGCTAGTCTGAAGATCTCCTACCAAAAGGCACTCATGAAGATATTGTCCCTATCACTGATGATATTTTGAGGCAACCCATTTAGCCAAAAAATATCGGTATAGAAGATCCGGGCCACATCCACGGCCTCGTGCCCTTTAGGTAGGGAAAAGAAATGACCATACTTAGTTAACTGATTGACTACAACATAAATGCAGCTATGCCCATGCACCAAGGGAAGCCCTGTGATAAATTCCATATATATGCTTTCCCATTTCTATTTGGGAATGGGGAGAGGCTGAAGTAATCTCGTTGGGAAAGAGTGCTCGGATTTGGTTTGTTGGCAAACCATACATTCTCTGACATGATTTAGGACATCGTCCTTCATCCCCTTCCATGCAAATCTCTCCCTGATGAACCTGTATGTTTTGAAATACCCAGGATGTCTAGCTAGGGGTGTATCATGTACTACTTGGAGGATCTTCCCCTTCATTTTGGATCCTAGTATAAGGAAGATCCTATCCTTGTCGAAAATGTGATCATCCACTACTATGTATCGATCATCTTGTATCACACCATCCATGATTCCACATGCAAACTATTTTTTGGAATACTCAACAAGTATATGAGCCTTCCAATCCGCTGAAATCTCAAAAATAGAACTAAGCATAGCAGTGAGGCAAGGCCTCTTAGATAAAGCGTTAGCAATGATATTATTCTTACCTTGAGTATACTCAATGTCAAAGTCATATGTTTGCACCTTGTTCACCCATCTTTGCTGGCGATTGTTGAGCTCTTTTTGTCCCAAGAAGAATCTCAAACTATTGTGATTCGTACAAACCACGAATTTGTTGCCCACAAGGTACTATCTGAATTTGGCCAAGGCATGCATAATGGCCAACATCTCGTTGTCATAGATTGAATACCCTCTCTCCAGGGGTTTCAGTTTCTGACTCTCATAGGCGATGGGATGTCGATCCTATATGAGAACTACCCCAACACCCTCTTCTGAAGCATCACACTCTAGGATGAATGGGTGGGAGAATTCTGGTAATGTGAGGACAGGATACGAACTCATTACCTCCTTGAGGTGGTCAAAAACCTATTGAGCAGCGTCTGACCAAGCAAGAGCCCCCTTCTTGGTCAAATCAATCAATGGAGCAGTCAACTAAGATAAATTCTTCACGAACCTTTGGTAGTATGTGCACAACCCCACGAATCCTCTCAATTATGTCAATGTTCTAGGTGGGGGCCAATCTAGGATTGTACGTATCTTCTCTCTGTCCACCTTCACTGTACCCCTGCCAATTACATATCCCAAGTACAGAATTTCAGTCATGTCGAACTCACAATTAGAATTTTTCGCATATAACGAATTAGCTTCTAATATCACCAATATCTCACCCAGGTGCCTGATATGGTCCTCCTAAGTCCTGCTGTAGACTAAAATATCATCGAAGAAAACCAACACAAACTTCCACAAGTGGCGGTTGAACACATGATTCATGCAAGACTGGAATGTAGCTGGAGCATTAGACAATCTGAAAGGCATCACCAAGAATTCAAAGTGACCGTAATGGCATCTGAACGTTGTCTTATGCACATCTTGCTCCTTGACTTTGATCTGATGATATCCCGAGCGCAAATCTATTTTCAAAAAATAGATTACACCATGTAGCTCATCTAGCAACTTGTCAATGCGTGGTATGGGATACTTGTTCTTTATTGTCTTCTTATTTAAGGCCCGGTAGTCTGTACACATCCGCAGGGTCCCATCCTTCTTATTCACCAAAACCACTGAAGAAGCAAAAGGGTTGGAGCTTAGTCTAATATGCCCCATATCCATGAGCTCCTGTATAGTCTTCTTGATCTCATCCTTAAACCGCTTGGGGTGGCGGTAAGGAGAAGTGACCACCGGTCTAGCATTCTCGAGCTCAATCACATGCTCAAATCCCCTATCTGGAGGTATGCCTGGAGGTATGTCACCAAACACAGCACTGTGTTTGCCCAATAGACCATGTATATCCACATGGTATTGTTTTTGTCGCTCCTCTGATTTCTTGGTTGAAACCAAGCAGTGTACTGCCCAATCCACCTCGTTGTGCCTATAGATCCTCTCGATCCTCTTGGCCGTAACAACTCGAGGTGCCCCCGAGGATAAACCCCTCAAGATCACATTCCTCCCTTCAGATTTAAACTCAACTCTATCGTCTGGAAGTTAGTTCAGAATTCACCAAGGGAAGGGAGCCACTATACCCCAAGCACTATGTTGGTCTCTCCAATTCCAACAATATAGAAATCATTGGTAACTGTATAGTTACCCATTGCAATGCTCAATTAGGGAACCCATCGTGTGCATCTCATAGACACTCCATTGGCTACAACCACATTGAAACCCTCAAATTCCTTTGTCTGTAACCCCCGCCTCTCAACCAATGAAGCATCAATAAAGTTGTGGGTTGCCCCACTATCAATGAGTACCACCACTTGTTGTCCCTACAAAACTCCCGTAGCTCTGAATGCCTTGTACCTCAGGGTACTAGACAATGTGGTGATAGTCTCTTGGGGGAAAGTCTCGCAATCTTGCTCCACACCCGCACCATCTGATGCCTCATCATCATCATCCTCTAATGGCTGTGTGTTCAAACTCTTCGTCACCGTCACTCTCCTCGAAGACCTTTATGTATTGGGCCCTCCCTCTGCCCTTACAATCGTGTCCAGGGACCCAAGGTGCATGGCAATCGAAACATAGTTTCTTCCACCTGAATTCCTCAAATGTCCTCACTATCTCTGAGTGGTCTCCAGGTTGTACCCTTCCTAGGTGGAGGTACCTTTGGCTGTGACCCCCCAGTTCTTGAAGGAAAACCCTTATGCTACACTCGAGGTGGAAACCTCGACTTAGGAGTGGATAACTCCAGGTCACGAGCTCTCCTAATAGCCTTATGCAACTAAGAAGGCTCGAACGCCCTCACAAACCCAATGAGAGCATCTGTCAATCCTGCTGTGAATAGGGAAATCAACCTCATCTCTGTAATACCAGGTACCGTGACTGGCATAGTCTCTGAACATCGATGATATACTAATCCACGGAACCGGTCTGCCTCAGATGAATCAACTCTCTAAAATACCTGTCGGGGTGCCTCTTATCAAATATGCTCACTAGCCTCTTTATGAACTCAACATAAGTCGTGATGTCTAGGTGTCCCTGTGTAATCACCCCATGATGCCACCAATCATGAGCGTCACCCTCTAAATGTAAGATTGCAAACTTAATTACATCTTCCTCCTGCATAGGATTCAAGTCAAAGTATGTCTTCAACTTCTGCACCCAAGACTGTGCAGTACACTTCTTAGAACCCATCGAAATGTGGAACAGAATTCTATCCCAACCTCCTTTGCATCTCTGGCACCTGTGCCTGGTAATCTCTCCTAGGCCTGTTATCAATCTTCATTTTGCAATATTCCTGGAATGACATGTTGTCACGAAAACCCTCACTTAAAGTCTGATACTTTTCCCAACAAGACTCCTCATCTACAACATCCCCTGGCTGTCATCCCTGTAAAACTTCCGGATCCTTCAAGAACGAAGGTTCGTGAGACCCCAAAGGCCTGGTAGAAGAATGGGGGGACCGTTGTCTTGACTGTCCACCCTCACCTCTTTGGCCATATTATCCCATGTTGCTATTTTCTCCTCTTTCCACATGAATATCAGACCTGTCCTTTGTTAGTCTCCCAGTGAGCTGGCTCAAATAGAGATTTGTAGTCTCCTGTTGCTTTACCATGTTGGTGAACAATTGTTTCATCAACTCTACCCCTATTTCCTCACTATCTTTGTCCCCCATCTTTCAACCCCAACAGGTTGGAGAAACAGCTGCTCTAATACCAATGAAATATCCCTTTTGGGATATTACTTAAAAAAACACAAAATATAGAACTTGTAGCAAGGTAAAGTATTGATTTTTAATAAAAATTTCCGGCTATGACAGCAAATGGTATTAAATTGATATTACACAAAATAGTTGTCCATAATGCATGAAATTACAAGGGAAGCTTACAATAATACTAATAGACACTATGTAGACATTTTATGGAATAATGTATTGCTGCCTGACAAGGTACATAAACCCTAGGCGGCTAGTCCACTTTAGAGGTCTGTGACCCTCTTGATACAAAAGCAAAATAAGGGTCTTTGAAAACAACAAGGCAGGTATAGGGAATGGCATGGCCACCTGTAGATCTGACACGGCTGACTGGAAGAACCCCCAAATAGAGGCTGTATTCGCCACGTTTGGAATGGAGTCGGGAAATGAGGAAGGTGCCTTCCACGTGCTATCACGCCCAACCTAGATGGCTGCCGTGAGTCGGATCTAGAGTCCCTCTGACTGTCTTCTCCGAAAGCCCCCAAGAATCCTTGAAACCCTTCATCTGACCCTCTAGAAATATCTCTGTAGCCCGGCCCAAAAAAATGGCTCCAAAATGACAGACTAGGGTAGCTCTTTCACTACCGAAGAATGCCCTGCTAGCTAGGGACGGGTCTCTCACCACCAAAGCTAGGGTCACTGTGGGATTTGACTTCATAAGATGTAGAAATGCAACAACAGCAACTACGCGTGAAGGATGCTAAAAATGTATATGACCAAAAAGTTCCTTTTTCTTCCTTCCCCATCTCCATACATACCTTTCCTTGGCAAATGAGCCCCCACAACCCTAGCGCATTTATTTCCATGGAGGGGCCACTAACATAAAAGTATCTATAATTACTTTCTCCCTTTTTGAGTCTGCCGTGTCTAAAAGTGACCCCCCAAATGCACAAAACTAGGACATTAAAACCACTGGGCCCCTTCTCACAAGATCCCAGTCTCCACAACCCCCTTGGGTTTAACCACATTTTGGGTCTGACTTGGTGTTGAAAGAAAAAGGGACATTACAGAAAGGGGCCATTACAGCAGGGAAAATTTTAGTGGCGAATATTCGTATTATGGCGAATATTCCATTTTTGAAAATTTTGAAAAGGCGAATTTTTTGGCACGGGTCAGTGACCTGTTCGCCTAAAAATTACACTTTGATTTTTTTTAGGGGTCGGCTTCGCCTACCCTTGAAAAATATCCCCTATATAAACCTAGATTATTCGCCAGGTAGAACACTTCTACTTCACATTTTTCAACAATATGATATATCCTGTATTATAGACGTGCGACAAGGGGGTAAGTTATTGACGCGCGACAAGGAGGGTTTGTAGACAAGGAGATACTGTAGATATTGATGCATAGTAGATGCATGACAAAGAGTTTGTTGACAAGCGACATGGAGATTTTTTCGATGAGCAAGAAAATGGCAGAGGCTACAGACGCGCGACAGCATCCTTAGTGACGCGCGACATCGCCCTCAGTGACGCGCGACATCGCCCTCAGTGACGCGCGACATCGCCCTCAGTGACGCGCGACATCCCCTGAGTGACGCGCGACATCCCCTGAGTGACGCGCGACATCGCCCTCAGTGACGTGCGACATCGCCCTCAGTGACGCACAACATCGCCCTCACTGACGCGCGACATCGCCCTCAGTGACGCGCGACATCTCCCTCAGTGACGCGCGACATCCCCTCAGTGACGCGCGACATCCCCCTCAGTGACGCGCGACATCACCCTCAGTGACGCGCGACAGCACCCTTAGTGACAAAGAGTTTGTTGATGAGCGACACCGAGATTTTTCAATGAGAAAGCAGAGGTCGGAGGCTACAGATGCGCGACGGGAGATTTTGCTGTCGCACGTCAAAAAGATGCATTGACGCGCGTCAACACAGCACCCTCAGTGACGTGCGTCAATAGACCTCAGTGACGCGCGTCATTACGGTTGTTGACGCGCATCAATGCATCTTTTTGACGTGTGACAGCAAAATCTCCCATCGCGCGTCTGCAGCCTTCTGTCGCAGCACTTGACAATCAGGCGAAATTTTTTCATACAACCCCCAAAAAATTCGCCTTCCCGCGAAACTGGTTCCGAGGATATTCGCCAGGTATTCTCCACCTTCGATTTCCAAGAGGTCTCTTAAAATGAACCCTGCATTACAGAGGGATCCCAACATGGGTTGTTGTATTTATCAAATTTGACAACAAAAATTAAAGCTCATGTTGGTGGTGGCATTGATGTGTTGTAGACAATGTCAGTGATTGTTCCTGTAGCACCATTTACGAGGCCTGCGTCAACCCATAAATTTGCAATAAACATGATTTTTTGTTGTTTGCACAGTAGAACTGTGTGCTCTGAATGATCATCATCAAGATTTCTTGGTCCATCCCGCATGTTACTTTCAGCAATGGATTGCGCAATCAGAATGTTCAATGCCATCAGCATCTGAAGGTTGTGGGAGTCCACAAGGTCATTTTTTACAAACAAATGGGGTGCGTCCTTAAAAAAATTTAGCTCTTGCTGAGTTATGTGTGTGTCTGTGTGAGACATTAGGATTTCCCAATCCTCAATAAGAGGGGTTGAATCTCACATGTTGAGCAATAAATTCCATAATGAAACTTGTGCATCGGTTGTTCCTTGTTGCCGAAATATTGTTTGCAATGTAATGGAAGAATGAAATCCCTTCCAAAGGGTGGCTCCATAGGATTTAATTGTATAAAGAGGATTGTCCATAACCGGTGGTAATTTCCCTAGGTCGCCGAGGAGGATGAATGATTTGTTTCCAAATTCAGATGTTTTTGAGTGTGGGAAAGCCTCAAGTAGCCTACTGTCAATTTTTCCTGGCAACTTTGGGCCAATGAAACTCATTTCATCAATAAGAACATATTCTATATGTTTTAGCGACTCTTGAAAAGATGATAATGCTTGGCCTTCAAGGGGTTTTAATTCGTTGATTGGAATACGGAGGGATGGATGGATTGTGGGTGCGAAGATGTTGAATGCTGAAACACCGGTAGGGGCGAGCAGAAGGAGAGACAAAGGAGATGTGGTTGATGATGTTATGAATGAATTCCAGATTTTATTTATCAGAAATGATTTTCATGTGCTAGTTGTTCCTTGAATTATCAATCTTAGTGGAGGTAGAAGGGTTTTGTTTGTTGAATGGTGTAGTATGGTATCAAGAGCTAGTTGTTGTTCTGAAGACAAAGGTAGTGTGGTAGATGGTGGTGTGGCATGCATGCTAATGTTATTTGTGTCTGCCTTTTCTCTCTCGATGAATGATGAACCAGTGATCTGCAAATCATGTGTAATGTCATGTATGTTCCAATTATTGTGTATTCAAAATCTCATTTCCCCAAAATTTCAAGAGTGTCAAGACTTGTGTTGTTTCCTGGATGAAGTTGTGAGAAGACTTGCCATTCTTGTAATGGTTCATGTTGAATACTTCATTCAACCTCAGAGTTAGAACTAACATTTGTATCATGTCCTATGTTTGTGGTAGTGCATAAAACATGCCATGGTCTGTAGTTGTGTTTGAACATGCCCTAAGTGTCGTTGATGTCATGTGGTCTTAAGCCAAATTCGGAAGCAATATTTTTGAAAGGCTTGTATAAAAGGAGTTCTGACCAACAAAAAAGGTCATATGACATTGAATCCTAAGTTGGGACATCCACAAATCTCGGGTGGGCCCGAACAATTGCTTTAGTCGATCGCAGTTTCCATTTATCTCCTTTATAGTTCCTACTATAATTTCAATCTTGAGGAACCTGAATAAGTGGTAGGTGTTCCATGGTTGCAGGGAGAACTCTATATGCATATAAGAAAGTGGTTGTTTCTTGTACATCGGTGTCACTTTCAATGACACATCTCAATATTTTTTTGCCAACATTTAATGATACAAATGAATGGCTAAACATAACAAGCGGCAATTTTTGCAACATGTGGCATGTTTCTTGTGTGCTTATGTCATGTTCAACAACACTCTCTGTGATCATTTTACGGATCGTAATGTGTGCTGGAGAATCCACGTCAGCATCTCTTGAAAATTTGGATAGAATTTGGTGATAGGTTTCTGAATGTTGCTCTGCTTTTGAAGCATATTTTGCAATATACTTCAGAACTGTATGGCAGGAAAGTACCGGTTGGTAATCGACATTTTCTCTCCATATGGATATCATAGTTTGATTATTTATGTTCATTCTATCATCATTTCTCGAAGGCAAGTACTTAATTTTCCCATCGCTTCCAATGAGCAGGGATGAAGTAGGTTGCGTGGCCCATGGTGTGTTGTACCTGCACTGCAACTATGATTTCTTTCTATGCAGGCATGTCTGTTCTGAACATTTTGTGTGGCGTTGAACATGATTAAGCAATTCTTCAAGGTCTGCATGTGGGGAGGAGGATAGTATTTGTGTTTTATTTAGCAAACAAGGATCATCTAGTAGTGACTTGTGAACAAAATCCAAGCAGTTGCAAGCCAGACGGGGGTTCCAAGGAGACACAAACTTATCAAAGAATTGTTTTGTTGCCTCAATAACTGTTGTATCATCCCATTCCATTGCATCAACTTTCGGTGTGTTCTCGAGCCACAATAAACCGTGGATGTGTGTGGAGTCTCTATGTTGCCATTCATATTTGCGAGACAAGAGAACATAAATATTAGCCATGTAGTCTGGAAAAAACTTATTAAATAGTAGATTTTATTACCCGTACCAATAGTCTACTGCTCCAAGTTCCTTCTGCAATATTTCTTCACGAAATATAGTGAATCTGTGATGCAGGTATGCTGATACTCGATGAGGGTTTGAGACAATGTTAAGTGTTCTCCAATGTTGTGCGGCTCAAGGATCAGTAGGGCATTCACCATACAGAATACTGTGGAGATCTGGCCATTTAGTGTTTGCAACACTTAGAGTGAAGAATAAGGTTGGTGTCCCCAATTGTTCCACCATATATGTAAACTCGCTTCTACTTTTTGCCCAAAATGAACGCGTCCCTTGAAGGCTCGATGCAAACCGCATTAAATTTTTTGGGAGGTTATCTTTGGGGCATTCCAATAGATGTCTTCGTAGATCTCCAATTGTTGTAGGGATTCCAAATTCGATGTTTTGTTTCATGAAAATTGCAGTTGTGGACTAGCTTATGTGCCGCATTTTGAGGTTTACAAGGAAGTAGTGAAATCTTGGGTGGGAACCGAAGTGGCCATCATGGTAACGCATCAAATGAAGAGCATATTCATGCATTGGAACTTCTTTTATGCGGGGTTGTTGCCACATTGCTTTTCCAGCCATAAACAAAGTTGGGAAGGCCATTGAGAACAAGTCCTCCGTATTGTATTCATTTATAGGTGAGAGACCAAGCTCTAGCCCTGGCATGGTAAATGGAGTGTTACCATCGTGGTTGAGCAAGAGTTGTTCGATTTCCTTTTCTTTTGTTCCTGAATTGTGGGGTGTTGGCACGAAAGACAATGAGTGTTCATATGTTTCGTCAGAGTCAGTGGATTCATCAATACCATGAGTTGTAGGGGCAGTTTGGATTTAGGGAAATTCCACGGTGGCTATGTTAAGAGAGGAGGAAACATTTGACGACTCGGATGGTAGGGAGGAAAGGGCATAATGGTTGATTAAGACATTTTTGTAATAGGGGTTGTGTTGGATTTTATATTGCAAGGTTGCCCAAACACGAGATGTACTGACGTAGAAATCATACTTTTTAAAATTAGATCCTTCCCTCTATATCAGTACTATGTCTAAATTTCCAAGGCGGTGTGGTAGGTACTTTTCTATTGAAGTAATGTTTTGCAGGAAACTTATGGTGTGTCCTGAGTATTTGTATTTTCCACGTACTTGGGTGACCTGCAGGAATGGATTGGCTCGTGTGATAAGCATCTCCTCGATTTGCGTTAAAGATGCAAGAACGGTAGGCTGCTTTTCAGGGTCCATGTTGTTCCACGAAGAGAAGCGGTGGCCGTGTTTTTCAAATTTGCATATGTTACAGGAGGGAAAGCCTTCAAAGGAAATTGTTTTAATTCCAGGGTAATTTTCCAAATAGATTGAGCAAGTTTGGATGTTTGCCAACAAATCTATTCTTTTGTGAAACTGACGTTGGGCTTCAATAGTCTGCAACAAGGGTGGCAATATGGGAAATCTTTGTGAATGGGAAGGGGTGGGGTGTTCTGTTTGGGTTGATTGTGGATTGCAAGGTGGAAAGCAGACAGAAGGAGAGGAGGAACCGGTTGTACATGTGCAAGGAACCGAAGCAAAGTCAGTACTTGAGATAGTTTCTTGTGATGGCACAAATAAATGGGGAGGCGTGGCAGTAGTTAGAAAATATGGGTTCGTACTAAAGGAATTGGTATGGTCATGCAAATTTGTTTCCATGGAAGTTACTTGCAGAATGTTGGATGGCAATCCTTCACTAGTTGTATTTGATGACAAGTTTGGAATGACAGGGAATGGTAGGTTGTTGGTTGATGTAAGTTGACAAATATTTGAGATTTTCATTGTTCTACGCTCTAGGTGACGACGTATTTGCTCATAATTTATGTGAACTTTATTTTTTATGCAATTCTCTCTTCGTCGAGCTCGTATTGCAGGAGTTGACATGATTGCGAAGTGACACACCTATGGAGTACCACCTATTGGGAAAAAATTGTGTCGGTCAATAATGAACGATGCATTGTTTGTTGACATACAATAAACTATATACAATTGTAATGCATGCGGAGTTCCAATGGGTACTACGTGTAAGAGGTATCATTTTGAGGATTAAAAACTGCATTTCTTAATTAAGGAAAATAATATTTGTTATATGGAAAGATATAATACGTTCCAATAGTATACAATGATGCAAATACGTACATAACAAAAGTGCAAGTAGTTTTCATTAATTTTCTTAAAAGAAATTTCAATCCACATAGTAGTAGGAGGCAATAGTATGTAAGAATCAATAAACTATATACAATTGACATGCATGTGGAGTTCCAATGGGAACTAATCGTAAGATGTAACAATTTGAGGATAAAAAACCTTTATGTGTTGCCTAAGGAAAAGAATATTTGTTATATGGAAAGATATAATACGTTCTAAGAGTATACAATGATGCAAATACGTACATAATAAAAGTGCAAGTAATATGCATTTATTTTCGTAAAATTACTTACAATCCACATAGTAGTAGATGACAATAGTATGTCAGTTTATAAGGAACTACAACAATTTTCTTTTGAAGTAGGGAAAAAGGGCGAAACATAGATATGAAATAAGTAACAAAGTGGTGATAGTTCAAAGTATAGAATGGGATGGGTGAGGGTGTAAAGTTTGAAGGGACGGGTGCATTAGAAATCTTTGCGTAAAAAAGGTTACAAAGGAGTTGCACTGTTATCCGCTTTCTTTGAACTAAGGATGACACATTTCAATCGGTTGTTTCTGCGGAATGTCTCTTTTTTCAAGGAAAGTGTGAAGCAATATTCATTACCAATGACATTGCTTGTAATTTCACTAGTCGCATCTTCGTCTATAGACAATAGGTGGAGGTCGCTAGCTGCAACACCCATGATTGACTCAGTTGTCTCGTCAAAAGCGGTAATTGATTAAAGTTCTCCTATTGGGTCCTTTAGATTAGTCTTGAGTGCATATCTATAATCATCGTTTTGAACTTGTACGTTGCAACTCCAACAGAACCATGAACCATTACCATTCTCTTTCACCGTTTTCCTACATTGTTTGTCACCTTTTTGAAGAGGACATGCCTTGTAAAAAAAATTATACATGCTGATATTTGTGGTTTCTGCAGTAACCATGGCCCATTCATTTCTCTCAGTGTTCCCCATCTGTACAACCTACGAGATCGTTATTACATAGGTCAAGTTTTTTGGAGGGCCCAAAAATTTTCTTGTGATAGAGGGTACTGGAATGGAGTAGTCATCAGAATCAACCCAGCCATGAAGTGTATTGGTTTCTGAAATTAGAGGGTTGACGTAACATTTGGTTCTTGAAACAATGTCAACTGAGGTTCCATTGAAATTGGAGATGCGAGCAGCTTTCAAGGCAAGGACTGGAAGAGGTGGTATAGAAAGCATGTCTTCAAGTTCTTTGCTTATCTCATCTAAGTGTTGTCCCCACAATGTGACACTTACACTGAATCCCGACATGTCCTTTAATTGTAGAGTTCTTCTCTTTGTTTCAGACTTGTCATGCCTATGAATTGTTGAGCATGGTGACATCGTAAGAACAATGCCAATCAAATCAACTGTAGAACCTTCAACGTTTGCAGGTATGTCCTTGATTTTGGTGAAGTGAAAGTGATGGGAAGGTATTGTATCCTCATTTTCTATGAGTGGAGATATGGTTGAGGAAGGTTGCAGGAAAATCTCCAAAGCATTGTTCAAATGGTTGTAACATAGCTTTGCATCAACAATCATCACAATCCTCCCATTGGAAATTGTATATAGCTTCCCATTTTCAATTTTCTCATAGAATGCTTCCATGCGCCTCATTGAAATAGGTGATGTGGATTTCCCCTCCTTCCTGATCCACAAAATCAAACCCAAACACAGAACCATCTCCTCTTGTATTGTGATATTCACGAAGGGTTGTTTTTGCTAGGGCACGACCCTCTACAGACCACATGCACATAGATGTATTCAATCCACTTATTTTAGTTGGTGTTCTCGTAAAATATTTGTTAACCTAGTTTGCACTTGCATCTGTTTGAGGCAACTGACTGTCTTGGAGAGCATTTGTTGGTAGTCATGTTGGAGCACCGATTATCAAATGTGTTTCGACAACAATATCCATTTCAATGATAAGAACAGTCCTGCAGTGGAAAAGAAAATCAGGATAGAATTAGAATTGAGCAACGGATGAAAAAAACAAACATAAAGAAATTATAATTAATATAGGGAGTTTATATACATTGGTAATCGAGCAGGAGATGAAGCTTACAATTCACTTTTGATCATTCTAACAAGATATTTGTGTAAGCAAACAATGGAGCCTTCTTGTATTGATTTTTCGGTTACACAGCTTGCAAATTTGGAGGGTAGAAGTGTTGTCTGAAAATGTATCCCATCTGAAAGGTCAACACGATGTTGGGCACCCATGTTGAGAATGGACCTTAGGGAGGACAAGTGCAGTATCTCAAATGTGGGGTCAACAATGGAACCACCCTCAATCAATTGAGAAATGCCTTCGTGTGTCAAATTTATTTCCATGTTAACTAAAAGATGCTTGAGATAGTGGGAGTTCTGTAAATGTATGGTGGAAAATGTAAACTTGTAGTGCAGTTAAACATGAAATGAAGGATGTGTTTAAAAAAGCATGCATTTGTAAACAATGAGAACCTTTAAAGTTTGCTTCCTTATTCATTTATATTTTCTAAAAAGCGCAAACATGAAGTCTAACCCTTTAACAATTCAATATGCAAAAAAGTGATATAATGTACAAATATTTGGATGAAAACAACTAAAAATTGCATGGTTCTTTCTCGGCATTTTAAAACTATATGTATTTGTGTGTAGATATAATGAGGAACACATTAAAAATGCGTTGTTGTTGGTTTACATAAAGAAGTGAGCAATTGTATAAAGGAAATATATAATGAAGAACACATTAAAAATGTGTTGTTGTTGGTTTACATAAAGTAGCGAGCAATTGTATAAAGGAAAAATTGAACACGTATGTTGAAAAGTTAGATTTGTGTTCCATATGTTCTGTCGTAATATATACATGCATTTATTTGAAACGAATTACAGATTATTATGTTAAGAAAATAGAATGGAAAACAATAAGAACAATATGTACACTTGAAGTGAGAAAACTATAGGTATTTGTATGGAGATACAATGATAAAGAAATTAAGAATGCATAGTTGTTAGATTACAAAAACTGAACATGTGTTTAAAAAGTTTGATTCTCTGTCTGATATATACTACCACAATACATACATGGAATTATTTGGAATGAGTTACAGTTTGTTTCAAAAACACTTATACACATAGTTATAAACTAACCACTACAAGCTATTTTTTAAAATCAAATTTCTTGCTTTTTGCTTGTGCAATTTTCTTTGCATGTTTCTTGTATTTTTGTCCAGTTGCAGATGCCTCAATTGGTATTCCCATTCTCCTCAATTTGTGGGGTGGTTCATATTTCAATGCATCTTCGTTAGAATCATAAATCAAGCAGAAGCCTCATGAATGATCTCCAATCATTCAGATTTTAGAGAGAAAATTGGGGATGTTGGCATCAGGTGGAGGCGATCTCTGATCATTTTGGCTATCATTATTTTAGGTGGTTTCGGTTGCCTGCAATGCAAAACATTAACAACACATTGAAGATGTTTAAACTCTTCCTCCCTCTACAAGCAAGGCGTAGTTAATGTCAATCCTATTGTAGGGAGGGGAATTGTGTTTCTAGTCTGCATCATATTAAACTGAAGAGGGAAAAGAAGTATGTTAGTCCTAGAATATGTTCTTAGGTATGATGGGAAACTTAAAAACCCTTGATTTATCAGTCTAACATCCAACTTGGGACACTTCAAAATGGCCTCATTGGGGAACAAGCCCCTCAACACATAACGAATCCTATCATTGACGAAGGCACATGCCTCCACATGTCACTTCGGAAAAAGGATTGGAGTCAACTATAAATATAAATGTAACAATCAAAAGCAAAATAACATGAAAACACTCTCAATAATTTTTTAGTCCATAATATGCAATAAACAGAATAAGTGAATAAATACTTCAATCAATATTGAAACCCACTTGAAGTTCGTTTAGATACTGACACTCTCTTCTTTATTGCGGGAGAAAGAGAATCACAAAATATCCTACAAAAAAGTGAAAGAAGAAGTTAATAAAACTAAATATATCTATACTCATTCAATTAGTTACATAAAAAACAACCCTATTTTCGAAGAGATTATAAATTGATTTTAAAAAATTGAATTGTTAGTAGAGGAGGTGCTAATAGAATTGATTACATCGGTTATTGTGTGCAGATATAATGAAGAACGCATTAAAAATGCTTGTTGGTTTACATAAAGATTCAGTAGAACAATTGTAAAAAGGAGCTATTATTGAACAAGTATGTTGAAAAGTTAGATTTTGAATTCCATATGTTCTGCTACAATATATACATACATTTATTTGAAACGAATTAATCAGATTATTATGTTAAACAAATAGAATGGAAAACAATAAGAACAATATGTACACATGAAGTAAGAAAACTATAGGTAACATATATGGAGATACATTGATAAAGAAATTAGAAATGCATAGTTGTTGGATTACAAAAATGAATCTTGTGTTTTAAAATACACATTAATTCTTTGTCCGATATATACTGCCAATAATACATACATAATTAATTATTTGCAACAAGTTACAGATTGTTTTTAAAACACTTATAACAAACACTTGTAAACTGTAACCACTAAAGCTATTTTTTTAAATCAAATTTCTTGTTTTTATGATTGTGTAATTTTCTTTGCAAATGTTTCTTGTATTTTTCTCCAGTTGCAGATGCCTCGATTGGTATTCCCATTCTCCTCAATTTGTGGGGTGGTACATAAAAAACTCAGTGCATCTTTGTTAGAATGACAAATCAAGCAGAAGCCTCCATACAGTGAATGATCTCCAATAATTCGGAATTTGGAGAGAAAATTTGGGGATGTTGGCATTAAGTGGAGGTGATCTCTGATCATTTCAACTACCACTGTTAATTAGGTGGTTTTGGTTGCCTGCAATGCAAAACATTAATAACACATTGAAGAGTGCTTAAACTCTTCCTCCATCTGCAAGCAAAATGTAGTTAATGTAAATCTCATTGCAGGGAGGGGAATTATGTTTCTAGTCTACATCATATTATTACACTAGAGATTATAGAAAAAATGAAAATTATGTTAGTCCAACAAGATGTTCTTATGTATGACGAAGGACTGCAGACTTAAAAAGCCTTCTTCACTGATCAGTGTACAACGTCTAGCAAACATAAACACTTCGAAATGGTTTCATTGGGAAACAAACCCTATCATCACATAACGAATCATGTCATTGATAGGCACGTGCCCCCACATGTCAGGTTTGGAAAAAGGATTGTAGCCAACTATAAATATAAATGGATCAATCCAAAGCAAATAACATGAAAACTCTCTACAATAATTTTTTAATCCATAATATGTAATAAACATAACAATTGAATAAATACTTCAATCAATAATGAAACCCACCTGATAGTTTGTCTAGAAACAACACTCTTTTCTTTATCGCCAAAGAGAAAGAATCACAAATATCCTGCAAAAAATGAAAGAAGAAATTAATAAAACTAAATGTATCTATACTTATTCAATTAGTTACATCAAAAACATTTGTATTTTTGAAGAGATTATAAATTGATAAAAAAAATGGCTGAACCTTAACTTTTAGAGGAATGCTAATTGCAAGGAATTGACTGCATAGTTTATGTATCTTTGTTAAAATGTTCAGATACTTGGATTCATAATACTGTATCAATTGTGTTCCCTTGTGACTCCGTTCATAGTATTGGGCCCCATTTAACACATGGTTATTATTTTGTCAACCATCAATCTAGTTTCAAATTAATCACAGCCACATGCACTAGGTACGTTTTCTAACCACAATCTTGTATCCTAAGCATAGCAAAGAATTGTAAATTATAATTTATCAAACAAAGCTGAAAATTCAATTTAAATCAAATCTATAATTTATTACTTCATAGCTTATTATTTATGCCCATCATAATTTCAACATGTGATCAATATTAGACATCGTTTCATCGTGCCTTGTTGAAAATATTGTTGGCGTTCAGATGGGTGGGATTTGAAACTATTTAAGGAGTTAGGTCTCTATTAAATTATATCAAAAGATGTTTTATTATGCCGTATTACCAAAACATTGCAAACTTTGTTGATTTGGCTCTTGCAAATACTGTAAGGACGATAGGAAAGAGACTTCATAACATTTAGGCTTGTTGCTTAAAATTAGCTGGCGAGAGGGTGCCTGGCTTATAAAGGTAAAGGTATCAAACAGATAAGAAAATATGAAACAATTAAATTTGAATTTTACAACAAATATGACTAAGCTTTTGATTCACTTATAATTTGCTTGTTCAATAGCTACACATCTATTCAATAAAAAATTACGAAAGAAGCTCTTATTTGGAAAGGGAAATGAATACCAACAGTCTATGTAAAATATAGAGCTCAATGATTTTAACTGACTGTTTTTACAATTCTCGGCCATGTGAGAAACACAATTGTACATGCATATTTTCATATATGTCTGATTGTAAGAAAGAAGATTTCTTCATAGGTTCCCCTAATATTTTTCACTCTCTCTCTCAATATCCTTCTTTATCATCATCTCCCTCCTCTTATATTTACTTCGCTTTACCTTTGTGTGTGGTTGTAAAAGTGCTCTTCTTTGAGCAAGAGCTTCCATGAAAGGTGAATTCTTGTTGGATGACTTACCAAATAGTGTCAAAGCAGTATTACCTCCAGAAAATGGATCCCAAGGAAGTTTTCAGTCAGAAACAAATGTTGAAGATGAGAGGGAAGCAGTTCATGACGACTATAAAACTTTAAGAGGAGATCTAGCTTCTATGAAGATTGGAATAGCTAAAGCTAAAAGAGAACGAAATAACATGCATCAAACTGCAATGAAAACATTAAATCAAGAAGCATATTTTGTTACCATCAAGATCAAAGAAGATACCCCACAAGTTACGGACAAACAAAGCGCATTCAAAAATCAGGAGTTCAAAGATATCTGGGAGTTCTGCAAGTTCTAATTTTGTGATTCCTGTTGATACCAAATCAACAGCTTCAAGACAAAGACGACACTCAATATCGTAGGCCTTATGTTGGAGCATCATATAGGGGGCATTTTCTTTGAACTGTGGGAATGCGTTGTATCGAAATATATACTTGAGAGTGTAACCCTTGTCTTATAATTTCCTCTCCATAGCTGGGGAGTCCCCTACGGATATAGTTTATATCAACATCGTTCTAACATCTTTAATGGGCGATATTAGGTTAGTTACTATTTGCATATTACTATATCTATTGTACAAGTTGCAGGGTTAAAAGGATCAGTTTTGTTTAATACAGAGTACTAGTGATTTTTTTTCTACTCAAGTGTGTCAAAACAACCGTTCTATGTATTCTTCAGAAGATCTAGTGTGTACCAGTATGGCTATGGTTCAAGTTCTAGTGGTTCTTAAACTGATTTCTTTGACTGATACTTTCTCCAACTGACTGTGTTCATGCACTCAATTTATAATTCAGGGTCATATGGATGTCCTTAAAGGCTTAAACCTATGCAAACTCAAATCTTAAGGTTCTCTTGATCACAATTCATGATGACTCAAGGTGTGACATTATTAAGTTAAGAAATGACAGGGATGTCTTGTTTGGAGAGTGAACAAATATGGGACACTCAATATATATGATCCCTACGAGCTATTCAAGTTTGTAAACACTCAAATACATCATAAAAATCGACCACAAACTTTTAAACAATAATTTAAATCAGGTTTCAACACTTTCTTGTATTCCCTGGTTGTGTTTATTGTCCCCTACTGCACGAATTTTCTGGTATAGATATCTACATACACACTCAACCATTCGATATGAAATTTCGCAGACCTCCTCTATGAACCAGGGTAGAAAAATGGTGGAAATTATGAGAGTTTTAATAGGGCCAATTAGTAGATATTTGATGCCCTATATTGGACTTGCGCATGGAAATCTGCTTGTAAAACCTGTACTGTCGATTGTAGAGGCCAATTAAAATTTGGTATGCATTTTAAATAACGTGCTCCACCTATTTCTTGTTGCAGTCAAGAATTTAGAGCATGATAAAACAATTGTAGGGTTTTTTAACCTATTGTTCCCCGATAAACCTTAGATATAGTCAATCAGAGCTTACAAAATTTCATACAAAGATCAAATTCTTTATTAAGAGGCACTGTGTAATCTCCTAGAAAGACATTAACATATTAATGCTTTTATAAATTAAGTGTATCACTTGCAAAACAACTGATGGTCGTCAAGGATCTTAGTGAGCTCATCCAAAGAGCGCCTAGCGGCATCAATTGTCTTAAAGATAAAGAGAGCGAAGCCCCTGGAGCGGCCCGACTACTTTATCAAAGCCGAGAGGGCCTTCTTCAATTTCCCGTACTGAGAAAACAAACTAAGAAGGTGATCTACGGGGATGTCAATGGGAACGTTTCCGAAAACATACTACATAGTGATGGCATACAAACATGGTTCAGCTAAATATACAAAGACATCATATACGGTGATGGCATACAAACTTGATTCAACTCATATACAAAAACAATAAATAGTTGCTTTTGATTAGGGCTTGTGAGGAACACAGACATGCGTATTTTGCTAGAAAATCATAATATTTCTAGCAAAAGAAGGTCCCAACAATTGTAAAACATTCAAGCCTTTCACAAAACCACCAACAAAACATGTCGATTTGAACAAAAGAATTTAAATGCATACCTGCAGAATCGCACTCAAATGTGTTTACTGGAGATTCCCACTCAAGATGTTGCAAGAACAAGAGCCGAGAAAATTCAATAATGCCAAATAATGCATAACTACAGGTGTGTGTATAAGGAAAAAACTCCTCACCCAAACATAGACACATGCAATTGCTAAAAATAAAATTAATGCATGCAAAAGCTAAAAAATTAAAAATTAAAAATAGCAAACCCAAAGCAGCATGTAAAATTAGAAAAGCAAAATTGTTAAAAATAGCAAAACCATCATTAAGGCCGTCAAATTTGACAGTCCCGTGAATGTCCGCAAAGCCCTTTCCCATAGGGGGGACACCTTCGGCATAATTAAACGATTATGGATTATTTAAAGCAAGCGCAATTGAATTGTGTGAAATTTTTACCCATCTTTAGCACAAAAATTGTTTTGATAAAATATATGAGATAAATGAGGTCTCACGCGCAATAATATCATTCTTGGATAGGCACGTGTCATGCAAATTAAAATCTATTCAGGCACAAAAGATACCCCTTAAAAGTACATTTCTAATTATTGGTTAATCTGCTTTCAAGAAGTTCTAAAATATTACTTCCCAGCGAACTGTAACTCTAGACCGCTTTTTTCTTTAATACACAATGAAAATCAAAAAATAGTCCTCGTATGCAATATTTAATAATGCATTTCCATGCAGCTAGCATGGTTGTGGTCGGTCTTAAAAAATTTCTCATAGCACTTTCCTGCAAACATTCATTTGTGGATGTCCCATTAGATCTACAGTATAAGAACAGCATATTTGAAACTAAGTATTGAACAATATTGAAAAATTGATGAATTTAGAAACTGAAAATGCGTCTTTAATCATGTAACATCCTGGCAATAAAGACAAAAAAGGCGAAACATACCTGTTACAACTTGAGAGCAGTCCTTCACACTAAGAATATCATGATCGATTTTTAAAATGTTTCCATATCATCCCATTCATCTTCAATGCTTCGAATTCAGGGCACCGCAGAATCTTGGTGCAAAGAACATAAAATTCTATGCGAATAAAGCACTTAACATGTGTGGTTAACCCCTAAATATCTTACATCAAATATAGATTCTTCAATAGAAACGTAGTCCAGAGGCTAATAAAATAACATAGATTGATTTTCTTCCTTAAAAAAAACAAAAATTTAAGGACTTCAGTCTTCAAGCTCTAGCAAACAGGTGTGAGAGGATTTCAAGGTGTCTTTCATTAAATGTTGATTCTATTGGGGCATGGTTCCAAAAGAACAGTTTTGGAGAACATTAGTTATAACTTATAAGGTGGATTAATGTCATGAGTTGTCTGAAGCGTGCAAATATAAAATGAGTAATTATTAATTCTACATGTGTTCAAGTCACAATACGAGGACTAGCAGCAACAGGAATCTCCTCACCATGGCCATGAATTTCAAGAATGGCTAGGATCTAAATACACTGGTGGCCAAAATACTCCAGGAAGGAATTCAACTACCACCAGACTTAGGATAGAGAACTCATGTTGGACAAGGTAGACCCTTACTTTTGGTGGCACCCTGCCTAATAAAGGTAGACCCTTACTTTTGGTGGCACCCTGCCTAATAATTGAAGCAATGGAACCCACCACCAACTGTAGAACATCTGAATTAATAAGATCAATTCTCGAAAGCCCCCATTAACCTGATCATCCAATTCGCATCCAGCAGTCTTGAGGAGAGGTTCTAGGGTTGTACCTACAATGAGGTTCTAGGGAAATGCTCTAAACCCAAAATTTCTGTCCACAGAAGGAAACTTCCTGGGAAAAAGAATGAAAATGCATAGCGTATGGACTGACACCTATATTTACACGTTCCCATGTCATTCCCCTAAAAATTATAGTATTTTTAAACTAACAAATAAACATAAATCTTAAACTGATTCTCATGGCAATCCAATTAAAAAACAATAGAAGTCCACTTCCCTGCAACAACAATACAAACACAAGGACAAGCATATGGATTAATAATTTAATACCTATGTTTAGAATACAAGTTGTTGGAAGAAGTTAGGCCACATAGTGTTGTCTGTGCCACATTGTTCATCTGAAATAAAATCATCATGTGAAGAGGTACCAAATAAAGGTATTTGAGGTATCCAAGAAATTAATCCCAGAATATTTGCTATAATGTGTCATCTGCAAAAATAAACAACATGATACGGTATCCAGTTAAATGGTTTAAAAACTTGACTGGAATACTGTTTACTCAAACTTCAAAAAATCGATCATATTGTTGGTGCTATAGAGGTCAAGAAGGACGCAGTCATATACTGCAGGAGATCCAAGAGAATCATCAAAGATAACTTTCCTTACAACCAAGTCAATTATATGTACAACCGTTTGTTTTCTTCCTGAGAATTGAACCACACCTGTGAATTTTCAACTAAGTATTCAACTTGGAATTTTAACAATTCATAAATTCGTTACAATTTTAGGTGGCTGTAACTTACATTTTTTTCTATATAAATTTCTATACTGCTAGTGATATCTTCTTCATTTTTTCAAATTATATATATGGGAATTCTTTAAAATTATAGGGTCTACTAATTTTTCAGTTTGCTGCCTAGAGATTTTATCAGTCATATATGCTCTAAATCACAAAAAAAAAATTAAAATGTCTTACTGACTGTCAATTTCCAGACGTCGAATTTTTTGCTTTTAAATTGAAGAAGTTGCATCTATTAAGATATTAAGAAATCAAAGTACAAGAATCAAAGAGTCCAGAGGTCCCCCATGTAGTACCCATCCTGTTTCTACTCACTTAAAGTGAATGTGAAAAAATTTGCATGCAGAACATCGCAACAATTAAATGGTCGAAGAAATAACATGATGTACCTCTCTCCTTTGATGCAAATTTGCAAGCTTGATATCTCTGGCTACATTTTACAAACTTGGACTTGGCTATCGATGGAATGGAACCATCCTTTTAAAGAGGATAATTCTCTTATATTATTTTAGAGGTTTCTTCCTAACTTCCAGTGCCTACCATTATTATATTACCAATAACTTTGAACACAAGAATAGCAGCAGGGTGAAATTCTTACCAGATCGAAGAAAAATCCTAGTCTCTGCTTTAGCAACTAGATTTTTTACTTCCAGAGAAAAATAGCCTATAAATTTAAGCCAATGTTCTTATATAAATTAGATATAAGCCAAATAAAAATACTAGTAAAACAATCAAAAAACATTTTTGGGACACAAAAAATTGAAGAGATAAAGTGCAGCAAATAATACAAAAAAGGTATCGATATAACCTTTGGAAATTAAGGAATGGTATGTCCTCTCCTTCACATAAAAAAATTGCAATTCCTAGTTCAAGAAGAAAAATGCCCATGTTTCACTTCACACATGACAGTTTCTTTTGTGAAAGAGTTCAAGGGATTTGTCAAAATTCCAATTTTGTGCATATCCTACAATCATTGCATTCCATGATATAAGATTCCGTACAGTAGTTTTCTCAAAAAGTTTCAGTCTCGTATATGTATCCTTTACTTGCATATCTTACCACTAGTGCAGTCCATGAGACCACGGCCTGCACAAGAATTTGATTAAAAACACAATATGCATTCTCCACACTCCCACGGTTGAAATATGTATCCAAAAGATACTCCCCATAAAGACATTAGACACAAAACCACTTCTCTTTATTTATTCATGAACCTCTATGCCCTTTTAGAGATATTCCAATATACCATATGTTTGAAGAATAGCAAAAAATATCTCTGAATCCAACCTCATGCCTGTCAGTTGAATTTCTCTAAATAGCTTCAGGGACTTGCCAAAAAATTCATTGAGAATACGTCCAGCAATCATGACAGCCGATGACTCAACATTCCACTCTGATATTTCTTCAAAGAGCTTCAAAGCCTCTTCCACATAACCAGTCTGGGCAAATCCTACAATCATTGTAGTCCATATATGCATATTATATTCAGGAATTTTTCGAAACAGTTTGGAGTATTTCATTCACATAACCATTCTGCACATACCCAACAATCATTACATTCCACAAAGCTGTTTCTTATCTAGGCATTTTGTCAAACAATTTGCATGCATCTTCTATGCTCTCACATTTAACAAACATACTAACAATACAATTACTAGCATAAAAGCAAACAACTTTTTATCATATCTTCATGAACCCTCTTATTCTGTTCAAGAGCATCCAAACCGAGACAAGCTCGTTAAATATTAGCAAAAATGAACTCATTTGGTTTAATACCTGCTTGCTGCATTTCATATAATATTCCCAAGGCATATTTATTATAACCATGCTTTGTGTAAGCTTCAATAGATATAGCCCGGGAGCCCGCATCCTGTTCAATTAATGCATTCAATATTATTCAACCATCTTCTAGTCTCCCATTTCTAGCATACAAGGTAATAAGCTTGGTGTTCACATTGATTTCAAGGGTAGATCAAGCAAGATTGACGTCAGGAAACACTAGTTTTCCATGTGAGAGAACTTTGAAGTTGAGGAAACTCTGCAACAGAGAATTGTATAAGAAAGAGTCCTTATGGTGAAAACGAAAAGCATGAAGGCCTCTTTCAATTAAACCCTGTTACAGAATGTTACCACTATGCTCGATAGTGGCATTACTATGAAATTTTCAGTGCAAGAAAAGGAAATCTTGTTGGTGGTAAGGATGAAAGGAAGCAACTTTGCCCTTTCAATCTGAATCCATGAGTTCATAGCTTCAGTTCATTGTTGAGGAGTGCTAATGCCCTTGAGTGATTCCCCAATGGTGGTTGGTACAAATCTGAGCTTCATCTTAATGAAGCACGGCTGTCCATGATTTTTTTCTTGAAAATCCCACATCTTGTTTCAAGCTATGTTTAAAGGCATTTATCTTTTCCACCAACGCTGTTTGTTTTGTTTTTACCCACAAGATCCACGCCTAACAGAAAAGGGTGGTCCAAGATTTTGCCTCAAAAAAGATGGATTACAGTGGGAAACAAGTATTGTGATTTAACATTGAATTTATATTACTCCTCATTAAACACTGTCACATGCGCAAAATATCACCAAACTTTATTATATTAAGATCAAACACAAACAATGAAACACCAGATTTTTTATTATACTTATTTTCCTTGGATTAAAAATTAATGTGTCAGTGTTTTATTTGAGGATAATGAAAACTTGGTGTTATGTCACGAAACATATTTGACAACCAAGTGTTTTGGTAGCTTGGTGACAAATTACAGAATTATTGTTATACAATGCATACGATTGATGCTCACTAGTTTTGTGCATGCTCTCTATGCTTCTCCAAAATCTTCATCCGCCTCGGCAGGAGAGAGCTCGAGATCCCTCCGGGATCAAGGATCCCCCGCCTACCCAAGCACTAGCGAATCAAGATTTCGGTAGTGAGAGTGAATGTCCCCGACGCCCTATCTATCTATATATTCCTATCCATATATGGGGGCGAGGGGAATGGAAGCTTGAATGGGTTGATCGGATCGATGCACTCAATATGGTGCCCCCTCTATCCCTCTCTTTATTTCTATATCTATATGGGCCCTATCTGTCCTGTCTATATACCCTACTACTTCCACTTGCATCTCACTCTCCGAGATGCATCTTCTATTCAATGCATCTACAACTCTGTTTGACTTCCCACTTTTGTGCTTCAAGACAAATGAGTACCTATGTAGGAAGTTAACTCATTTCATGTGTCTTTGATTCAGCCTTCCTTTATTGTTTATAAATTGCAATGCTTAGTGGTCTGTGTAGTTGTACAACATTGACTCTTTGGGAAAAAAGTAGTGCCTCCACTTCTTCAAAGCCATTGTGGCGTAAAACTCTTGACCATAAACTGAATATCTTCTACTCACATCATTCAGTCTCTTGCTAAAATATACAATGCACCTTACTTCTTGACTCATCACTGCTCCAATGGATCATTCACTTGCATCACAATCCACCTAGAATACCTTGTTGAATTCAGGAAAAGCCACAAGACTAGCTGCTCGGTGACCTTCAACTTCTCAAATTCATATTATACATCTGTGGTCCATTCAAACTCTCTCTTATCTCCCTACATCACTTCCGTAATTGATGCACAAATCTCACTAAAATCCCTAATGAACTTCCTACAGAAGCTCGCTAAGTTGCGAAAGCTTCGTGCTTCCATAACATTCTTGGGTGATGATCATTCAACTATAGCTCGCACCTTCTCAAGATCCATCTTCAACCTCTTGAGATATCATAAATCCCAAATACATTAATTCTTCCTACATGAAAATGCATTTCTTCAAATTTACTAGCAACTTTTCTTCACAAACATACTCTAACACTTTCCACAAACGGAACAAGTGTTTCTCTTGCATTTTGTTGAAAATTATTATGTCGTCCAAATATAAAATGACAAACTTACCTAAAGAGAACTTCAACACTTTGTTCATCAGTTGCATGAACATCTTGGTGCGTTAATTAACCCAAATGACACAGCCAATTACTCCTACTATCCATCATGCATTTTGAAAGCAATCTTCTACTCATCACCTTCTCTTATTTGGATCTGGTGATATCCATTCTTTGTATCAATCTTCGTGAAGTATCTTGCTCCAATCAAACAGTCCATCAAATCAACCATGTGCAGCAATGGAAATTTGTACTTGATGGTAATATTGTTGATGGATATGGAATCAATGCACACCCTCCACTCATCTCCTTTATATGTCCTTTCTTCGATGCTAATATTGCAGGTACTGTCCATAGGCTGAGATACTCTCTAATCAACCCCTTCTCAAGTAATTCTCGCACTTATTTTCTCATCTTCTCGTTCTCCATACATGTCAACCAATATATGACCTTGTTTGGTAAACTAGACCCTCGAATCAGATCCATCTAATGACTCATCCTGCACACAAGTGGTACACCATCCATAATATCTAGCATCATGATATTTGTGAACTCACCTAGCATATCCTTCACTTTATACAAAATTTCTCGTTTTTGTGTGGTTCCACCTACCCCTATTTTCGGTGAAATCTTCAAAATGAATGCAAAATATTCACTTCTCCTTTCACTTTGTTCAAGAACTCCTTCCCCGAAGTCAGAAATACTTGTGGACTCCTCTCCAATTCTACACTTGTATCCTTCAAAGGATTCAGAGTGTACTTCCATTCATCCTTTGTCAATGTTTAGGTATTTATGTGGCCATCATGTACCGCCTTCTTGTCAAACTGCCAAGGTCAACCAAGTAACACATAACATATGTCCATGGGCATAACGTCGCATAGCAAACGATGCCCTTTCAGAAGCCAAGACACCATAGACATATTCAAATGTGTAATTGTCTTCATACCAAGTTTTCAACCATCTCACTAGAAACAAGATTGTGCAACCACTATCAAAGACAACTTCGCATCACCTACCTCCCAATTTGCATATGGTCTCGAATAGATTCTTCCTCTACATAGGTGTATTCTCCACCTTTGTTGGCTTTAACAGTACTCTCTTCATCATGAGATCTTTTCCTCACTCTAGCTCCTCTGCACAACTATTTTATACACGACTCTCCACATTTGCATGTTGTGCAACATGGTTGCTAGCATCATTACTCCTACCGCTATTCAACATGGCTTGTGGACATTCAAACACGCAAATTCCACTTTCTCCACAGCTAAAAAACATGTTTCGCCAAATTCTCTCTTTTGCATCCTCTTCCTTTAAAAGATCTACCTCTTCCTCTTTGTGCATGACTCTGCTCGTGCAAGAAAATCAACTCACCTTCATGCGCATGATTTTGCTTATCATTGTGAAATTTTTCCGCTGCTGCACAAAAAATTTCCCTTCCTCACGCAATGTTTTGTTGTCTATGCAACACCTTTTCTTTCGGCTTCAACATAAATTTATAGGCCTCCTCCACATATCTCAATCAAATCACTCTAAATGAATGCTGAATGGAAGTGTGTAATCCATTAACATACCTTGAGATCTTTCCTGCATCGTCCTCCACACGACCTACTCTGATAGCGAGCCTATAGAAATATTTTACGTATTTCTTTGCACTTAGTTCCTTCTAACATAAATTTTGTAACTGCTTGAACACATGTGACTAGTAATTCACAAGCATGAACTCAGCCTTTAACTTTTTCACAATCTATCCCAACCCTTGATCTTATCCTTGCATCTACGTACTCTTTCAATCTTCACATGTTCCCACCGTAAAGATGCATGACTCTTTAAGTTTGTACAAGAAAATATTACCTTCTTGGGATCTTATATGCCTTCATACTTTTAAGTATTTCTCCAATTCTACAAACCAAACAACAAGATCTTCAGAATGAAAAATTCCAGATTAACTTGGAGCATCCAACTTTGGCTCGTTGCCAATCCTCGTGATTGCACGCAAGAATCTATTCTCTTGTGCATCAACATGCTCTACTTCAACATCCTAGTCCTCATGTTCTCTATCTACAAGCCCGTCTGTTCACGTCATCATCTACCACCACTCCTCTATGTTAAGTAGTTTCCATAGCCTTTAAATAAGCTCGTATTCCTCTCATCATCTCTGCCAAACATAGTTACCAGGTTCAGAAATCCGATTAAGTTCAGAAGGGTAAAACAATCTGGAAATCCGAAGTTCTCGAAAAAAATTGGAAAAATCCAAAAAAATCCAGTTCGGATTATATATATTTTTATATTATTATCTGTAGACAAACACACACACATTACAATAATACAAAGAAAACATTACAATAAACAATAAATTATATAAAACTAAAAAACCTAAACGAATGAAATAAAATCATAAAAAGAAAACAAAACAAACTACATACCTGATTCCGTTGCTGCAGTCCTCACCGCCGCTGCTCAACCTCTGCCTGATGTTGCTCGACCACTGCTACAACAAATGGCTCAGCTACAACGATTCGAGCTAGTCAAACTTGAACGTCAATGCGACCAGCTACAACGAATGGCTCTGCGACCACGAATGGCCCTTTGCAACCATGAACCATTTAGTTTTAGGATTTTTTTGTTTTTTGTGAAAACATGTAACCAAACCGTACCGGAATTATCCAGTCACTTTAAAAAATTCGGTTTGAACCGGATTTCCTCCAGATCCAGTCGAACCTGGTAACTATGCTGCCAAGTCTACAAGTTTTGGCACTCTAGATGTTCTAACGACAAGACCTACTCTGTGTGCCATCACTATCTTCCTCACAACTCACAATAACCCAAAAATACTGAATCCTATACCTTTTACCCAACAACCCAAATGCTAGAAGATGCCTACGACTACTTTCTACCCCCACACACACGCATGGAAAGCAACAGATCTAAGAATCCATGCACATGTGCATGACTTAAAATCCTTGACACAAGACTGATGTTATTGCACACACCACATTTCTCAACAGGACTTAAAAATCCTTGCTCTAATACCAAATTGATGCAGTTGTAGTTAGGGGTCCCAATGAAGGGATGCCTTAGACCACACAACTCACAATTTCAGAGTTAAATATCACCGAAGCAAGATCTCTGGTGCAACATAACAAGCGGTAATAAAAGCTTCTTGTATTGATTATGAGGAACTATTATAGACTTTGGCAAAATGGCATTCCACACCCATTACAATTTTAACAAAATACTCTACAGAAATTTTGTAGGAATTTCAATCCTATGACCTATCCTACTTAGCTTGCAGAGTTTGCTAAGCTTCTACAAAACCAGATTTGGTTCAATTCAGCAATAGCTAGAGGAACAAATCTCTTTGATCCCTCAAGATGTCTTACACATTCTTTGTTCCCTTCAATTTCTAAAATTTGACATAGATCAGATGAGAGAAAAATATGTCTTTATAAGTAAAGAGAACCTCGCAAAGATTCCTCAACCGATTTACGAGAATCTTCCCTTGAAATCATCTTTGTTCAATCAAGCTTTACGAAGTTGCTTAGTTTGTCCTTGGGTGAAGAAAATAGATCAAGGCCCACATGTGCTCCTCTTAGTTGTATCATTTTTGGCGATATTCTGTAAGACGCAAGATCCCAACATGGCGATATAAGCCTTCACAATTTTGCATGGCATGCTCTATAGGGTGGTGTGTGAGTGCGCAAATCTTTATAGTAGATAAATCATAATACCATATAGGTAATAACATAACGTGTTGTTACCTATATAATAATCTGCTTTGACTATGGTTCGATGGGTTACACGAAAACATGTGATAGATAGGAGCTTTTGTAAGCAAAATATCATCCCAATCTCATCTCACTTCAAAGGTCATTGTCTAACCAAAATTTAGGATAACAGGACAAGGACACATTTTTCCAAGAAAACATGTGATAGATAGGAGCTTTTGCAAGCAATATATTGGCCCAATCTCATCTCACTTCGAAGGGCATTGGCTAACCAAATTTTAAGATAACAAGCAAAGACATATTTCCAAACAACTCCCCACCGTAGGATCATTCATATCAATAGTTCTGGCACATATTTGAAGCGTAACATGACTAAAATATCTCTCAAATTTTTGTCCAACCAACACATTGGCTCCAAAGGAAAGAAACATTTGAAAAATTATAGCACTCTGCGCTCTTCATCCAACGGCCTTCAGTAATTATTACAACATAAAATCAACAGTCAAATGTTATTTTTGAAGTTGTTTTTTGGGGACTTACATCAAAATTAAGGGGCAAAGCCCTACGATTGATTCTTTACAAAGTCTTCTCTTTAACAATAATATTTACAACACCTTATGTACATGCTCATGACTGAAAAAATGCGAAGAAAAATCCAATACAAATTACAGTCACCATTTCTGTGATACCTCCATGATGCAAGCCATCTTATTTACAGAAATAAAACTTTTACTAGAAGCAACCAGCTTGAACAATCCATCTACAAGAGTTGGATAATAGTTTTCAGTTCTGGGCAATAAGCTCTGCGACACCAAATTAAACATGCGAACAACTAACCATATGTAATGCATGAAATATAAAGTTGAAGAAATTTGTACGTATTTTCTTTTTTGTGCTCAACAAAATGGAATTAATGTTCATTTTCTGTGCACTCAACATCACCATTTGAATATTGGTTTTGACTGGGTAGATGATATTTCATCATAAATACCACTTCTATTTGTTATTTTTTCTCACCAACATGATTTTTGGGGGAACTTTCAAATTTTAGCACGAAACACACCGCAATTCCCTAAATTGTACAAAATCTTCTAGGCTTCTCCTCCATGCCACAAGAAATCTGATATTACCAAAAAAATAATAAATTGGATATATCTATGTTGTACTATGTAGACATATTGCATATTTATTTTTCCCATTATTATTAAAATTGAGAAAAGATCTTTCCTTGTTGATTCCTTCATTTGAAAGCATATGTTCTACAAGGCCATCCATCAAATTTTTCTCTTCTTCTAAGAAAAAAAAGTCCTTCCAATTCTTATTTCTACTATTAATCTCGTCAAAGATAAGGCAACGTGATGGAGATTCTAAAAATTTGTTTCCAAATAATATCCTTAAGAAGAGAGAAAGGGGTTGTATCCTCTATTGCATTTGCATTTCAAATCTATTCGTTTCTTCTATTTCAATGAATTCTTCAATGGTCAACTCTCCAGTCTTCTTGGAAATACATTGTTTGACAACAAGCAATATATCATTTAAAAATACTAGATCAAGCCCAATAGAAAATCAGAAATGAATCTGTATCTTACCTTGTATAAGTATCCCTGTTTCAGTGACCTGCAAGATGCGAAAAACAAAGTTATTTAATATTTTCATTAGTTCATGTGAACCAATTTATTGTACAGAAGGAACAGACTGTGTGTAAACTGTTTACATGAAATGAAGTACTTGTTTTTTGGTTGCGAACTTCTAGCATGTCTCCTCTACCTTGTTTTTTGTTGTGTTGACTTCAAAGCACCTACGTTTTCTGTTACAGCACCTCAAGTCTGCATCCACAAGCGAGGATATGGTTAGCAATTATATTCATAATTCGATAAATAAACTGATTTTTGACTGAAAAATCTATCATATCTCTACTTTGTTTGCAGACATTTTTTAAACCTAATAAAAAATAAGCACTAGTATTTTGATTGTATTCGGTTTAATTATTAAAGGAATTAAGCCTATAAATCTAAAATATACCAAGTCCTGGACACAGACAAGAACTCTTTCTTATTGAATATCACAGTAACCTTCCTTTGACATCAGAACTTGCACCTAAGAAGATGCTTAAAGATAAATGCGTGAAACAAGGAAAGAAGACGGACAGTAAATTCAACTAAGCCATAACAAGGAATGAATATTATCTCAACCCAATGTTTAACCCTACTATATAGCTGGATTGGCAAAGTTCCAGTCTACGGAATTCACATTTCTAGCCTAACAAATTCACTATAAGTCCTTGGTTACACAAACCTTGAAAGATGAAATATGACAATCAAATCCAGCTGAATTGTTTATGAATATTTTGATATACAACAAGATTTCCTCATATAACTCTTCATCAATGGAACAAAAAGAAATTAAGACAAACTGTTTTAGAGGAAGAATATTCAAGTTGCATGCATCATGGTTGTCAACCCTAAGAAAAAAAAAATTTACATCAGATGAAAATAGCTTTATCGGAATGTTTTCTTTATAAATTAGAATGTTGGACAATGATGGAGGTAACAATGAGCCATATATAGAAGATTCCTCCTCAGAAAAATTTCTGTCATTTGACAACTTCAAATCTCTCTTCCTGAACGGTTGAAAAAAGAAAAAAAATACCGTAATCATGATATCAACGTTGGTGCAGATCTTCAGGGAACATAACAGAGAGCATTTAAGAACATGCTTTGGGTAATATTACTTATATTCATTACATCTCAAGCGCTATTGACCATCACCTCATCCCGCTGTGGGCAGAAACCATGTGAACAACATGAATGAGGAACAAAACCTTAGACAATTAATAGAAAATCAGGGAAGAGCTTCTTTATGCATCTGTACTTCAATTTAAGTAGCACAGACTGATTAATTAGTACAACATTGAAATAACTCTGGAATACAGTCTATTAATGTTTCTACTAAGGATAAGTTGCAAGAAATTGGAGTATATTACGTAGGTCATTGAAGCAAAACGTTACCTATACTAAGAAGCAGCTTCCAAGGAACAATTAGTAATTAGTATTACAAACAAGGCCAAATAAAATAAGAATTCAATGACGGTTCCAATTAATCATAATTCTAGACAATTTTGGATACATTATGCAGTTCTTAAAGAATTGGAATATTTAGCTTGAAAATAATATATAAATCTCCATACTTCCGCCCTTCAGAAATTCCACAAAGTGTAAATCCACCTAAGTAAAACTAAATGCTGCAACTTTTATTCTCTCTAAAATACCAAAGACCACTTTAAGAGGCATATTTGTATGTTATATGACCTTACATATTTTATAGATTGGCCCCAACAGTGAATACAAAACAACCTACCTTCTGATAAATCTATTATATTTAATCAAACTTAGAAGAACATATTGATGCCCCTTAATCACACTCAGGGTTTGTATATGTCTTTTTTGTTGTTGTTTTAGTAAAACAGGGTAAAGCCAGACTAGACTATATTACCATCAGAAAAAACATAATTAGAATCTAATTGTTTCTAGTGACCAATCTTCCCATCAAAGTGTGCTTCACAACACCAAAAAATGCCAATGCATGTTATTACCAAAGAAAAGATCTGCATACTTTGAGGAGGGTAGAATAAAAAAACTTAAAACAGCTATAAAGGCCTACAAATATTGTAGTAAGCTCACAAATGATATGCCACAAGCTTTGGGTGAATCGAAGTAGTAAACGGTTCTAAACCAGCATCAAGATTGAGGTCCACAAACAGGTTTTGAATCATTCCTCGACAACAAGACTAGATTCAGCAATTAGGATTGAGGTCCACAAACAGGTTTTGAATCATTCCTCGACAACGAGACTAGATTCAGCAATTAAGATTGAGGTCCACAAACAGGTTTTGAATCATTCCTAGACAACGAGACTAGATTTAGCAATTAAGATTGAGGTCCACAAACAGGTTTTGAATCATTCCTCGACAACGAGACTAGATTCAGCAATAAAGATTGAGGTCCACAAACAGGTTTTGAATCATTCCTCGACAACGAGACTAGATTCAGCAATTAAGATTGAGGTCCACAAACAGGTTTTGAATCATTCCTAGACAACGAAACTAGATTCAGCAATTAAGATTGAGGTCCGCAAACAGGTGTTGAATGATTCCTCGACAACAAGACTAGATTCAGCAATTAAGATTGAAGTCCACAAACAGGTTTTGAATCATTCCTCGACAACGAGACTACATTCAGCAATTAAGTTTTCAAAATATTGAATACCGCCTCAGGGATGTGGTCCAGCCGTATATCCTATGGAAATTATCATCACTGGCACAGTTCTGCATTGCAAGCAAGGTTGATATATTGGTAAAAGAGCTACAACTATATCCAGACCTACTAATAGCAACGTCCTAACAACTATTCTTGTTGTTCATTGGGGAAGGGACTCTGCTGCCTTTACATTGTTCATAGTACGTACATAGAGATTTACATACCTTCAAAACCACGAGAGGGTATAACCCTATGCCACAACAGCTGCTCAGAGATTTGCAATCCCTGCAAATATAACACCGGACATAAAATCAATACTATAGCATTAATATTCTGGAATTTTCTTTCACGTTGGAAACTAATTAGGTTCTCCACATAAATTGAACCATCTGCACTTACGTAAGAGAGATTCAACATGATTTTATACACTCGCCGCTTGCAGAAAGAAAAATAGCCCTTAAAAAGAAAAAAATACCACAGACGCCGTCGGCGTTGATGCTGTTGCTCGTCCTGCTGTGCAGGCGTCACAACACAGCAAGGGGGTCTGCGAGAGACGTGGGAACATCGCATCCTCTATATTGAACTTTACGCCTAACTTCGCGAGCTAACAGAGTAATGAGGCGACAAGACATTTTCTCTAAAATCGTATCTAAAAAAACAGCCAAAAAACAAAAACGAAAGATAATTCCATTAGACCTAAAATCACAGAACCGGGAACAATCTGCAATTTCACAAGAGAAATTCAAGAGATATCTGAGCCCGTCGTTGATAAATGTGACATTGTCGAAGCACCCGCAGAGAAACAGCACCCACACCAGTTCAATTCTCTCATATACAGACACAGGAAATTGCACTAACTCTATAACAAAAAATAAATATCGTGTCTATTTTCGAAAAATTAGACATCAAAAAATATTCCCTTCTTGTTCGTACCTGCCCCTCGCAGTTGCGCCTTCTCTGATTTATTTGTATTGGCCCACCTGCATTTTTTAAAACTCGTGTTCACATCTGCCGTAGGCAGGTCTTATAGGCACCAAAAAAATCATTTCATTTGTATGAAGAAGCCAATTGCAAAATTCCAAGTGGCACTTCATATATCTATTGTATAGTTTTCTATAATTTTTTATTTATTTATTCATTTTTAAACAATTATTGCAATTTCCTGATTGGTTGAATTAATTTTATAGGCCTTTTTGATTTTTTACATTAAAAAATTATGATTTTCTGAATTTTTTTCCTATGCATAGTGTGAACATTAGAAAAGACAATAAATGTCATTAATATCATGATTACACCACTGTGACAGGAATAAATCTTATTTATGGCATTTATTTTTAGTGGATGCCAGTTGTTTATATGAATCTGTGACTCTGAGGCTGGTGTAAACGACATTGGGCTGATAACTCTGGTGTGGTGAATAGATCTGGCAGATTGGAGACTGTTTTACCTTGGTAAGAATTCGTTTTCCTGTGCTTTGCTGTGTTTTTTTTCCCTTTGCACTGGCAGCATATTATTGTTCTGTTACAGTTGTTCTTCATTTTATTGTTTTTATTGGTTTGCAACAGTTTCTTTTTGCTCTCGCCCCTGCCCCCATATGCAACAGAATTTGATGTGCAAAATGAAAAATAATCGAGTGAATCATAACCTTGAATGCAACCTTATTAACTATCAAATTAATAATCAGTCTGAATAGGAGTCTGAATCAACTATCAGAGGGTTCCAGTCTATGAGGTCAAACCTTACCCTGGAGTCACTGGGGTCGAGATTGACGATTCCAGGCTCTGAATTTTCACTATCTACCTCTTCCGAGTTTTGACTCAACATGCGTATCAGATCAATCCTTGCCATGGAGTCTCTGACAATAGGATCAAGGTGCGACTCCATCCCCTGACATTCCATGTTCTATCTCGTCCAAGCCTCGACCCAACGTGTCCATTTCGCGGTGCAGGGAACTCGGCAAATCGTTCGTTCAAATTTCGTTCAAATTTCCCAAACAGCTCTGCGTGACTATTGGAATCGCAGAACCGAGAGACCCGAACCCTAGGTTCCTGTTCGACTTCGAAATCGTCATCGGAGACCCTAATCCTCGGTTCCTCCATACGACCTAAGGTCATGGGTTCAACATCGGCCCAAAGGTCGGGGGTTTCACCCAGCCTCTTTTACATACGGTGCAAACAAGTGTGCCTGCTACCTCCCTTGCCGCGGCAACTTCCTTCTCGCAGTCGTGACACCAGTACGATAAAGTCGCCGCTGAGGGGAAGCGTTGTCGCTGGTGCGATTCGAACCCTGCACCTGCGCTTTCAACTTTCGCCATTGCTGGGCCGCTTGTAAAAGACCGTCTTGTGTTTTATTCGAGGGACAAAATATTGAACCGCAGATGAAATATGTTTTACATTGTCATGTTTTCACACAAACAGATTATATTCTTCTCCTGTATATATATTTTTTATTTTTCCTCAAAATTTTCCTGCCGTCATCCATTATTGAGAGTATGTGGAAGCGCAAGCCCAATAAAGTGGACACTGTTATAATTCGAACATTAGGTTCTCAGTCATTTTTTCTCACTCCAAGGCTTCGATATTTCCGTCGACGGGCCGGCCTGGTTCTGAACCTTAGTCGCCTGCATTTCTCAACTCATACGGCCATTTAAATGCATTAACAGGGATTTCATTAACCTTTTATTTTGCCCCATCCCGTCTGAACGCTGGCACTGACATTGATTCACATCTTGGCCAGTAAAAATATATCCCTTTACAAGATAACAAGATGAAAGGGTAACACAGGAAAAGAAAAATGGCGTCTGAGATCGAAGTAGTGACAGAGGGGCAGGAGCGGGAACAGGAGCGGGAGGACCACCGCCACCAGCAACACAACCATCATCATCACAAGAGTAATAATTATAATTCGAATGGGGCTGTAAACGGAGTAGATATTTCCATTTTATAGGATTTGCGCGTTTTTAATGAATCATTATTATTGAGTTTAAAGTTGCTGGATTACTTGCACAGAATTCTTAAAAGCAAAAAACAGGCTGTCTGCTTACAGAGAGCGAATGGGCTATGGGCTTGGACGAAGACTCTGCTTCTGCTTGCCTCCTGTGCGGAGCTGTCCTAAAATCAACACCATCATGGGTTAAATCAGGCTGCGCACGGACACAAATCTGTAACCCTAATATTTCCTCATTTTACCATATACAAATTGATTGATCTGGATCTGTATCTGTATCTGACGGGTTCACTTGTTTCCCAGAAGAAACTACTGCCTACCGCTGTTTTTTTTATTTCCCACATGGAGAAAAAAGACGGTTATTCTTCAAATTTGTAGGTTAAAAAACAAAGTGACATAAAAAAAATCAACCAATGACACAAAAATACAGGTAAAGAACTGTCAAATTGAATCCCAAAAATAGTATTCAGCACAGTCAATGCTCATCAATGTAGTTTCCTGCTCACAGTCAAGCACCCCTCCTATTATTCAATAATTTAAATGTACACATGTGCGCACGATACCAACCTCCCTTCTGTATTTCCCTGGAGTCATGAATACCACTTTTATATTTCTTCCGTATTTTGCCCGAGTCAAATTTACCCTTTCATATTTATTCATTTTTTTTTGGGTCTGCGGTGCTTATGTAGCCGCTGTTTGCCCCACAAATTTACAGGTGTTAGAGAAAGACGAGGTGATTGGGTGTAATGGCGAATGCAATGCATATTTGGGAACATGCAGTCCGCCCGAGTATTCCTTTGCATTTAAGAAAGCATGTCCGCATGTTTTTCCTTTCCAAGAGCGAGTATGGTGTTTTTCCAGCACTCATTACAACCTTACTTTCTGCCCCAAACAATAAGCTGTTCTAAGACGAGCTCTGGAATACTTAATCAAGTAACTTTATGGCGGAAATGTGTAGAAAGCCTTTTTTTGCAGAATAGAAATAAAGGTGTCCTAATGACATGTCTTTAATGCAAACCATAACATATATAAGAAAGAAGCGTTAGTACATAAACTGTGTAGCTAAAAAACTTAAATTAAGTAAAAGCATGGCCTTCCTTCTTAGGGTTGTTAACTTATGTCTGTTTTCTTATTTTCCACTGGGCAATTAGGGCTCAAACCTTGGACCTTCCCATGACAATGCTTGGCATTCTGGGGCAGTCTGTAGGTCATTGTGTGCGTGGCAGTTTCCTGCAACCATTTTATTCTTTATTTCTTTGGCGCCTTCTCTACATACAATGGTCAATGTTTCCTAGCCCTCTGCCTTGGTTTGGAATTGGCAGTCTGTAGCCTCAAGCTTGTTGATTATACTCCCCTGCTTCTTTCCATTTTTAGGTTAGATACATCTTCCAACATAGTTATGCAGTTTGGGGCTTATCTGCTTCGCTTTCTGCTTGTTGGTTCTGGTCTGTTTTAATACTATGTCATCTCTTTATGGTGATTGAGATTTGATCCAAGTCCCAACAGTGGTTGCTAAGGAGAGACAAACACAGTGGAAGGTGTAATCAGTGGAGTTTGTTATTGTTTGATGATGCTTGACCGACTTTACTTCAGGGCCTGACATGTTTAGAGGTGTGTTTGAGAGCTACATGAAATTGGAATGTACAGAGACAACTTTCCAAAGATGCTTTTCCTTAATCTATTAATACAATATTGACTTATATCAAAGAAGTTATTTGCAAGCTCCTGTTGCTTGATCTGTCACTACAATATTGAACTATTACTACAATATCTACCCACTATCTGGGATGGTATTTGTTTACTTGGACATTATATGTTGTAAGAGTTTGAGATGGCCATAAAATGCAATACCCTCTAACAATACTTTGCAATGGATAAAAAATCCAAATAGCCGAGCTTATCATCATAAAGTTGTAATACTATATGCTATTACATTCAAGACTGTGTGTTATCTACATCACTTAATGCCTATTATAGCACTCACTGAAAACCAGAACTCTCTACTTCTACCTTGTCTATGCAAATGTTTTTGTAATGAATATATCGTTTCCTCATTCTGCAATGCCATTGTAGCTAAGGGGATGAACATGTTCATGATTAGATTCCTTCTGCTTGTTGTATTTTACTTGTGCTAGCAACTATGTGATCGTTAGTGCTAATGTCTTTTTCGCAGCGAATCGTGGATTGCTTATAGACATTCATGGATTTTTAAAACTACTGTGATGAAAGTAAAAATATACATTTTAGTATGAGAGAAAAGAAAACCGATCAACATTCATGCAATATGTGTGGACAGATTGTTATGTGGGTCTTATATATTCTTAAAGTAGATGTTTACCAATCAAAACTGTAATTCGGGGTCATGACTTTAGCATCGTTGTGCAAAATTTCACCTCCTTCAAATAAAACCTTACCTATGTAATTTAGATTACTTCAATTTTCTATGTTGTAATTTCAGTTTTCTGCACTTCAACTCCAATCTTCAAGTTAGGTGCTTTTAGTTCCGTACGTCATCATTGTCTTCACAAAACACCTCCTTTTTGGTCAACTTCCCAATCAGACTCTTAACCTAGTTCACAAAGTTTATAGTTACTAAACTAATTTTCGAAACAGAAGATAATATCTATACATTTTTTGTTTTTGCTGAATTCTATTCGTTTGAAACAATTATACCATATATGTTAATAAACAGTAAGGCTTATTCCTTGACTGCCAACTTGAACAAATGGAAATTTCTCCCAAAACATCTTATTGAAGGTATATAATACGTTCATGCAAGTAGGCTTCTCGTTTTCGCTTAAAGCAAAAAAAGAAATGCTTTATGAGAGAAATCCATGTCTTCATGTCTTTCCATAGCAGAACAACCTGAGGTGGTTTCTGCTGATTTTTCATCTGCTCTGAAAACTATGTGAAGCGCAAAATGCAGCTGGGAAACCAACATTTTCTTTAGGCAATCAGAATCGGTTTAGTATCATGTGCATTTAGTTCTTTTCATGTGTCTCTGCAACATCGAAGTTGATGTGTGCATGTTTTTTTGCAGGGAGGCAGCATATTCATAAAGTGAATAGTGTAGCAAACATCAGTGTGTGAAACCCCTTCTCTGTTGCCATAATCCGGGCTTTCAAAGTTGAACTCAACAGACATACGTTGTAGGTATGGCATGCTATATCTTTTTCCCTTGACAATGTGTGCTTTCATTGTTTGGAATTCTCTTTCATGCTATGGGAATTCTGCTCTCCCTGTTGCTACTTTTTTCGCTATTGGACTGAACAAAAACCAAAAATAAAACTATGGCTGCCATGTGCATTTCTGTAGAAGGCTATGTCCCTGCGAAAAAGAAACCAGCTCACATTGATGACATGCTAAAAAAACATAACCTTTTTAGAGACATTGCATTCAAGTATAACGTGGGCGATTGCTTATTTGATACATTTGCTGTTTTGTTACACTTTCGTTATACCTCTATTGAACTCCGAACTGGAATCATAGACCACTTCTTACATTCTTTGCATAGAGGCGATGCAGATGCTTTTAAATCGCTCCATCTGGAACTAGATCATGACACCCTTTACGCTCTGCATCATATCCACGATGCGCAAACATATTTCCGTCGAATGCGACTTTCAGCAATGCCCATTGCAAATGCAACCGAGATTGGTCTATGGGGCGACAACTTCTGTATAAACTGGTTGGCGAAATGGCTTAACATACCGATATGGGTCTGGTCGAAAACAACAGGCAATAACTATTTCCAATTCAATGCACAAAGCCATCTGCTTCCATTCTGTGTATTGTTTCATGATGCAAATCCTAGTTGCGGCCATTATGAGCCATTGTATTGGAAAAAAAAACCTGGCTCCTCTGTTGCACTTGAAAGAAACACGATTTCAGATTCTTGTATTGCACTTAAGACTAATTGGAACAATGTTGACCATAGTCTGCAGAATGCAGGCCTGCACAGAATAAAACATGCTACTTTAAACTGTGGTGAAAGCCTATTCGACTCTATTTGTCAATTATGCAATCATGAATTTGACATTCATTGCCTGAGGCGATATGTTGCACAGTCTTTTTGCAATGCATATTTGTCCCAGAATTTGCATGCTTTGTCTTGCTTGCAAAATTACCTTGACATTACTATAATTGAAAACATACCGCACATTGCAAATTGGCAAGGCTTTATTATAAACATCGCCATTCCCTATAACAATGGAAGAATTGAAGGAAATCAATTTTGCTTACAATGGTTGTCGATCATTTTTAATGTAAAAATACAAGTATGGGATGCACAAACCATTACCATTGTCGAAGTGTATTCTGGTTTATCAAAACCAGCAACCACATACAATCTTTTGTACTTTTTTTCGAATGAAGGTCATTCTCATTATGAAGGTTTGATTCAAGCATCGCCAACTACGTTGACTACTTGTAATTCCTTTTTGCATGAGAAGACACAAAGATCACAATTAACCAATTCTTTGCGCAAGATGAAACATGAAATACGAACCCAAAAAAGCAGTAAATGCTCACAAACTTCAAAACACTCCAATGACCAAAAAATAAAAGTGATAAACCACTCTAGAATTTCGCTTCGTTGTCTTAAAATTGAAATTCGCCAAAACGGAAACAAGCAATCAAAATCTAATATTTATATACACAATTTCAAAAAAAAAATTAATGATACACCAATACATGGTTGTCCGGTTTGTAAGCAATTGAAATTCAAGTCCAACATGACTATGTTTAAAGATCCAGAAAAAAAAACATATTTTGCTCTGAGTAAAGACGAAAAATTAAAAGAACAGAAAAACATATGTGTTGATTGCTACAGATGTTTGAGAAATGGAAGATTGCCAAAACTTGCATCGCCTTTTTGCATAGAATTGAACTCCGAGATTGCTTCTGTAGCAGTTCTTAGTGATCTTGAAGAGAGGCTAGTTGCTATGAGAATAGCATTTGCACAAATAAGGCATTGCACACATAGAAAACCACAATTCACCTTGAAAGGAGCCATAATAAACGTGCCTTCCAATGTGGATATAATACAAAAAGCATTGCCAAGACATGTTGAAGAAACAAAAACTATTGCTGTCGAACTCAAACGTCGTTTGCAATACAAAGATGCCTTTCATACAGGAAATGTGCGACCTAATGCCATCATGAAAGCATTGCATCAACTTTGCAAAACAACTTTGTACCGAATGGAAAAAGTTCATGTCAATAAAGAATGGATTCGATTCCTTCCATCAATTACTGATGTTGACTTTGACAATCAAACAATTTCGAGCAATAGTGATACGGACGAAGAAAGTGACAACGAATATATCAGTGATACTTTAGTCCATGGATTTACAAATGCGCAATGCATTGTTGACCTGCAAGATAAGCTAATACAAATTGCTCCGGCAGAGGCTCAACGTCCACTTGGTATATTCCAAGATAAATTTTCAGAGGAAATGAACTTTCCCACTCTTTTTTTTGGTGAACCTCGTCACGCAAATGCTGTGAAATCAATTTCTTTTCACAAAATTGCTCAATGGGAAGTCTTGCATACTGATCGGCGATTTTCTTATCATATCACCAACTTATTTTTCAAAGCAATTAAGATCATTATTGCCCAAGTGCGAGCATGCATTTGGGTTCGGATTCGAAAAGGGCAACTGAAAGGAAGAAAGCTCTTAGCAAAAGATGTTAAATACAAGCCCAACCTAGAAAAAATATTGAAATCTGATATTGGATACATCGACTTCAAAAAAATACGGATTTCCCCAGACTACATGCAACAAGTAAAAAAAAATGTTTTTTTGCCATGATACGACAACTAGGACCCCCAACATTTTTTTTGACCTTTTCAAGTGCCGAGCATTGTTGGAAACCCCTTTCACTTGCACTATCAAACCTATATGACCAACATATGCAATCTTCTCCTATTGGAAAACAACAGCCTAATGATTATAATGACAAAAACTTTCACATCAAACACGATCCAATCACATGTACTCGCTACTATAAACATCGACTAAACGCACTCAAAAAATTGTTGTGTGACGATAGTACATTCTTTGGAGACATTGCTGACTATTTCTGGGTTACTGAATTTCAAAGCCGGGGAAATGCCCATAGCCATTGGTTGGTATGGACAAAAGACGCACCTGTATATGGAAAAGACAAAAACCCCTCCATTTCACACTTTGTCGACACCTACATAACTTGTAACACATAATCTTTTGCTCCTAAAGTAGCGAAATTGCATGAACATCACCATACACAGAGTTGCAAAAAAGGTAAACAAAAAAAATGCAGGTACAATTTCCCCCAGCCTCCAATAAAACAAACACAAATACTTGAACCACTAGAAACCACTTATCCATCGGTATCCGAAAATGCAAAACACATTTTCTCAATTTTGGCAAAGAAACGCTATGACAGCTCATTCTCCTTTGATATGTTTCTAGATGATTTGAACATGAATGAAATTGAATACATACAAGCTATCCAAAGCACTATCAAGCGACCAACACTATTCGTGCAAAGAAAACCATCACAAGTATGGAACAATACCTTTTCAAAAAAAATGCCACCAATATGGAAGGCGAACACAGATGCACAGTTTATCCTTAATGCATATGCAGCTGCAACTTATGTGAGTTCGTACATGACAAAAATCGATAGATCAACCACAAAAGCATTCAAAAGAATACGTAAAGAACACTACACATCGTGCATTGATGCGGCCCAAATGATACAAAAATTATCTAATGAAATGCTTAATTCGCACCAGATGTCTGCACAACAAGCAGCACATATTGTTTTGTCAATACCCTTACATGGTAGTTCTAGGAAATGCATGTTCATAAACACTTCTTGTGCTGAAGACCGAACATTTATTTTGAAGCATCCAAAACAATTGAGTCAAGAACCTGATGACTCCGAAAGCATTATGTGTCGATCTATCATAGACCATTACATTGCACGGCCACAAGCAATTGTCGACATTTGCCTTGCTGATTTTGTTTCTAGATATACTAAGGATGGCAAACCAGATTGCAAAAAAGGCAAAGAGCGTGTAATCCGATTTGTCAATTACAACAAACATGTGGACAAAGAGAATTATTGTCGAGAGAAGGTCTTGTTATATGTTCCATTCCAAAATAGCGAGGAAAGCCTCAAGAAAGGCATATTGACATGGCAAGATGCATACATTTTCCATCATAAACTATATGGCAAAATGAGACACGCTTTGTCCACAATATCAACAATACATGGGGTGACATAAAATCAGCCCTTCAAGACATAAAGAATGAAGCAAACAATGCTTCCACAACATCCTCTTTCCAACAACAAACTGAACCAGTCAATGAAACATATGACATACGTCTAGATCTTCCTTCGTGTCATTCGATACCACCCAAAAAAAAAACTAAACTATTTGAAATCGGAAAACATCCATTCATCTCCGATAACGCACTATATCACAAAAAAATGAGAATGTTAAACAAAAAACAACAGGAAATCGTAAAAGACATTGCACTGAAAAAACATATCGATCCTACAACTCCTTTGTATCTCTTCCTGACAGGAGGTGCAGGAACAGGAAAAACATTTACTGCAAAAATGATCTTCGAGACTTTGATTCGTATCTATAGCAATTCTACCAAAAGTGATCCACTAAAACCAAAAGGTCTCATTTTGGCATTCACAGGAAAAGCAGCATACAATGCTGGAGGCACAACATTTCATTCAGCACTCTTATTGCCGTTTAACAAGTCTCAGCTGACACCACTGGGTGCTGAACGACTAGATACATTGTCAAAGCACTATCAACAATTACAACTTGTCTTTATAGATGAAATATCGCTTGTCGGTGCGCAATTACTATATCACACTGACAATCGACTCAGGGATATAAAACAAACGCCCACAGTGCACTTCGGGAACATTGACATGGTCTTTTGTGGTGATTTCTACCAGGCCCAACCTGTGAATGACTGCTTCGTATTTGAACCACCTCGTATAGACAAACAACCGATTCCATATGGATTTTGGGCTGACAAGGTCAAGGTCTATGAATTGACTGAAACAATTAGACAAAAGGACCAACTCTTTGTTTCCATCCTTAATAGAATTCGAACATGTTCACACACATATTCTGACATTTCATACCTCAACAATAGGTGTCACAGACCACCGCCGAATGATCCTTCTTTTCCATACCTTTTTTTTAAAAACACAGATGTCAATGACCATAACAAGAAAATGCTTTCACAAATGCCTGGAGAGGAGATTGTCATCAACGCAATTGACGAACAAGATTCTTTGTATGATGAAACAAATGCATACGCTAAGACAATTTGCCTTCCAAAGACAATTGCTTTTAAAAAAGGCATCTTGGTTGAACTCTTTGCTGGTAACTATGATATCCAGGACGGATTGGTCAACGGGTCGGATGGCACTTTTGATGCTTACACTACTGCAAAAAATCAGGACATCATATGGATCCGATTCAACGATTTAAGCATTGGCCAACATCAAATTGCCAAACATGCACACTTGCGTCCTGCCAACATTGACCCACAATCTGTGCCTATCTTACGAATTGCAAGGCCTTTACAACACTCTCCAAATAAGAAAACTTTGACAATTCGTAGCCAATTCCCTGTCCAGCTTGCATGTGCCCGCACGATACATAGATCCCAAGGACTTACATTAGACGGACTTGCCTTTAGCCCACTTGGGGTCACGAGACATGGATTGACTTACACAGCCCTATCGCGTGTGAAGAATATAGAAAGCTTGTATTTGCTGCAACCATTGACAAACAAAAACTTCAACATAAGAAATCAAGTTACTATTGAAATGAATCGCCTTGAATCTCAAGCACAATGGCAAGTTGAAAATGATTTCTTCTTGGCTGATATCCACCCATGCATTTTACTTTGTTCTTTGAATACCCGAAGCCTTCATGCTCATGTAGAAGACGTCATACACGACTTTAGCTTAATGCAATCTGACATATTGTGCTTACAAGAAACACACATATCTGATAGCAATGCACACAATCTACTTTCAACCTTCCATAACATACACACACATCATGTACACGGTATAATGATTTCCGCTAAATTGCATATACCATTTCTGCACACAATGCAATTCCATGGCGCAAAAGTAGAAGCATTGCTTGCTGTTGTTCATCTCCATGACAAACAGTTAACAATTATAAATCTTTATGCAGCTCCAAATGCGACACTTCACAATATCCTTGCAATTATTGATCAAGCTTTATCAAACTCATCTAAACAACAATGCACATACATATTTGGAGACTTTAATATCGATATGCAAAAACATAATAATACTACTGAGCTTTTAAATAAACACATGTCCAATTACAACTTTCATTTTTGCATCGCAAAGGAAAATCCATTCACTAAAAAACATATCGACCACATATGGTCAAATTGCAATAGCTCCAGCCACATATTTCAAAGACATGTATATTGGACTGACCACTCTGCCATTTTCCTTGCACTTGACGTGGACAGCTAAAACTTTATTTTCCCAACTTCAACCAAAGCAACTTCGCAGTTCCATAGCACTTTCCTGCACTTACAAATTTTCTACCCGCTCTTACTTTCACAAGAACTATTTTTTATTTTTTCCATCGCAACAACTATCATCAATTTCACAACAATTTCAGGATGCTTAAGGTATTTAACAAAAAACTTATTGTTAAACATATTTTCCATCACTACAAAAACTATGCATTTTTTTTAATACTCCAATAATATCTGCTACTAATAATATTACATTATACAAATGCTATATCAGCCTCCGACTCTTTGACTGTGACTTATGCTCAAACTTGTTCCTTCTTGCAACAACCACTTTGTTTAGCAAAAATCTTCCATTTCATCTAGTTTGACAACTGAAAAAAAAGGTTCGCTCCTTACTCTTTGCCATGGTTTTTCAATGCGAACCACTTCCATGGAAGCTCTATACATTGCCTATTTGTATTCCATTGCAAAAAAAACTATGTCTTATAACACTATCACACCTTTTTATCTTCCAAAATTTATTCCTAAAAACAACAATCCATTCTTTTTCATTTTTTTTGCTAACAAATTGGACTGTGTTCTTTTGTCTACACTCACTGGAATTCATTTTTCTAATATTCTTCCCAGGACAACAAGATGAAGAGGAACTTGGAAACCATTTCCGCGAATGAACCGCCACAAAAGGAAGCAAAGAGGTAAGAAATTGCAGATATCTTGTTGACCGTCACTTCACAACTTGCTATATCATTCATGCAGTTACATTCTATTTTGCAGGCAACAGACGCTTCCATGTACACCTACATCGATCGATGACCTCAACAGTCGCAAGGTTGGCGCTTTGTTTCAAGGGGATGTCATCGTTGCATACAAAGCAATACTCAACAAAGACCTGAACAAAGAGCTTCTACGCATAGATTTAACCGACAAAGAAGGTGAAATGACCGTCACACTAAACGTGACTGGACATCAAATTGAGGCACATCAAAAAAAGCTTCTACCATCCAAAGGAGTCAGCATAAAAGAATTTAACATAGCGCCAAAGACCAATTACGATCGTGGAGATTGTGACTACATTCTTCTCTTGAATAACAACAGCACCATAGAGAACATACCTCCAGTTTGCAACGAGTTCAAGTTCATACCGAATACTACAATAAAACAACTCCTCCGTAGCACAGATAACTATACAATTGGAACACTTGCAGCTGTTGTCACTACTGCCCGCAAGTCCGGAACACAGTTTGTCTTTGAAATTAAGGATGGCCTCTCCATAGAGGACAAAGCGCAGGTATCTTTTCCTCCTTCTATTATCTCCGTCACTTTGCGTCCCTTTGCTTATTCTTTTTCACTCTAAACAAATTGACCATTCTAACATTTCATTGGTTACAAGTTATACTTGTACGAGACTTTTGCAGCCTTGTTTGATACAATTGAACAACAACTCCGTAGAAAACAAGTTCCTATATATTTGTTCAAGAACATTGTCAAGCGAAACAGCCCCGACAAGGCTTTGAGAACTTGCCAATCTACATTTATCACCCCGCTGAGGACTGAACAAGCACTCCAAGATATGCGCACATTGGTGACTGCAACAATAGAGGTGAGAAAATTCAAATTGCAGCGGACTGCCATTCAATACAGTATTCCATTTCTACAATACTGAATATTATCTCTTTCCTCTTGTTTGCCATTTCTCAGGTGCAAGGTGAATTAAGAGCCTCCAATGTGTACTCCAAGCCGTTTCAAATTGTATGCACAAAATGCAACTTAGAAGTTCAAGACCTTCTTTCATTGCAACAAACAACAATCACATGTACAAATTGCAACCAGGAGAGCACTTTTCATCATAGCCACCGACTGATCTGTGATTTAACAACATCTACATCGACTGTCAAATGCACTCTTGCTGGTCATTTGTTGTCCACACTACTGCCTCTTCTGACTGAAACAACTCATGAAAAGTACGTACAAAACAAAAGCTCCATTGTACATCTCCTCCGAAGTTTTTCTCTGCAAGGAAGTTTCACGCTTGATCAAACCAACACCATTGTCGGTGTCAACACTGATATCCACCCATAAGGTTTCTACCTACCCACATTTATACTATCGCAGTTTTTTCATTTACAAAATTTTATTTATTACTAATGTCCCCATTCTCTTCACCTTTGCAGATGCTTTAACAGGCGCATTATACAAACTTTTGCCAGCTTTGTTTTGCGATCCAACGCTTCCCATGTAAATAATATAGTGCTAGTCTCTTTAGTTTTCTCGAGTTCAAGAGCATCTTTTCGACTTGGTTTTCATTGCACAATCGTTCCTGGATATAGCATTTTGCTAACCAGCTTTTGTACTGTTCAAAAAGACCTACTCTGTCATGTCCAGTGTATAGAAAACAATATCAGTATTGTATATGCATAGTCATACTGGTTAGCACCTTTTTTTGGCATTTTATCTTAGCTTTCTACACATCGTTCATATGTTTGTTGCATTCTCATCTTCCGTACTTTCACTTTCAATTTCTGGAATGCACAATTTATATCGTGTTCATGGTTTGAGTTCCATACATGTTCTTGCATACCAGAGCTTACAACCCTGGTTGAACTGCTTCCACCTGTGAATTGCATCCTTGCTGGATGGAGAATAAGAGCTGTACAGAAACTCAGAAAATATTCAGCGCTCCCAATGACGTCCACATTAATAATGTTTCATAACAACATACAAAACTCCAACCTATCGTATATCCCCTGAATTTGGTCCTAGACCATAAAAAAATGATCAAACAGAGTTCTCATACCTTATCCTATGTATAGAAAACAATATCAGTATTGTATATGCATAGTCATACTGGTTAGCACCTTTTTTTGGCATTTTATCTTAACTTTCTACACATCGTTCATATGTTTGTTGCATTCTCATCTTCCGTACTTTCACTTTCAATTTCTGGAATGCACAATTTATATCGTGTTCATGGTTTGAGTTCCATACATGTTCTTGCATACCAGAGCTTACAACCCTGGTTGAACTGCTTCCACCTGTGAATTGCATCCTTGCTGGATGGAGAATAAGAGCTGTACAGAAACTCAGAAAATATTCAGCGCTCCCAATGACGTCCACATTAATAATGTTTCATAACAACATACAAAACTCCAACCTATCGTATATCCCCTGAATTTGGTCCTGGACCATAAAAAAATGATCAAACAGAGTTCTCATACCTTATCCTACACAAGGACGTTTTCTTATTACGTATTCCTTTATACAAATCCAGACCCAGCCAGAATATCGTTCCTCCGGACAACGTTTATACACGGATTCATTTTATTTGCATTTTTCAAGGGTCCTTCCTCCCCCGTAAATTATCCAAAGGTAAAATTAGTCTTATAGTTTACTGCAAAACTTTGTAGAGCGTACCCTACTTTATTTACAGGGTTTCGATCTATTGAACAAAAGTGAGATGACATTACATCATTCATTTTGAGATTCTAATATGCTTTGCTGACCCGTGTGATTTTGAAACTGTAATCCAAACTCTACTTTTAGGTTGGAGTTGTCATTGTGTGTCACGATTTTCTTAGCCATGCAAAATGGAATTTATGATTGGAACAAGGGTTTGCACATTGCGCCAATTGCCATGATAATATCAATGTTGCTGATGCAATGCTTCTTTTTTTCTACTGAGATCCAGTGCACCGTCTTCACAGAACTTGATCTTCCAGTAAATCCTTTGAGCAGGGCGCACTCACTTGACAGTCGGTGGTGGAGCAGGATTTCTTGCATGAAAACAAACCAGGTATGGTTTTTTCAGGATCATCACTTGTGCAGTGTATCGTTGCTGCTCTAAATGGATCGCTCTTCTTCTTCCACTCTACTTTCTTCTGCTTCCTCTCTGTTTTCAAGCACATTTGTGCAGGCAGTGGAAGGTGCTGCTGATCATCAAATTCTTCCATTCTTGTTGCCTCTTTGATGCTTCCGTTTTCAAATGTCCATGTCTTCGGTACATAATTTGTTTTACATTTGTAAGGGATTCCTGGATCGATATCCCAGGGATAGCTTAGTACCATGTTTGAATAGGGATAGAACGCCCACCTGGATGATGCAGATTCAAGAATAGCACAGCACTCTACTTCTTTCTCGCATGCCATCTCAACAAATCTGAAAAACAACTAACTGAATTAACAATCTACTGCCGCTGTAATTTGATCAATTCGTATAGACATTACATCGCTCAGCTTCCTTTCTGATTTTCTTTCAATTATCCTGAGCCCCTGCAAATTATAACTATTTTGTTTCTCTTGTTGCTCGATTGACGTGTCATAAAGCAAGTGGAGGAGCACCATTACAGCTGTTTCCAATAATGGAGAGTAGAGCAGTTGAATTGACAGGGATACCGTAAATAAAAATTGGCACCATTGCCAGCAGAGGATCCTCTCTCGATTGCTTTCAAACATCTAATCACCGCGCTCATTTCCAGTTCCAATTTATACTAATAGTTGTCTCACCTTTTCATCTCATTCGGGTTTTAATCATTGTTTCAATAGGGAAACCAAAATCTTTTTTGTATCAATACGAACTGTAAATAGTATTTTTACTGTTCAATACAGAGATTAATTTATAAGGTTTTAGGGTTTGAGGTGTTTGGGGATTTTCAACTCTGTATCGAATGCCTGAGCTCTGTCTTTCACTAATGGCGAGACTTCTATTGGTTGCCTATGTCTTAGAAAAAAAGTTTTGTCGTGGTGTTGTGGAGACAGTTGGCTACATTAGAAAACTCGCGGCCCTGATCGAATAGAAGCCCCTAGTATTGACTTATCTCAAGGATCCTTTTCTTTTTAGCCCTGTTCAGCACTCTATTATGGAGGACACATTTGCAGTCGCAGGATGCACATTGGCATGTGAATGCCAAGAATCACTCTGTTTCTGCTTGCAGAAAACTGCTAGAAAATTAAAAAATGGTGACTCTAATCAAGCTGTTGTTGTAAGTATTGCAAGGCTCGAGAAGCAGAAGATACGCATCTTGTTTAACACTTTGAGATCAAAATCTCTGCCTCTGCTGGAAATGAGCTCGAATTTCATGTTTGTACTGCTAACATAAGAAGATGTTACAGTGAAACGATTCTGCAGGAGTTCTTGTATATTTCATGTCAACATTTTCCCATTACAGGCAAGCTTCTTCTATATTTATGGGTGCGGAACTCAGTGCCTCAATTTGACATAACCTACCTGCATCTCCTTTTGCCCGAGCCTTCCTGCACTGCTGGCATCGACGGCCGTTAGGTTTTCTTACGCCATGTAAGACCGTGGAATTGTTTTGGGCCGTCGGAGGATTTACTGTGAAGCTTCTGTTTTTTTTGTGAGACTCCTGCTGAACACCCTTGACCTGGTAATCCCCTTTTGCGCTGCTAGGGTAAATGATACATTTAATTGAAACACTATGGATAGGTGGATTTTAATGTGTGCCGTCACAAGCATGGCTGCGGACGGATGCATGGTCTTAACTGCCAGAAATTTTTTCTCTCCCTATCATATTATCTTCTCAGGCATTCATTACAATGGTATGCCGATTAGAATATTTTATCTTTGTGCCGGGTATATTTTATAATCTTCCAAAGGCATTTGTTTTAAATAATCATTTTGTTCCTCACATATGGATATATGTGTGACAAGTACAACAGGTGCTTCAGCAAGTCGCCTCTTTTCCTCCCTGTATTCACAATTACTCATTTTCAGCGACTCCAATTTATGGTCTAAACAACCTGGCATGTTATGTTCTCATGCATTATTCACCTTGGAATTGCAATTTTATTTCTTTAGCAATGCGCAACGTGTCTTCCTTTCTCTCTAAAATCCATTTGTTTTTAATGAAAAAAATGACATTGACAATAGCATATATGCCATTCCTACGGCGGGTTTTTAGCGTAGTATTCCCGTAATATATTATTAGACAATTCAAAAATTAACCGGATTGTTTTTATTTAAATACTCGTCTTATCTCACACTCGAAGGTGTTGCATCCTGTCAGCGTCTACATTGCATCCTTCAGTGCAATTGCTAGTAAACAAAAGTAATGGAAGAGCTTTCTAAAACACCCTCATCGTTATACTTAATAATCTTCGAACTAGGTAATAATATTGTTACAAACTGATTATAATATGTTTACCTAAATGTGACCTATATATGTATGTATGAGATGGAGATTCCCATCGGTGATTTCTGAGTTACCACAATGGTTGTCATTATCTCCATTACTATAATTTTAACCATTAATTACAATGGTTAGCATTAATTTATATGTGGACTTCAATATTTACAGATTGATCGTAGTGATAACCATGTTGAATGTTTTCAATATTCACATTACTCTTTCTACGGAATACATATCTTCCACTGATAAAAAATAATATAGTTGCTTACATGTAAAAGTAAAAAATACATCCAAAAGTAAAAAATCTAAAAAAATGTTTTTTACCTAGAATTTCCTTCAAGAAATAACCTTGCACAATTATTTACTTGTTATCTTTCACAACCTATTTACCCATTAACACTTTTTTATCTTCCATATATTAACACATTGCTGCAACTAAATACAAAAGAATAAGGGATGCATATCCCTGCCTGCATTTAGAGAATACAACAATACTTTTTCCCAGCTTCCTTACCAAGTCGTTCCAGCAAATACAAACACAAACCTCATTGAAAAACCCCAAATTTCACACAGAATAACTCCACAACCCACATAACTAGGTGGTATGCCGGCAGGGCTTTATTGAGTGCTTCAGAGTAATCCTCGATTTCTTTTTCCTTCCCCGAATTTGTGGCAAATCTTGTATGGAAAATCGATGGCAAATCTCTGCGGAAATTGTATTATATAGATGTCACTCTTCTAAGACTTCTTCCGCACATTTGTAAGCTTATTCGACCACCAATTTTCCCTTCTTCCTTTACTGTGGACAATTATGAATATGCGAATCCAGGTGCAAGCTACCACTCTGCGCTTGGAAACACACCAATAATAATAATTTCTGCAATACTTGTTGTTTTCATATACGTACGGCAAAGATGGAGTAACCTCGAGTTGGGTGAAGCATTGGTAATGGGTTTAACACTGGCAAGGGAAAGGGAAGCAAACTTGTATGTTTGATTGGCCACAGAGACATTTGAGGCAGATCTAAGAAATGACACTCCATACACGAGCAGCCATGCTACCAGCTGCTGCCACAACAAAACTTACAATGCATATGCTAATAGTATGTTGGAAAACGTGTAAATTACCATGTCTTTCTGTAACTGCATTTCGCAGCATTTTTACTAGTCTTTGCGATCGCATTTGCAAATTTCGCTGAGCGCCCCAAACAACATGTTTTCAAATTTCACGTCTTCTTGGCTTTCTGCTCAGCACCTGCCCAAGTCCATTCAGGCCCGAACGGCAGGATGTGCCATTCCATGGCCTTGTTTAGTATTAAATTTGTGTGGAAAGTATATTTTTAAGGGATTTAAATTAAGCATTTTTGAATACAAAGAAATTTAAGGTGATTGATTACTTATGAATAAAGTTATCATTTATGGACTCTCTACGTGTCACCATTTCATTGGTTACTTTATTGATGTGACTTGATGTGACTTGTTTTATTGGCTAGTTTATATTTTAATTTTAATTTTGAAAGTGACATGCTCACTTTAATTGAAACAGCTAATGGTACTTATGCACTCATGGTCATTGGCCCATGCATGGTCATTGGCTCCAGAAATAGCTCAAATATCCCACTTTTATGAAGCGGAGGATATTCTCCCGATAGAACGTACCACCATACATAAAAACATACGTGCATTCATTTATGTTCATCCGCTCTCACGTGGCAGGGGCGTCCAACAGTTAGTTTTTTTTGTAAATTTTGTTGTTGAAAAACACATTGTTTTTCAACATTTTTGTAAAAACTCTGCACAATTATTTGTGGGATTCAAACTGAAGACCTATCATCTAGCTGCGCATAATCCCATCGATTCAACTATCACTTCATACATACAACTACATCATTCCAAACCTATACATTTAAAAACAAATCCACCCATGATTCGACACAATTCGGCAGGGCCCACCCATACATGGTATGAATGTATTGATTATGGGGCATAGATGTAGGGCAGTGCATTCTATCGAGGGAATAGCTTCTTCCCTTTTATGAGAGACCCCGACCCTCATTGTACTACACGAAGACTTTCTATTATATTCATTTTCAATGATTTATATGTGATTATGATCTGTTGACACATCCATCTTATATAGCATGATATTGCCTCTTTGGTTTAAAAGAACATGGAATTTGTACAATCAATATTGACGAGGAAGATATTTTTAGGTTGAACCCTATGAAATGCAAATCCCATAGCAATATGCAAAGTAACTATATAAGTATTTATTGTTATATGTTTAGTTGTGATTACTTGTAGACAAATAAGTAACAGAAAGTTCAAACCAAAATCGAATGAGTTATTAGTACCTGTCTATTGTAGTTGTACTATTGTCTTTATCTTAACTGATTAGTTTGCATAGATGTGTGTATTTTGTGAAACTCTTATGTTGACATGAATATTTGGTTGATATTATAGTGTTACTTCACAAATGTTTTATTTTGTTTCATATTGATTCGTTGCACCTATTTTCCTCATTGTTGGAGCTGTATTTTTTTAGTATCAAAATTGAATTTCTAGATGTTTTATTTTGCTCGCCTCGTATTTGTGCATGTTGGGGATAATAGGCTTTGTGCATGATTTGCATTTGGAGAGGTACATTGCCGATTTTGGCTACTAATTTGTAACAATGTTTGATGTAATTAAGCATGATGTATGCATACTACGATATTCAAGGTCCTTGCTTTAATGCTCTTGTATGAACTTGTGGATCACGGTGAAATCTAAGATGTCTTAACACAATAACATTAAAGCAAGGACTTTGAATATGCTAGTTCGCATATCTATTAGTGCAAAAGACTTGCATTAAGTTGTCGGTGATAAAGCTACTTTGCTTTTAATATGTTTTATCAAGAGAAGATTATGGCTATTTCAAATGTATTAGGTATTTGTATATGCTTCGATGCGAAGTAGTAGAACCATGCATATTCAATAGTGAATGACTATGAACACAAGAGCATTGATATGTCATTGTTAATATGAACATTTTTTATAGCATGAATTATTGGCAAACTACAACATCAAATAATTTTGTTACTATCTTTTAGCCTAGGCAATAATATTAGAATTCTTATGTAATGTGTAATGGTATAGATTCAAAACAAAATGTGTTGGATACAGTAAACTCAAAATGTTGAAGTTTATATTTTATTCCCCCCATGTAAGAGAATTACATATGTGGTTTTATTCATATAGAATAACAATTTCTTATTTTGGAGACTTCTTGCTTAGACTAAAATATGATAGTTGAATTGTTTAATGTTGCAGTTTCCATTAGTTCATGTTATGCAAAAATTTTATATTGACAATTCTATTGTGTGTTGTATCTTATGATGTGGATAACAAATTTTGATAATAAAAAATACCTTCTCAAAAAAAGTGTCGGTTGCTTTCATCTCTACATTGAGAAATATATACGATGAAACTCATATTCTTTTGCAATTGAAATAAGCATATTCATTATTCATTCGATATCGTGTAATTTATGATTGTATTTAGTGCTACTAAGAGATGAATATTGAAAAGATAGCATACCTTTGTTTGAGATGGCTATAAGCCATTACGTGTGGAAATGAGAATGCAATTTTTGTATTTTACAGCTCATTAGGAAAGTGATGTTATCCCCATGAGATTTTGGGGCATATTATTTCTCTACCAAGATGAAGATCTACGATTTTCGTATTGAATTGTTATACATTGGTTTCTATATCAGTTGAAAAATTGGAAAATGTGAGATGCCTTGTAACTTCAACATTACTCTCTCACAAGTCTAGCTCATTATCATATGGAGGAGGGACCGACAACGGGAGGCCCTGACTAGACTATATACAACCACCCATCCCCCTTTTGTTCACTTTTTTTTTACAACTAACTATAATTTTAGTTATGACACTTAAGAAGTTTTGTCATGGCTAATTTTTTTTTGTCGACAATTTTTTTAATCAAATATAAAAAATTTAACAATGAAAAAAGACATAACATATAAGATAATGGTAATTCACTGATAATTGAAGTGTTAATATTAATAGAGGAGACCCTAAAAACAAATTTACAAACATATAATTTAAAATTAATTACCTAAATAAATAAGGGTATTAGCTTCCTTGGCAGGGTGAAAATTGAAATGCATCTTCTCAAAAAGCTCCTATTTAGACAACAATCAAATTAACCCTCATAACTTTTCAAAACTTGTGAAGTGCAACTTGTAAGGTTTTCAACAAATTAAATGTTTTGAGAATTATACTCTTATGTGTTTCACAATATGATAAAGTATTAAAATCACATTCCATATAAAATAAGATAAAATCCTTTCTTACAATGCATACAGTTTGTGATTGGCCTACACAAGATAACCCATCTTGAAATATGACTATGACATATTTCTCGTCAAAAAGTCCTCGTGTCAATGTAGAAAACGAAATTCTTAAAAATTAAGAGGCCGTCATTTTTTCCTTTCGTTAGTAGTAGGTTATAGTCCATTTTACCTTGATCTTTCACAATTAAATATGTTACATGCCACCACACCAAATGTTTACCCTACGATTGGCCAAAAATGATGGTAAGGAAGTCCTTCGTTGAATTTGGGTGCAGGGATCTATTCATTAATGAAAAATCAAACTTTTGCAAGACTTTTCTAACTCATACTCACCAGTAAAATATGGTGAAAAGGGTATTTAGAAAATATATAAGTTGAATTTTTCTTTAGAAATCAGAAATTATACAACTTGCAATCCATGTTTTCTATTCGCAATCTTCTCTTATCAATGTGAAAAAGATGGATGTTGTACGATCAATATTTGTTTTAGGATTATATCTCAGGTTAAGTAAGTTGATTTTAGTTTCTATAGTCTGACTAATCTCCAATAAAAAATTGAGCATGATCTATCCAGGAATTATAAAATAAAGTTAGAAATGATAGCTACAGCTAAACAACAGGCCTAAAAGAGAGCTGAAGAATGTGGGGGTACGTTGCTTAAACCATCATATATTTTCTTCAGATGGTGTGGCCCTTGCCTTATTGTACCAGGATATTAATGGAATGTCCCCAGATCTTTTCTTTGCTTCCTTAAGCCTCCATACGATAACATATTTCTCACTCTCAAGGAAAGCTTTATCCTTCTCCAATGAGTCCCATGAACAATATCTTGTGTATCTCTGATTCATGTGTATTAAATACTGTCAAAATTGAAAGCTTTCTGAACTATTTTTGTAGTATAACCCTGCAGGAAAAGAGCCTCACCTATTCATTGCCAGATGACAGAGATGCCCAAGTATAAATAATGTTTTTTAAATTATGCATTGTACATATGTTGTTGTCTTACTACAGGGGATTTGAGCCTATTTAGCTACTTAGTCAGGTTTAACATTTGCCTGAACTCAAATGAGAATGCTAGTTTGTAGTAAGAGGGGACATAATTTAACATCCTGCATTAGTTTGTGGGATCCAGGGGCCTTGTGGGTATGAGATTCCCAGTACTGTCATTATATGTATCATCGAGTACTGATGGATTTGGGTATTTAGATTCTTGAATTGGCTGATTAGGTTGTTAAGTTGGGCGTTGAGATTCTTGAATTTAGGCCTTGATAGGTCTATTGAAATTGGGTTTTCTATGGGATGGCTGGATGATTTTCAATGTGGCTCAGGAAATGTATGGAACACATTTTCAGTTATCATGAAACCCAATGAAATATTACAAATAGACTCCTCTTTCATATAAAATACATATCGAAATACCCTTTGTATTGAAGAAAAGATTATGACAGAATACCCTTAATTTGATCTGATAGTTTGATTTTCTCTAGGAATCCAAAATTTCCTAAAATGATTTAAAGGATTCCAAAATTGCGGCAGAGCAACAGTTGTTTAAGATTTATCCTCTTCCTCCAGTTATTGGCATCTCCAATTAATGTGGTTAATTTATATCATTTCCCTCACCTGATTTGATAGGGATTTACATTAAACTGCAACTTATTACAAGTATAGAAAATCTTTAACTAGAGACTTTACTCCACAAAAACCAATCAAAAAACATCTCCAGCAAAGCCATATAGACATTTTAAATGTTAAAATGCAAAATGCCACTTAGCCATCTAGCTTTACTCTCAAATTCCAACCAATTATAACTCCACTTTAACAATCTCAATACTCGAATCTGCCAAGGTGTTGTGCCATATTACTTTGCACGTATTATTCCACCCTCCTCTTCATTGTGCGAAAGAAATAATGATTATAAATGATGGATCATTGAATTTGAAGAGGGTTTCAGACAACGAGGTAAGTGTTCTAAAATTTCATTTAGAAGGACCATTACTGTACCAGATGAAATAAACCTATTCAGCTACTTCTTTCCATTTTGTTTAATGCTAATGCATCTCTGGCGTCCTCTAGTTTGAAATATTCTACATATTCCAGCCGTTTTAAATCCACTATCTCACAATTACTAATTGTTCCACGACAACCAAAGAGCTCATGTAATTGTTCTGATGTTGAAATTTAAATTTGATTAAACAAAGAAAATTTAGCTACAAATCATAGCCAACTGAAACTTTGTAAAGAAATGCTGCAACTCCTGTCAATTCACTTCAATGTGCTTCTATAATTGAATTCAACCTACAACTGATCATGACAAGTTTTTTTTTATCCTTTTGAATAAGTATAAGGAAGTTTTAACAATTGCACAAGCTTATTTGAGCCCCTTTGAGCCTATATGTAAGAATTGTAGTTTAGTTATTGAGTGTTTCATGCCATTGTATAACAAAACAACATATTGCACCAACTGTGAACAAGAACGTGCATATTCCTATTGCCATCTCCTACTCATGCACAATACCTAGTAGACAAAGAGGCTATCATAGAATTGATATCAAAATTTTCATTGCATGGCACATTCACAATAGACAACATATGTTACCTCTTTTCAATGTATAATTTTCCAAATATGGTTCCTTACACATTAACATTTAAATGCATCTTATTATTGACACTCACTATCTTTTCACAAGAATTGTAGCTCGGTTTCTTTCTCAAGAAATAAACTACACATCCTCAATCCAAACCACATCAGCTCCATCATTATAAGCAAAATAATTTGTTTTGCTCTTATAAGTAACCAAAAAAAAGACATTGTCATTATGGTTGTTTCAAAAAAGAAAACACATTGTCTTACATATTTTTGAAGTTGTTATGCTTATAAAACTCATATTCTATAGTGAATGATTCCAATTATAACAATATGTAATATAATGACAGTCAATAGACTTGCAAATTTCTGGTTCCTAAAGTTGTTATTCTTGTAAAACTCATATTCTACAATGAATGATTACAATTATAACAATGTGTAATATAATGGCAATCAACCGACTTGTAAATTTTTTATTCCTAAATGAAACGTGGCATCAGTTTTTGTATCTGTTGTCTTTACTTGCACCGAAACTTATTTCAATCATACAAGTGTGTTATAATTACAATTACAACATTAATGAAGTAAAAAACACATAATACAAGCTCAGTAGTTCCTGTATACACCTAATTTTTCATATTTTGTTTTTCATATCTATTACTAACAATTTCCTTTGTATAAATAAGGGTCATTGATGCATCTATTTCTAGAGGGGGTGCCTTAAGGGGCGTGACAGTTTTTATCAATGGGGAATGGTTATTCACATAACCATTATGGGTGAGAGGCAATACACGAAAAGAGTGTCATTATTTGGTCTTGGCCTTAGTTTTCCTTGCACTAAGTATCGTTGTCTTCCTAGGTCTCATGCACATCACATTCACATTTTCTTGCTTGCATATCATCACTTTACATCTTGCTTATGCATATCCATGATCTATGACCGCAGAAATGTTCCCCTCTTTCACTTTTCGCAACACATTACCTCATTTTACCATCTGTGGCTGACACAATCGTCCATGGGTGATTGTGTCAGTGATGGATTTTCCTTAGTTGATGTCATCGTCCGCAGATGATGGTGTCCTAATACCCTCACCTCATTTGAAAACTCATAAAGAAAAGGAATTCAGAATCATTTGAAATGTCATTAGCTCTCTCTTATAATGTGGCAATTTTGTGGCATCTTTCCATATGCTCGCCTAGCTCTTAGTTTATCTTACAACAATTTCCTTTGTGCAAATATGGGTTATTGATGCATTTATTTCATGAGCGGGTGTTTTAAGGGGCTTACTGGGAATGGGGAATGGTTCTTCATATAACCATTATGGGTTTGAGACAATACACACAGAGAGTCATATTTGGTCTTGGCCTTAGTTTTCCTTGCACTAGGTACCCTTGTCCTCTAGGTCTCATACACATTACATTCATGATCTTCTTGCTTGCATCTCATCATTCTGCACCTTTGCTCTATCCACATCATGATCTATGACACCTTTCTTTCACTTTCCATGACATACCTTACCTCTTTTCAGCATCCTATGGCCGACACAATCGCCCGTGGGCATTGTGTCAATGACTCATGGATGACACCATCGCCCACAGGGTGATGGTGTCCTATATATACCCTCACCTCATTTGAAAAATCATAAGAAAAGGAATCCTTTCAGAATGCCATTAGCTCTTCTCTTTTGTACCATCGTTGCATCTTCTTGCCTAGCTCTTGGTTCATCTTACATCTTGCTTGGATTGGATTGGACACTCTTCTTCTTGGATGGTTGCTTGCACTATTGGTCATCATATAGTGAGTCTAGGACATGAACGTTCTTCCCCTACTCCACCTAATAACGAATCTCTCTTTCTCTCTCTCTATGTTATGCTTCTTAGGAGAGATAGATGCATCAACGACCACCCTACAGTACATGTGAGTGCTTTAACATTCTTTGTCACTTTATCATAGGTAAGTCATTTCCTTCTTCATTTTGCTATGTTAGCTTAGTATTATACATGTTTGATGCTAGTTAACATAATACTCTTATCAAATATCATCTCATTAATTATCGTTACTTTCATTTTAGTTATTTCATGCATGTTTATTGTTGATCCATACCTCTCCACATCCAACCAACGATATCTTAATAGGGTTCCTTCCTCTATCTTGACCGTGGGCCTTGGAAACCCTAGGTTGACCTAGTGTAGGGAGTTACTGCCCTCTAGATATGCGACCCTAATGCTCATTATAGCCCCTTTAAGTCTATCCCCTTGTATGCCAGTATATGTGTGTCTCCTACTCGTTGCCTCAATACCCTTAGTAGAACAGATGATTTAGGAGTGCATGTTATTGAGACACATTTTGACCCACATACATCCTCTGGTGAACCGACGTGAATCTTACAAACCTTATGATCGAGCATAGCTCATTAAAAACATCCATCTTCAAATTTGACTTCATCTAAGCATCCAAAAATCCAAAAACCCTAAAAACTTGTTGCATAGACACCATCACCCAGGGGCGATCCTGACTGTTTCTGTTTCTATTTTCAAATTGCATCATCCTTCGTGTATGCTTATTATTACATGACCAATCATGTCTATTTCCATTGTCTACGTCTTTCCCAAATGCCATTCAACCCTTTTGAAGATTTCTGCATAGGTCAATCATCTATTTCCTATGATCCTGTCTCCTTACACCATCACCCCTATGTAAACCTTCGACAGGCCATGATTCTGTGATAAATGTATCAATTTTCCAGAAAATCATGTTTTCAGCTCCCAAACAACAAAAATGTCATCTTTGAGGATCTTTCTGGCACAGTTGAACCACTTGAACTTCTCCAAGGTATATTCCTCTATGCCTGCATCTCCTCTTCATGCTTCCAAATACTCTAATTCCCATCCTACAAGCACCAATATTCCCACATGCCCCAATCCCGCTTGTGAAACTCTGTTGTCCCAAACATGTCCCTCTGATTAGTTAGAGCAGGGTCACTTAGTAGAATGTAACATGGTTGAGGTTGGGCAGATTGATCCTAGATCCATCATTAAGAATATTAACAATGAATGCATTACTCTTGACAAAGATGGAGGTTTACAAAATATACCTACCAATGCCATGGAAATAACTAGGCCTCATTCTAATCAAGAAGAAACTCAGTCATGATCAGGCTTCTCCTTGCAGAACTGATAAGGATGAGTCCCCTAAAACTCCCACTAATGAGCATAGTAATCACAAACAAGCACCCACCTTTAAAGGCCACTCTTCTTCTATGGACCTTAACATAGTGATAATCAAACTCCTAGATTAGATGGCCTTATCCCAAGCTACCACCACAACTGACATAATTCAAATGCAAAACCAAATGTTACAGATAATATCTCAAAGTGTGGTGCCTAGCATGTCTTCTCATAAACCTCCCCACTGGTAGGTGTGCATGGGAATCCTATTTCTCCTCCACCAATTCGGAGCGAGATATTACAAATTGTCCAAAATGAATGTCATCAGTCCTTAGAAATATCTCATTCCAACTGTCAAAGTCAACACCATACAAGCCCCATGAAAAATATCATGGGCACCATAGATCTTCATACTATCAACATGCCTTGGCTCAAATGAGGTCTTCTAGACTCAAAACCAATACCATTGACATATCTTACAACAAAGTCCTAAGAAATACCTTTGTACCCTTTTGTACCTCAGCAATAGGCTTCCCAAGACAAAAATCCTCCTTCTTCCAGACACCATCGGTCCCTTATGGAAAATATTTTGCAGGGCTGATGGCGTCTAGAGTTGACAATGCCTCTATAAACTATATCAGGCCTTATCAAAACATAACTTGCAGGGCCGATAGTGCAGAGGAATGCCCAAATCACTATTGACACTTCTTCCCCACCGGTGCCTGAGCCTCAGATTGCTCCACCAGACACACTCCCACATATCACCATCAACTTAGCTGACCCATTCTCCCTATTGACATAAGAAGATGAAATGGTTGCCAACTTTGACTATGAAGCTGATGATCTCATGGGTGACGATCCTATTTATCATGCCTCGATGACTGGTGTGACACACTGCTCCATCGATGCCATCCTCACCCATCACATCGGTGCCCTCATCAGATACTCTCACTAGCCCTTTACAACCTACGAGACATCTCCCCTACCTCTTGCCCTTATGACTCCTCAGTCTTCTATGACCGAGCCATATTGCACATGGCATGAGGCTCCAGGCATGATGTTTTTGACTGTAGATCCTATAGACACCACATGAAGAAGCTTGAAGTTGAGGTCAAACAGACCAAACAAAAAAGGCTACATAACCTTTTGCTTTAGCTCCTTTCTTTTGCTCTCATCATGGATATTGCACACGCATACTGACACCGATTTTCAGGTTTTCTGTAGCAAGCATCCCATTCTCAAAACTTCTTCACACACTCAAAAGTGTGGAGCTGATTCCTCTCAGAACCACCACCTTCCCCTAGACCACCTAGACCACAACCTACATATGGACCTCCACCTTGCCGCAAGATCTTTATCCCACTATGGATGCTATATTCGACATGATGTTCTCACTCAATTGGAGGAATCAGATCGATGATACCTTATTCACCATGTGGTCTAAAGTCCATCAGCAAGTGGCTATTACACAACATGTTATCAAGGACCTCATAACCCATGCCCAAAGCCACATTCTGCATCAAGTTGATGACATTATCACTAATACATTGCGATCTTTTTATAGCCTTGTGGCTAGTTACCTACAAATACCTTGACTACATCTTATTTTCTCTCTTTGGTCTTGATCCCGTGTGCCTTCACTTGGTCTCTCAGCCACCCACTTGGGTTTTACACAAACATCCTCTATCTTTTTCAATTGGGCTCTCGATCCCCCCTTGGGTTTATCACACTATCTTAAAAATCTCATTACATCCTTGCTTGGGTTGTTTTCTCTGCTTGGATTCATCACCATTCACGCTCATGACATCCTACCATTGGATGTTTTGGCCTTGTTCTGCCTCTTGGATTTTTGCACATCACGTGAGTTGGGCCCATCTTATCAATCCCCTTCTTGTCAAAATTTTCCTATATATCACATTATCATTATTCCTAAGTACCATGGTATTATCACATACCTACATGCAGAAAGTAATATAAAATGATAAATAAATCATCACATCTCTACATCTACCAAATATCAATGAGTATCATCAAACATATCATCACACACACACACACACACACACACACTACGCGGATAAAATGATAAATTTCACACATCACAATGACATCATACAAATATCATCTTAAAGCCCATCTTGGATCTGTTCACACACCCTCTGGATACATCCTATAATCAAATTTCTATACATCAACAAAAATCATACAAAATGGCTCTTGGCCCATCTACGATATGCCTCAAACACCCTCATCCCCATATGGGGGGTCCTCTAGATGCTTTGGACCAATGGAGGTCATGTCCTATCTGCCCTCACTATGCAAGCTAGGGATGCCACCCTAGATCAGGCTCTAGAGGCCTCTCCTTGTGCTCTTGCCATCTTGGGTCTCTAACGACGTAATTATGGCATTACGTAGCTCTCTATTCGCATTGTTCTAGGTGAGCCGCTTGCTCTTGTACCAAGAGATGTTTGCACATTCCTGATAGAATCTACACTATCACATCTATATTGTTGGTAGATTTATTCATGTGCTTGTGTATCCTGATATCTCCTCAATGTCTTTGATGCCTCACCCACTAGATGAAAGGATCCTCACTTGAATCCCTTAGCCCATACTTGGTGTTGTTGGATCCACCATTGCTACATTATCTTGAACATCTAACATGGAGTCCAATATCTCATGGTGGGAACTCTCGATCAGCGAGTTCCACTCCTCCATTGGAGTCTGCTCTGCAAAACCAAAAAATGACATCCATTCACTAACAATATCGCATATGTCTATCAAAATCATCTAACTAACATGATACCACCCATACTTGGTTCGCAAGTCAGGTGATCTCGCTCATCTCCTCGGCTACCTAACACCACCTCTGTCATGTCATCATGATGACGACATGGATTGACTCCTACATATTGTGCCCACCTATATTTGGGCACCAAAATCATATCTCCTTGTCATTGTGGTATTGGGCCTCTATCTCATATGCATCAACCATCTGAACTCAGAACGGTGTCAAAAATCCTTCTCTTGGTTGTTGCATCTTGTGCTCTCTTGAGCCATGGTGTTGGTTTCTGGTTCCCCCTTCCTACGATACTGGGACCTACTCTACCCTACAGCCTTGTATCTATGGATCCTCTCAGATCCCTCCTCCAAACCACTGACTTCTATGACCTATGGTGGGTCTTAAGAATCCCCAACATGCCTCTATTTCCTTTGACCATAGGTGCACCCACTACCCATATCCTACATTGGGTCGAAGTGTGGTACTCAGACCTTTTCTCCTATAACCTCCCCATCATGACAATGCTCATAGGGTGGTAATGGTGGTATCATTATTGACATTGGTCGCCCAAACTACCTTGGACTTGGCTCACTGCGCAATCTCCACCCAATAAATATAATGCCCTGTCACCTTGTAGACATGTAAAATGTTGACATGGTCATCTAGCAAATAATTCACCAGTCATATAGCTAGTCGTTCATTCCCACCATCGACATTATAATAATTAATTATAAATTTAATTAATTATATACAACCATACTCACAATTATTTCATATCCCATAGCATCCCATTTACACCCTTAGAAATATCAATACATTATTAATATTTTACTTATTACACTAATTAACTCTAATTAACTAGTTTCCACTAATTTAAAAATACTCACCCACCTACCACCTACCCTATACATATCCTATGCCTAGACTTTCCACCTAAGCACGTGCGCTAAGTGTAATTAATCTCACCTAATGCAAGCTAGATAATGCCCCTCTAAATCTAGAGGCTTCTACTTTCTAGAAGTCTCTCCATTCTTTCCTCCCATTTTCAAATATTTAAATAAAAAAAACACTATTCCATTGAATTTTTAATTCAATGGAGAGTTATTAAGAAATCCTAGAATTCTCTACATCTAGAAAATTCTCCCTCTCATCTAATTTCAACCATTGATTTAATCCACCATGGCAAGATCTCAACCATTGGAGTTTCTACCTCCCCCTGTTATAAATAGAGGTGCCACCCTCCATGGCAAGCATCCTGAGAACAATTGTAAGTTTATGCTGCCAAATTCTCAAGCAAGCCAAACATTCTTCATAGCATTTCATCAAGCTAAAATCAAGTATTTGATCAAGGGGAGGTGCTCGTTGAAATTTGTCCAAGATCTAAAGCATTGCTTACATCCATTCAACAAGTAAATCAAAGAAGAAAATCTCAAGTACATCAAAGGAGGATAATTCCACTTGTAGGTAAGTACAGGTACATTGCTTTCTCCCTCTTTCCATCTTTCTCAATCTCAAGGTAGTTGGCTAATTGTGTTGGATTTTGCATTGATTTGGTTTTATAATCATCTCATTTGTGCATGCTAACATAATTTTTCATCTACACACCTATGTCATAGTATCCAAGAAATCTTCCCTAGGCCAACTAGGCCATTGATCCACATTCCCTATGTAGGGCTATCATACCACATCACCTGGACCCACATGTGCTTGTGGTTGGTATACCTGAAGTGCTCTCACTATCGGTTCCTTCACCCATTGAAGTACTCTTGGGGAATCTACTCTCATTACTTGTGGTATCCATGTCATCCTGTACATAAGTAACCTCTCATATATCTAGGTTTTCAGTAATATAATGGGACCCATGACCCTTTGTCCTATACGCCTCACTCTATATAAATCATGTACCAACCACACCCATATGGTGGTGCCCCATCTAAATAGTACTATATCATCGCAACATATCAATATCATGATATCATGACATCCATCCCATGGGCCCCTAGCTAGGTGATTTATGTCTTATTTTATTGATGATTCTACTAGTGTTTCCTTTCATTTTTGCTTCTACAGGGTTCTTCCAACATGGATTACGTGCCCGCACATGGAAGGATGAGTGACACTATGAGGTATGCATTAGTGGGTATATTTCATTTTAGCTAGTCATTTAAGCATTTCTTTCATGTACTTATTTTCAGTATTGGTGTTATGGACTATCTTTTTCATTGACCACCCCATGTTGCGCTATTGTGACATGCGGTAATCAACGGTTGGGGCATATGTATACACATAATTTTTCATTTTTCATCTTTCATACCCATTACTAAAAATTTACTTTGTGCAGATAAGGGTCACTAATGCATCCATTTCTAGAGCGGGTGCCTTAAGGGGCCTTATCGGGAATGGGGAATGGTTATTCACATAATCAGTATGGGTTAGAGATAGTACACAGAGAGATTTTTGTTATTTGGTCTTGGCCTTAGTTTTCCTTGTAATATGTATCCTTGTCTTCTTAAGTCTATTGCATATCACATTCACAATTTCTTGTTTGTATCTCACTGTTTGCAAGTGTTTCTACAGATTTAACCAAATTTAGAGCAAGGAAACTACCACCTACAAATAGCTTCCTAACCTAGCTAAAAATGAGAAATTACACCATCATGATGAAGAAATGAGCAAGTCCTACCCTTAACATTAATCACTTTGAATATAATCAAAACACAATGTAAATTCATGAACTTTATTCCCCTTAATTGCCTAATTAAACATTTAAAATCGACCTAAATAGTCCAAATGGCAATCAAATTATATTGCTTGCTTTGATCCTTCAATGGATGCTTGGGTGTGAGGCTTAGCTCTTCAAGAATGGTGGATGGAGGGCTCTAGAATGATAAAAGGCTATTAGTATGACACCATGTGCTTACTTTTGTCTCTTGAGAGATTTAGGTGTAGGTGTAGAAGTAGAGAGAGGGTTGTTTATATAGCCCAAAGGATAAAGGATTCAACACATCCTCATGAATGTGGGACTAATGGAGATGTAGAGTTAGTTATGGATAAGGGGGGTTTAGATGGGGTTGAGTTAGCTTTAGGAGCATTTAGTTTGTCCTCAAGTGGCTCATGTGGATAAAGGGGGTGTATCAATTAATCAAGATGTTTAATTAATACATGTGCAAGATTTTATAAGCTTTTTAGAGGGATTTTAGTGTGATTTGGACCATTAGGAAGGGATTAAACCAATTAAATAGTGATTTATTGATTTAATGAGAAGGGAGGTTAATTAATTATTAATAATTAATTAGACTAGATGGAAGGTGTTGTTTAACGAAGGGTCGTTAATTAGGGTATGCGTTGGATAGGCGACTTAATTAATTCTTGTAATGTAATCAATTAACAACAATGGAAGAGAAGATGAACGTTATTGACAATATGTCGTCAATTTGTGGGAAAGGAGATAATTAGCGCAATTTAAGTATTTAAATTGCTTGGGCGTAATTATAGGTGTCTACACTCACCACTCTACATCTTGCTCATCCATATCCATGATTTATGACACCTTTCTTTCACTTTTCAGGACACATTACTTATTTTAACCATCCCTGGACGACACAATCACCCATGGGGTGATTGTGTCGGTGATGGATTTTCCTTGGTTGATGCCATCTCCCGCGGGTGATGGCGTTCTATATACCCTAATCTCAATTGAAAATCATAAATAAAATGAATTCAAAATCATTCAAACTACCATTAGCTTTGCTCATTTGCACCATTTTCACATCTTCTCGCCTAGCTCTTGGTTCATCTTGCATCTTTCTTGGAATGGATTAGATACTCCTCTTCTTGGATAGTTGCTTGCACTATTAGGTCACCTATAGTGAGTCTAGGATAGGATGATGTTCCCCTTATCCAACTAATATCAACTCTCTCTCTCTCTCTGTGCTTCTTCTCATGAGAGATAGATGCATCAGTGACCACCCTACATGTACAAGGTAAGTGCTTTAACCATTTCTTGTCATTTTTCATAGGTAAGTTCATTTCCTTCTTCATTGTGCTATGTTATCTTAGTATTATACATGTTTGATGTTAGTTAACATAGTACTTGATGAAGCCCTATTTTGTCATGTTTAAACCTATGTGAAACCTTGTATTATTTTGGTATCATGTTACATGATGTATATAATATTGTTGTTTTATAATTAATACTTTGTTATGATTGAAAGGAAATGTTGTGCATATTCTTGCTATTTTTATCTTGTTATTGATTCTTCAAATATGGCTGAATGAACCCTTTTATGAGTATTAACAATATATTTGGAAAAGCATGTGTTAAGTCATCACAAGAGTTAATTTCATACTAGTGCAATACTCGTTGGTGCATTGGTTCAGGACTCACCTTATAACACAAGACTCATTTTTGCATTTGCGCAGGACTCGTCGTGGAGTGAAGGACTCGTCCAAATCACTACTCCAGACTTCCTTGAGATAAGGAGCCTAGTTTGGATGGATAAAATATGAGTTGATACAGCTGTCATATCAGTTAACACAATGACATGAGCATGAAACGTGTGTTACTACCTCAACCTACCTTCATGTAGATTATGAGGTCCAAACACTTCCAATTTAACTTCAAACGTGATATAAATGAGCATGTATAGATTTATGATCACCATGATATATCTTTCAGCTCCGATTGAATTTCTCAAATGAGTCAATTACAAGCCTCATCTGTAGTTGACAAGATTAGTTCAATTCAAACACTGCATATACTAATCCTTCCACAACTACAATTCTTAGAATAGTTAGTCATTGTTTTAGTTAGCGTCCAGTTAAGTAGATGTTATTTATTGTGAATAAACTAGTTCTCTCCTAGAGGGACTAGGACTGCTCTGGTAAACTAGAGCTAGTGTATTAAGATTCAGAGTTCAATTCAGTTAGTTGATTATTGTAAAAATAGTTCTTTCAATTCAATAAAATTGTAGATTCAGGGGAAATTTTTTTTGTGTAACTTTCAACGTTGAACCTTATCGAAGGGAAGGAGCAAGGGCCACTCCCCCCCAATGAGAAGGGATGATTTACTATTATTTCCTTTTTGTCATTTCGTGTTCATTTAAAATTCCAACATTGAATTGTTTTTCATACCTTTAATTATGTATTTAATATTTTTTTGCTTCCAATACATGTCGTTTTCCTTATTGCAGTTAGTATAGTATTTAGTTAATTCTGTTATTAAGTGCTGAGAGAAATCCCAATTGTTCCCTTTGTTGCAAACAACCATGGACACCACCATGGACTTACAAATATAATATAACTAAAGTACAAGTATCAACGACGCTCATCACTTGTTGGCTCCATTTTTGGGGAACTCAAGGTGTTATCAAAGGGTAAGATGCTAGCTAGAAGTGCTTCTTTATTTTTTGGTAAGCTTCCATTCTGAAATTTAATTTCCTTAACTCTTTCTTTTGAAGTAAAGAATACCTTGTAGTGATAACAAGAATCCTTTATTCTTTGGAGTATGTGGAACACAAACAATAAGGTTAAGCGCTGATAGTTAGGGAATTTTCCTTAGTATGATAGGATTTTATGTTTAGACCTAGAGACCGTAGAGGTAGATTCATTATATTAAATTTTCAAAACCCCCCTCAAAACTAACTTGTGGAACAACTTGTTGACCAAGGATGGTTGATGAAGTTGATAACCCCAATGGTGCAGAAAATGGAAACCCTCTAGTTGGAAGAAGGTTTACCTATCCCATACAATTGGATCCTGATGATGAGGATCCTATGAAATATATATCCCTCTCAATTTTTCCAACCTTTCGAGGATTAGTCTCAGAAGATCCTGACCATTTCCTTTTTAAATTCAAGGTCTTGTGTCAAACTTATGATTACACTTCCGATTCCCAGAAGCTCAAGTTATTTCCTTCCACTCTAAAAGACAACTATGAGATGGTTCATGGGCCTAACCCCTAACTCCATCCATAGTTGTTAGAAGATGGAAACAATTTTCTTGGACAAATATCAAGAGTACTGTAGAGTCTGGGACATGAAGGAAGAACTTTTTAGAATTCAGAAAAAGGAAGATGAGAGTGTGGAGGATTATTGTGATCAGTTCCTCTTCCTTCACAAGAGGTGTGGTACTAATATGGATATTAATTTTCTTAAAAATTTATTCCTCAAAGGATTGGATGAAGACACCTAGGAAGCCTTCAATCTTATGGGAAAGGGAGACATGAACAAACTAGAATTTACAAAAATCATTGACCTATGTAGGAATTACTCCTAAACTTACCCCAAATTTCATAGACAGAAAGGCAAAATGGCCAGTGGCAACATATCCAAACTAAGGGAAGAAATTACAAATTTGAGAACAATGTACAGATAATATATCAGATCTAAGCATACATGCAAATAAAAGTGGATATTCTACCAGAAGAAATATACAAAACAAGAGATATAAATCAACACCAGATTTAACGTGGTTCACCCAGTGTGGGCTACGTCCACCAAGAAACAAGCCAATATATTATCCAAAGCTTTGACAAGATATACAATTGAAGATTTACAATCTTCCACACCTCTCAGATGTACAGTACTTTCTTTCTCTCAAGCTTTTGCTTCATCACCAAGAATTCTCTCTCTCACCAAATTTTTCATCAAGTTCTTCTTAATTCTTGTTAATACTTACTTCTAAACCCTAGCTTTTATGCTTATATAGTCATTTATAGACTTAGGGCACTTAGCCATGCAATTACAATCAATAGATATACTTTAATGCTAAAAATAGATCTAATTCCTGAGAGTTAATTAAAACATCCTCGCACAGGTAACCGATGTCGGTTAGCCCTAACCGATGTCAGTTCCTCCTTACCTGACCGATGCCAGTCCCCCTAACTGATGATGGTTACTATTGTTTTCCAAAAAGTTTCACATTACATGCTAAACTGAAGTAATTGAGCTCCATAACTCAACAATCTCCCACTTGGAGATTAATTACTGCACCATACCTGTACAACATCATTCTTGGATCCTTCCTTAGCTTTTTTTCTTCCTCTTCAAGTCTCAAACTCGAAGACCAACAGAAGTGGAGTGTAGCTCCAACTTCTCCTTTGCTAATGGCTTCATTAGCATATCCGCAGGGTTCTCGCTCGTATGAATCTTTTCCAGATTCAACTGTCCATCCTCTAATACCTGCCCTTATGAAGTGATACCTCAACTGAATGTGTTTCATTCTCAAATGAAATGCACTGAGTTCTTTGCCAAATGAATTGCACTCTGACTGTCACTGAACAATTTACAATCACCTTGCTCCTTTCCCAACTCTTCCATGAACCTACTCATCCATATCATTTCCTTGCTAGCCTCTGTAGCTGCAACATACTCTGCCTCTGTAGTAGACAAAGCCACAACCTTCTGCAATCTTGAAATCCAACTAACTGTCCATCCCACCTACTATGAAAATATATCCAGTAGTGCTCCTCCTACCATCCAGATCTCCAGCCATATCTGAATCAACATAGCCACATAATGAAATATCCGAACCTCCATAGCATAACTGCATGCTAGATGTCCCTTTCAAATACCTGAGTATCCATTGGACTACTTTCCAATGCTCTTTACCTGGATTGGCCATATATCTACTCACAACTCCCACTGCCTGTGCAATGTCTGGTCTGGTACAAACCATAGCATACATGAGACTCCCAACTGCTGAAGCATATGGCACTCGTGTCATGTATTTGACCTCCTCATGTGATGATGGACACTGATCTTTGCTCAATTTGAAGTGTCCAGCCATAGGTGTACTAACAGGTTTTGCATTCTGCATCTTGAACCTTTCTAACACCTTGTAGATATAATCCTCCTGAGACAAATACAATTTCTTGTTTTTCTTGTCTCTGTGTATTTGCATGCCAAGGATTCTTTTTGCAGCTCCTAAATCCTTCATAGAAAATGTGTGAGCTAGCTTTCTCTTAAGCTCACCAATGTCCTGCATACTAGATCCTACAATAAGCATATCATCCACATACAATAACAAAATAATATAGCTCCCATTTTCAAGCTTCTTGAAATAAACACAATGGTCAGATTCACATCTCAAGTAACCATGCTCTTGCATAAAACTATCAAACCTCATGTACCATTGCCTTGGAGCTTGCTTGAGCCCATATAGGCTCTTTTTCAACCTGCACACTAATTTCTCCTTACCCTTGACTTCATACCCAAGCGGTTGCTGCATATAAATCTCTTCATCCAAATCACCATGAAGGAAAATCCATCTTCACATCTAGTTTCTCTAAATGTAAATCCTCTACTGCAACTAAACTCAATACAGTATGAATAGAATCATCTTAACAACAAGAGAAAATATTTCACCAAAGTCAATACCTGACTTTCTGTGCAAATCCCTTTACTACAAGCCTTTCCTTGTACCTTTTCTATCCACCCTCTTCTTCCTTGATCCTGTAAACCCACTTATTCTGCAATGTTCTCTTACCTGCTAGCAACTTAACCAAATCCCAAGTCTGGTTCTGTTCTAAGGAGTCCATCTCCTCATCCATGCCATGCTCCCACTGGACTTGGGTCTTATCCTGCATTGCTTCTTCAAAAATTTCTGGTTCACCATTATCAGTCAATAATAAATAAAATAGAGAAGGTGTAAATATTTCTGGAGGTTTACTTACCCTTTGTGACCTTCTCACAGGAGTTTGGGGTACCGAAGGCTCAATCTGGACCTCCTGGACATTTGTATCCAAATCTGACAGTGACCGACATCGATCACCTCTAACCGACATCAGTTCTACTAACTGATGCCAGTTTGGATCTTTTGTAACCGATACTAGTTCATGCTGACTGATGTCAGTCAGGGGTAAACCGACACTGATTACTATGTAACCCTATAGGTAATACTTTTAAATCTGAGAGTTCATTTTCATTCACAAACTTCTCAACCGGTTCATCCTTGGGTACCAAAATTTGATCCCTGTACATTCTCTTTTCATTCCATTCAACATCACGACTCCTAATAATTTTATAATTCTCTAAATCCTAAAAATAGAAACTGAAAATCACCAGATCCATAACCAATGAAAGTGCATCTCTTGGATTTTGCATCCAATTTTTTCCTATTTTCCTTATCAACATGCACAAAAGCTTCTGAACCAAAAACTTTAAGAAAATAAAGATCTACCTCTTTTCTGGTCCAAGCTTCCTCTGGTATTCCTCCATCTAGTGAACTTGAAGGCCCACAGTTAATCAAATAAACCACTGTATCAACTGCTTCTGCCCAAAATTGCAAAGGCAATCCAGAATGTATCCTCATACTTCTAACACATTCCATGATTGTCATGTTCATTCTTTCTGCAACACCATTCTCCTGTGGTGTTCTTGGAACCATTCTTTCTCTACGTATCCCATTCACTAAACAATAATCATTGAAAGCCTTGCTACAGTATTCACCACCATTATCAAATCTAAGACACTTTAACTTTGAATTTGATTCATTCTCAACAAGGGCTTTCCATCTTTTAAAAGTCTCAAAAACATCAGATTTATGTTTAATACAATAAACCCATACCTTTCTTATAGCATCATCAATGAAAGTAACATAATACTGGGATCCACCATGAGAAGCTACCTGAGTTGGTCCCCACACATCTGAGTGTACAAGCTCCAATTTCTGCTCCTTCTTAGTTGCCCCAAATTTGAGAAATCTCACTCTCTTTTGCTTTCCAAAGACACAATGCTCACAGAAATCAAGATCTAAATCTTTCAAATCTGATAACTTACCCTTAGCCTTTAAGATCTGCATTCCTTTTTGACTCATATGGCCCAACTGGTTATGCCACATGCATGCATCTGAATCTGAAGTAGATAATGTAGAAAATGAATCAGTAACACAGGTAGATAAATATAACATTCCTACCTTCTTACCTCTTGCCACAACAAAAGCACCCTTGGTGACTTTCCAAGAGTCTCCTGTAAAAGTAACCATGCAACCAAATTCACCTAGTTTTCCTGCAGAAATAAGATTCCTCCTGAGGCTTGGCACATGCCTCACATCTTTCAATACCCATGTATTTCCATTCTGTAATTTTAGATGAACTTCCCCTTTACCAGTAATACTACAAGGTTCATCATCACCCAAATAAACATGCCCAAAATTTCCCTAGACATAATTTCTGAAATAACCCTTATTAGGGGTTGCATGGAAAGAAGCTCCTGAATCTAAAACCCATGATTCAATTCTATTATCTAAAGAAAGAATAAGAGCATCTTGCATTACCTTTGATGTAGCAAGATTTTCTTCTTTACCTTTGTCTGGTTGTTGGTTCTCTTTATCCTTTGACCAACAATCTTTCTTTGCATGTCCTTTCTTTCCACATTTCCAACAAGTAATTCCCTTACTTCTGGATTTAGATCTGTTATCCCTTGACTTTGATTTCCCATTACTCTTACTCTTGGATCTCTCCTTCTGCCTACCCCTGCTTTCTACATTCAAAGCATTCCCAGATGATGATTCCTCTGTACTCTTCCTGCGAATTTCTTCATTCAAGATTATACTAACCACATCATCAAACTTCAAAATATTATTAGCAGATGCTGTATTACTAACAACCATTACCAAGTTATCCCAACTATCAGGCAAAGAACATAAGAATAAAAGTGCTTTTACTTCATCATCAAATGGTATTTCAACCGATTTTAACTGATTTACAATAGATCAGAAATCATTCAAATGACTAGATGCAGATCCACCTTCATGCATCTTAGAACTAAATAGTTTCTTCATCAAATAAAATTTATTTGAAGCACTAGGTTTTTCATATAAATTAGCAAGAGATTTCATTAACTCTACTGTAGAAGTCACTTCTGTAATATTGGAAGCCACGATGCTGCCAGGCTCAATCTTATAGATCCCAAAGCCTTTCTGTCAAGAATATTTCATTCTTCATCAGTCATCTTCGTAGGTCTAGACTTCTCATCCAACGGTAAATACAAATCTCTTTGATACAAATAATCCTCAATCTACATCTTCCATAATTGATAATTTCGGCCGTCAAACTTCTCTACCTTGTATTTATTTTCTTCTGCCATTGTTGTAGCTCCCACTCAATCAAAAAACCCTCTGTGAGTAAATCTGTCAACACACAAAACCCTCAAACAAAGCTCTGATACCAGTTGTTGGGGTTAGCACACCAGTTGTACAAATAATATATCAGATCTAAGCATACATGCAAATAAAAGTGGATATTCTACCAGAAGAAATATACAAAACAAGAGATATAAATCAACACTAGATTTAACGTGGTTCACCTAGTGTGGGCTACGTCCACCAAGAAACAAGCCAATCTATTATCCAAAGCTTTGACAAGATATACAATTGAAGATTTACAATCTTCCACACCTCTCAGATGTACAGTACTTTCTTTCTCTCAAGATTTTGCTTCATCACCAAGAATTCTCTCTCTCACCAACTTTTGCAAGTTCTTTTTAATTCTTGTTAATACTTACTTCTAAACCCTAGATTTTATGCTTATATAGTCATTTATAGACTTAGGGCACTTAGCCATGCAATTACAATCAATAGATATACTTTAATGCTAAAAATAGATCTAATTCCCGAGAGTTAATTAAAACATCCTCACACAGGTAACTGATGTCGGTTAGCCCTAACCGATGCCGGTTGCCTTGCCTGACCGATGCCGGTCCCCCCTAACCGATGATGGTTACTGTGTTTTCCAGCAAGTTTCACATTGCATGCTAAACTAGAAATCTAGGAATACATATCCTTTGTTCATCTATTGCCCAAGGTGTAGAGACAAACATGGGCTTAAGGACCGCCCCTTAGATAAGATAGAAATCTATCCTCTTTGTGAACTAAAGCATGCCATAGAAAAATGTTGGTTGCTTCCTTTACTGAAGAATCATCTAAAAAAAATACACAAGACGAAGTTGAGTTGAGCTACATGGCTAAGAGGCAAGGGTGGAACTTTCAGTCCAACCAAAATTAGTCCTACATGTGAAAATCACAATGGGTCCTAAATAAATGTGTAACAAACCATTACACCAAAACCTCAAGGCGTTAGTGAAATCCACACATGAGGATCATAACATCCCACCACGCTTTTGTAGAGGCTGACTTGGGCTGGGTTTGCGCCCGCACTCCCATACGTACAAGCCCCACTTCACTGACGTTTAGGTGCCCCACGGGCCCCGGTTACACGGCATAATCAACCAAGTGGGATTTGAATACAGGTGGTCACTCTGATACCAAATGTAATGAACCATTACACCAAAACCTTGAGGTGTTAGTGAAATCCACACATGAGGATCATAACAAAATGGAATGCACCATGGTCATATCCCCAACCTTGGGCTCAACAAGTCCCACAGGAGTGGATCCCATAGTGGAATGCACCACCCATTTACTATCAACAACCATGGTCTCCACTACCATGGATTATAGATAATTAAATAAGGCAACTCACCGGGATTATTTTCCATTACCTTTTATTGATCAAGTCTTAGACAATTTATTTGGAAAAAAATATTTTTCATTCTTTGATGGATTCAACGGGTACAATCAAATGATACTAACACTTGAGGATCAAGACAAAACAAATCACCTGCCCATGGGGAACATTTACTTACAGGGTGTTACCTTTTGTTTTATGTAATGCTCCTGCCACTTTTCAAAGAGCCATGTTGGGAATTTTTTGATCTCACTCATGACTATTTAGAGATTTACATGGACAACTTCATAGTTTATGGAGCAACATTCCAAGAGGCAATTTCCAATCTAGAAAAAGTCCTTACTCGGTGTGAAAAAACATCAATTATCCTTAAGCCATGAAAAAATGTTTATTTATGATGGAATAAGGGATTGTTTTAGGGCATCATGTTTTAGCTAAAGGAATCAAGGCAGATTCCGACAAGGTTAGTATCATTGTAAATCTTCTATCTCCCACCAACCAAACAAAGGTAAGAAGTTTTCTTGGCCATGTCAATTACTATAAAAGGTTTATTTCAGACTTTAGCAAGATAACTTCTCTATTATTTTCTCTCCTAAGTAAATCTTTTGAATTTGAATGGATAGAGGCATGCCAACAAGCTTTTGATGCTATCAAAGAAAAATTGATAAATACACCAGTATTGAGAGGCCCAAATTGGAAGCTTCTTTTCCATATATAAACAAATTCCTCCAACAAAGTAGTAGGTGTTGTCCTTAGACAACAAGAGGAAGGAGAGCATATGCATGCTATTTACTACATCAGTAAAAACCTCTCCCCTGCTGAAAGGAATTACACCACAATAGAGAAGGAATTTTTTATAGTTATATATGCAATCAACAAGCTTTGTCATTATATCACAGGATATGAAGTGATTATTCACATTGACCACTATGTTATCAAGTATCTAATGAAAAAATATTTAGTGCATGGCAGGATTGTAAGGTGGTTGTTGTTACCACAAGAATTTAATATTAAAATCATTGAAAAGCCAGGGAAATCCAACATGGTAGCTGATTTTCTTTTAAGAATTTCCACTTTAGAAGAGGAAGGGAAGGTCAATGATGAATTTCTAGATGAACATTTTTTTGTAATTTCTACTACCTCTCCTTTGTATGCAGATATGGCTAATTACTTGGATACAGGGAAGTTCCCAACCTTTTTCACACAAAAGAAAAAAAATTTAAATAGAGTGTAATGTATACATGGTTAAATAGAATTCTTTTCAAATGTGGACCTGACCATGTTTTACGTAGGTGTGTTGTTGAGGATGAAGTATTTGACATACTTAGAGCATGTCACGATGAGCCATCAAGAGGGAATTATTCAGTTCAAAGAGCCATTCAAAAAGTTCTAGGGTTTGGTTACTATTGTCCTTCCTTGTTTAAAGATGTGAAAAATTATGTGTGGAGATGTGATCAATGCCAAAATTTACATTTGAGATGCCACTCCAACCTCAAGTTGTCATTAGAACCATTTGAGAAGTGGGGATTGAATTTTATTGGACTAATTAACCCAACTTCTCAAGGGAAGGAATACATTTTGGTTTGAACAGATTATGCCACTAAATGGGATGAGGCGCAAACACTGTAATATGCAAGAGATGAGAAAGTTGTAGGTTTCTTATATGAGCATATATTTCAAAGATTCAGAGCACCAAGATCTATTTTTTCAGATCAAGGACCACAATTCATGTAAGGAGTGATCAATTCCTTTGTGGAAACATACCAGCTAAATCATAAGAAGCCATCACCATGCCATCCAAATTCCAATAGTCAAGTGGATGTTATTAATAGAAAAGTAGAGAATATCATAACAAAAATAATGGCTATCTCAAGGAAAGATTGGGTTCAAAAACTACTTGAAGCAATATGGACCTACAATACTACTTGGAAAACAACCACATGATTTACTCCTTACGAGTTGGTTTCTGACAAGAAGCCCATTCTTCTCATAAAATTGAGATGCAAACCTTGAGAATAGTTGCAGAGGTGGGAATTGAATTATCAGAGGCACAACAAGCAATGATTGTTCAACTAAATGAGTTGGATGAGATGAGACTTCAGGCACTACATCAGAATGAAATCATCTAACATCAGTGATAGGTATGGCATGACAAACACATTAAGCCAAGAAAATTTCAAGAAGGGGATTGGACTCTGTTATTTGATTCAAAATACAAGGATTTAAAAGGAAATCTGTTGACAAGGTGGATTGGGCCCATATCAAATGGAACAAGTATTCAACAATGGGACAATCCAACTGATTCCAATTGATGGTGAGAAGAAATTAATGTTGGTTAATGGGCATATATTGAGTTTGTACCATAAACCAATATCTAGAGAGGAATTTAAGAAGGAACTTCAAGAATATTTAGCTCTTAATTGTTTGGAAAAAGTATCTTTGTTCATCACAATTCATAAATAATCTAATTTTCATCAAAGAATAAAGAAGTGACGAATGAAAACTAGAAATGTTGGTCATCATCCTCTGAGGCATTGGCTAAAAAGTAATAATGGCGGTCACTACCTCTTTTTTAAAAAAGAGAAATAAATAATAATAATAATAATAATAAATTTAGGTGGTTGAAAACCAACAATGGCGGTCACCACCCTTGGATCATGCATGTAATAAATGAAGGAAGACATGTGCATGGAGGATCAAATCAACATTAAAATGGTGGCAAATGATGTGACAAGTGAATTTAATGTGGTATATGCGATTATTCCCTTATTAAAAGTTGAAAAGTTTTAATTTATGAACTGTTCATTATTGTACTTGTGTAAATTGGTTACCATCTCCATTTTCAATACATTCCCATGCTTCACAAATCCAAACAAATCCTTCATCCACCTCCATAATAATCACCACACGTACCCAATAATTATCATCATCACCTTGGGATTTGTTAAAATCTTTCCCAATTAGTGTTGTTTTATTTTTAACCATTTTGTCTCCCATGTCACCTTCCAAATTACGCTCTTACACTCCTACGCTGCTACCCATTCTATTTTATGCCCATTTCCGTCTTTGCAAACATCATATTTCTTATCTTGTGCTCCTTTTTTTTTTCACGTGCTTGCTCTACATACCAGTCATGGGGCTTAGACTAAGGTATGAACCCACCAATTCAATAGAGCTATTCACCAATGCAAGGTCGGTAGAAATATTTGAAAATACAAGGTGGCTTGATTTGCTGATAGCTTATGAGGAATTCAACACAAAGATGATATAATATTTCACTAAAAACATGGAGGAAATGTGATCTATTTTACAAGACAAGAAAATACCATTCAGTCGCAGTGTAATTAGTCATCTTTCTGGGATACCAGATGAAGGTCAATCAATTAGTAACAAGACATTGTATTATGAAATTATTAAAAGGTTTTCCATTAGTAAAAAGGAAAAATTATAATTGGTAGTAGATAACAAGGGAAAAGCAAAAGGTATAAAAATAAATAATCCTCCCGAGCCTTGGGTAAAAGTTTCTAAATGGGTAATCAAAGATTTCACATGTGAAATACAATATGAGATCATTTTGGGACCTGTGTTGAGAATTCTGACACACCTTCACCATGGCCAAATTAAACCCCAACACAAAATAAATTTATCTTAGTTTTTGTATGATTATGTTTACTTGGCCACTTAGAAATTTTGTTGGGGTACCTCCTACCTAAAATTATAGGTTCTAATACATTTGATTTGCAAACATTAGTTTGTTAGGAAGAGGCATGACCCTAAGAAATGTGTGAAATTTCAAAAGAAGTGTGCTCTAGAGTCTGAATTGGTCCTAAAGAAAGAGCCCTCCACTTCAGAAAGACCTAAGAAGTTCCCTAAGACCACTAGGCATGCTCAAGCCCTCAATTTAACACCAAATGAAGATGTTCCTTCTCAGGAAGAATAGGAAGTAGGGGATATTATGAAAACCCTAATCAAAACACCACATGTGTTCCCCCTCAATTTGTGTCACCCTCTGTTCCTATTACCAAGAAAGAAATTGAGCTAAACCTATGATAAACAAAGGTAAAACACCTATGATGGAAGGAGAACCTAGTTCTCCCCCTGACTATGACACCATAATGCCACAAGTATTATCCTTGTCTGAAATCTAGTTTGAGCTACAACTAACTTAGGAAATAATTACACATCTCCAGGTCCTCCTTGAAGCTAAGGAGTCAATTCTCTCCTAGTTGGAGGTTGAGAAAAATTAGAAGATCCAACAATTACATCAGACTGTAGAGCAAAAAGAAGAGGAAAGTCTTCAAATCCAACATGCCCTGGAAGAAAAAGAACAACAAATCCACTCCCTTTAGGAAAAAATAGATGAGCTCAATGCCTCCCTTTTAGTTTTTCAAGAAAATAGGCAAGAAATAGAACTTGTGATCACTGGAGATAAAACAACTCAGACATAATTTGCTTTCCCTAAAATTATTATCTTGAAGGGAATGGTTAAATGTATGGAAGAATGTTATAGGCTCAAAGCAGTTGCTAATGAGAATAAGGCTTTGAAGGAAGAAAACAAACTACTTAAAGAGAATGTTGTTACTATCTGTCGGTTATATGATCAGGTTCTTTCATGAAGGCCCTCGTCTAATTTTTATGCATTATTTTTGAAGGAGAAATTTATCAAATGATAGATCTCTAAAGCCCGTGATATGAAATATGTAGATTTTGATGATGACAGACAATTATTTGGTGCATACACATTAGGAAATAATGTTGAAAATAATTTACTTCGTGAATTTATGTTCACAAGTTTCTTCTTCCTGAGCAAATTGAGATTCCCACAAATCTCTTTGTGGGTGAAGTGAAATTGTGGGCATTTATCTCTACTTTAAGGAACCAATCCGAATGGAGGGAATAGGTGAAAATTTTGTTCAAGAACAATCTAATATAGGCCTCTTAATGAGGCATGATCTTCCTACCCCCCATTCAGTTTTTCAGCAGATTTCGGTCTCAAGTATCTTGTTTACGGTTGGTGGAAAGGTACAAATATATTCTTAAAACTTGTGTGAGGAATTTTAGGGAGCAAGCACTCCCAATGTTCAATGTCAATTTCCTTTCATGTCAAGTAAGGTATCAAATTCTTGCAGAACATTATAAGAAAAAGGAGGTGATTTCACCTACCAACCTCTGTTGGTCACTAGAAAGGGCCAAGGATCTCTGCAAAATCATTCTATAAATGCAAGAGCAGTGGAATGGGATGAGTTATAGACATCATTTAGTAATTTCACCGATACCATGATGGAATTCGACAACTGATTAGCCAGAGGATAGTTATACCACATAAGGAAGTTGATCACTAAGTTCTTTGGATTCTCTAATACTGAATCGGATGAAACTTGGAAAACATTTTCCAATGAGTATAATTGTTCAACGATAGTGGAACAATTGAATAGGTAGCAGGAGGACTTGCTAAATATCAAGTGTGGGAGGGTGATGAACCCCTATTTTTTCATGTTTAAAACCCATGTGAAACCCTATATTATTTTGGTATCATGTTGCATGATGTATAATATTGGCATTTTATAATTAATACTTTACTACGTTTGGAAGGAAATGTTGTGCATATTCTTTTTATTTTTATCTTATTATTTCTTCTTCAAATATGGCTAAATGAACCCTTTTATGAGTATTAACAATATATTTGGAAAATCACGTGTTAAGGCATCACATGAATTAATTGCAAACTAACTCATGACTCATTAGTGCATTGGCATATGAATCACCTTATAACATAGGAATCACCTTTGTCTTAGCACAAGACTAGATGTGGAGTGCAGGACTAGTCAAGATCACTACTTTAGACTTCCTTGAGATAAGGAACTTTACGCAAAGGAGATGAATAGCTCAGATGGATGAACTATGAGTTGACACAGCTGGCACATTAGTTAACACAATGACATGAGCATGAAATGTGTGCTACTATGTCAACCTACCTTCATGCAAATTATGAGGTCAATACACTTCTAGTTTAACTTCATAAGTGATGCCGAAGAACACTTATGGATTCATGACCACCATGATATATCTTCCAGCCCCAATTGACTCTCTCAAAGGAGTCAATTATGGGCCTCATATATAGTTGACAAGATTAGTTTGATTCAAACATTGTATATAGTACTCCTTCCGTAAACGTAATTCTTATAATATTTGCTCATTGTTTTAGTCATCTTCCAGTTAAGTAGATGTTATTTATTGCGAATAAACCAGTTCTCTCCTAGAGGGACTAGGACTGCTCTAGTATAAAAGAACTAGTGTATTAAGATTCAAAGTTTGGTTCAGTTAGTTGATTATTGTAAAATTAGTTCTTTCAATTCAATAAAATTACAGCTTCAAGGGAAAACTTTGTTGTGTAACTTTCAACGTTGAACTTGATTGAAGGGAAGGAACAAGGGCCACTCCTCCCCAACAAGAAGGGATGATTTATTGTTATTTCCTTTTTTTCATTTCAAATTCATTTAAAATTCTAGCATTGAATTTTTTTTCATACCTTTAATTTTATATTTAATATTCTATTGCTTCCAATACATGTCATTTTCCTAATCATAGTTAGTATAGTATTCAGCTAATTCCGTTATTAAGTGCTAAGAATAATCCCGATTGTTCCCTTTGTTGCAAATAGCAATGGAAACTACCATAGATTGACAAATATAATATAAATAAAGTAAAAGTATCAATGATGCTCATCCATAATCTTATAAAATATCAACTCCTTAATTATCATTTACTTTCATTTCATTTATTTCATACATGTTTATTATTGATCCATACCTCTCCAAATCCAACTAGTGATATCTCAATAGGGTTCCTTCCTCTATCTTGACTGTGGGACTTGAAAACCCTAGGTTGACCTACTATAGGGATTACTTCCCTCTAGATATGCGACCCTAGTGCTCACTGTAGCCCCTTTAAGTCTATCCCCTTGTATGCTAGTGCATGTGTGTCTCCTACTAGTTGCCTTGATACCTTTGTAGAATGGATGATTTAGGAGTGCATGTTATTGAGACATATTTTTTCTTACATACATTTGTATTGTTTTCTTGACATCAATGGAAAAAACCATGTACATTAGTTTTCAGATTGAATGATATCTCTTCCTAAAATCAGACCTCTTAACTTTGGGAGGTTCTTGAGTTATCTTGGTTATTTTCTTTCTTTGTGATTTATCATCCTCATTCTTCTCCTCAAATCCTAGACCATATTTTTCATTGATATCTCTTTACTTTCCTATAGGGTCATCTAGATCATTTGTGCTATTCTCAAACTTGTGATATGTCTTCAATTTGATGGAGGTTTGATCTAATTGATTTTGCAATAGCTCCAATTCATATTTGAGTTTTAAATGTTCTTCTTCCTTGATTTTGAAGGATTCCTCAATCAACTTAATTTGTGTCTCAAATTCCTTGACCATGTATTCATGTTCTTGAGCTTCCTTACTTTTATTTTCCTTAAGAAGAATAATTTTTCCTTCATATTCTTTCACCATCAATTTTAGTTTCTGATTCTTATTTATTTGATGTTTAAACTCTTCTAGAGCACTAATCAATTTAGCCTCAAGGTTAACTTCTAAATCTTCTTCATCTGAGCTATCATATTCAGGCTGAATTTTTCCTTTTGAATTACTTACAACAGTTACTTCCATAGCCATGAATAAGGTTTCAACTTGAGTCCCTTCATCATCACTCTTAGAGCTACTGGAGTCACCTGATTCAGATGAGCTTGAACCTTCTTGTGTATAGAAAATTTTTCTTTTTCTTGAAGTATTTCTTCTTTCCCCCTTGTTTCTTGAATTTCTTATTTTTCCTTTGAGAATATTCTTCATCATCTTGATACCCTTGTGTTTATTAGGACATTTAGAAGCAAAATGACTAACTTGGCCACAATTGAAGCATTTGAATGACAACTTGCCCTTGTACTTACCTGATCCTCTTTTCAGCTTCCTCACAAACATGGATTCCACCTTCACATCATCTATCTCCATATCAGACTCAAATTTACTCTTCTTGACATGTGATTCCTTATCAGCCTTGAAGGTTGCCTCTTTCTTGACTAATTTTAAGTCATTGGTTCTCATCTCATATGTAGTTAAAATACCATGAAGATCATCCATTGTCAAGGTGGTTAAGTCCTTGGCTTCCTCTACTGATGACACCTTGGAATCAAATTTTGAAGATAGGGATCTTAACACTTTTTGAAAAACCACACTCTCTTCTATTTTCTCTCCTAAACCTATGATCAGATTTATAACTTCATCCATTATTTGCAAGTATGATGCAACACTTTCACCTTCCTTCATTTTCATGCTTTTAAATTGTGCACGGTAAGTCTGTAAATTCGGCCAATTTTACCTTATTATCTCCTTCATATATAATATTAAATTTGTCCCACATTTCCTTAGTTGTGGTACAATGCATGAACTTTATAAACTTAGCCTCAGCCATCCCACATAGAATTGCATTCATGGCTTTAGAATTGTTTTCACTTTCTCTCTTTCTTGCTGCATCAATAGAAGGTGTAGCTGGAATAGTATAACCACTGGAAACTGATTGCCATATGTCAAACCTAAGTGACATGAGGTAAGTATTCATTCTGACACTTTAGAAAGGCATAATTTGATCCATTGAATAAAGGTGATTTGGAGGTGGAAAAACCACTTTGTGACTGATTGCTTGCCATGCTTGAATTTTTGAATCTCCCTTGAGTTGTTAAACTCACCACACTAGGACCAGGATCTAATACTAATTGTTAGAAACTTGGACACTGAGAGGGGGGGTGAATCAGTGTCAATTCAAATTTTATATGACAATTCAACTTCAATCATATTCTTTAGTCCTTGTATCACATTGCAATAACACCAAATCACATATGCAACAATAAGACACACATAAGAGAGAGACAAGATTTTTAAGTGGGAAAACCAAATTGGGAAAAAACCCACTGAACCAAAGGAATATTTTCACAATGGTTACAATTTTTTTGAGCTACAACTCAAACAATGAAGCAACTACTTCATATTTAAAGCTACAACTTGCAAGAAAGCTTCTACTTTCAAAATAGTGTTATGGAGCTACAACTCAGTGTTTACATCAATTTTGATCACACACTTCAATTTGTTGCTAGACAACAGATTGTGATCCTATATCAGCTCACCAATTCTATCATTCCATCTACAATTTCATCATTTACTTCAATTCATTACTGTACATCTCTCATACTCTCTAATTCTTCAAAACATTCACTATATGTCATCTTATTTCTTAACATTCAATACTTGGGACTCACAATTCTTCAATAATTCAACAATCATGTTCATGTCACAATATTTCTTAAACTCTATATCCTCATACTCTCATTTCCAACTGTCACTCTATCAACAACAGTAAAATTCAAAAAATGCATTTTTTTATTGTACTTTTCAATCCAACCTCACATTCCTTTTCTTTTCATATTAAAAATTCTTCAAAACATTTCACCTTTTTTCAAAATGGTTTCGAGTAAGAGATGATAAAAACACACTTTGTAACTCCTCCATTGATTTTTATATGCATATACCTTGGAATTTTCCATACACCTAAAGAGCTTAACACGCACTTAAGTTTGTAGAGATTAAGTGGAACTCATTTAACTTCTCTGTAACTTCATGCCTTGATTTTTATGATTCCAAAAACTGATAGGGCTCTGATCACCATAAGAGTTCAGTTAACTCTTCACATGATGAACAACACTAAGGCTTCTCATCCCTGATGACATGTACAATGCTTTCTAACAATGACAGGAGGGAGTTACATTCTGGGATACTTGTTACAAATTACTTTTGAGTATTCTTCATGAGCTTTTATATATTGTCCTTCACTTCGAATAACATGTTTCAACTTCACTGAGATGCATCAACATTCAGACTTTGAAAACTTGTAACCATCTCACAATGGATTTGAGCACCTATGAACATGTGCATTTGAAACTTAAACCTGTAGTTTACAAGTTACTATACAGTCTTCAGGATTTGTCATTACTTGAAGCACTGGTTTCTTCAGTTACATAAGACACTAAAATAATTGACCATTTCCTTTTTTAGTACTCTCAAGAGGAATTTAGCTTTCATTAAACAATTTTAGCTAACAAGATGGACTGGTTCTTGCTTCGAGATCTCTAATACTTAGAATTAGCGTAAATGTCAAGACCTATTCAGCTCTTCAATCACATTCAAGATCAACCAAAGATTATTTGAGCTACCCTTTCTCCTTATGGAAATCTTTGCATCGAAGTCTCAGACCTTCAAAGATAGAGAAAAAACATTAAATTCACTTACCAACACATTGTAGGAAAACGTTTGCTGCACCATGTCAACTAAATGACTGAAGAACTCACAAAGAGCTTGATGATTCAAGCATGAAGGTTTGATCTAAAAATTTAAAAAATCCATAGATCAGCCCAAGGCAGATAAAAAATCAAGTTTTCATTTATTTTGAATGGTTAAACCAAGTTGAAGATTCAATTTTTGCTTCGAAACCCTAGACTAAGGGTTTACTCTACTGTGCAAGTCCTGAAGAGGGAAGAGGAAGCAATTTCTTGTCGTTTAACTTGATGAATTTCAAAAATTTAAGTTCCTAGAAGTCTGTGAAAGTATGGATTTTTTTTTAATTCCGAACCACATCTTGAAATATTGATTCTTACCTCCACAGCTAGAAAATCATAGTGCATAGTTTAGAAAAGACAGTGACAATGCTATTAAATCAAAGATAAGTTGATTTTAGGTCTAAGCTGATGCCTTGCAGTATCTAGGGAATAATGAGGGTCCTAAAGCTTTTCTCAACCCAAAAAACCTTTCAAAAGATCAAAGTTTCAAATTCTCTTGAGAAAAAGACCTTACACAATGAATTTTCAGTGCCCTGCATAGCTCAAAGAAGTTGTGTTTGGATCTTACTAGGTACTTTGTATAAATTCCAAAGGTATGAGAGAGGATTCTGAGCCTTATCTTAGTTTCTAATGAATTCCTTACAAGAATTCACTTATCAAACTTATGCTTGCACAATGGAGCACAATCCACACCATTGACTAAAAAAGAGCTTTACAAATTTCAGTTTGAACCTTTGACTTGTTTTAAGTCTTCTTGAAGGCAGGTTAGAGGAGATAAGGACTGATTATACCATCTCCAAATATTATGAAAAATCGTGCATTTTATTGGCAATGGAAACCATTTACACAAGTCTTTGCAACTCAGAGACTTCATACATGAAGAGTGATCCTAGGAGGCAGTGTGAAAGTCAATGGAGAACTATTGCCATCATTTTTCTATATCTAGGACACATTATGAGGTTTGAAAATTCACCATTTACTTGTAGAAGTTAACTAATTTATATTACCAAACTCAAAATTTGATGCAACCATAACCTTCAGGACTATATTATTTCACAACATGACTGAAAGATGTAACTTATTACTCACCCTGAAAGGATTTGTAAGGAAGATGTCGTACTTGATAAGACTTGAATACCTCAATAACTTGGATGAAAAAATTAAACAACCTTGAAACACTTTAAAATTATCTACAACCTTGAAAACACTTTAAAATATCTTAAACAAGATATTTGAAGCCAAACAAACTAATTTTACTTCCATCGATTTAAGAAGATGCTTGTGAGAGAGAAAACTAGGGTTGGAAAAATGATGAGAACTTACTTGTTCTTCCACCTTTGAACCTCAAAATTTTGTAACATTTCAAGATTGGAGTGCTATTACAAAATTCCTTCTATGATTTATTTTAAGGAGGATCCATAATTCTTCTTGGAAGCTAAGAAGATAGGGTGCTCATATTTCCTTTTGTAGTCATAAAATTGTGCCCTTTAGACATTTATTTATACCAGTCTCATACTTCTATTTAGAAGGTTCTTAAGTGAAGAAAGTACTAATTAACCCCCCATTTTTTGTCCATCTTGTTTTACTTTATTTCTTCATTACTGCCCCTTTTCAGGCACATACCCAATATGTTTCAGTCATTTCCCATCATTTTAGCTTTGAATGGGGTGCCCATGAGCGCCCTAGTCCCACCAGGGGTATCCCAGATCCTTTTCCCACTTTCTTGCCACTCTTTGGGCTCTTTCTATCTTTTTGGAATCTTTATCTTTCTTGTGGTCGGCCTTTTTGGTGTTAATTACAAAATTATATCTAGAGAACCCTATAAATATAAATTTATGAGACCATAATGAGGGACCTAACATCACTTACTACTATCACTCCATCTAGAGTTGCATCCATCAATTACATTGGAGATCACTTGCATCCACATAGCTCCATCATCAAGGCAAGGACATATGCATCACACTTCATAGGGGGAAGCATTCTATTCTATTCCATGCACACATTCTATTACATTTTCTACACATAATTATTGATCTCTATTTCACAAGTGTGACTGGCACAAGAGCAACATAGGGCGTGTTCACACACACTTGCACATATAACTACATCAGGTTTGAGATGTAGTGCAAAAATTAGTTAGTAAGTCTACTGTTTTGGCACCTAAGGTCAGTCTGAACCCTTCATATGCATTATTTTTAGGGTTTTGATGCTTGTTTTGGGGTCTTGCAGGTATTTCTTTCATCTTGGAGCATTGGTGACATTCAACGTAGAACAAAGAAGTTGATGCGACACATAGTGAGGGTTCCATACCACCTTCTAACCATATTAAAACAAATTTCAGAGCTTTTACATAGAAGGGCACCCAGATTGCAGACCAGAGCACCTGCAGGTGCCCCAGTCCAGCTAGATCTTCCAGATCCACCCTTTTCAGGACTTCTGCATTGTCGTTCTTGCTCCTGATTTTTCCAGTCACCTCTAGAACACTCTTGATAGGAAGTTATTATCAGCTGAGTTATTTTTGTACTCTCTTTTACATATTAGGGTTATAATTTCATTTTGCATGATTGTTTAGTTTGTTTACATACTTCTTTACTGCATTTATCTATTTTACTACAGTTTTTTATAGCTTAGATTAACTATCCTTGCACTAGTAGGTCTATTTTTAGTTAATCATTTTGGTGAGTGTGATCTTCAAATCCACCTTCATTCTAGGGATTTTCTCATCTTTTCTATCATGGCTTCTAATTTCTGTCAAGTCTCTTTGCTTCAATTGATTCAAATGCACCCATCTTGTAAAGACGCTCTTCAAAAATCCCTAGAGACAATGCATATGCCTATCAACATATTGCCCACCCAAGTCAATGCTATTATTGGTCATCTTACTGAGTACTCCCTTGATTCTAATTCCAATCAATATATTTACAAATCCATCCAAGCTCTTCATTATTTATTTCAAGATAAATTTCAGGATATGGAATCCATAGTCACATCTCTTAAATATGAAATTCAATAGCTTAAGAATACTTCTCAAGATTACAATTTCTCTTCTTCTCATATTCATCTTATGTCTTTTACAAGTGCTCATATTAGTGAACCCGAATTTGTACCTACTCCCTACGACCTCTCACTTTTAATATGAATCCTAAACAACAATATATTCTTCCACAACTCATCACTCATAGAATCATTAGCTTTCCATCTACTCATGGTTATACTCCTTATAGGTTTTCAGGTTTTCCAAGTATCAAGGTCTTTCCATATTAAAACTATCATTGAATCAATGGACATAATGAATATGATTGTTATGCTTTACAATGAAGTATCAAGTACCTTGCGCGTTAGGTTTTTATCTCATTTGTTGCACAAAATTCTAATACAAATCATAAATCCCATTGGGTTCCTAAATCTAATCCATCTATATCTAATGAGAATCAAACCAACGTTACTCAGGGTCCTACAATAAGTCAAGCACCTCCTAACCAATCGTCACTCATAATTAATTCAACACCCCCTCCTACTTAGTCCTCTGCGGTCTCACCAAGTCAAACCATGTCACCACCTCCAACAATCAATCAACCTTCTTCTCTTATAAATTCTTCTCCAACGTCACTAATACCACCAAAAAATACCACCATTCAAGTTTCCTCCCCATCCTACTCCACTGTCACATCCAATCACTTTTTTCAAAGACAACTACTCCTTCTACTGATGGTTAAGACACATTTAAAATGTCGCCAATATTGCATACTCCTATTGTTTCTTTGGCCTACCATTGTGTTGGCCCTCACTCTTATCATGGCACCAGAAACGCTCTCCCATAATGGGATGACACCTCTCGCGTCGCTGCATCGATCTCCATCATCATAATACACTTGGGGGGCATAACACTCACACCTTTCCCCCACATTATCTTATTATCATAGGTACTACATCTCATAATTGCAGTATCATACATTCATATCCTTCGTAAGGAATACATCATCATACATTCTAGTGTCATCATTCCCTGATGACGCACTCTTGTGCTTCAGTTCAGACTTGACTGTTGAGGGATTACTACTACATTGAACGTCTTACACTGAACTATAGGCATTACACATTGCATTTCACACATACACGTGTCATACACCATACACCATACATTCTCTACATTTTCCTACAACATTGTGCCATTTCCACATTTATATATCATACATTATACTAGTCTTCACGTCCATATTATTCATCATACACTATTAGGCTATTTCCATGCATATTTCTTTACATCCTATACATCAGTCACATATTTTACATCATGCACTATTTCTATATCATACATTTTCTACACACTATACTAGTCTTCATTACATATCGAGTCTAGCCTTATTCCATCTTACATCACCACATTTACTAATCTATCTACATATAGTACATTACACATTACACATTACACATTACACATTATACATGGTATTTTACACATTTCTACACACCTATGCATTGCTTTCTACACACCGCGTATTTACATATTCTACTCATCACATGGTCTTATTTCATTACATATGCTATTATCTTTTATGCACTTGCACTCACCACCCTATGATGCACTTTAGTTCCTCAGCCCATACTCAACTGCCAAGGGTTTACCAATCAAATGGACCTTACACTCATCAAGCATGTGACAATCCTAGGCTATTGACATACACTTTAGGATAAATCGTCACCTATTCTATAATTTTGTAGTGGTATACACCTTAGGTTACATCACCACTCCCTCTTTTCATTTTTTAGTGATATACGCTTAAGGATAAATTATCACTTATACGTTCATTCTAGTTTTGATATACACTTTGGCTATAGGGTTCACGCACACATAATTTATACGTCACATCTCATTCAAAACACATACATCATTCATCACAATTCTCATTCAGATACAACACACACTATTCAACCATTTCCTGATGATGAACTCTCAGCTTATGGTTCATTCTTGAATGTTGAGGGGGAAAACCAAATGAACCTCACTACATACAGTTCCATTCACTCAGTGGGCACACATGGACTCCTATCATTCCATCTTACATTCCATTCCATCCATCCACAACATATTGCATTGTCTATGGTAGCTTATACTCTTGCTTACTTTTGTGTGTTCATGGCCATTTTATTACACATGCTAGATTTAGCTTACTTGTATGTCATTTATCTATATCATACACACATGCACGCATTCACGGCTTTTTCTAGTTGTGATCATGCAGATATAGGTCTCTTACATGTAGCACATGAATGCTCACCTTCTACTCTTCCTACATTGGTCACTTGGGGGCATCCACATTTGTCTCTCATAGGTGCTATTGTTTCATTTTGTACTTAGCACTTTACATTACTTGGTTCTACGTGACTTTTGACATACTAGTTATCTTTCTAACATGTTTACAGGTGCTTCATGTGTAGCATTTGTTATGCAGGGATATTTGTTTCCATAATTGTTTGCTACATTATCTACTATTATTTACTATTATATGTGGGACTTTCCCTTTGTTTGGTGTACACGCTTGTTTGTTGTTGTGCGGCCATGATGGCCTTGCATGTCTTACGACATCGTGAGTGATGTCCCATGTTTACATCTTGCTTTATGCGGCTTACTTTGTCTTCTTGCGTGTTTACATTACTACTTTTCTTGGTAGCTTACACACTGCTTTTGCGTAGCTTATACACTATTTTCTACATGCATGTTTGTTTACACTTGTATTTGGCTAGCCTTCTTGTTTGTGTGTGCCTTGGTTTTTACCAAGAAATTTCCTCGGTTATAGTGTACATGCGGTTGGTCCTCTTTTGAGGTGGAATTTCTCCTATCATTGATGTTGCATGTGCCCCTAAAGAGGGAGCGCATCATTTAGGGGTTTGCATACTAACAAAGCGCATTTACACTGGTTCATTTTAGTGCACTCTCAGCCCTTGGCATAGTGGGTTACATATAACAAGTGGGTTTAGAAAATTCTATGAACCCCATACATAAAAAATTTTACAGAGACATGGTGTCCTTAGCATTCTAGGAAGCAACTATAGGCTTAGAGGTTACAGTGGGTGTGCCTCTCTACACTACTCCGATCAGTGGCGTTGGATTGCCCAAAACACCAGGACAATACAAAGATCTCTTCACATACATTCAAGGAAGTAGTTAGAGCTTGGAGAACATAGAGAATTTCCTCCCTAAACTTCTTCAGCCAGGGTGGTGTGAGATCGCCCAAAAAACTTGTAGTACAAGATATCCTTCTACAGTCTTTCTCTCAAAATGGATCAGGTGCACATGTTCCATTTACGTTTTCTATTTATATTTGTGTATTTTACATTTACATGCTTCCATATACATGTCTTTTACATAGTGTTTTTACACATACATACATACATACATACATACATACATATTTGACTACTTGATCGTTTTTTCCTTGCAGGTACGACCGCATGAGAAACAATTAGTCAAATTTGGGGCAACAACAACAACATCATCATCATCAACAACACTTTGAGAAAACACACACTTTACTAACACATGCACGTACATTACACTCCATATCAGCTACACATGCATTCTACATTAGGTTCACTCTCATCAACTTTTTCTTTTCATATTTTTCATCTTTAGTTTCCATGTTCCTCCATCTTTTTGTCATCCCACACTTTTTTCTAGTCCTTCGGCACATTTCTACATACACTCTTCATGGGACATCAGGTACACATCTCTATCTACTTTATGTTACTGAGCTTTCAGCTCACCAACATAAGGTGGGGGCAAAATGTAGTCACAAAATCATGCACTTTAGACATTTATTTATCCTGGTATCATACTACTATTTAGAAGGTTTCTTTAGTGAAGAAAGTACTAATTAATCCCCATATTTTGGCCATCTTATTTTATTTTATTTCGTCATTACCACCCTTTTTAGCCACATACCCAGTCTATTTCGGTCATTTCCCATCATTTTAGCCTCAACTGGGGTGCTCGAGTCCAGTACTAGGGCACCCGTGGGCGCCCTTGGTCCCACTAGGGGCGCCCCATGCCTTTTCCCACTTTGTTGCACACTTTTTGGGCTCTTTCTAGCCATTTTACATCTTTATCTTTCTTATGGTTAGCCTTTCAGGGTTAATTACGAAATTAGATCAAGAGAACCCTATAAATATAAAGTTATGAGACCATAATGAGGGACCTAACATCATCTACAACTATCACTCTTCTAGAGTTTCATCCATCTATTGCATTGGCATCCACATAGCTCCGTCATCAAGGCACAAGGCTAGGACATCTGCATCACACTTCATAGGGGGATGGATTCTATTATATTCCATGCACACATTCTATTACATTTGCTACAATTATTTATTTCTTGCTACTTCACAAAGTGTGACTGAAACAAGAGCACCTAGGGAATGATATGCACACACTCACCAAAACTATATTCAGGTTTGAAATGTAGTGTAGTGCTCAGTTAGTAAGCCCATTGTTGTGGCAACTGAGGTCAGTCTGACCCATTCATTTACATCTTTCTTTTTTTAGGGGTTTTGATACTTCATTTTGGCGTTTTACAAGTTATTCTTCCTCTTGTGATATTTGGAGAATTTAGTGTAGTACAGGAAAATTAATGCGACAAGTAGTAAAGGTTATTAGTCATCTCCATGACCTATGAAGACCAGTTTTGGACCTTTTTCCCAGATTGGGGCGCCTATTCTACTTACCAGAGTGCCCATGGGTGCCCCAATCCCTCCTCCAAGTGCCCCAGTTCAATTAAATCCTTTAGCTTCATCCTTTTTAGGGTCCCTACACAATTGTTCTTGCTTTTTGATTTTTTGTTCATCACTGCGACATAGTTTGACAAACATCTATTATTCAACTGAGTTCTTTCCTCTTCTTTCTTGTGTATTGGGGTTAAAATTTCCTTTTGCATGGTTGTTTTGTTTGGCTTGCATACTTCCTTACTTAATTTATCTTTTTTTATTACAACTGTTCATATATTAGATTAACTATTTATATACTACTTACTTAGTCCATTTTTAGTTAATCACATTCCACAAGAAACCGTGGTTTCAGAAAAACATGAATAGCTTAGAAAATCCATTTCAAAACTAGATGAAAATTTGACATAAAGCATAAAAAAATAATCCCTTTACACGATCCATGGATATATTCCTCATAAAGTTTCATGTACTACTCAGACCAATCTCATTTTACCATGACTTCACCACTAGTCCTCAAAGGTAGTTTTAGTGAAAAATTGAATTTTACCTCTGGGAGCTAAATTAAGCACTGTGGATGCTCATTCATGCCCTAGGAAATGTTCCTAGGATCCTCTCATGCTTACATAGTCTTTTCATGACCTGCATTGAGCTCTTACATCTCATTACGCTCTAGAACTAGGCCTAAATGAGCTAGTTTCAACCGAGACTTTAAAAATTTGACCTAAAGCTTACTCCAAAATATTTTGCACATGATAGAACCAACATTTTAGACATGTAGAACATCTGATCCAAGCATACCAACCATATCCATGCCTTTAATGGACGTCAACCTCACTAGCCAAACCTTTAGCACTTTGAGACCACCCTAAAAACCATCCTGAAAGCTCAAATAACCAACTTGAGACTACTAAAACCATTGAAAGAAACCTATATGCATTCCAATTTCACTCCTTTTCCATCAATGCCACGTGACATCAATGAAAACACTAACCAATGCAACAAATTCAACATTTTGTACATTTTTGAACTGGAGAGACAAAAAAACTAAAAGTTGTGTCATGAATAGAAGATGTTTTATATTATTTTAATTAAATAATATTCTCATAATTAATGACAAAGAAAAGTGTGAATATATACATGTTGTAGAACATATAGAGAGATGAGGATATTGGAATCCAAGTGTGAGAATTTTTCCTAATAAAGATACATGCTCAAACTTTGCATTGCACAAGGAAACATTACCATATTTTACTGTCTAGAAGTAAGTAATCCAATTGGTTGGATGAAAAAAAAAGTGTGTTTTCAACCAAATTTATTTTTAATTTTTTCTTAAAGTTTAATTTTGTACAAACTAGGTAGTAAATTAATTTCTTTGGAAAAGTGATTTTTGGGTGGATGGGGACAACATCATTTTCTCTGAACCAAACCATTTGACAGTTTGGTCCCAACATGTGAATATATGAAAACATTTGAAGAGTGATATCATTGTAATACATATCAAGGCCATTTCATAAGTAGCACCACTAATAAGCCCGATACAACTAGCTAAGGTTACATGCAACCATTTCTAGTTGCTCCCTGCTCTAAGTAATGTCCCTGAGGACACCGCTATATAGAATCCAAATGTTCATGTGAGGAGACAAAGTCATTAAAAATGAAATATTAGGTGTATACATTACCCACTCATTATCCCTCTCTCTCTACGATATTATAAAAATAAATTAAGAGGATGGTGTTAGGATTTCGATAGTGGTTAGCTTGTAAACAAATTCTTAGAAGAGACAATTAATAATTGTCTCTTCTATCAAAAATAATATTATAGTGCATCTTAAAAACATACGATAGTGTATGTAAATTAAATACACTACAATTCGTAATGGCAATAATAAAAGAAACAATATTACTAGTTGGAGACTTGTCACTCTCCTAAATACCTATTATAAAATTATTGTTATTAAATATATTTCCAAATACGTCAAAGTTGTGATGATATTTTTTTATTAGATACAGTTAATAAACGGGTTTTAGAGGATCTTGTAACCAGAACAAAACCAAAATATATATGATGAAGCATAAAAAATAACCAAGAGACAAAAACCCAAAGGATACAATAAAGAGAAGGTAAAATTCATTCAAAGATTCACCAAAACATCATACAAGATTTCACAAAACTTATTGAAGTCTAACATTTAACTGATCCCCAATATTACTCTAGTGACTCTCTCACTTTGTTGAAACATGCTCTTCTACTTGGATTTTCTATTTTTCACTCTGCGCTAACCCCTATCCACCTATTTCGTAGATTCATTCTTTTCCTTATTATTTTCTTTCGCTATTCCATTTCTAAAGAGTTCTTTATACCCTAGTCCCTCGTACAATTCCATCACCTTAAGTTTCCTACGGTCAACAACCTTTGTTGTCTATATTTCCTTATTTGGGGGGATGAGTACCCCTTCATCTGATTCATGAGCTTCCTCTTCTAACCCCATAGACTCCAAACTCACTAAAATCTAGTGGGAATCCTCATCTACATCCATATTATCATCATCTTCTTCCTCTACTTCCAAAACTCTGAACATGATCTTCCTCTAAGACCATTTCCTCAAGGCCAAATTCTGATTATTTGTTGTGCTGATCTTCAAGGGAATAAATATTTTGATTATTTGTTGTGTTGATCTTCAAGGGAATCAATATTATGATTTGTAATTTCTAGAAAAGTATGCTCAACCATAATCCTATACTCCAAACCCTCCTCACTTCCAGACCTCTTATTGATTACAAACTACATGTTAGTAGTTTCTACTTGTACCTCCTGACTGTCGCTCACGGGCTCAAGCTGGGAGTGTGTTTTAATCATCTCGATGCATATGTGGGGAACATAAAGTAGGCCATATTTTAGGACACTAACCACACCCCCTAAGATAAAGATTCACGTCACCCAATAGTTGTAAGACTATAGAATCTCCACCAAGCCATCTAGTTAGGGAAAATTGGCGAGTTATCATCCCCATAGTCGCTACATTAACTTTAGGGAATTGTTATGAAGGATATTGTTAGGCTTTAAATAAAATGATATTTCTATGTAGGAGTTACATTTTAGTACATACAACATGATGTTTTTTTTCAGGAAACTATATTATGGAACCAAAAAATAGCCCAAAATGCTCTAACCATCAATATTGAATTTGTAAAAGCTTACGATAGAATCAAATAGCCATTTGATCTCATTATGCTAAGTTGGTTGGGGATTTGGGAACACAATCATTCATTATGTTAACATTTTATTTTTAATGATGCCTCATCCATACTTTGAATGAATTATTCTCCCACCAATTCAATGATTAATTCAACAAGGCTATCTTCTAGTTTTTAATTTGTATGTATTAGTCGTGGATGCTCTTGGATATATATTATTTCATAAAGGACATGACATGAAGCTCATTAAAGGTATTTTGCTTCATATTGAGACCTATGCTCTACAGTGTAAATTTTTGGATGATAATATGTTGTTCCTTCATAAGAATGTAAAGGAAATCGGTCATTCAATGAAAATTTTGGATTTGTTTGTGTTATAATCAACTTCAAATATTTTGATGCAAAAACTAGAATTCATTATGGTTTGAGCTCTCACTCACCGTTTAATTCTTCCCAAAATTGTGTCAAAAATGCATGGGGAGATTACTACATATTTGGGTATCCTCTTCAGACTCATATTATCTTTGCATTGTATGAGGTGTTGGTTCTTGAATAAATTTTGAAAAAATTTAGTTTTTAGGGGTCTACATTACTCACCCTTGTCAGAATAATTAGCGTTGCAAACAAGATCTTTATTTCTACTTACATCAATTACTATCCCCCATTTTGACTACCTTCTAAATCCCAAATTTATATACTTACCATGTTCATCAATATTTTCATTTGGACTAAATGGGATGGAAACAAATGTATTCAGAGCATCTTTTGGAAACAATGCAGTCAACCTAAGGACAAAGGAGGCCTTGGCATCATGGATCCTTGCACACAAGGTAAATTTTAGTTTTTTTATGTGGATCACTCATTCTCTTCATGGTTATGATATTTAGAAATTCTTGTTCATTATAAGATATTTTAAGTTTATATTAGAATACAATGGAGTTAAGTGTAATATGTGTATGATAAATTATTGTAAATATATTAAATTTTCTTCCTCTTCTCCTCTTAATAATATGTGAAAAGCACATCAAGAAGTTTCTAGAATTTTTGAATGGAATATTAAATCCATTCGTCATGGGATTAATTTCCCACCTCCTCCATTTGGTGTAGCAAACATGTACAAATTGATGAGCTTTCCCTTGATTTTGCATCCTAGACTTAAAGGCAAACACTTATTCAAAAATGGTACATCATACTCCAATTTGGGGACATCTTGCACATGGCATGCTTGCAATGGATAATTTGGTATTTTTTAGAAAAGAAAATGAATTTGCATGATACTGATAAGACACAAATAGCTAACATCACACAACTCATGGATACCCCACTTCTTTCCAAAATGTCCTCTCTTTTTTAATGCAAATTTGTAAAATATAATAGAAGGCGTATAAATTATAGCAAGCTACACTACTTCCCACTTTATTATATTTATGAAAAACACGTCCTAGGTTTTTTTATGGAATAAAGAATCAATTTAAAATGGAAATGGAAGATCAATTCAAATAAAAATGGAAACAACTTAGGGTTTCCATTTGGAATTCTAAAGCTAGTGCTAAGGCTCAAACAATTACTTGGAAGCTTATCTTCCAAAAGCTTGATATTGGTGACAATATTAAATTTCTTATTATCAATAATCTTAAGTGTATAGTCTACAAACATCTTGAGACTTCCATTGATGTCTTATGAAGGTGTATATTTTCCTAATGTGCACAGGTTGCTCCTCGTGCAATGATCTCCATGCACTCATTATCTTAGAATTAAGTTTTTCTAGGCCTAAATACTTTTCAAAACGTATTCATTAAATGTTTTAGACAACTAATTATCACATATTTATGGAAGAACAAATGTATTGTTATTATTTATAAATATTATATTTAGTTTGAAGTTGTAGTGTAAATGTTTTATATTACACTAATATTATATTACAAGTGCATAATATGTCTAGGGTATTGGAAAAAGTGAACAACTTTGGATTAAATAGATTTATAAATTGGTAAGATTATTTGTTTTGCTTTACGAATTAAGCTCAATTGTTGATCCATTTCATATTTAATTCAGCGTGTTAACTCTTTATTGATACTATTTCTAACTTTGGGTATTAAATATTGAGTTGTTGAAAACTATTGTTGGTTGTTCTGCTTGTAAAGTATTTCCTCCATTAGATGTTTCAACATTGTGTTTTTGGGGTTGTTATTAACATCTTCAATTTAAAAAGCTACCACAAATAGAAAGAGCAAGGTGGTTCGTCAACAATAAATCATATCAACTATAAATTATGCGATCAAAGTAGATGAATTGCTATGATCATACTCATTACTAACTTTTTTTTGTGTGTAGTTGCCCATGTATATTGGCATCAATCCTATATTTTTTAATTTCTGCGAAATAAATTAATTGTATTTAATGGATGTTTATACTCACAATTATTATAACTAATTTTATTCATTCTTGCACCCATTTCCAAAAAAATTATACAAGCTCGTAGAAACATGTGTCACTCATGTAAGAGAAAATATTTTACTAAATAATTGTTGTGATTTAAAAACAAAAAATATTTTCTTCCCGAGATGTTAATGAAAATTAAATTGATACTTGAAGTAAAAACATAATTACTTCCATAGTTTCCATTAAAATTCTATGTATATTTTGTTCTTGCAATTAAAAGATTAAAAAAAAAATAATGAAAAAAATGCTCTGCAACTTTGGTGCAAAACTGGAGTCGGCTCTTCTAGGGTTTCCCCCCTCTAACTGTCATAGCATGGCCTTTTCAGGCTCTGCAGGAATTTATTGCTATAGTCTCTCCTAGGGTTTTTCACCCTCTGGGAGTCCCTATATAATGACCTCACCATCTTCAAACCCGGTTGTTTCAACCATGGCAGGAGATAGTGGAGCGAGTAATGACACCGCCAGCGAAGCATCCTAGGAAGTTCATCTTGAAGGTTTTTCACGAGGTAATCTCTCTCCTTCAGATGTAGTTCTGCCCATTCCTGAATTTAATGTTGCATGTCAATGGTTAGAACAATTTTGCCTCATTGGGTATTTTGTGGGTCGAATCCCCTCTGAAAGCATGCTTAAATCCTGGGCTAACACAGTCTGGACCCCTTATGGGATCCACTTGGATAGTGTTCAAAACATGACCAAGGGTTTCTTTCTTTTTCGTTTCTCCAACCCTGCTAACGCACCCAATATTTTGGCTAAGCAAGCCACTTGGTATGTCCGTAACTCGCTGCTTGTGTTAACACCCTGACACAAGGACTTTGTGGTATCTGAGTATACCGCCCTTAAAGTGCCAGTTTGGATTGAATTTCCTGGTCTTCCTCTACCATGCATTCATTTCCTACCATGAAATTGCCGCTTCGCTTGGGCGGGTAGTTTTCCTGGAAGCTGATAAGTTTTACCATGCTCGTCCCCCAGAAGCGAGTATGCGTTGAGATTGATCTCTTGTAGGACCTCAAAGAATTTGTGGATATTCAAATGGGCGATAAACGCTACTCCTAGCGGGTCATGTATATCAATCTACCCAACACTTGCTTCCGTTGTCAAGCGTCTGATCACAAGATCAGAGATTGTTTGCTTTATGTCCCCCGTAATCACTTTGTGGCAAAAACATAGCTCCCGAGCCAGTCAAACCCCAATAGGAGGAAGGTTGGCAAGTTGTCGGGGCTGGTGAAACAAGAACAAAGCCCAGCAATCCAAAGCCTCTTGCTTCCCATGGCCATCGGGAACCAACTGTTAAGGAACATTCTCACAATACTCCGACCAAGGAGCCTACAACTGCTGCTAAGGAACCTAACTGTTGTTGCTAAGGAACCAGCTGTTGCTGCCATCTCGGCTACCTCGTTACTAAAGTACTCCAGCATGCCCCTTGCGGCGTCGGTTCTCATGGACCAGACAAATTATATTTCTCACGTCCCCATCCCGCATTCAGTTCCTCTGCTGCTTCCAAGCAACTCACAAGGGCCTTCCAAACAACCCCGAAGTCCATCTCACATCTCTCAGGACCATAACCCAACACGCAGTGTGGACTCCACTGAAGCGGAATACAACATTGAGTACGTCGAACAGAAAAAAAATTGATCTGCAAGATTTTTTACAGCATAATGTTGCTCGTTTCTTGCACAATCAATATGATGCCCTTGAGGGCTTGGAGGATGGGGATATGGCTCTTGACCAATGTTTCCCATGAATTGTTTATCTTGGAATGTTAGGGGTCTCACAGACTCCTGTTGTAAGTATGTAGTGCATGAAACTCGGCAACGATGTGCAAATCTAGATGTTTTGTTTTTGCAGGAAGTTAAAATTACAGGTTTTCAGTTGCAGATGGTTTGCAAATCCATCTGGCCTGATAGCTTGGATTTCTGTAGTAATCATGAAGCAGGGCGTGGGGGATTAATCTCACTTTTTGCCCCTAAATGACGGCCCTTATTAATTGACCATGGAATCGACCCCACCAACCATGTCATATGGGTCCTCTTTAATATTGAGGGCCGCCCTTTTGGGCTCATTAATATTTATGCCTCTAATGATGCGGCTGAAAGGGCCAATCTGTGGTAGTGGATAGCCAACTCCATTCCCGATGCATACTGGGTAATAAGTGGAGATTTTAATATGGTTGAATCCCCAAATGATAAATGTGGCCACCTGCCTATGAGGTGGACACCTGGTGAAAGGGAAGCGTGGTACTTCATGCGAAATAAATTTGGATTCTTTGATCCTAACGCATCTCGCTTTCCCACCTCTGTAGCTTGGTACACGTGGTCCAATCTCCGTGGAGGGACAGATCACGTCCTTAAACGGCTTGATAGGGCCATGCTGTCAGCTCAAAACTGTTTTTGAGTTTGATAGCATTTATTCCATGCCAGTGGAGGTTATGCCTGACTTTGTCCTTTCGGACCACTCCCCTATACGATTTCGTATCTGTTGGCATGATGCACCCCATTTTGTCATAAAGGCCAATTCTTTCTTAATACTGCCTTGATGCAACATGGCCCCACTGTCAATCATATCAAGCGGATTTGGAATTTAATTCCATGACCCAGTCACTGTCAGCGATTTCATCCACCTATGCAAACTAGCTGGTTACTTTGGTGGGAAGATGCGCTGACTCGAGGACTACCAAATTTCTTAGAATCTACGGCCGCCAGCTGGCAAAAATTTAGTGCCACTCATACACCGCTAACACCTCAGCTCTCAGTCGGCGATGGTGGTGCTTCAAGGCGATCCCTTCTCTGAACACTCTGCAACTGCAAGTTGCAACACTCTGGCATCAAATCCAAATTGTGGACAACTATAATGCTAGAGGCGCTCAGATTCAGGCTCGAATGCATTGGCTCAAGGTTGGAGATCGGGTCTCGAAAGAATTTTTTCTCTCTTCGAGCCAGAAAGCCTTCTCAACAGATCTGAGCTATCATGGACAACAGAGCTCGAATTACTGACCCACAACTTATGTTGCAAGCCTTTGTGTGACATTACAAGCTCATTTTCCAAGCTCATCCACCCTCCGAAGCTCGTTGGGCCGCTCTTGACCAATGTTTGGGGGTTGTGCCTCGCAAGCTTTTAGAGGCTCAGAAGGTGATCTATGAAAGAATGCTCACTATTGAAGACCTCCATGAAGCCACTATGCAAATGGCCAATGATAAAGCACTAGGCTGCGATGGATTCCCTTGTGAATTCTATAAAACTCTCTGGGATTCCGTCGGGCAAGACCTTTTTCAGGTCTATCTTGAAGGGTTTCAAAACCACTCCCTAGGGCCATGCATTAACAAGGGGAACATTAAATTTATCCCTAAGCAAGGAGATCCAAGAAAATCACTTGTTGGCGGCTGATTACGCTGCTGAATGTCTCCTACAAAATCATTGCCAAAGTGTTAGCTCTGCGATTACGTAATCTTCTGCCTGTTATTATTCAGCCAGAGCAAACAGGCTTCATACAGGGGCACTTCATCCTTGGATAATATCATCGCGGTTTGGGAAGGCATGGAATGGGCCCGCAGATCTCACCAGGCCACCATGTTTATCAAGATTGACTTTGAGAAGGCTTATGATCGGATTGAATGGCCTTTCATCCTCACCATGCTTCAGGCCCTTGGCTTTGGCCCCATTTTTATTCAATCTGTCAATATGCTCTTTGCAGATGCATTCTGCTCAAATTTCTATCAATGGCCTTAGCTCAGAGCCCTTTGGGCTATTCTGGTCTATCAGACAAGGTTGTCCTCTTGCCCCTGCACTTTATGTGCTGGCGGCCGAAGGCTTTGGTTATCTCTTAGCCCATGCCAAAGCACAAGGTCTTGTTCATGGAATCTCGCTGCCTGATGAGCCCAATTCTCAACTCCTCAATGGGCATTTTACAGATGATTCCTTCCTTACGCTTATCGAGGATGAGAACAACATTTGCAATGCTATGCAATGCTTGGATACTTTCTTGCCTAGCTTCTGGCTCATCCATTCAATGGCAAAAAACTCAATGTTACAGGCAATCTTTCCTTCCTGCGCCAGGACTGGCTTGCCACATTTGATTGGAAAATTCTGCAGCATGGTGAGATTTTCAAATTTCTTGGTATTCCTTTTGCTTTTCAAGCCTCCCCGGCTGATCTATGGCATTATGTCATTCAACGGGTGGCGAAAAAAACTGGAATATTGGCTTACTAGGCCTTTGTCTCTGGCTGGAAAATTCCAAATTTTCTCTAAAGTTCTTGCTTGCCACCCATGTCTACTACTCGTCTTGTTGGGTGCCTTCCAAGGCCTCCATCCAAAAGCTTGAAAAGTTGCTCAAAGCTTTCCTATGGGCTAATGCTTCTACTGGAAAAGGTTTTCATCGTGTAGCATTGGGATATATGTTGTCTGCCTCGCAATTCTGGAGGCCTCAGGCTTATTCACATTCAGTGCCAAGGGAAAGCTCTCTGTGCCAAGTGGATTATCAGAAGCATCACTTGCCAAGAAGCTTGGAAATTCTCTCATACAACATGGCATTACAGAAGGCTCTCCTTATGGCCGCCCTGCATGGAAAGGCTTAGGGTTTGTCAATTTTCTCATCACTCCTGTGCCTGTCAAAATCATGGGCACTTTTGTGCTTAAAAGTATCTGGAAAGCATGGGAATGTGTCAAACCTGGCTTTTATGGAAAGGGGATGGCTTTCGCAATGGGTTATCTCTTAACCAACAATCTCTCTGGTGGTCACCGATTTTTCAATCCCAAGATCAATGCTTAGCAGAGGTCCCGGGAATCTCCGCGCTCAAATTCTTCAAGCATGCAGAATTCATACCATCGAGGACTTTTTCTACAAGAACAAGCAATCCTGGTTTTCTTGGCCAGGATTTTAAAGCTCTATTTCGGCTCTCCAACCAGGATCAAGATACTTTCAATACTGTGATCAATTTGGTTCCTGATCACATGCTACATAAGATTGTTGTGCACTCCTCTCGCCCTTGGTGGACAGACTGGAAGTGGTATGTTGATACTCCTTTCTGTAACTATAAAGCCAACAAAGGCTATTGATGGCTCTCACCCCATTTTCCCATGGTGGACAAACTTAATACTTGTTGGGGAATTCACGCCACCCTGTCTACCTGGGGTAGACGATTTGAGACTGTTTGGACTATATGTGTGGAGCCCAAAATTGCTCATTTTCTTTGGTGTATTCTACACCAAGGCCTTCCTATCAGGGCCCGTCTTGTTCAAATTGGGATTCCAACTCCCAAATGCCCCTTCTGTGGGCATCTGGAAATGATTATGCATGTCTTCTGGTTTTGTCCCAAAGCTCAAATTGCCTGGAACTGGATCCATACTTTTTTCTTTCCCTCATAGCCCCACTGTTTCACTTGGCAACATATCCTCTTGGGAGACAATCCCAAACTTCTGCCTATGTTCACCCAGATTTGGCATGTTTTCAGAGGGGAGATTTTATTTTGGATATGGAAAGAAAGAAATGCTTTTTTCTTTACTAATTCTGTAGTTGATCAATCTTTCTCAATTTATAATAAATCTATGGTGATCTCCAATGTACTTCTGCAGATTCAAGTTCAAGCGAATAAGGTGGCATTGGAGGTGGACCACCTCTAGACTCTGTTGCAACACTGGGGGAAGCCCCATGCAATGTTTCCAGGTGCCTCCTTCTCCCACCAGGCACTCCTCACCTTCTGCTCGTGGAGGCCGACGCAGCAGATCCCAACGTCGTGCGTTCAGTCACACCCACCGCTCTCCAGGACCGAGCCACCGACATAGTCATTCACCTATGCACCGTCGCAGTCAGGGCTCACGCCCGCACTCCTCAGCTCGCCAGTAGGGCTGGGGCTCACCACCTTGGAAACTTGGGTGGGGTTCTCCGCCACATTCGTCGGCTCACCAATAGGGTTGGGGCTCTCCCTCCACCACTTCGCACTAGGATGCTTGGCATCCGCCGCCACCCCTGCCATCTTCTGGAAAATTCCCCTAGCTCAACCTCACCATTCCTACATGCACGGGAAGCAGACCCAGAGGAAGAACCTACTGATGGCTGGGAGATTCCAGACACTGGCAAAGGATCTACCTGGTTCGGGGTGGCCGGATGATCAGGATCCACCTGCCTCGGGCATGTTTGTTGTAGCTGCCTGATTTTGCCTTTTTTTTTGTCAGGAACGATTTTTGTTTTGTTGTATTTTCCTAGGCTCGGCCTAGTTTGACTTTTGGTGTTCTAGGCTCGGCCTAGTTTTTTCGTGGTTTTGGGGCGTGCTCTCATACCCCACTTTTTTGTTGAAAGCTATCTTGTATCTTATTGCATTAATATAATATAAGATCTTTTTCACTAGAGGGCCATGTTTCTATTAGAGATTAGGATATCTACAAATAGTTTTAGCATGAAGGGAAATGTTTGATGATATTTGTGTACATCTCTACTATTAAACTAGAATTAACACATTGCTTGCAAATAGCTAACAGACACCCGTATTTATAGGCCTATTGGTTTGGACCTGCATACTCATTTTTTATAATAGATCATTCTTTGCACAAAATTATGGTTGCCTATATTTTCAAGCACTTTTAAAGTTGATTCTAATTTATTTTTGAATGCTATTATTATAACAGTTAATTATCTAATTTTTGGGATTATAAAAACATGGAGATTAAGAGAGCGATAGATATAACTTAAATAAATTAAAAATTAAAAAAACAAAGAGTTAAAACTTGGAAAGGGACTGAAAGATGTAAAAAATATATTCAAAAAGTTATACCAAAAAAAAGGAAACAATTAGTTGGAAATCACTAGTCCATACAAAATGGAGAATATGGAGAAAAAATATACTTATTTCAAGATAAATCCTATTGATTTGAGGAACACGCTTAATACTTTAACTCGTGAAGAAATGAAATGTGTGAAGCCATATAAATCAATGAGGCCTACCATACAATTTAATTAAGAATTAAATTCCACACCATACTACATTCAAAGATTACTAAACAAAATCACAAACCAAAAGATGTTAGAGGAATATAAATGTTAGTTACAACTTTTCATTGTATATTAGTCGATGATGAATATGAATACAAAAGTAAACACTTAAAATATGATTCAATTTAGACCCATCATCACATCGAGTCACAAATTAATTGTAATTTTTATATGTTCCTAGGTATAGCAAATGATTTATATAAGATATTGTTACGTTGCAAAAGCTGAATGTTGTTATTCCATCAAGGATGTTTTCATTGTTTACAAAATCCAATACCTACAATTGGTAGAACCTCCATGAAGGATATACTATACTACAAATATTTATTGAGATATTTTTTTTCTTTTCATGATGCATCATTGTTAATGCAAGCCTTACCTCGGAATGCCTATTGATAACTTTTCCCTTCTTTGGATTATGCTTTGAATTAGCTTCTCCATCATAGTCATTTGTCGCAGCATCTAGAATCCTCCCTATACATGATATTCTCCTTCAAAAATCCGCATGAAAATTCCAATAGTTTTGTAATGCATTGTAATGCCCACATTTCACACACCAAAATACAATAGATATAATAAAAGGATAATTTTTTTTCACAGCTTACATTGTTTGATATATAACATCACATAGGATCACTTAGGATAATCTATAACACATGATACATTTGTGTAAACATGGACCCACAATATATAACATGAAAAACATGATGCACATCAAGCCACATGTCCATAAATGACAAAGGTACAACAACGACCCACTGACAAGATACACTTACTCACAGGCAGTTCCTACAACACATCATTATTCATGGTGAAATATTTATTTCAATCCTATTTTTATTAGTTGACTATAATTGTCTAAAGAAGACATAATGATATGACCCTTCGTTCCTTTACAACCAATAGGTTGCATGTTTTTGGTTTAACATTTCACCTATAGAGGTTCCTTTAGAATTTGTTATTTTCTCTTATGGAAATAACTTTATATAGCTTGATTGTGATTAGGAACATATATACACACATGTGATCTTCTAATATTTGACTTAAGGAATTGTTTGAAATATCTGTGTTTACTTGGTTTGGAAAAAATACTCTTGTTACAAGGAGGAAAAATTAACATGAATAAAAAGGAAGGTTATTAAATCCATAGAAAACCTATCCCGAGTTCATTTCAAAGAATTTTGTTTAATACTAACAATACACTCTTTTCATCCTCAAGATATTACAACCAACTATGTAGGTTAACTAATTAAGTTGTATTGTTCTTGATTCAAAATCCATTGCTCCAATTAGGAATTCATATTTTCACAATCATATTACTGTGGAAGGTTACATTACACTTGTGTTCCCTGTTATAGATATTTTCATTAGAATTTAAGTGAGAAATTTCACATTTCAAACTACTTTTGTTTCATCATCTTAAGGATTTACTCTCAATAGAAACGGGTTAATTACATGTTTGGACTATAAATTATGTTTCCTGAGTAATCCTAGGTTTATTATATTCCTATATATGCCAAGGGTTATACTAACTCTTACAAATCCAACTAGAGTGCAATTTCCTTAACTCACAATGACCTGACTACATCTGAAGTTATCCCATTCTCAAGGCTACATTTTATTATTTCATTAGCATCATTTTTAATTATACATCTATGGAAACAAATCATGTGATCATGCATCATATTTGGTTTTTTGATTTATTAGGTTGTTGTATTATTCATGGATCTCTACTCTATTACATTCATTTTATGATCACATTTGACATTTTTACTTGGTTTTGACATCATCAATGGCATACCATTTTTTTTATAGCGGTCATTACTTAGTTTTATCTTATTTACCTCACTTTTACTAACTACATTAACGTAGGTTACTTTGGTCTTGTATTAACATCATTTTGGAACAAATCTAATTGCTATAACACTTATATAATACTTAGGGATTCAAGACTACAAGGAGTATGACCTCGCACAAGATAACTCATTTCATTTCTATTAGACACACAAATATTGAGTGTATATTGCAATAGATATATCCCAAATAATCTCATGGCGACTTACAAAAGCCTCCTAAGGACCTATTTCAATTGTTGGGTAAATACACAAGTAATTAGACACGTAGTTTGCACTCACATAATTTAAATCTCACAAGAGATCATTTGTAGGTACAACCACCAACTATCTTGCAAGGCTTTGGGCCACCCACTAGGGTACCAAGGGAAATTACGCACAAGATGGTTAGAATTATTCAGGATATGGTCATACTTGCAACATCTAGACATAATCACCTCACTCATCGCCAATATGTTACGTTTCACAACATAAAATGACCACCTCTAAAAATATTCAGGTAAAAGGGTCCTTAATAAGAAATCTTAAATGCCCTTGAAGCATGAAGATGATTAACGAGATCGGGATATTTTATTAGCATGATAAATGTTTTGTACCCTGGAAAAATGACTCAAATGGGGGGAGGAAGGACAATAGGAATTATAATTTTTTCTTTTAATTTCGTTAGTTTTGATGAGAGGATATTGTACCTAGCATTTTGGGTGTTAAGGAAATAAACCAATAATTAACATAGTGAAATATTAGTGTAATATCTTTATAACATAGGTACAACATTGAGCACAACTTCACATCTAATTTGACACTATAAAATATAGCCACATTGGTATTCATTTTCAAAATGTACAAAGAATAATTCTTCAATCAACAATACATATCATTATCCCAAGGTATTACACGTATTGCAAGATGAATATAATGTTACAATGACAACTCATTAAATGCAACATATCCCATCTTGAATTCCTCTTGTTCAGAGTACCTGCAACTAATGTTGTGTCATTCCTACGATCAAGTATGGAAATCCCAGAGAGAGAGAGAGAGAGAGAGAGAGAGAGAGAGAGAGAGAGAGAGAGAGAGAGAGAGAGAGAGAGATAAACCTCTTGTAATCTAGTTGATAGTTGTAAAGCCAAACTCCACCGTCTTTGTAAGTGTCAGTTCTTATCAGATTGCTGCAAACCTCGGAGAGTGACACATCCTCGCAACCTTTTTCAGACCTATATTTTTCCTTGAACAATAATTCAAGCACTTTATTTGGAATCCAAGGTGCTAAAACACGTGAAACCCAAGCCTGCAATGTAATTTTTTTAAGGAATTAATAATATCTAATGCAGAATAATTCCTCAGAATCACAATAATAAGAAGTATGAATAGAATTACAGAAATGAAAAATGCACAACACGAAGACACTATTTAACGTGGTTCACCCAATGTGGGCTACATCCACCAAGAACACTTGCTCAGATTTTATTACAAGCCAACAATCTTCACAATTACAATAATCAAATCTTGTTTGGAGCTGCGCTCAACAAACCCTCCCGAATTCACACTTGAATTCACACACACTATTCACCTTCACAAAACACACTCATATAAATCCTATTGTACGTCCATATATTTATAAGTACATCAATAGGTAGCCGAAGAGGCAGTTTTACAAAACAATGGGTACTGAAAAACCATGGGCCCAAAAACAGCCCATAACGGTTACCCATTACCCATGGGTTAATAAACCACCCATTAAAATTTGCTTCGGGGGCTTCACCCCCCCAAACTCCCTTGACCCGCTCACCGGTGAGTGGGACCACCGTAAAAATATCCGAGTGTAACACATGGAAGGTGTACCAAACTCTAACATGAAAACAGGCTCCACAAACATAACAATTTTAACAATGATTAGATAGTTTTAGCGATGGAATAAGTCAGAGATCTACTCTGTAAATTTATAATTAAATAAATAGAACATTACAAGGAACCGTGATAAATAGAACTTTTCCTATGACCGTCCTAATGTCTCCTCATTTTACCTTATACGAATTGATTGGTATGAACTTGTATCTGCATCTAAATTCGGTTCGAAGTCTCTGGGAGGGAAGGAAACTACTTCATGCCGTTGCTTTGTTTTTGTATGAAAAAGAGGAAGAATAATGATGAAGATTAGGAGGAGATTCATTCGGCCATAGTTTTTAGATGTATGGATTTTACCTCTTTTACTTCTATCTACCTATGATGTGCAATGTAACATTTGTAGCTCCATTCTCACGATAGGTGAAAGCTACAACTTTGTTTACCTTCTCTTCATTTTTTTATAGAAGTCATTATATGGGTTAATACTTTGAAAGTGTCCTTTCCTACTATCCCACTTATGTCTCTCCAAGATGTATCTCTTTCGCTTGTCCTCTCATGAAACCATCTGTCTTGTGTATGAAGCGGGTTGAGTTGTCTCTGAGAGGAAACACATTCCTGCTGCAATTTTGTTTGTTGTGTGGAGAAGAAGAGGTCAGGGCTCAACTGTCAGTACTGAATACGTTGAGAACGGAGTCTAAAAATGCACAACTTGAATGTAGTGCTACAAATGAGCGGGAAAAGATGTTTTCTTCTGAATTCTTTGGTCTAAAAGAAAATGCTCTCAGGTTAAGATCAAATGAGATGAAGTTGGTGAGATGACTAGAGACTGCAAACTATGAAATTGCTTCCAATAGAAGACATTGTTCTTGTTTGGTGAAGGAACGCTTAGATTTATGATCTACCTTTGATGCGTTGCAAGAAAAATGGGGTTATAGAAATCTAAGCTTCGTAAGGTAGATGCAAATGGTGTTTTTGATGTATATAAGTCTACAAAACCTTCAAAAAAATGTAAAAGAAGCATCTACTTCAACACAGTTTATTGGCATTGCATTATTTAATATTCCAGGTGGCAGTGGTTTATTTTTGGCTAGACAGGATGATGTCACTACCATTATACCTACATCTCAACAATTATTGTCAAGTGTTGATGCTCCTAAAGCACTAGATGCTCAGTCTGTTGTAATTGTATTTTCCATAAATTTCTTTTCATCTTTTATGATATTACAAGCAGTTTTTAATTATAGTAAAAGGCATAATATGATGGACCTTCCCATTGCAACCCCTAATGATCAACAGAGAATGGTTGATAACATCACTCTTTTATTAAACAGTTGGCATTGAAAAAAAAAGAATCACTTATGGGTAGTTTTAAAGCCCAAATTCCATAAGTAGTACTAGCTTCCTCCGAGTATGTATCAAAATGAGTTTGTGTTTTGTTGGTTCACCGGGTGCATGTATCCATGAAATTAGTTCACCGTTGTCACCACTCTCATCTTGTGGCTTTAGTGACACTATGACCAGTTGTCAGTTTTGTGAAGCTCATCATGCTTGGTCTTGTGGTTTGCGCTTGGTGAATGTGGAAAGTTGATGTGGTCTCGTTGAACGCAGGGATCACAAGTTTTGTGTAAAAAGGTATGGTTTTCCCCTTTTCACTAGCATTAAATTTCACATCATCATTTTGATATTTTTAAAAATTAAATGTTGAATGATAGGGAGCATAATTCCAACAAATGAAAAAATATTTCCTTGATGTGAAATCTCAAACAATCAACAACTAAAAACAAATTAAAAAAACTTTGATCTTGAAAGTCAGGCACATGGAGTGCCACACCCAAGTATACTGCAAACCTGAAACTCCTAGCATGACCCATGGAACATGGTACACCATAGGGTTACTTAGCCAAGTCATTTGAATTTTATTTAGCGTCCTAGTAAGTTGAATTTTGAAGCCACTTAGCTAAACAATCACTTGTGTGATGTGCTCATTTTAATAAAACGCGATCAGTTTCCCCTTACGGTTGCCACTTAGTTTAAGAGAAATTGAAAACCCCTGCCACCTATCCCTAGACCGCCATCAAGAGAATCATAAACCACTTTCATTCCTTTGAAAACACCTTCAGAAACTAGTTTTGCAAGCGGGTTTTAGGTCCCGTTGGTCGCTGTACAACAAGAGTTGCTGACGCAATTACGATAACTGGACCCAGATTTTTTGTTACAACTTGAGCTCTGCTCATCGTAGGGTAAGTGCACCAAGTTGGGGGGCCAAAAGGGGGTCTTAAGTGGACACATTTTTGTAAAAAATAAAAAAAATTCAAATTGTATGAGTTTTTTGAAATAGTTAAACTCCAAATTGGAAGATGTTATATAAACATGTATCGTAGAATTTTGAGTCTAGTTTCTAATGTACTAAATTTTATTGAAAATAGATAAGTTTAAGTTAGTCAAATAACTAAAATACCAAAAGGTGCTCCTATTTTTGTTAAAAAACATAACCAAGTGACTTTCGTTCCCCCCACCATTTGTTGAGCATTATTTAGTTTTTTTCAAAACCCTTTAGTAGAAAGATAGTTAGAAGCATCTATTTTGGGCTACTGTTTTTTTAGATTTTTTTAGCAAGTATTTATTTTTTTATGATTTTTCTAGTATAGAAATTTTAAATTTAAAAACATAACGGAGCTCCAACCGTGCCCCCCCTAACTACCTCAAGAATATCGAAAATTAGTTTTTTTTCTAAATGTGTATAGAATTTGGCCTAGTTTGGGCTAGTATATTTTTTTTTCAATTTTGATGAAACACAAAAAAATGATAAAAGATAGAAGTGTTTAAACTTCAAAAAATAGCTATAAAAAGGCATTGTTATAAAATAAATAATATGGAAGCCTTATTTTAGTCAGAAAATTTGAAAAGTTATATTTTTAGAAAGTAAATAGTCTTCTCTATGTCGTGGTATAATTTTAAAAAAATGAATCGATCGTTTTATGTTGATTTATGATGGCGGAAGAGAGTTTTTTGCATTTTCCTGCAAAAACACACGATTTGCTATGTTTATGCAGGTCCATGCCTCAGGCTTGAGGATCTAAGCCTCAAGACATGGCTTGGAAAAAGTGAAATAGTAAAACACGTACATGTTATAACACATACACGTTATGTTAGTTACTTATTTATTGCCCCCCCGACATCTTTTTCCCCTTATTCACATGTTTTCTGTCATATTTCTACCTGGTCTGCAAATTCCTGTACATTCTTTGCAAATTTTTAGTACTTCATAGTGTCCCCTACCCCACAATATATTATTTTGCAATAATGGGTGACAAAAAATGACGTAAGGATGTAAAGAAAGTCAATAACAAGACACTAGAGCAATTAGAAGAGCTGAGAATTAAGAAAGTGAAGAGGATGTAAAAACTTCGTGCAGGGCAAGGTATTTCTACTGTATCAAATGTATCTAATGTTTCTGAAAATTATGATTTTGCTATGAATGTTGATATTTAATTGAATGTTAATGTTGGTATGGATGAAAAAATTGATATGAATCCAACTGTTGAACCTTTACCTGAGAATCCAAATGTTGAAGTTTTACCTGAGAATCCAAGAATTGAACCTTTACCTTAGAATCCAAAAGTTGAACCTTTACCTGAGAATCTAAATGCTGAAGTTTTACTTGAGAATTCAAATGTTGATGTTTTACCTGAGAATCCAAGAATTTAACTTTTACCTGAGAATCCAAATGTTGAACCTTTACCTAAGAATTCAAATGTTAATCCTGAAATCTTTATGGAAACATTGAATGAAGAAAGTAACCCTCTTAATGAATCTTCACCTACTAGAACATCTCCTTCCATTTTGCAAAGAAAACTAAATAACTTAATTGAAATTGATGAAAAAATTATAAAACCAATGCCTAAGAAAATGTCTAACAGAAATGCAAGAAGAAAAGCTAGGGTAATTTGGGATAATTACTTCTCGAATTTAAATGACACACAAAGATGTCAATTATTTGTTACATTAATGAAATTAATTAATATGAGACCTACAATGAAGAACCTGGGGTTAAGAACTTCTAATGTTGTTGATCACAATGTGTCAACTATTGAAAATATACATAAAGCATACCAAACTGTACGTGCCAACAAATGCACCAAAAATAGTAATGTTACACGACATGTACTTAGTAATTGTATAGTAAGTGATAAATAGTTAATAAACACTTGATTAGAAAAACAAGCAACACTTTGAAGCTAAACTGGAAAACACTAATGAAAGCAATAGGAAAACGTAAAATTCTTGAGTTAGTCAATAACATTGATTATTGGGATTTCTCTAGCAAAATCCCATGGAAAGACAAGAATACATCTAGTATTCTAAAAGAATTAATTGTAAAATTTTGGAATGAGAACACAAGGGTGTCGCCTGATAGAAGCGATATAGTAAAAAGAAGAATAGGTTCTCGTAATCATGAATCATGTGCAAAACATTTCTTAGATATGACTCAAACACAATTGTTCTCTAAGTTTAAAAATGAAAATCCACAAATTAACATTAGCCAAAGATTCTTTGAAATGAAAAAACCCTTTTATGTAAAAATCAATCACTCACGTACCACTTGTTGTTGCAGGCATCATGTTGAATTTTCAATACATTATGATATTTTTTTGTAAAATACATCATTTTTTGCATGCTGACATCATGTTGGAGGAGTGTGGATTAAATGTCCCACTAAAATATTCAAGGGAATTTATTCCAACAATATTTTGTGAAAAATCAAGTAGACAATTTTTTTATAACAAAGTATGGTTGGATGAAACGTGTAACGTATGTGGTGGCTTGCCAAATATGAAAAGTTGTATCCATGAGGAAAGTAAAAATTCAATAGGAAAATAATTGGTTGGTTTCATCAAATAAAAATTAGTGGCATATTAATTAAAATATGGAAAAAGATCTAAGAGGTGTGAGTTTGTTACAGAATAGTTACATGTAAAATAATATTTGGTCAAATTTAGAGACGGAATTGTTTATGAGTATGCAAGGCACACACATAGATCTCGATGGTTAGATGAACAATTCAAGTTAAGCAAAGACACATTCCCACTTGGCACTATTTTTTTAGTAGTTGACTTCATAGATAATTACACATTACAGCCACAAATGGAAGTTTTGTCTCAATACTATAACTCGGTGCAAGTTGTTATTTTCATGCACATAACATTCATGCACTCTCCAAAAAGCACTAAGAGAGATAAAAAAGTATTAAGAGAGTATCATTTATACATTAGTGATGGTTGGACACATTCTTCAGAATATGTGCAAGAGTGTTTTATGCGAACTTGAATGAGAGGAACATTTTATTCAATTAACATTACACTTGGTTAGACAACTGTACATCATAATTCAATAATGCACAGATTTTTTATTGGCTAAGAAGGATTCACAAAGAAACAGGTGTACAACATATTTGAAGTTTTATTGAGGTAGAACATGGGAAAAGAGAGAATGATGGTGCAGAAGTATGTGTGAAAAGAGAACTTGCAAGAGAAGAGTTAAAGTTCAAGGATGGTGCTAAATTTACAAATGCAAGAAGCATTATTGATTGGTGTGTCAAGAACATGAAATATTAAGACAATTCAATGGTTCGTACATATTTCTAGTTGATAGAGGAACAACATTTGTGTTGGTTGGATATTTTGTCAATCCAAAATATGAGGTTCAACCACAGTATATGGGATTAAATCCCTCCTCAAAGACAGGTGAGGCTACCTGCTTATTACTAATCTAAAACACAGCAAAAACAATATATACAGTATTCACACTAATCTAACCATTGGGGTTGGGATAGAATCCCGAAATCCACATTCACACGATTCAAAGGTATTGCTTTCGTAAATGAACTGGGTCGGAAACTATTACAATGAAAGAAGCACAATGGAAAGGAAATGAGGAAAACGTATTTTCTTTCGAGTAAACGCAGAGCACGAAATAATCATATGGGCTTTAGATCATAAATATAATGTCTGAAATGATTAGAAACACTAAGGTGCTAAACAAAGAATAGCTTAATATTATGAACGTAAGAACAATGTCTTAAGAAAGATATATCCCACAACACAAAGTTTGCAAAATAATATCAACTTCTATTCTTCAAAATGATTAAAAGAAAACACAAAGTTTTTCTTCTTTCCAATAGCTCCCAATATTTCAAAAATCTCGACCCTTTGGAATGCATAAGCATCCCTTATTTATAATAAAAGGAATCGAGAGAAAATAGGATAAATCCTAGAAAATAGTGTTCTTTAAAAAGAGTTCTATTTTGCTTGACTCTCACGCAGGAGACCAAGTCAAAATATGATTCAAAAATGTGACGAAACAGAAATGAAAAAGACATGTCAATTTCAAAATTGACATGACATGAAACATCAAGACTTAATCTGAATCGTCATCTTTCGCTCCTTCATCTTTCTCTTCCTCCAGCTGAGCCTGTTTGTTCCGAAATTCTTGGAACCTTCGAATTATGCCTTGCATTTTGTTTTCGTCAGGCACAGTGGAATGATCATTCAAAATTTCACAGGTTTCATGGGTATCACTAGCACTACCGGGAAGCTTTTTCAATCTTTTGCTGAGCCTTCTCAAATCCTCCAAAGAATGTTCAATCCTTACAAACCGGTCGATGATCTCAATACCAAATCCGTGCGTTGGTTCATGCTGAACAGACTCTTGGACTTGTTTGAAAAGATCATCAGCTGATAGGATGCCTGAGTTTCCAACTGACACCTTTGGACAAATCTTCAGCAACTCTTCTTCCAGATCACTTTTGCCATCAATCAATTGATCCCTTGATTCTCTCAACTTACCGCAGGCTTCGTTGAGAATCTTTACCCTGAACCTGATGGCTTTGGTCAGCTGGAAATGTTTATCCATATGTGGGATGATGCCTTTTTCTACCAAGAGTTGTGATGGTATTTGCTTTAATGCCTGGAGAGCTTCTAAAGTCAAATCAAGATGTCTAATTTCTTGAGAGAAATCATCGTCCATCTTCTCTCCATCCTTTTGAATGTCCCCCAAATATTGATAAACTTTCACAACGTCTTAAATCACTTCCTTCCCCTGTTGGAGCAGCCTTTGGATCTATTCATCGACCACCCTTCCTTTTTTATTAGTCTTCTCAATTGTAGGCACTGATGAGAAATCGAATCTAACAGGGATAGAAGAAGATGGTATGGATTCAAGGGGTCTTGAGAGCTTAAGCAAAACCTCAGTCAACTACTCCACCTTTCTTTTAAGCTCATCTCTGCTGTCTTTTGTTTCTTTCAACTTCTGACACAACATGTTCGTAGCATCCCGTGCATCCTGTTGTGCCCCTTCCGCTGTCACTTTTCCTAGAGCCACCCTGGTTATCCGATAATCAGAGGTTGTTACGTCCTCTTTAGTTTTTTCAGTCGCAGGAGTGGCGATCTCTATGAATTTTATGCCCTGAAGCGTCCACCAAAACCCTTGAAACTGTTTTGGGTTTCTTGGCTGATTTAGCAGTAGGAGCCTTGAGTGAGCTAAAATCAAAGGCCGGTATGGGTACAATCACCTTCCTCTTCCTCGGAGTTTGCTCGAGTAGCCATTGTGGTGTATCAGAGGGAGTTGCCACGGTTGTAGAAGCTGGTATCATACTCTTAAGGGGAGAAGATTCTACTAGTGGAGGGGGAATAGTTACCAATGTGGTAGTAGATTCAATAAAAAGAGGCACAGGAGGGGGCGTGTTGGTGATTACTTGGGTCCCAGCAGAGAGGGGTGAGAGTCCAGAGAAGATATTGGCCATGATTGAAGAAGTGGATGGAGAATGAGGAGGTAGGAGTGGTTGTGAGGGGGGAGGTGTAGATTTAGACTCCAAAGCCTGGGATGCAAGAGATAAGGTCTCTTCAATTGGGCAATCAACAAATGATGAAACCAGAGGCTGGCTTCCTCCTTCTTCCAAAGTAATTTCTCCTATTTCCGGTGGCATTGGTGATTCTGGCACATCCACCATTTCAACTGGAGAAATAATTGAAGAGATATCTCTTTCTTTTCTCTTTTTGACAAACTTGACCTTTATAGGCCCCTTAGAAGATTTTTTGTCCTTTCCCTTTTTGGAGGGCCCCACCTCTGAAGCAGCCAACTTTGAAAACTTATCATCTTTAAAACTCATTCCCCAAGAGGAGAGCCATGCTTTGGTGCGTGCAAGAATCAGAGCTGATCTATCTGTAATAGAGGATTTTTCACTGATCGACCAATCAATAGGTGGGAAAATATATTGATCTTCATTCAGTCCATCATAAGAGGGATCCAGAACACTTTCATTGTCACTAGTACCTTCTGGTAGGTTAGCGAGCTCAAGTGTTTGAATCTCAGCAAGTGTCAATCTGCTATGATCCTTTCTACGAACAGCAACCTCATCACGTAGATCAATCCAGATGTCCTCTATGCTTGGTCTGTGCAGGTGTAGAGTTCCATACGCCCTGAGGACTCCTCGAATGTCAAACCCGTCTCGGGGCTTCATGTGCTTCTTCAACTTATCTTGAAGCTCATGGACAACATTCCTAGCTTTCACCACTGTCGAACAAGTATACCTTCCAATAGAAATTGGGAAGGATACAGCGGCTTTATGTTTACTTTGTTGGAACTTGTGAAAATCCAACAACTACCTAACCAATTCCATCAAGATCAGTTTGTCCCCTGGATATCGGGCAGACGGAAAGGATCCCCTGGGTACATGACTACCCGTAGATATGTGAACTTCTTAAATTGCAAGAAGACACAACCCCACTTTGAAACCTCAGCCCATGCTTCATCAGATACTCTTGTTTTCCTCAGTTTAGGATTTAACCTGCAGATGTTCTCATAAAAGAAGGCATCATTTACCCTCCTGAATTGGTCTTGAGACCCTTTTCTTGTCAGTTGAGGGAAATACTGATAAACATGGTTCACCATCCTGTTTCCCTTGGTATCCAACCTGAGATAGTTCCTCATACCAGCCGCTGCATAGGTGACATATGAGGACATATAAAACTTCCCTGTGGACAAGACTGTTGTCATTTGGGAATCTATCTCATTACTAATGAGAGTGCCCCAATCAATTCCTTGTTGATTTTTCTTGATGGTGATCATGAACTGATACATCCACCCTTGGAAAACATTTGATTCGGGTAAACCAAAAACCCGACTCAACAGAGTGATGATGTCATTGATTTCCTGAATGAAATCACTTCTGGGGACAAGTCTCGGGAATCTGGAAACAGCCGGTTTGGCTTTGATCAGGAACTTCTTATTTACATGCTTGATACAATCTTCCTGATCATTATCCCAAGCTTTTTGAGCTGACTTGATATCTAACTCTCCATATTCTTCAAAATTGGGTAGCTTGAGGAGGTCATCAAAGTAACCTCCGTCCAACTTGATCACAACTTCTCCCACCTGGTTTCTCACAGAACGAGGAAGCAGAGTCATAACTCGAAGTGCAGGCTAAGATGAATTCAGGGCACTGAGCGGACATAGGGAAACCCGCTGCAAGAGGTAAACCACTATCGGCTATCGATTTCATCCATGGAGTTTGGGAGGAGCTCTTTACCCTACTCCAGAAATCCTCCATATCTATATTTCTGAGCTCTGTATCTCGGATGTCATAATTGCAATCGATATAGGATGGAGACTCCACCTTTCTGAATTTGTATTTCATCCTTCCTGACTTCTCAGTCTTTTCTTACGATGGACCAGGGTCCGACATGAGGGATTTAGAAGGAGGAGAGTTTCGGAGATCAGGAGATGTTGCACACTGTGAAAACCCCGACCTACTGAAGATGCCGGAAGGGTGGAAAAACCCGACACACTGAGGAGGATGTCGGGGAATCCAGAAAACCCGATGCACTGAGGATGTCAGAGATTTGAGAAAGCCTGACACACTGAGGATGTCGGAGACTTGAGAAAACCCGGCACTTTGAAGATGTCGGAGTTTTGAGAAAGCCCGACACGCCAAATCTTCTGATATACCACGCGGGTTTTTGATACTGCACAACACCCTTCAAAACCCGAGAAGAGGGAATAGGGTTTTTGTTGAATTTAAAACATGCAAGTTCTTTCTTTACCATTCATATACCAAACATATTTTAATTACAACAACATTCTGGGAAATAACACAAAATGATAATTCCAAAGAGATAAACCCTAAAACATAAACCTGGTTTAGAAAACAACCCCAAAAGGAAAAAGATAAAAACCCCACAAACCTGGTAAGGAAATGGGAAGAATTCCATACATAATTAATTCATGAAAACCATGAACAAAGAATGAAGAGAAAAATACCTTCAACCAGGGAAAGGAAAGATCAAAAACGATTAACGCAATCGGGCACAGGTGAGTTTCGGGTTTCGGGGTTGAAGAAGCATGCGCGAAAATCCACAAAGTAAAAATACGTCCGGTAAAAATGACGTGGAAATCCGCATATATATATGAAAATTTTCAATTAATACACTTCAGCTGGCACGTGCCAACCCACCCGACAACTCGGCATTAACGCCATGTCAGCATGCTCGGGAGGTCCGAAAACCCGACACAAAGGTGTTTAGAGAAATTCGGGTCTCGGGTTGCGGAAAACAATCGACATGAAGCATGATGCTTAGATGCTTCAAAGTTCCGGAAACCCGACATGAAGGACTTAGGAAATTCAGGTTTCGGGTTGCGGGAAACAATCGACATAAAGCATGATGCTTAGACGAAGGCATGCTCCGATGTTCGGAAGTTCCGCAAACCTGACTCGCCTTAGTCGATGCGGGTTTCGGGTTTCAGGGAACACCAGACATGAAACATCTAAAACACATGTTGTCCTGTCGGTGAAACCTGAAAACCTGATTATCTCTCATAAAGGCAATTTTGCAAAACCAGCTTAAAAATTTCATAGGGTTATCTGATAGTTTTGGCGTAAACTCAAAACTGAGATAACAGCTGACCCTAGTTGGGGACTTTATTTGTGATATCAAAGGAATAGAACTCAGAATCTCTAGTTTTATCCATTGGGCTACGGAGTTAGAAAATAAGAAAACCGAAACAAAACAAAATGAACAAACAAAGAAGACCAAAGGAAAACACACGACATAAAAGTAAAGTATATACAATGCAAGAGAGCATCTTGCATTAATGATGGAACAGCTGTAGATGTTGTCCATTGAAAGGAAAAGGGAGTAACCCTCCATCCATATATGATAGAAGGAAACTATTTTCGCCATTTAGCTCATGGATCTTGAAAGGTCCTTTCCACAAAGAATCAAACTTCCCATGCATTCCTTTCTGCTCCCTCCTCTTATCCCAAAGCAACACCAAGTCTCCAATATGGAAATTACGCTGTCTTGATTTCTTGTCAAAAATTATTCTTTACTCTGCTCTGACGATCTGCGATGTGATCAACCACCTTGCTTCATTCCTCTTCTAGCCTGGCTAGGTACATAACCCTTTTCTCAATAGAATTTTGAAAAGTCGTGTCTTTGATTGCTTTGGCCAACTGTAAGGCTGGCAACTCCACTGAGATAGGTATCTCAGCATCAATCCCGTACAATATTTGGAAAGGAGACATCCCTATAGCTCGCTTTGGGGTAATTCGATCAGCCCACAATGCATCATATAATGCTTTGTGCCAAGCCCTCTATTTTTCATCTACTAGTTTTCTAATTATGGTAACCAGGTTCTTGTTGCTAGACTCAACTTTCCCATTGCCTTGGGGATAATAATCAGATGAGTGAGCTAGGGTGATGCCGAATCCATAGAAAAATTCTGTCAACTCATGCGACGAGAAATTAGAGGCATTATCAGCTACAATCTTATGAGGCACACCGAATCTGAAAATTATATTTTCTTTAAGGAACTTGCACACAACTTCTGAGGTTGCTTGCTTGATTGGTGCGGCTTCCACCCACTTGGTAAAATAGTCTGTAGCAGTCAGCACGTAATTATGTTCGGCACTGGAGGCAGGATTTAATGTTCCAATGAAGTCAATTCCCCACTGGCGAAAAGGTTCTTCAATCACTACGGGCTTCAAGGGGAGAGCTGCTAGCTTGGGACGACCAACGAAATGTTGACAAGCTTCACACTTGGACACCCACTCGGCTGAATCCTGGAAAAGAGTAGGCCAATAGTATCTAGCCCGCAGGATCTTATAAGCTGTTACAGACGATGAGAAATGTCCTCCGCATGCTAGGCTATGGAAGGACTCTAACAACTTTAACTGTTGTGACTTATCAACACAGCGCAGGAATACACCATCAATACCTTTCTTATATATCCCATTATCCCACAGGAGGTATCTTGCAGATCTTAACTTAACAGTCCTCTTCTCTTTTTGGCTTAAATGCAGAGGGCATTCACCATAAGTTAGAAAGAAAGAAATATCCGTGTACCATTCATCAGTTGTACTCACGAAAAGCACCATGGGCAGCTCTGAAGAAGTATCTTGGGTCTTTTCACATTCTGCTTCAGCATGATTTTCTACAATCAATTGGCAAAGGCCCCTTCCTCGTACTAATTTGGTAGGTCTGATGTCCAAGTCATATTCCTGAACTTTAGCTATCCAGGTACCTCGTTGACTCCCCAACTCTTGTTGAGTCAAAATGGATTTAACGGCAGTGTCGGGAACAAGAACGAGAGTATGGGAATTCAACACATAGTACCTGAAATGTTTCACCGCTCGTACCACTGCATAAGCATGCTTTTCAATTTATGACATCTTTAATTCATGTTCCTTCAATGGGCAGCTCATAAACTTGATGGGAGCTTCAATGCCTTCCCCATTCTCCTGCATCAGGATGGCTGACACTGTGTGAGCAGAGGCGTAGCTGTACATGATGAAATCTTTTTTGAAGTCTGGACATACTAGGATAGGAGCGCAAGCAACTACCCTTTTGATTTCTTTGAATGCACGCATCCCTTCAGTACTCCAACGAAATGGAACTTTTTCTTTCATCATCCCAAGGATATCCTTGGTTTTTTTGGTGAAATCAAGTACAAACCTCCCTAGGAAATTAACCTTTCCGAAGAAAGAGTGAACTCCAGTTTTACTTGTGGGTAGGGTAATGCACTGAATGGCCTTTACCCTTTTTGGGTCTATTTTGGTTCCTTCTCTAGTCACAATATGACCCAGCAATTTTCCGTCGGTCACCTCGAACATGGACTTCTTGGGATTTAATGAAATCCCGTGATGCCTGCATCTCAAAAGTACTTGCTCTAAATGATCATAATGATCACTCCATTTTTTAGAGAAAACGGTCAAGTCATCTAAATACACAACTATGACCTTGCCCATCAGGTCTCTGAATGCCAAGTCCATAGCTCTCTGAAAAGTGGCTCCAGCGTTGATCAAGCCGAAAGGCATCCTCCTGTAAGCAAAGGTACCCCATGGGGTTGTAAAGGCCGTCTTGTGTTGATCCTCCGTAGTTACCTCAACTTGATTATATCCTGAAAATCCATCAAGCATGGATAGCATTTCTGATCCAGTAACAGTTTGTAATACCTGATCCATGATAGGCAAGGGATAGTTGTCCTTCAACGAAGACTGATTCAGGTTCCGAAAGTCAACACAAATTTGGATTTCACCATTCTTCTTCCTGACAGGGACGATGTTAGCAATCCAGGTGGAGTGATGGATTGGAAAAATAATCCTGGCATCTAACATTTTCTAAATTTCCACGAGGATAGTTCCTGAGATCTTGGGATTATAATGTCTTTGTTTCTGCCTGTACGGTTTCACATCAGGATTTAAAGGGATACTATGTTGTATGTCTCTGGGCTTGAAAGATTTTAAATCTGCATAAGACCATGCTAATACATCCATGTATCTCCTCAGGAGTGAAGTGAATCTTTGCTTTTTCTTCAGGGGAACAACATTTCCCAATATTCACCATCCGAGGTTGATCAGACGAACCTAGATTGATTTGATCTACTTCCGAGGAAGAAGCTCCTTCAACTTGTCTCTTGTTTTGAATAAAACGATCATGCTTGTCGAACAAACCCTCCAGGGAAACCAGACCTTTGGGTATCTTGTTTCCTTTAAGCTGAATAAACTCACCATCAACCTCTTGATATGGATCTGAGATAGATTCATGGAAAGCTGATTCCGAACCTTCAAAGTATAGCTCACTGAAATTGTCAGCCTTTTCTAGAAAAGCCAACACCTGTTGATCATCATTGAATACTTGCCAGTGAGTTGCATTATCTGGGATACTAGGACGATACAAAATCTCGATAGAGTACATATCTTGTTTGAACTGAGGATGCGGAAGAAGGAGGGATGCAGACACAGCCAAAGAATCAGCCTTGTCATTATAATCTCTCAAAACTGCCTTAATAGAGAATGCATCAAAGCATTCTATACTATCCCAAACTTTGTTCCTGTAATGTCTCAAGCGATCATTTTTCACCTGATAGATCCCCCTGACCTGGTTGACAATCAGCTCCGCATCCCCCTGAACCTTGAGATTTCGAATTCCCTTCTATCTAGCCATTTCTAATCCTAATAACAGGGCTTCATATTCAGCCGTGTTGTTAGTATTATCAAATTGCAACTTGTAAGCTAATGGGAAAATCTCAGAATTAGGAGATATAAGAACAACACCAGTGCCTGATCCGGTGGTTGAGAAAGCTACCATCGAATTCGAGGGTCCAAATAGCATTAGGATCTTCTTCCTCAACATCCACAGTCGGTATCTCTGAAGTCATGAAATAATTTCTGAAACTAGCATCTTCGAAAAGAATTTGAGCTTTAGGGTCATCTGACTTAGTTACCAAATACCTCGCCTGAGGTTCAGGATGGAGAACCTGGTAAGCCCCATTGACTGGAATCCTAGCCTTGGTCCAATCCATATTAATCTCTCCTCTGACGTCTTTACAAAAACCTCTACCCAAGAGGATACCGTAAGCTGCAGGAATGTCGGCAACTAGAATGGTCATTTTCACTCTCTTCTCAGGGAAGGCAACAAATGCAAACTGTGCATCTTTGATTTGACCAATCAAAGGAACTTGTTTAGTTTCCATGGAGTAACACCGTCCATATGACTTAGTCAAAGTAATTCCTAAGGGCATGGGCTACTTTTGCGGGCATAACATTATCGGAGGCCCCTAAGTCGATGATGCAATTGCTGAGTTTAAACCCATTTATAAGTAAAGACAAATAAAATGGTTCAATATTTCCTGAAGAAGAAGCAGAGGTCAAATTTTTCTGAGGTGGGAGTTGAGTAGGATTTGGAAGGAGACCTTTTGAAGGTGATGGAACAACCGCTTTACTTCTGATGAATTTGGAAAGTTTTTCGAACTGTTCAGGATTTGACTGAAGGTATTCTACTTCCGACATTTGGATTTTGGTTCTCTTTGCATGATCAACAATGTCAAAAGTAGTATAAGAAGGGGTGATGGTAGGCTCAGTTCTAATCACATGAGCTTGAGCTGGGGCACTGACCTTAGGAGAAAGAGAATGAGGGGAAGTTTCCTTTTTGGTAACTTCTCTTTCAGTTTGTGCTGAAATAGGAGTACCTCTCTTAACTATGGCTATGGGAGGTTCCTTGTTCTTCTCCTTGGGGTTTTCAAGAGGTTTTCTTGGATTCTGAGATTGGGATCGAGTGAAGACAGCAAATGACTGACCGTCTGGCACACATTCATCTTCTTTGTATTCCAAATACCCAATGCTGGAGTCACCAGCCGAATCGTCGTAAGACTCATCGGCATATCCTGAAGCTTCAAAAGCCTCGGGAGAATATTGTTCTTCGGCTTCGTCTTCTTCTTCGATTATTTCTACTGCTGCATTGATGGGAGGAGCTTCGATTGCTAGTCTCGGTTGAGCAGGAGTTAACCGTGGCCTATCTCTGGCAGGCGCACCATTGTTGTTATTGAAATTCCGTCTAGGAATATCCCGATACGGAACATTGTTCACCTGCTGGGACATTTGATTTTTTAAAGCGATCAAATCATTAGCCATTTTTTGAAACATAGGATCAGTATTACCTTGAGAAGAACCTTGATTTTTGAGTTTGGGTATGTCTTTCTTGATTCTTCTGGCCAAAATAAGATCATCTTCTATTTCAATAGCTGTTGACTGAGCGACAGCCAAATCTGGGATAACCGACCTTCTTAATAAAAATCTCACATCAGGAGGCTGAGCATTAATGAAGAAGCATTTCTGATTTTCTAGAGTTGGTACAACTATCTCCGGAATCTTTCAGATCAGCTTATTAAACTTGGCCACAAAGTCCCGCATGGGTTCATGCGATTCCTTCTTCATATGAGTAAGTTGAGCTAACAAGGCATGAGAATCTTCGGCTGGTTTGAAACGCACTTCGAACTTGGTCCGCATGGTAGCCCAGTTTGTGATACATGCATTCGGAAGGTGATAAAACCATTCAGCTGCTGCACCGTGCAACGTTTCAACAAAGAGTCGGACAGAGACATCTTCGTGGGCTACTCCGAGAACACCGCATGCTACGAAGAAATATGTAATGTGTTCATCAGGATGCTGCTTCCCATCCCTATTGAACTTGGGAATGTTTTTACGTGATCCATGTGGTAACTCGTGCAATGGTGGAGTTAAAGAAAGAGGACCAATAACTGCGCCCCAAGGCACAGGTTGCACTGCCATCCTTCTGAAAAGAGTGCGTATAGGGATCCGAGTATCAGAAAAGAGTAGTGCACGAAAAGTTGCAGATGCTTCCCGTTCCACGGGGATCCGGTTTCTCCGAACAGGTGAAGAACTTCTGGTTCGGTTAGAAACAATGCTGTTGGGGGACAGGCTGAAATTGTGCTATTGTAGCAACTCAAAGAGTGGGTCAATTTCACCTTGGGCTCGGCGGGACCGAGTGAAGATATTTCTGGCCAGCTTGAACTGGGAAAGAGATCTTGTTGAGAATAAGGTAAATACGGAGTCGCCAGACACCAAGAGGATAAGCTTTATACTATTAATCCGTATTCCCTAGTGGAGTCGCCAAAAACTGTTGGTTGGATATTTTGTCAATCCAAAATATGAGGTTCAACCACAGTATATGGGATTAAATCCCTCCTCAAAGACAGGTGAGGCTGCCTGCTTATTACTAATCTAAAACACAGCCAAAACAATATATACAGTATTCACACTAATCTAACCATTGGGGTTGGGATAGAATCCCGAAATCCACATTCACACGATTCAAAGGTATTGCTTTCGTAAATGAACTGGGTCGGAAACTATTACAATGAAAGAAGCACAATGGAAAGGAAATGAGGGAAACGTATTTTCTTTCGAGTAAACGCAGAGCTCAAAATAATCATACGGGCTTTAGATCATAAATATAATGTCTAAAATGATTAGAAACACTAAGGTGCTAAACAAATAATAGCTTAAGATTATGAACGTAAGAACAATGTCTTAAGAAAGATATATCCCACAACACAAAGTTTGCAAAATAATATCAACTTCTATTCTTCAAAATGATTAAAAGAAAACACAAAGTTTTTCTTCTTTCCAATAGCTCCCAATATTTCAAAAATATCTCGACCCTTTGGAATGCATAAGCATCCCTTATTTATAATAAAAGGAATCGAGAGAAAATAGGATAAATCCTAGAAAATAGTGCTCTTTAAAAAGAGTTCTATTTGGCTTGACTCTCACGCAGGAGACCAAGTCAAAACATGATTCAAAAATGTGACGAAACAGAAATGAAAAAGACATGTCAATTTCAAGATTGAAATGACATGTTGCATCAGGACTTAATCTGAATCATCATCTTTCGCTCCTTCATCTTTCCTCTTCCTCCAGCTGAGCCTGTTTGTTCCGAAATTCTTGGAACTTCCGAATTATGCCTTGCATTTTGTTTTCGTCAGGCGCAGTGGAATGATCATTCAAAACTTCGCAGGTCTCATGGGTATCACTAGCACTGCCGGGAAGCTTTTTCAATATTTTGCTGAGCCTTCTCAAAGCCTCCAAAGAATGTTCAATCCTTACAAACCGGTCGATGATCTCAATACCAAATCCGTGCGTTGGTTCATGCTGAACAGACTCTTGGACTTGTTTGAAAAGATCATCAGCCGATAGGATGCCTGAGTTTCCAACTGACACCTTTGGACAAATCTTCAGCAACTCTTCTTCCAGATCACTTTTGCCATCAATCAATTGATCCCTTGATTCTCTCAACTTACCGCAGGCTTCATTGAGAATCTTTACCCTGAACCTGATGGCTTTGGTCAGCTGGAAATGTTTATCCACATGTGGGATGATGCCTTCTTCTACCAAGAGTTGTGATGGTATTTACTTTAATGCCTGGAGAGCTTCTAAATTCAAATCAAGATGTCCAATTTCTTGAGAGAAATCATCGTCCATCTTCTCCCCATCCTTCTGAATGTCTCCCAAAGATTGATAAACTTTCACAACATCTTGAATCACTTCCTTCCCCTATTGGAGCAGCCTTTGGATCCATTCATCGACCACCCTTCCTTTTTTATTAATCTTCTCAATTGTAGGCACTGATGAGAAATCGAATCCGACAGGGACAGAAGAAGATGGTATGGATTCAAGGGGTTTTGAGAGCTTAAGCAAAACCTCAGTCAACTGCTCCACCTTTCCTTTAAGCTCATCTCTGTTGTCTTTTGTTTCTTTCAACTTCTGACACAGCATGTTCATAGCATCCCGTGCATCCTTTTGTGCCCCTTCTGCTGTCACTTTTCCTAGAGCCACCCTGGTTATCTGATAATCAGAGGCTGTTATGTCCTCTTTAGTTTTGTCAATCGCGGGAGTGGTGATCTCTGCGAACTTATCCCCTGAAGCGTCCACCAAAACCCTTGAAACTGTTTTGGGTTTCTTGGCTGATTTAGCAGTAGGAGCCTTGAGTGAGCTAAAATCAAAGGCCGGTATGGGTACAATCACCTTCCTCTTCCTCGGAGTTTCCTCGAGTAGCCATTGTGGCGTATCAGAGGGAGTTGCCACTGTTGTAGAAGCTGGTATCATACTCTCAAGGGGAGAAGGTTCTACTAGTGGAGGGGGAATAGTTACCAATGTGGTAGCAGATTCAATAAAAAGAGGCATAGGAGGGGGCGTGTTGGTGATTACTTGGGTCCCAGCAGAGAGGGGTGAGATTCCAGAGAAGATACTGGCCATGATTGAAGAAGTGGATGGAGAATGAGGAGGTAGGAGTGGTTGTGAGGGGGGAGGCGCAGATTCAGACTCCAAAGCCTGGGATGCAAGAGATAAGGTCTCTTCAGTTGGGCAATCAACAAATGATGAAACCAGAGGCTGGCTTCCTCCTTCTTCCAAAGTAATTTCTCCTATTTCTGGTGGCGTTGGTGATTCTGGCACATCCACCATTTCAACTGGAGAAATAATTGAAGAGATATCTCTTTCTTTTCTCTTTTTGACAAACTTGACCTTTATAGGCCCCTTAGAAGATTTTTTGTCCTTTCCCTTTTTGGAGGGCCCCACCTCTGAAGCAGCAAACTTTGAAAACTTATCATCTTTAAAACTCATTCCCGAAGAGGAGAGCCATGCTTTGGTGCGTGCAAGAATCAGAGCTGATCTATCTGTAATAGAGGCTTTTTCACTGATCGACCAATCAATAGGTGGGAAAACATATTGATCTTCATTCAGTCCATCATAAGAGGGATCCAGAACACTTTCATTGTCGCTAGTACCTTATGGTAAGTTAGCGAGCTCAAGTGTTTGAATCTCAGCAAGTGTCAATCTGCTATGATCCTTTCTACGAACAGCAACCTCATCCCGTAGATCAATCCAGATGTCCTCTATGCTTGGTCTGTGCAGGTGCAGAGTTCCATACGCCCTGAGGACTCCTCGAATGTCAAACCCGTCTCGTGGCTTCATGTGCTTCTTCAACTTATCTTGAAGCTCATGAACAACATTCTTAGCCTTCACCACTGTCGAACAAGTGTATCTTCCAATAGAAATTGGGAAAGATACAGTAGCCTTATGCTTACTTTGTTGGAATTTGTGAAAATCCAACAATTGCCTAACCAATTCCATCAGGATCAGTTTGTCCCCTGGATACCTAGGAAAATGGAAAGGATCCCTTGAGTACATGACTACCTGAAGATATGTGAACTTCTTGAATTGCAAGAAGACACAACCCCATTTGGAAACTTCAGCCCAGGCCTCATCTGAGATTCTTGTTTTCCTCAATTCAGGGTTTAACCTGCAGATGTTTTCATAAAAGAAGGCATCATTTACCCTTCTGAATTGGTCTTGAGACCCTTTTCTTGTCAGTTGAGGGAAATACTGATAAACATGGTTCACCATCCTGTTTCCCTTGGTATCCAACCCGGGATAGTTCCTCATACCGGCCGCTGCATAGGTGACATATGAGGACATATAAAACTTCCCTGTGGACAAGACTGTTGTCATTTGGGAATCTATCTCATTACTAATGAGAGTGCCCCAATCAATTCCTTGTTGATTTTTCTTGATGGTGATCATGAACTGATACATCCACCCTTGGAAAACATTTGATTCGGGTAAACCAAAAACCTGACTCAACAGAGTGATGATGTCATTGATTTCCTGAATGAAATCACTTCTGGGGACAAGTCTTGGGAATCTAGAAACAGCCGGTTTGGCTTTGATCAGGAACTTCTTATTTACGTGCTTGATACAATCTTCCTGATCATTATCCCAAGCTTTCTAAGCTGACTTGATATCTAACTCTCCATATTCTTCAAAATTGGGCAGCTTGAGGAGGTCATCAAAGTAACCTCCGTCCAACTTGATCACAACTTCTCCCGCCTAATTTCTCACAGAACGGGAAGCAGAGTCATAACTGGAAGCGCAGGCTAAGATGAATTCAGGGCACTGAGCGGACATAGGGAAAACCCGCTGCAAGAGGTAAACCACTATCGACTATCGATTTCATCCATGGAGTTTGGGAAGAGCTCTTTACCCTACTCCAGAAATCTTCCATATCTATATTTTCCGAGCTCTGTATCTCAGATGTCATAATTGCAATCGATATAGGATGGAGACTCCACCTTTCTGAATTTGTATTTCATCTTTCCTGACTTCTCAGTCTTTTCTTGCGATGGACCAGGGTCTGACATGAGGGATTTAGAAGGAGGAGAGTTTCGGAGATCAGGAGATGTTGCACAGTGTGAAAACCCCGACCTAGTGAAGATGCCGGAAGGGTGGAAAAACCCGACACATTGAGGAGGATGTCGGGGAGTCCAGAAAACCCGATGCACTGAGGATGTCAGAGATTTGAGAAAGCCCGACACACTGAGGATGTTAGAGACTTGAGAAAACCTGGCACTTTGAGGATGTCAGAGACTTGAGAAAACCCGACACTCTGAAGGATGTCAGAGACTTTAGAAAACCCGGCACTTTGAAGATGTCAGAAACTTGAGAAAGCCCGACACGCCAAATCTTCTGATATACTGCGGGTTTTTGATACTGCACAGCACCCTTCAAAACCCGAGAAGAGGGAATAGGGTTTTTGTTGAATTTAAAACATGCAAGTTCTTTCTTTACCATTCATATACCAAAACATATTTTAATTACAACAACATTCCGGGAAATAACACAAAATGATAATTCCAAAGAGATAAACCCTAAAACATAAACCTGGTTTAGAAAACAACCCTTAAAAGGAAAAAGATAAAAACCCCACAAACCTGGTAAGAAAACTGGGAAGAATTCCATACATAATTAATTCATGAAAACCATGAACAAAGAATGAAGAGAAAAATACCTTCAACCAGGGCAAGGAAAGATAAAAAACGATTAACGCAATCGGGCACAGGTGAGTTTCAGGTTTCGGGGTTGAAGAAGCATGCGTGAAAATCCACGAAGTAAAAATACGTCCGGTAAAAATGACGTGGAAATCCGCATATATATATATATATATATATATATATAAAATTTACAATTAATACACTTCAGCTGGCACGTGCCAACCCACCCGACAACTCGGCATTAACGCCATGTCAGCATGCTTGGGAGGTCTGAAAACCCGACACAAAGGTGTTTAGAGTAATTCAGGTCTTCGGGTTATGGAAAACAATCGACATGAAACATGATGCTTAGATGCTTCAAAGTTCCGAAAACCCAACATGAAGGACTTAGGCAATTCGGGTTTCGGGTTGCGGGAAACAAGCGACATAAATCATGATGCTTAGAAAAACCGAAGGCATGCTCCGATGTTCCTGGAAGTTCCATGTTCAAACCCGACTCACCTTAGTCGATGGGGGTTTCGGGTTTTGGGAACACCAGACATGGAAACATCTAAAACACATGTTGTCCTGTCGGTGAAACCCGAAAACCTGATTATCTCTCATAAAGGCAATTTTGTAAAACCAGCTTCCAAAAATTTCATAGGGTTATCTGATAGTTTTGGCGTAAACTCAAAACTGGGATAACAACTGGCTCTAGTTGGGGACTTCCTTTGTAATATCAAAGGAAGAGAACTCAGAATCTCTGGTTAATCCATTGGGCTACAGAGTCAGAAAAGAAAGAAAATCGAACAAAACAAAACGAAGAAAGAAAGAAGACCAAAAGCAAACACACAACAGAAAGTAAAGTATGTACAATTCAAGAGAACATCTTGCATTAGTGATGGAACAACTTTAGATGTTGTCCGCTGAAAGGCAAAGGGAGTAACCTCCATCCAGATATGATAGAAGGAAACTATTTTCACCATTTAGCTCATGGATCTTGAAAGGTCCTTTCCACAAAGAATCGAACTTCCCGTGCATTCCTTTCTGCTCCCTCCTCTTATCCCAAGGCAACACTAGGTCTCCAATCTAGAAATTACATTGCCTTGATTTCTTGTCAAAAATTTTCTTTACTCTGCTCTGATGATCTGCGATGCGATCAACCACCTTGCTTCGTTCCTCTTCTAGCCTGGCTAGGTACATAACCCTTTTCTCAACAGAATTTTAAAAAGTCATATCTTCGACTGCGTTGGCCAACTGTAAGGCTGGCAACTCCACTGAGATAGGTATATCAGCATCAATCCCGTACAATACTTAGAAAGGAGACATCCCTATAGCTCGCTTTGGGGTAATTCGATCAGCCCACAACGCATCATACAATGCTTTGTGTCATGCCCTCTGGTTTTCATCTACTAGTTTTATAATTATGGTAAACAGGTTCTTGTTGCTGGATTCAGCTTGCCCATTGCCTTGGGGATAATAATCAGATGAGTGAGCCAGGGTGATGCCGAATCCATAGCAAAATTCTGTCAACTCATGCGACGAGAAATTAGAGGCATTATCAGCTACAATCTTATGAGGCACACCGAATCTGACAATTATATTTTCTTTAAGGAACTTGCACACAGCTTCTGAGGTTGCTTGCTTGATTAGTGCGGCTTCCACCCACTTGGTAAAATAGTCTATAGCAGTCAGCACGTAATTATGTCTGGCACTGGAGGCAGGATTTAATGTTCCAATGAAGTCGATTCCCCACTGGTGAAAAGGTTCTTCAATCACTACGGGCTTCAAGGGGAGAGCTGCTAGCTTGGGACGACCAACGAAATGTTGACAAGCTTCACACTTGGACACCCACTCGGCTGAATCCCGGAAAAGAGTAGGCCAATAGTACCTAGCCCGCAGGATCTTATAAGCTGTTACAGACGATGAGAAATGTCCTCCACATGCTAGGCTATGAAAGGATTCTAACAACTTTAACTGTTGTGACTTATCAACACAGCGCAGGAATACACCATCAATACCTTTCTTATATATCCCATTATCCCACAGGAGGTATCTTGCAGACCTTAACTTGACACTCCTCTTCTCTTTTTGGCTTAAATGCGGAGGGCATTCACCCTAAGTTAGAAAGAAAGCAATATCCGTGTACCACTCATCAGTTGTACTCACGAAAAGCACCATGGGCAGCTCTGAAGAAGTATCTTGGGTCTTTTCACATTCTGCTTCAGCATGATTTTCTGCAATCAATTGGAAAAGGCCCCTTCCTCGTACTAATTTGGTAGGTCTGATGTCTAAGTCGTATTCCTGAACTTTAGCTATCCAGGTACCTCGTTGACTCCCCAGCTCTTGTTGAGTGAAAATGGATTTAACGGCAGTGTCGGGAATGAGAACGAGGGTATGGGAATTCAGCACATAGTACCTGAAATGTTTCACTGCTCGTACCACTGCATAAACATGCTTTTCAATTTGTGACATATTTAATTCATGTTCCTTCAATGGGCAGCTCATAAACGCGATGGGAGATTTAATGCCTTCCCCGTTCTCCTGCATCAAGATGGCTGACACTGTGTGAGTAGAGGCGTAGCTGTACATGATGAAATCTTTTTTGAAGTCCGGACATACTAGGATAGGAGCACAAGCAAGTTCCCTTTTGATTTCTTCGAATGCAAGCTTCCCTTCAATAATCCATCAAAATGTAACTTTGCCTCTCACCATCCCAAGGATATCCTTGGTTTTGTCAGCAAAATCAGGTACAAACCTTCTTAGGAAATTGACCTTTCCGAAGAAAGAATGAACTCCAGTTTTACTTATGGGTAGGGTAAGGCTCTGAATGGCCTTTACCCTTTCTGGGTCGATTTTGGTTCCTTCTCTAGTCACGATATGACCCAACAATTTTCCTTCGGTCACCTCGAACATGGACTTCTTGGGATTTAATGAAATCCCGTGACGCCTGCATCTCAAAAGTACTTGCTCTAAATGATCATAATGATCACTCCGTTTTTTTATAGAAAATGGTCAATTCATCTAAATACACAACTATGAACTTGCCCATTAGGTCTCTGAATGCCAAGTCCATAGCTCTCTGAAAAGTAGCTCTAGTGTTGATCAAGCCAAAAGGCATCCTCCTGTAAGAAAAGGTACCCCATGGGGTTGTGAAGGCCGTCTTGTGTTGATCCTCCGTAGTTACCTCAACTTGATTATATCCTGAAAAACCATCGAGCATGGATAGCATTTCTGATCCAGTAACAGTTTGTAATACCTGATCCATGATAGGCAAGGGATAGTTGTCCTTTAATGAAGACTGATTCAGGATCCGGAAGTCAACACAAATTCAGATTTCGCCATTCTTCTTCCTGACAGGGACGATGTTAGCAATCCAGGTGGAGTGATGGATTGGAAAAATAATCTTGGCATCTAACATTTTTTGAATTTCAGCAAGGATAGTTCCTGAGATCTTGGGATTATAATGTCTTTGTTTCTACCTGTATGGTTTCACATCAGGCTTCAAAGGGATACTATTTTGTACGTCTCTGGGCTTGAAAGATTTTAAATCTGCATAAGACCATGCTAATACATCCATGTATCTCCTCAGGAGTGAAGTGAATCTTGCTTTTTCTTTAGGGGAACAACATTTCCCAATATTCACCATCCGAGGTTGATCAGACGAACCTAGATTGATTTGATCTACTTTCGAGGAAGAAGCTCCTTCAACTTGTCTCTTGTTTTGAATAAAACGATCATGCTTGTTGAACAAACCCTCCAGGGAAACTAGACCTTTGGGTATATTGTTTCCTTTAAGCTGAATAAACTCACCATCAACCTCTTGATATGGATCTGAGATAGATTCACGGAAAGCTGATTCCGAACCTTTAAAGTATAGCTCACTGAAATTGTTAGACTTTTCTAGAAAATCCAACACCTGTTGATCATCATTGAATACTTGTCAGTGAGTCACATTATCTGGGATACTGGGGCGGTACACAATCTCGATAGAGTACATATCTTGTTTGAACTGAGGATGCGGAAGAAGGAGGGATGCAGACACGGCCAAAGAATCAGCCTTGTCCTTATAATCTCTCAAAACTGCCTTAATAGAGAATGCATCAAAGCCTTCTATACTATCCCAAAATTTGTTCCTGTAATGTCTCAAGTGATCATTTTTCACCTGATAGATTCCCCTGACTTGGTTGACAATCAGCGCTGCATCCCCCTGAACCTTGAGATTTCGAATTCCCTTCTGTCTGGCCATTTCTAATCCTAATAACAGGGCTTCATATTCAGCCGTGTTGTTAGTATTATCAAATTTTAACTTGTAAGCTGATGGGAAATTTTAATTGGCCATTTCTAATCCTAACAACACCAGCGCCTGATCCGGTGGTTGAGCAGCTACCATCGAATTCGAGGGTCCAAATCGACATAAAGTATGATGCTTAGACGAAGGCATGCTCCGATGTTCGGAAGTTCCGCAAACCCGACTCGCCTTAGTCGATGCGGGTTTCGGGTTTCGGGGAACACCAGACATGAAACATCTAAAACACATGTTGTCCTGTCGGTGAAACCTGAAAACCCAATTTTCTCTCATAAAGGCAATTTTGTAAAACCAGCTTAAAAATTTTGTAGGGTTATCTGATAGTTTTGGCGTAAACTCAAAACTGAGATAACAATTTGGTAAGCTATGCATATTGTATGACAATTGTAAGATCAAGTGATATGCACGAGTTCCATAGTTCAGATGCAAGTTCTTGAAATATTTATACTAGGTGCATGACATGTTTTTGTATATTATGCATTGATTTTACATGGAATGAATGTGAGTCACAACATCGGGTGGACGAATGGAATTGTAGACCTCTAATTCCACTTGAAAGTGTATATGAAGTTCCACAAGCATTACAACTTGCAGTGTCTTCAGATCATATGACAACATCACCTGAATTTGACCAAGTCTATGATTTAGTGCAACAAGGTACATATGTATGTCATGTTTTAGATTTGTAAATTATTAAATGATCAAATCTTAATAATGTAGCCAAATTCTAAACAAAATTGATATTATGCAAATAACATGAAATCCAAAAGAAATAAATCTCCTTATTCATTATTCAATAATGAATTACAATGTTTCCTAAATAGGAAAACAAATCCCAACTCGAGTTGCCAAGCAAACTCTAACTAACTTGACTAAATCTACTCTAGGTGGCGGAAATTACTATTTTTAGCAGTTTACTAGAATCTGCTATTCTTAGTAAGTTTGCATGCTTATTCAGTACGGGCACAAAAATTGCCATGCATCTTCTACATTCCTAAATTAGAGGAATTACCAACTTTCTAACTCATAATGCAACTAATAGACTAAAATTAACTAATGCCCAAAAATAGGAAAAAAATGAACTACAACTTAAATCCTAATTTTTGGCCTCAAGATGGTGGATTTAGGGCCCAAAAATGTGCTAAAACTTGCCCCAAACTAGTAGGAAAAGTTGCCACTATTCATCTCATCAAAACATGTGGTTTAAAAAAAAACAAGACTCAAACGGACACTCGGAGCTCAAGTTATGACCTTGTCAAGTTCCTGCTAATTTGGCGCATCATTCTCCCCTGCTTGAAAAAAACGCAGCTCCTGCAAGTTGTCTTCTTCAAACTGCTTCCATTTATCTGCATCCAACTTCTTAATCTCCCACTCTATGACCCAAGTATTGTCCTCTTGTTCCAGTCCTTTCCAATGTACCAAATATTTGTTGTATTTCCCATGTTGCGTGTCCATTGTTTTCTTATCTAGAATCTGATCCACTTCTTATTTCTTCTTCACCGGAACCTGCTGCCTCCAATCTAATACTTCATCAATAACATCCCCTTCTATCACCATCCCCATGAAAAGAATACAAATCTAAAACATTAAACACTGGAGAAATATCAAAATTCCCTGGCAATTCTACCTCATAAGCATTATCGTTTATTTTTTTCATGATTTTACAGGGACCAATCTTCTTGTACTTCAGCTTTTTATAGGTTCCTTTTGGAAACCTTTCCTTCCACAGATATACCATAACCAACTCACCAACTGTAAATACCTTTCTCCGTCTGTGCACATCTGCTATTTCCTTATACTTATCATTACTATTCTGCAGCTTCTTCCGCACTTCTTCCTGTAATTGTTGTATATGTTCAGAAAATGCTTCTACATCATCACTGACTCTGCCATCAACTAGTAGTTGTACCAAATCTAACACCCCATTTGGATTACTCCCATACACAATTGAAAATGGAGACTTTCATGTGGATCTGTTTATGGAATTGTTATATGCAAACTCAGCTTGTGGTAATGCTAAGTCCCATTGTTTCAGATTTTCCCCAATGATGCACCTTAACAGGTTTCCCAAACTTTGATTTACCACCTCTGTTTGCCCATCAGTCTGAGGATGATAGGCACTACTGAACTGTAGTTGAGTTCCCAATTTCTTCCATAAAGTCTGCCAGAAGTGACTTAAGAACCTTGTGTCCCTATCTAAAGTAATGGTTTTTGGAACACCATGTAAATGAACAACTTCTCTGAAAAATAAATCTTCTACGCCTGTCGCATCACTTGTTTTCTTACAGGAAATAAAATGAACCATCTTAGAAAACCTATCAACAACCACAAAAATTGATTCATTACCTCCTTGTGTTTTTGGTAATCCCAAAACAAAATCCATACTCAGATATGTCCACGACCCTTTAGGAATAGGCAACGGCATATACAACCCTGTATTCTTTGCATGGCCTTTCGAGACTTGGAAAATTCAACATCTCTCCACATATCTTACCACATCTCTTTTCAGCTTTGGCCAATAGTATTTCTCTGCTACCAAGGCTATCATCTTATCTTTACCAAAATTCCCAGCCAATCCTCCGCTATGTAACTCTTTCACTATATTCTCTCTCATAGACCCAACTGGAATACATAGTTGGTGTCCCTTGAATAGGTAGCCATCCTATAAAATGTACTCATCTAGGACATCTCCTGCATTGTCTGACAATGGAAAAATTAACCTTTCAACAATATCCTTGAAATCAGAATCAGAAGAATACAAACCCTTTATTGCTTCAAAACCCACCACCTCATTTTCCATAGTGGTAAACAAAGTCACACACCTACTCAATGCATCTGCAACTTGATTATGTTTTCCAGATTTATGTTTTAGAGAAAAAGTATAACCCTACAAAAATGATACCCACTTTGCATGCCTACTATTCAACTTCTTTTGGGTATTCACATACTTCAGGGCTATGTGGTCTGTAAATAACACAAACTCCTTAGGCACTAAGTAATGCCTCCAATGCCTTAATGCTTGTACAATTGCATAAAATTCCACATCATAAGTAGAGTAGTTCTTTCTTACCTCATTCAGTTTCTCACTAAATAAAGCTACTGGATTTCCACCTTGACTTAGAACAACACCAATACCCACATGTGAGGCATCACAATCAACCTCAAACACTTTATCAAAATCTGGTAGTGCCAAAATGGGTGCCTCTGTCACCTTCTTCTTTAATAAATGAAAACTATCCTCAGCCACCTTTGTCCACAAAAACTCCCTTCCTTTTGTGCAATCTGTTATAGGTGCTACAATACTGCTGAAATTTTTAATAAATTTTTTGTAAAATGTTGCTAGACCATGAAAGCTTCTTACCTCTGTTATACTCCATGGAGTAGGCCATTCAATAATTACCTTTATCTTTTCTGAGTCCATCTGTACCCCATCTGCTGAAATAATAAAGCCCAAGAATACCAAACTCTCTTGCATAAATGTGCACTTCTTCATATTTGCATAGAGTTTCTCTTTCCTTAATACTTCAAATACCATCCTTAGATGCCTCAAATGTTCTTCTTTAGTTTTACTAAAGATCAAGATATCATCAAAATAAACCACAACAAACTTACCATTATACTCCCGTAGCACGGTGTTCATCAATCTCATAAAAGTACTAGGTGCATTGGATAACCCGAATGGCATCACCAACCACTCATATAATCCATTTCCTGTCTTGAATGTTGTTTTCCACTCATCTCCTTCTCTGATCTGAATCTGATGATAACCACTTCGAAGATCAATCTTGGTGAAATACCTAGATCCAACAAGCACATCCATCATATCATCAAGGCAAGGTATTGGGAACCTATACTTGATTGTAATTTTATTGATTTCTCTGCTATCTATGCACATTCTCCATGTTCCATCCTTCTTTGGTGTTAATAAAGCTGGTGTTGCACATAGACTCATGCTCTCCCTTACAACCCCCTTTCGCATGAGCTCTACCACTTGCCTATTCAACTCTACATGCAATGTCAGGCTCATCCTATAAGCCGCTTGATTTGGGAGTGAAGACCCTGGAATCAAATCAATATGGTGTTGAATATCTCTTTTGGGTGGTAATCCATCTGGTAGCTCATCAGGAATAACATCTGAAAATTCTTCTATTAATTCTGTTGTTTCTATTGGTATTTGTGCACTTACAAGGTTCATCCTTATTTGCGACTAGTGCATAACAAAATCCAGTTGCCTTTGCCTCCTTCACAAATTCCTTTGCAGAAAGCATATTTTCAGCCTTCCCCTCTTCCTTAAGAGGTAGAAAAACTATTTTTGTGCCATCCTTCCAGAAAGTATAAGTATTCTTTCCCCCATCATGAATAACTTTTCTATCAAATTGCCATGGTCTTCCTAGCAGCATATGACATGCATCCATAGGAATAACATCACACCAAATCTCATTCTTATAACTGTTCCCAATAGAAAAGCTTATTAAACATCTCTTATCAACAGTAACTTCATTACCCTTCTTAAACCATGCAATACGGTAAGGGTTAGGATTCTTCTCACAATGCAAACCCAATTTATCGACCATCTCATTTGAAACCATGCTCTCACAACTACCACCATCAATAATAACATTACATACCTTTCCTCCTAAAGTGCATCTTGTTCTGAAAATATTTGTACACAACCATGCATCCCCCTTGATCTCCTTTCTTGGAGCAATCATCCTCCTCTTGATCATCATATTTTCTCCAACATCTGGTGGAATTTCCAGGTCATGTTCATCTTCTACTTGTTCAGCTTCAACAAGATTTACTCTTGGAGAATCTCCTTGCCTTTTGTCATGTGTATAAATATGTGGGCATTCAAAATCCTGATGCCCTTCTTCACCACATCTGTAACAAACAAATGGTCTTTGTGGAGCCTCCCATCCTCTATCACCAGCATATCCTCTGCCCCTAGAAAATCCTCTGCCTCTTTGTTGATTCTGGAAATCTTGTCTCGTATCCTCTTGCTTTTCCAATCCATGAGATGATTCTCCCCTACCTTGGCTAAAACCAACCCGTCCCTAAAAGGAAGATGAGGCCCCCCTATTCATTCCAGGTGATCTCTTAAAACTTTGACGATTTTGTTTTTCCTTGGCCTTTAAGGCTAATTGATAGGCATCCTCCATGCTTTTAATCCTATGCATACTTATCTCATCTTGAATAGAAAATTTTAATCCATTTACATACCTTACAGCCATTTGTTCCTCAGTTTCTTCATGCTCTACATGAATGGACAACTTGTAGAACTCATCTGTGTATTCTTGCACTATTTGTAAGTTTTGTTTCAGATTTTGAAACCTCCTGTAAAGGGTTTGTGCATAATCCACAGGGAGAAATTTATCTTTCAGCTTCTTCTCCATCTTACTCCATGTCCTAATTCTTTCTTTCCCCTTTCTTGACCGCTCTTTCTGTAGGTGATCCCACCATAACATAGCATGACCTTTCAATTTCGTGCATGCAAATTTTACCTTCTTTTCTTCTGACATAGCCTTCCACTCAAAAACTTTTCCCATGCTAGTCAACCAGTCTATCAGCTCCTTTGGTTTTAGACTACCACCATACTCTGAAACATCAACTCTTATCCCATCATTCTTTCCTTCTAATGCTCGAAGCATCCTTTCTTCAAAAGCTAATGGTGGTGCTTGCGTTTCCTCCTCTTCACAAACTTCTTCTTCATCTATGTCATCTCCACCTTGATTTCCTCTCTGGGTTATCATTGTAGAAAGCACAACAACTTGTCTCTACAGATCTTGCATATTTCTATTCATCTGGGAAATACCACCTCCTCTTCCTCTTCCTCTTCCTGCCATTTTTTTAAAATACTTCGAACCAGCTCTGATACCAGATAATGTAGCCAAATTCTAAACAAACTTGATATTCTGCAAATAACATGAACTCCAAAAGAAATAAATCTCCTTCTTTGTTATTCAATAATGAATTACAATGTTTCCTAAATAGGAAAACAACTCCCAACTCGAGTTGCCAAGAAAACTCTAACTAACTTGACTAAATCTACTCTAGGTGGCAGGAAATTACTATTTTTAGCAGTTTACTAGAACCTGCTATTCTTAGTAAGTTCGCATGCTTATTCGTACGGGCACAAAAATTGCCACGCATCTTCTACATTCCTAAATTAGAGGAATTTCCAACTTTCTAACTCATAATGCAACTAATAGACTAAAATTAACTAATGCCCAAAAATAGGAAAAAACTGAACTACAACTTAAATCCTAATTTTTGGCCTCAAGATGGCGGATTTAGGGCCCAAAAATGTGCCAAAACTTGCCCCAACTCATAGGGTGGTTTGCCGCTGCGTTCGTCTCATCGAAACATGTGGTTTAAAAAAAATGGACCCAAACGGACACCCGGAGCTCAAGTTATGACCTTGTCAAGTTCCTGCTAATTCAGGTGCATCACTTAAGTATTTTAAATTTGACTTGAGTTTTAGTTTGTGATGTAGGGCACATTTTTGTAGTTATTGCAGCAGAATCTAACAAAGAGGCAACAAACTAATTCTTGTCTCATTGTGTAGAGGAGAATTTTTTTTTATTTCCATAGTCATTGATGGTGAAGGTCTTGAGTATCCCATTGCGTTAGTGGTAGTCATTGGAACTTGGCTTCGACGATATCCTATAAAAAATAAAACACTTGGTTGTTTGAAGACTATGAAGTACATTAAAAGATACTTCACTATTCAAAATTGGTTCTTGCAACAAATATTAAATTGGTCAAATATCGAGGTAGGCCATTAAACAAGAATATGTGGAAGGTTTGTGAATTAGATCATGAAGCAATTCTTGCTACTATCAAGAGTAGAGTTGATCCATGTGGTTCATTGGATTGAATTTACAAAGGTATGCTCTTCATGAATTTTTAATTTGAATATTTATTTTAATGATTTTGTTTAAATTCTGTAGAATTTAAACAAAATCATTAAAATAAATATTCAAATTAAAAATTCATGAAGAGCATACCTTTGTAAATTCAATCCAATGAACCACATGGATCAACTCTACTCTTGATAGTAGCAAGAATTGCTTCATGATCTAATTAATTACTTACTAACATGTTTATGTCGGTTAGTGGTGCCAAAAAATATTCCACCTTCACGTGGTTGGCACTGTTAGTAGAGAATTTATTATTCTTGAAGCCAAGTAAAGCTAAGGGAAATTAAATATTAGAAAAAAATAACAAATATAAATTCTCATTTCACCACCTATATTGTAAAAATATCTTATTAAAATTATCATTTCACCATCTATATTGTATGAACCACCTATATTATTCACATGGTTGGCAACATACAACCTAACACCGAATTAGACTTCAATATTCGACGCTTTTGCAAACAATAGGACAATGAGAGAACCAAATGGAGATGGAGAAAATTGAGACAGGATTTCATAGAGGGTCTCGACATAGAGGTGTAGGATATGATGAGACATATCTAGGTGCCACAGAGTCTGAGAAATCACCTATCAAAAATATAACATTTTTTGGTCTCATGGCTCTTAAGGGACTATGTTTGGAAGCAACGAGAGCTTTGGCCTCCAAAGTGACACGTACCCTAGCGTTTACTTTCCATCTAGACGTGCTGGCGCAGTCGGTTCGGTGTCAAGAGGTTCCATTTGACAAATATTGCATCGGACAACTTTACACTGACTCAAACTGCAGTATTCGATGCATTTGAAAACAATAGGATAATGAGAGAACAAACTTGAGATGGAAAAAAATGAGAGAATATCTTGTAGAGGGTCCTGACATGGTGGTTTAGGATTTGACGAGATGTCTCTAGGTGTCATGGAGTTTGAGAAATCACCTGTCGAAGATATAACATTTTTTGGTCTCAGGGCTCTTAAGGGACTACGCCCGAACGAGGTAGCCCAAAAGCAACGAGAGCTTTTTCCTTTGAAACAAAACCTCCTCTAGTGTTTACCTAGCCATCCAGACATGTTGGTGTAGTCAGTTTGGTGCTAAGAGGTTCTATTTGAAAAATATTGCATCAGAGAGCCTTATAATGACTCAAACTACACTATTCGACGCGTTTGCAAACAATAAGACAACAATAGAACCAAATGGATATGGAAAAAAATGAGACAAAATTTTGTAGAGGGTCTTGACATGGAGGTGTAGGATCTGATGAGACGTCTCTAGGTGCCACAGAGTCTGAGAAATCACTTGTTAAATATATAAAATTTTTTGGTCTAAGGGCTCTTAAGGGACTACGCCCGGATGAGGTAGCTCAGAAGCAACAGGAGATTTGGCCTCCAAAATGACACCTCCCCTAGTGTTTACCTAGCCATCTAGATGTGTTGACATAGTCAGATCAGTGCCAAGAAATTCTATTTGTAAAATATTGCATCGGGTAGCCTTACATTGACTCAAACTGCAGTATTTCACACGTTTGCAAACAATAGGACAATGAGAAAATCAAGTGGATAAGGAAAAAACTGAGAGAGGATTTCATAAAGGGTCCCAACATGGAGGTGTAAGATCTGAAAAAGACATCTCTAGGTGCCACAGAGTCTGAGAAATCACATTTTAAAGATATAACATTTTTTGGTCTCGGGGCTCTTAAGGGACTACACCCGAACGAGGTAGCCCAAAAGAAACAAGAGCTTTCGCCTTTGAAATGACACCTCCCCTAGTGTTTAATTGGCTATACAGACATGTTGGCATAGTCAGTGTGGTGCCAAGAGGTTCTGTTTGCAAAATACTACATCAGACAACCTTACACTGACTCAAACTGCACTATTCGATGCATTTGCAAACAATAAGACAATGAGAGAACCAAATGGAGATGGAGAAAACCGTGACAATTTTTCATAGAGGGTCCTGATGTGGAGGTGTAGGATATAAGGAGATGTCTCTAAGTGCCACATAGTTTGAGAAATCACCTGTTAAAGATATATCATTTTTTGGTCTCAGGGTTCTTAAGGGATTATGCCTGGACGAGGTAGCCCGGAAGCAATGAGAGATTTGGCCTCCAAAATGACACCTCCCCTAGCATTTACCTAGCCATCTAGACATTTTGGCACATTCATTTTGGTGCCAAGAGCTTATGTTTGTCAAAATATTGCATCAAACAACCTTACACTGACTCAAACTGCACTATTTGACGTGTTTGCAAACAATAGGACACCCAGAGAGCTGAATGGAGTTGGAGAAAAATGAGACATAATTTTGTAGACAGTCTCGATGTGGAGGTGTAAGATCTAACGAGATACCTCTATGTGTCATGGAGTCTGAGAAATTACCTGTCAAAGGTATAACATTTTTTGGTCTCAAGGCTCTTAAGGGGCTATGCTTAGATGAGGTAGACTAGAAGCAATGAGAGATTTGGCCTCCAAAATGACACCTCCCCTAGTGTTTACTTGGCCATAAAAATGTGTTTGTGCAGTCATTTTTGTGCCAAGTGCTTCCATTTAATAAAATATTGCATCAGAAAGCTTTACACTGACAAGAATTGCACTATTCGACGTGTTTGTAAATAATAGGACAACGAGAGAACTGAATGGAGTTGGAGAAAACCGAGAGATAATTTCATATAGGGCCTAGATGTGGAGGTGTAGGATCTAACGAGACATCTCTGGGTGCCATGAATTCTGAGAAACACCTTTCGAAGATATATCATTTTTTGGTCTTAGGGCTCTTAAGGGACTACACCCAGATGAGGTAGCCTGGAAGCAACGAGAGATTTAGCCTCAAAAACAACACCTCCCTTGGCATTTACCTGGCCATCCAGACATGTTGGTGTAGTTGGTTTGGTGCTAAGAGGTTCTGTTTGCCAAATATTACATTGAAAAACCTTACATTGACTCAAACTGCACTATTTGACATGTTTTCAAACAATAAGACAATGAGATAACCTCTTCAAATGAAGATGGAGAAAACAGAGACAATATTTAGTACAGGGTCCCAATGTGGAGGTGTAGGATCTGACAAGATGTCTCTAGGTGCCACAGAGTTTGAGAAATCACCTGTCAAAGATATAGCATTTTTTTGGTCTCATGGCTTTTAAGGGACTACGCTTAGATGAGGTAGCCTGGAAGCAATGAGAGCTTTGGCATCTAAAACAACACCTCCCCTAGAATTTACCTAGCCATCCATACATGTTGGTGCAGCCAGTTCGGTGCTAAGAGCTTCCATTTCAAAATATTACACCAGACAACCTTATACTGACTCAAACTGCACTATTTGATGCGTTTGTAAACAATAAGACAACGAGAGAACTGAATGGAGTTGGAGAAAAATGAAATATGATTTCATAGAGGATCCTGATGTGGAGGTGTAGGATCTGACGAGACGTCTATAGGTGCCACGTAGTCTAAGAAATCACGTATCAAAGATATAACATTTTTTGGTCTCAGGGCTCTTAAGGGACTACACTTGGATGAGGTAGCTTGGAAGCAAAAACACCACCCCACACTGAGACTCAGATTGAAATACTATTTAACAGGTCATCTAAATGTGTTGATGCAGTCAGTTTGGTGCCAAGAGCTTCCATTTGCAAAATATTGCATCAAACAACCTTACACTATTCTAGCATACAAATGAGATGGGATAGAAAAATGTAGAACTATTATTTTCTATAAACTCTGGGAGATTATAGAGGAAGGTGTCTTGATGTTTCATGTAAAATTTTAGGTAAAATTTAGGTCATTTGTTCAAGTTATGTGATTTTTTGTAAAATAAGCTTTTTGAAAAACTCATTCCGAGTTATTTGGCTTTTTAGCCTTTAAAAAAAATTGTATAGTCTCCTTGGAGTAAATCATAGAAGGATTTTTTGGAGTAAATTGGCATAAAAAATTATTTGCAAAAAATAATTTTCTCAAAAGGAGGTGTGGTTGAAAAGTTATGAGAATTTTAGTGGAGCAATTTTTCTCTCTCCTAGGTGTGCACCAAATCGATAAGAGCAAAAATGTGAGTTTGGACTCCAAGTCTAGTTTCATCACCTCTAGAGTATCTTATTAGCTCATTCCTGATGTCTCTTAGGCTCAGAAGGAAATTGAAGGTCTCATTCTTGAAGGTATAGGTACTTTCTTTTGACACCATCTCTTAGTGTGAATGCTCTGGCATATAAAGGTACTGTTTGTGTTCTCACTATCTCACTCGAAGATCATGCCAAATCAAGTCCATAACAATGTTTTTGTGAGACAACCATCACTTAGAGTGCATGACATCGAGGTTTACATCTTCCATGTTAAGTGCATTAATCTGCTAAGAGAAGTGACAATGTTTTTCATCATGGTTCCTTGGTTCTAGTATTTCTTGGACAGTCTTTGTTGCAATGTTACATGCAACCAGTGGTTGAATAAAAGAGTTGAAAAAGTTAAAAAGATAAATAGACCTATATGACATGTAACAAAAGTGGTAAACATACAATGTTTGTATTAACTATGGAAATGATAGAGTTGTGAGTTTTTGGTTGAAAAAAAGGTTAAATACATAGTGTTAGGAAAAGGATGATATAGTTTAAAAATTCTTGAAGATTTGAGCAAGAAAAATAGGGATAAGAGGGAATGACTATGAAGTATGGTAGTGAATGAAGTGATGCTAGTTTTTCAAATGAGATGAAATATATAGTGATTGAAGGCAACTGTATGAGATAGTGAAATCATGGTTTGATGCATTCTATATGATAGAACTTGATGCATTATATATGATAGAACTGGAATACACATCGAGGTGACTAGGTAAACGCTAGGGGAGGTGTCGTTTCGGAGGCCAAAACTATACGAGACAGTGAAATTATGGTTTGATGCATTCTATATGATATAAAATGATGCATTCTATATAATATAACTTGAATACATGTCGGGGTGGCCAGGTAAATGCTAGGGGAGGTGTCGTTTCAGAGGCCAAAGCTCTCGGTGCTTTTGGGCTACCTCGTATGGGTGTAGTCCCCTAAGAGCCTTGAGACCAAAAAATGATATATCTTCGACAAGTGATTTCTTAGACTCCATTGCACCTAGATATGTTTCATCAGATCCAACACCTCCATGTCGAGACCCTATACGAAAGCCTCTCACACTTTTTCCATCTCCATTCGGTTCTCTCATTGTCCTATTATTTGCAAATGCATGAAATAGTGTAGTTTGAGTCAATGTAAGGCTGTCAGATGCAATCCTTTGCAAACAGAATCTCTTGGAACTAAACCAACTATTCCAACATGTTGGGGTGGATAGGTAAATGTTAGGGGAGGTGTCATTTTGGAGGCCAAAGCTCCCCGGTGCTTCTAGGCTACCTCATCTAAGCGTAGTCCCCTAAGAGCCCTGAGACCAAAAAATGCTATATCTTTGATAGGTGATTTATCAGACTCTGTTGCACCTAGAGATATCTTGTTAGATCCTAAACCTCCATGTCAGGACCCTCTATGAAACCCTCTCTCAATTTTTTCCATTTCCATTCGGTTCTCTTTGCTGTCCTATTGTTTGCAAACATGCAAAATACTACAGTTTGAGTCAGTGTAAGGCTTCCAGACACAATCCTTTACAAATGGAAGATATTGGCACCAAAAAAATTATGCCAACACATTGGGGTGGCTAGGTAAACACTAGGGGAGGTATCTTTTCAGAGGCCAAAGCTCTCGGTGCTTCTAGGTTACCTTGTCCGGGCGTAGTCCCCTAAGAGCCTCGAGACCAAAAATGCTATATCTTTGACATGTGATTTCTTAGACTTTGCGGTACCTAGATAAATATATTCAAATCATACATATCCAAATTGGGACCATCTATGAAATCCTCTCTTATTTTTTTCTATATCCATTTGGTTCTCTCACTATCTGATTGTTTGCAAATGCGCAAAATACTACAGTTTGAGTCAGTGTAAGGCTGTCAGACACAATCCTTTGCAAACAAAAAATCTTGCCACTGAAATGACTGCCACAACACATTGGGGTGGTCAGGTAAACACTAGGGGAGGTGTTGTTTCAAAAGCCAAAGCTCCTGGTGCTTTCGGGCTACCTCGTCCAAGCGTAGTCCCCTAAGAGCCCTGAGATCAAAAAATGCTATATATTCGATAGGTGATTTCTTGGACTCCATGACACCTAGAGATGTCTCGTCAGATCCTACACCTCCATGTTGGGACCCTCTACAAAAAATTATCTCAGTTTTTTCCATCTCCATTTGGTTCTCTTGTTGTCCTATTGTTTGTAAATGCGTGAAATACTACAATTTGAGTCAGTGTAAGGCTGTTAGACGCAATCCTTTGCAAACGGAAGCTATTGGTACCAAACTGACTATGATAACATGTCAAGGTGGCCAGGTAAGTGCTAGTGGAGGTGTCATTTTAGAGGCCAAACCTCCCGGTGCTTCCGTGCTACCTCATTTAGGCATAGTCCCCTAAGAGCCCTGAGACCAAAAAATGCTATATCTTTGACAAGTGATTTCTCGGACTCCATGACACTTCGAGATGTCTTGTTAGATCCTACACCTCCATTTTGGGACCCTCTATGATTTTTTTCCAGTTTTTTCCATCTCCATTCTGTTCTCTTTCTATCATATTGTTTGTAAACGTGTGAAATACTGCAGTTTGATTCAGTGTAAGGCTACTAGACGTAATCCTTTGCAAATGGAAGATCTTGGCACCAAACTGACTACGCCAAAACATTGGGGTGTCTAGGTAAATGCTAAGGGAGGAATTGTTTCAAAGGCCAAATCTCCCAGTGCTTCCAGGCTACCTCGTCTGGGTGTAGTCCCCTAAGAGCCTTGAGACCAAAAAATGCTATATCTTCAACAGGTGATTTATCGGACTCCATGACATCTAGAGATGTATCATTAGATCCTAAAACTCCATATTGGGACCTGCTATGAAAGCCTCTCTCATTTTTTCCATCTCCATTCGGTTCTCTCGTTGTCTTATTGTTTGCAAATGTGTAAAATAGTGCAGTTTGAGTCAGTGTAAGGCTGCCAGACATAATCCTTTGCTAATGGAAGCTCTTGGCACTGAACCGAATGATTCAACACATCGGGGTGGCTAGGTAAACACTAGGGGAGGTATCATTTTACAGGCCAAAGCTCCAGTTGCTTCCGGGATACCTTGTCCGGGAGTTCTTGTTCAATGACTAGATTGGATTAAGAATGCAAATTTTGTTCAATTTACTTTGTTTGGCTTTCCAAAATCTACATTTTCTTCTAAACTTTGATCCACAATCAAGGAAACATTTCATTCATAGTATTAACTCATAATTCCCTTCACTATTATACCTCTAGTATTTGAATGCAAATAAACAACTTCTAGGCTTATGACATACTTACCTTGAAATTTTCCTCTCCTTGGTGCCTATACAACTTCTTTCAATGTTTATACAATCATAAAAGAATGGAGAAGATGAGCACGATGGAGAGAGAAAGGAAAAAGTTGAGGCAGTGAAATAAGAGGACCATTACCACCTAAATATTCCAAGACCTCAAGTGGCATGGAAATAACAATCATAGCAACATGGGAATGGATAAGAACACACAAGGGTTATCAATCGCCTAGTAAATATTTCTTGTTTAGATTCTGAATGGGAGTCAGCTAGCCTACAGGCTTGGTGACCTTCCATTCATTAATAGTTTATGCTATGATAAACCCATGGATGATTTCAAAATCACCTTTGAAAATATAGGGGTATTCATCAAGCCTAGTGAAGGGTGTGATGTGATTTCCAAATAACTTGAAATGCATAACATATTTAGAGGTAATAACACGAATTGGACAAGATTAGACAATCATGAATCATCTGAGTGTCTCGAAGTAGAATGTCATTGCATCTGGAGAGAAATTCTCAAACATTGGAGTAATGCATCTGGAGAGAAATTCACAAAATATCAGCAGATGAAAGGCATCAAATTGTGATGAATCTCTTTGAATGTTTTTCCTACAAAGAAGATGGACCATTTTCAATTGAATACTCTCTGTCAATACTAATTAAGATTGGGTAAGACACAAAACATTATAGTGAAAGAGTTTTATAGTCATGGTTCAGTGTTCTATTTCTTTTTGGTGTATTGAGCTAATATTTGCAAAGTGTGAACTATTGAGAGAAGTGAATGATAAAGATCTAAGGAGTTGTACGAGTTTGAGTATGATATTTTGGGAGCACCTTAGGGATGGAAAATGTGAAATATTGAAGCTTGTAAAAAATACTTTGTGGGTATCCTTAGATCCTTCTATCCATGCTTGTTGCAAAAAAATTTATCTTAATGATGGTCCTAATGATTGTATGCTCAGGCGTTTGAACATGGGAGAAGACTAAGAAGCATCAAAGAATGTATTAGGTGCATGATAAGATAAGAACCAATACAAAGAGACCATGAGCAAGAAGAAGTGCAGGTAAGGTAAATACACATATACACATTGATAAATTGAATGAATAATTACTTAGATTAGGTAACTATTTATACAGCATACATTATATAAATGTTGATTTCTAAAGTTTGATGCATATTATACATTGAAAATGCTGGTACACGTAACAACTAAAAAAATAATCCATAATGTCTTAAATATTGTCAAGTGCACATCATATTAGTTTCATGTAAAAATTATCTCAGAAATGTAAGGTCTCATAAAAAAATATCGAGTTCCAAATAGTATTTTAATGTGCGCAATAAATATAAAAATATTGCCCGAATAGGTCATATACCATCAAGTTCAAATGCCATATAGGCGTACAAACAATGCCATGCACATAGGCATACAAAAAAATGTCATGTAAGAAATATATATTTCTCTAACCATCAAAATCTATCCCTCTCTTGGCCTTTCTTGAAGAAGTCCATCCCTTAGATGAATATGGAGATCTATGATATGACTTTCAGATCGTCCGAACCCATGCTACGAGTTCTCTTCTGTTGAATACTCACCTGTAGTTGAACTTGTAAATGCAATTTTTTTTTGGTCAAAACTTAATTTATATATATTTTCAACATGTATTTAAGACCATGCTAATGAAAGTATTTATATAAATACACAAACTTACCACAAGCTCTCGGTCACACCGAATCTACATCTCACACTTAGATGAGTCATCAGGAGCTCCATGGAGCATGAACAAGAGTTTGAAGGCGATGAGATAAAGGAGTCTATGCCCTCAAAGTCCAAAATGGAGGGGGTTGAAGTTCCCTACATGTACACATAAGATTATAAATTCAAACATCAGAATTAGCCAAAATAGAACTAAGTAAATGTATGTGCAAAGACAATATTTTAACTAATTTTATCAATATATAACTATTTATTTACCCTCGCCACGCCTATGAATCAAATGAACAGGGCTGTTACCTGTCGCAGGTAACTCCTGTGTATACACAATGAAGGAAATTATTAACATAATTTAATAATTATAAAATGAAGGACATTATTAACATTTAATTTAACATAATATGAATTACATGATAAATTTAAAAAAAAAAACATGTTGTTTGAATACCTCAGTGAGTTGCTGTGCAGATGAATTCACAGCGGCAACACCTTTCTCTACTCGTCGCGGAGATATCGGGGAGTCTAGTGAAGTAAAACATATTTATTCAAACATGTATCACTATTTTGTACAGCTAGGTAAATGCTAGGGAAGGTGTCATTTTTGGAGGCCAAAGCTCTTGTTGCTTCCAGGCTACCTCGTCCGAGCTTAGTCCCTTAAGAGCCATGAGGAAAAAAATTGCTATATCTTCGACAGGTGATTTCCCAGGCTCCGTGGCACTTAGAGATGTCTCGTTAGATCCTACACCTCAACATCGGGACCCTATAAGAAATCCTATCTTAGGTTTTTCCATCTCCATTGGGTTCTCTCACTGTCATATTGTTTGCTAAACATGCAAAATACTACAATTTGAGTCAGTGTAAGGCCTACCCAATGCAATATTTTGCAAATGGAAGCTCTTGGCACTGAACTGGCTGCACCAAAATGTCTAGATGGCCATGTAAACACTAGGATATGTGTCATTTTGGAGGCCAAAGCTCCTGTTGCTTCTGGGATACCTCATTCTGGCCGTGTAGTCCCTTAAGAGCCCTGAGACCAGAAAGTGTTATATCTGCCACAGGTGATTTCTCAGAACTCTATGACACCTATAGATGTCCTCAATCAAATCCTACACCTCCATATCAGAACCCTCTATAGAATGTATATATTAGTTTTCTCCATATCCATTTAGTTCTCTTGCTTTCCTATTGTTTGCAAATGTGTCGAATAATGCAGTTTGAGTCAGTGTAAGGCTGTTCGATGAAATATTTTGCAAACATAACCTCTTGGCACCAAAATGACTGAATAAACACGTCTAAATGGCTAGGTAAACTCTAGGGAAGGTGTCCTGTTTTAGAGGCAAAAGCTCCCATTGCTTCTAGGCTACCTTGTCTAGGCGTAGTCCCTTAAGAGCCTTGAGACCAAAAAATGCTATATCTTTGACAGGTGATTTCTCACACTCCGTGGCACCTAGAGATGTATCTTGTCAGATCCTAGACCTCCACAAAAGGACCCTATACAAAATCCTCTCTCAATTTTTTCCATCTTGATTCGGTTCTACTCGTTGTCTTATTATTTACAAACTTGTCGATAGTGTAATTTGAGTCAGTGTAAGGTTGTCCAATGCAATATTTTACAAATGGAAACCTCTTGACACCAAACCGACTATGCCAACATGTTGGGGTGGCCAGGTAATCACTAGGGGACATGTCAGTTTTGGAGGCCAAATCTCCCATGTTACTTTTGGGCTACCTTGCTTGGGCATAGTCCCTTAAGAGCCTTGAGACCAAAAAATGTTATATCTTCAACAGGTGATTTATCCAGACTGCCGTGGAACCTAGAGATGTCTTGTCAGATCCTACACCTCCGTGTCAATACCCTCTACAAAATCCTATCTCAATTTTCTCCATCTCCATTTGGTTCTCTCGTTGTCCTATTGTTTGTAAAAGCACTTCGAATAGTCCAGTCTGAGTCAATGTAAGGTTGTCCATTTCCAACCACTGTGAATAATATAGGTGGTTCATATAATATAGGTGGTGAAATGAGAATTTTAATAATATTTTTTTACAATATAGGTGGTGAAATGAGAATTTCTATTTGTTGTTCCTTTCTAATATTTAATTTCCTTAGCTTCACTTGGCTTCGAGAATAATAAATTCTCTACTAACAGTGCCAACCACGTGAAGGTGGAAGCTTTTTTGGCACCACTAACCTACATAAACATGTTAGTAAGAAATTAAATAGAATTTTAAATCCTACAGAATTTTTTAAACAAAATCATTAAAATAAATATTCAAATTAAAAATTCATGAAGAACATACCTTTGTAAATTCAATCCAATGAACCACATGGATCAACTCTACTCTTGACAGTAGCAAGAATTGCTTCATGATCTGATTCACGAACCTTCCCCAAGATTCTTTTTTAATGGCCTACCTCGATATTTGATCAATTTAATATTTGTTGCAAGAACCAAATGTGAATAGTGAAGTATCTTTCGATGTACTTCATAGTCTTCAAACAACCAAGTGTTTGATTTTTTATAGGATATCATCGAAGCCAAGTTCCAGTGACTACCACTGACCCAGTGGGATACTCAAGGCCTTCACCATTAATGACTGTGGAAATAAAAAAAAATTTCCCCTCTACACAATGAGACAAGAAGTAGTTTGTTCCCTCTTCGTTAGATTCTGTCACAATAACTACAAAAACATGCCCTACATCACAAAGTAAAACTCAAGTCAAATTTAAAATACATTAAGATTTGATCATTTAATAATTTATAAATCTAAAACATGACATACATATGTACCTTGTTTCACTAAATCAAAGACTTGGTCAAAGTCAGGTGATGTTGTCATATGATCTGAAGACACTGCAAGTTGTAATGCTCGTGGAACTTCATATACACTGTCAAAGTGGAATTAGAGGTCTAAAATCCATTCTTCCACCCACTATTGTGACTCACATTCATTCCACGCAAAATCAATCACATGATATATAAAAAAATGCCATGCACCTAGTATAAAGAGTCCAAGAACTTACATCTGAACTATGGAACTCGTGCATATCACTTGATCCTGCAATTGTCATATAATCTTCATAGCTTGCCAAATGTTGTTCCTCTATCAACCAAAAATATCTACAAACCGTTGAAATGTATCTTGAGAGCCCATGTTCTTGACACACCAATCAACAATGCTTCTTGCATCTGTAAATTTAGCACCATTCTTTGAACTTTAACTCTTCTCTTGCAAGTGCTCTTTTCACACATGATCCTACACCATCATGCTCTCCTTTCCCATGTCCTGCCTCAGTAAAACTCCAAATATGTTGTACACTTGTTTATTTGTGCATCCTTCTTAGCCAATAAAACATCTATGCATTCTTGAATTGTGATGTACAGTTGTCTGACCAAATGTAATGTTGATTGAATAAAATGTTCCTCTCATTCAAGTTCACATAAAACACCTAGAAACACCCTTGCACATATTCTGTAGAATGTGTCCGATCATCAATGATGTAGAAATGATACTCTCTTAATATTTTTCGATCTTGCTTAGTGCTAATCTGGAGAGTGCATGAATGCTATATGACATGAAAATAACAACTTGCACTGAGTTATACTATTGAGATCTGAAACCTCCATTTGTGGCTGCAATGTGTAATTCTCTGCGAAGTCAACTACTAAAACAATAGTTCCAAGTGGGAATGTGTCATTGATTAACTTGAATTTTTCATCTAACCATCAAGCTCTATGTGTGTTCCTTGCATACTCATAAACAATTTCCTCTCTAAATTTGACCAAATATTCTTTTACAGGTAACTGTTCTGTAACAAGCTCACACCTCTTAGATTCTTTTCCATCTTTTAATTGATATGCCACTGATTTATATTTGTTGAAACCAACCAATTATTTTCCTATTGAATCTGTACTCTCCTCATGGATACAACTTTTTAGATTTGGCAAGCCACCACATACGTTGCACGTTCCATCCAAACATGCTTTGTTATAAAAAAAAATTGTCTAGTTGATTTTTCACAAAATATTGTTAGAATAAATTCCCTTGAAGATTTTGGTGGAAAATTTAATCCACACTCCTGTAACATGATGTTAGTATGTAAAACATGACATATTCGACCAAAAAAACATCATAATGCATTGAAAATTCAACATGATGCCTACAACAAGTGGTACGTGAGTGATTGATTTTTACATAAAAGGGTTTGTTCATTTCAAATAATATTTGGCTAATGTTAATTTGTGGATTTTCATTTTTAAAATTAGATAACAATTGTGTTTGAGTCATATCTAAGAAATGTTTTTACACACGATTCACGATTACGAGAACATATTCTTCTTTTTACTGTATCTCTTTTATTAGGTGACACCATTGTGTTCTCATTCCAAAATTTTACAATTAATTCTTTTAGAATATCATATGTATTCTTCTCTTTCCATGGGATTCTACTAGAGAAATCCCAATAGTCAGTGTTATTGACTGACTCAAGAATTTTACGTCTCCCTATTGCTTTCATTAGTGTTTTTCTATTTAGCTTCAAAGCACTACTTGTTTTTCTAATCAAGCGTTTATTAAGCTGTTTTATCACTTACTATACAATTAGTAAGTGCACGCCATGTAACATTACTATTTTTGGTGCATCTGTTGGCACCTACAATTTGGTATGTTTTATGTATATTTTCAACAATTGACACATTTCGATCAACAACATTAGAAGTTCTTAACCCCATGATCTTCATTTTAGGTATCATCTTAATTAATTTCATCAATGTAACAAATAATTGACATCTTTGTGTGTCATTTAAATTCACAAAGTAATTATCCCAAATTCCCCTAGCTTTTCTTCTCGCATTTCTGTCAAGACATTTTTGTTAGGCATTGGTTTTATAATGTTTTCATCAATTTCAATTAAGTGAATTGGTTTTCTTCAAGAAAATGTAAGGAGATGTTCTAAGAGGTGAAGATTCATTAAGAGGGTTACTTTCTTCATTCATTGTTTCCATACAAATTTCAGGATTAACATTTGGATTCTCAGGTAAAGGTTCAACATTTGGATTCTCAGGTGAAATTTTAATTCTTGGATTCTCAGCTAAAACTTCAACATTTGGATTCTCAATTAAAGCTTCAACATTTGGATTCTCAGGTAAAGGTTCAACATTTGGATTCTCAGGTAAAACTTCAACATTTGGATTCTCAGGTAAAGGTTCAACAATTGGATTCATATCAATTTCTTCATCCATACCAACATTATCATTCAATTCAATATCAACATTCATAGCAAAATCATAATTCTCAGATACATTAGATACATTCGATACAACAGAAGTACCTTGCCTTGCACGAAGTTTTTGCATCCTCTTCACTTTCTTAATTCTCAAGCTCTTCCAATTTCTCCGGTGTCTTTTTATTGACTTTATTTACATCCTTATGTCATTTTTTTGTCACCCATGATTGCAGAATAATATATTGTGGGGTAGGGGACAAGATGAAGTACTAAAAATTTGTAAAGAATGTATAGGAATTTGTAGACTAGACAAAAATATGACAGAAAACCCTATGAAGAAGGGGAAAAATACATTGGGGGGACCAAATAAATAAGTAAATAACATAACATGCACGTACACATTTTGTTACGTTTCACTTTTTCCAAGCCATGCCTCGAGACTTGGATCCAGTTTGGATCCCCAAGCTTAAGGCATGGACCTACACAAAACAAGCAAACCACGTGTTTTTGTAGGAAAATGCAAAAAATCCAACTTTTCCACCATCATAAATCAACATAAAATGATCGATTCGTTTAAAAAAAATTATACCATGATGTAGAGCAAACTATCTAGTTTCTAAAAATATAATTTTTCAATTTTTTGACTAATATAAGGTTTCCATATTATTTATTTTCTAACAATGCCTTTTTATAGCTATTCTTTGAAGTTTAAACATGTCTATATTTTGTCGTATATCTTTTTTTGGGCTCATCGAAATTGAAAAAAAAATATACTAGCCCAAACTAGGCCAAATTCTATACACGCAATTCAAAAAAAATCTAATTTTTGATATTTTTTGAGGTAGTTAGGGGGGGGCACAGTCAAGAGCTCCGTTATGTTTTTAAATTTAAAATTTTTGTACTAGAAAAATCATAAAAAAATAATACTTGCTAAAAAAATCTAAAAAAATGCAGCCCAAACTAGATGCTCCTAGCTATCTTTCTACCAAAGGGTTTTCAAAAAAACTAAATGGTGCTCAAAAATTAGTGGGGGACACGAAAGTCACTCTGTTATGTTTTTTAACAAAAATAGGAGTACTCTGTTGGTATTTTAGTTATTTGACCCACTTAAAATTATCCAGTTTTCAATAAAATTTAGTATCTTTGAAACAAGTCTCAAAATTCTACGATTCATGTTTATACAATATCTTCCAATTTTGAGTGTAACTATTTAAAAAAAATAGTACAAATTGAAGTTTTTTAATAGAAAAATGTGTCCACGTAAGACCCCCTTTTGTCTCCCCAACTTGGTGCACTTACCCTATGATGAGCAGAGCTAGATTTGTAAGGAAAACTTTGGGGCCAGTTATCCTAATTGCGTCAACAAATCTTATCGTACAACCGACCAACGGGTCCCAAAACCCTCTTGCAAAACTAGTTTCTGAAGGCGTTTTCAAAGGAATGAAAGTGGTTTATGATTCTCTTATTGACGGTCTAGGGATAAGTGGCAGGGTTTTCAAATTAGCTCAAACTAAGCGGTAACTGTAAGGGGAAATCGATCACATTTTATTAAAATGAACATGTCACACAAGTGACTATTTAGCTAAGTGGCTTCGAAATTCAACTTGCTAGGACGCTAAATAAAATTAAAATGACTTGGCTAAGTAACCCTATGGTGTCTCACATTCTATGGGTCATGCTAGGTGTTTCAGGTTTGCGGTATACTTAGATGTGGCACTCCATGCACGTGAATTTCAAGATCAGAGTTTTTTTTAATTTGTTATTAGTTGTTGATGTCTTGAGATTTCACATCAAGGAAATATTTTGTCATTTGTTGGAATTATGCTCCCTATCATTCAACATTTAATTTTGAAAAAGATGAAAATGTTGATGTGAAATTTAATGCCAGTGAAAAGGGGAAAACCATACCTTTTTACAAAAAACTTGTGATCCCCGCGTTCAACGAGACCGCATCAACTTGCCACATTCACCAAGCACAAACCAAAAGACCAAGCATGATGAGCTCCACAAAACTGACAACTGGCCATAGTGTCACTGAAGCCACAGGATGAAAGTGGCGTCAACAGTGAACCAATTTCATGGATACATGCACCCGGTGAACCAACAAAACACAAACTCATTTTGATACATGCTCGAAGGAAGCTAACACTATTTTTGGAATTTTGGCTTTAAAACTTCCCGCAATTGGTTTTTTTTTTTCAATACCAACTCTTCAATAAAAGAGTTGATGTTATCAACCATTCTTTGCTGATCGTTGGGGGTTGCAATGGGAAGGTCCATCATATTATGCCTTTCACTTGAATTAAAAACTACTTGTAGTCTCATAAAAGATGAAAAGATATTTGTGGAAGATACAATTACAACAAACTGAGCATTTAGTGCTTGAGGAACATCAACACTTGACAACAAATGTTGGGATGTAGGTATAATGGTAGTGACATCATCTTGTCTAGCCAAAACTAAACCATTGCCACCTGGAATATTAAATAATGCAATGCCAATAAACTGTGTTGAAGTAGATGTTTCTTTTACATTTTTTTGAAGGTTTGTAGACTTATGTACATCAAAACCACCACTTACAGCTGCCTTACAAAGCTTATACTTCAATAACCCCCCCTTCTTTTACAACACATCAAAGGTAGATCGTAAATCTAAGCGATCCTTTGCCAAACTAGAACTATGTCTTCTATTGGAAGCAATTTCATCATTTGCAGTCTCTCATTGTCTCACCAATTTCATATCATTTGATCTTAACCTGAGAGCCTTTTCTTCTAGACCAAAGACTTCAGAAGAAAGCATATTTTCCCGCTCATTTGTAGCACTGCATTCAAGTTGTGCATTTTAAGATTCCATTCTCAACGTATTCAGTACCAACAGCTGAGCCTCAACCTCTTCTTCTCCACACAACAAACAAAATTTCAGCAAGCATACGTTTCCTCTCAGAGACAACTGAACCCGCTTCAACCACAATATAGATGCTTTCAAGCTTAGGACAAGTGAAAGAGATAAATCTTGGAGAGACATAAGTGGGATAACAAGAAAGGATGCTCTCAAAGTCTTAACCCATATAATGACTGCTATAAAAAAAGATGAAGAACATGTAAACTGGTAACTGCCACCTACAGTGAGAATGGAGCTACAAACATTATAGTGCACAACACAAGTGGACAGAAGAAGAAGAGGTAAAATCCGTACAACTAGAAACTATGCCCGAATGAAGCTCCTCCTAATCTTCATCATTATTCTTCCTCTTTTGCATACAAGAACAAAATGTCAACATGAATTAGTTTCCTTCCCTCCCATAGACTTTGAACTGAATTTAGATGTAGATACAGATTCATACCAATCAATTCGTATAAGGTAAAATGAGAAGACATTAAGATGACCATAAGAAGAGTTCTATTTAGCATGGTTCCCTATAATGTTCTGTTTATTGAATTATAAATGTACAGAGCAGAGCTCTGACTTATGCCAACGATGTACCTATCCAATCACTATTAAATTTACAATGTAGGCTTGAGTTTCATGTGTTTTAGCGCCTTGGATCCCAAATAGAGTGCTTGAATTATTATGCAAGGAAAAATATAGATCTGAAATAGGTTGCGAGGATGTGTCACTCTCCAAGGTTTGCAGCAATATGACAAGAACTGACATTGACAAAGATGGTGGAATCAGGCTATACACCTATCAATAAGATTGCGAGAGGTTTGGGGCACTATATATATATATATTTTCTATTTAATTGAAAATGTTAAAAATGATGAACATGTGGATTTATGCTTGAGTGTAGGGGATTTCCATACTCAGTCCTAGGACTGACACAATGTTGGTTGTAGATACTCCGAACAAGAGGAATTTTATGGATGTGATATGTTGTAATTAATGAGTTACCATTGTAAAGTTACATTCATCTTGCAATACATGTACTACCATAGAATAATGATATGTATTGTTGTTTAACAAGAATTGTTCTTTGTATATTTTGAAAAGGGAATACCAATGTGGCTATATTTTATAGTGTAGAATTGGATGTAAAGTTGTACTCAATGTCGTACCTATATTATAAAGATATTAAACTAATACTTTTCTGTTAATTATGGGCTTGTTTCCTTAACACCCACAATGCTAAGTAGAATCTCATCTCATTAAAACTATCAAAATTAAAAGAACGAGTTATAATGTTTATTGTACTTCCCCCATTTGGGTATTTTTCCAGGGTATAAAATATTGATCGTGTTAATAAAATAATCTGACCTCATTAATTATCTCTTTGATTCACACCGAAGATGTTTTATTAAGGACCTTTTTACCTGAATATTTGATGAGGTGGCGATTTTATGTCCAAGAGCGTTGTGAAACCTATCATATTGGGACTTGTGAGGTGATCATGTCTTGTTGTTATAGGTATGACCATATCATGAATAAGTTTAACCCCTTCTGCGTAATTTTTCCCTTCGTACCCTAATAGGTGGCCAAAACATATAACTAGGAACTCATTGCTATTGAGAGTGAACCCTTAAGGTGATGAAGCAAAAGTAGTTTGAAATGTGAAATTCGTCACTTAGATTCAAGGAAAAATATCTATAAGGGGAACATAGGTGTAATGTACCCTTCCATGCACAATATGATTATGAAAATATGAATTCCTAATTGAAGCAACAAATTGTGAATCAAATACAACTTAATTAGTTAACCTACATATTTGGTTGTAATAACTTGAACATTAAAATAATGTATTGTTAGTATCAAACAATGATATGAAATGTACTCAGAATAGGTTTTCTATTGATCTAGTAACCTTCTTCTTGTGAATTTTCATCCTTCTAATGAGAGTATTTTCCAAACCAAGTAAACACGTCTCTTTCAAACAAATCCTCAAGTCAAATATTAGAAGACGCATGTGTGTACGTATGTTCCAAATCACAATCATGCTATATAAAGTTATTTCCACAAGAGAAATGAGCGAATTCTAAAGGAACCACTATAGGTGAAATGTTAAATAAAAAACATGCAACCTAGTTGTAAAGGAATGAAGGGTCTCATGTTATGTGTTCTTCATACAATTATAGTCAACTAATAAAAATAGGATTGAGATAAATATTTCACCATGAATAATGATGTGTTGTGCGAAGTGCCTGTGAGTAAGTTTATCTTGTTGTGGGTTGTTGTTGTAATTTTTCATTTTTAGACATGTGGCTTTGATGTGCATCATGTGTTTCATGTTATATATGTGGGTTAATGGTTACACAAACGTCTCATATTTTATACACTATCCTAAGTGAGCCTATGTGATGTTATGTATCAAGCAATGTAAGCTAAGAAAAAAATTATCTTGTTATTATGTGTGTGTGAAATGTGAGCATGATACTCTATAATTGTTTTTTTGTTGTAGTCATGATTAATTGTTTTTTTGGTTGTCATAATTTTATTTATTATTAAAATTTAGAGACTAAGCAACCAACCAATGGAAAAAGGCACATGTCGAAGAATGAATGGGAATCAGTCCCGTAAACTTGTATCCAAAAAGACTTAGTTGCACATGATAAGGAATCCCAATTGCAAAGATCCTTTGGGATTTTCCCTTAAAAGGCTATTACCGGATAAATCCAAATAAGCCATACTCCCACAATACTTCAAGCCGCTGAGGAAGCCTCCTTGGTTAATAAAAGTGTCTCTCATGGGGAAATTCCTTACCAGTAAATGTCAAGCCTTTCCTATCTTTACTATAAGATTCTTTCCTATCTGCAAAATAAAATAAAACGGGTATGTTAAAAAGCAGAGATTATCGCTAGTCTACACTCCGGATTTGAACTGCAGAATGCAGGCAATGGAGATAATTTTAGGGCTGAGAGGACTTGCACTGGTGAACGACCCTCTGTTGTTCTCTTGTTTATTTACTGTGGTAAATTTTTTGTTAAGATTAAAATCAACTGCCTATAATTTTTAATTTTTTATTAAATGAGTTTAAGTTTTTAACTCCCCACAAAATTTATGTTTTAACTCAATCACAAGATTTGAGGGGTTGTCTTACATTAATATTTCCCCATTTATATTATGGAGAATGATAACACAAGTGGAAGGATCTGGAAGCACCATAAAATCTTGATTGGTGACCACCATTTGAATTAGTGTAAAATGGTTGACAACTTGACAGATAAACAGATAATCAACAAAGCTTTGATTTTATAAAACACGCACCTGGTGATGATTGATTAGATTGAAATTGGCTCTTTAATTTGTTGGATATAAATTTATTTACTTGTCTAGATTATACATGTAGGCCTAGAAATCGACACTCTGTGGGCTGTTTTTTAGGATTTTAATCATATTTTATCGGTAATAAATTTAGGTAGTCATAAAGAATGGCAGGCTGAAAATTTAAAAAAATTGTATAATTTTTTAAAATCACCTTAGTTGTTATTTACTGATACAAAATAAAATTCATTCTAGTTTTTATATACGGGTACAAAATAAAATTCATTAAATTTGAATTTGTTTTTATTTTCAAAAAGTGAATGAGCCAAAAATTTTATTTTATGGGAAAAAAATAATATAATTTCACGGGTAAGATATTAGACTCTTTCAATCCATATATGCAATTGTACATGTCTCTTGACATAAAGACTCTTTCACTCCATATATACAACTCTAGATGTTTCTTAGAATAGAGACTCTTTCACTTCATACAACCATAGATGCATCTCCGCATAATTACATCCTTATATTTATATCCATCTTCATTTAATGGTATGGCAATCACAAAATGTAACAACACTATCACCACCTACATAATAATACATTTTCTATGGAATCAATTTACACACTACCGTACACTATTGTTATGCAGTCTGATCTGAAACTAGGCTGGGCCACTTTTCCTGGACTGAATTTGGACAGGCCGTGGGCACAACACTTATGAGCTTAATAGATATTCTGCTTTCCTGCAGCTGCTTTATTTCTTCAAGACGAGACACAACTTCTTTCATGCCTGGTCTAAAATCCCTCTCTCTTGCAAGGCATTCAAAGGCCAATTCGGCAACTGCACCAACAATAACCTTCACCTCATGGTTTTTTTCAATCTTCAAATCTGGATCCACTAGTTCATCCAAAACGCCTTTCTTGATCTTTTCTATTGCCATATTAGCAAGGCCAATTTCGCTTCTATTTCGGGTTGTATCCACGGGTACTTTAGCAGAGATGATTTCCATCAAAACAACCCCGAAACTGTAAACATCAGACTTTTCGGTGAGTTGGAAGCATTGATGGTACCCTGGATCAAGATACCCGGGCGTGCCTTGTGGAGCAGTTGTGACGTGGGAGACATTCACGGGCACCAATCTGGAAAGCCCAAAATCTGCAACTTTTGCCCTGAAATTTTCGTCCAGAAGAATGTTATTGGATTTCACATCTCTGTGATATATGGGCGGATCCATGCTGTGGAGATAGGCCAAGGCCTGAGCAGTTTCTGTGGCAATCTTCAAACGAGTTTCCCAAGCCAAGCCTCTAAGGCTTCTTCGGCTGCCATGAAGATGATCCCACAAGGTCCCATTTGACAGGAATTCGTAAACAAGCAGCAGCATCGGACTCTGTGGACATGTACAACCGTAAAGACGAACAAGGCTTGGATGAGACAGGGATGACAAGATCTGTACCTCGTTGATAAATTGTTCCACTCTCCTCGAGTTTTCCTGGTAAAGCCTCTTCACCGCCACATCTCGTCCGTCCTGAAGTTTCCCCAAATAAACTGCGCCAAACCCTCCATCTCCAAGTTCGTTATCTTCGTGAAAGAAATTTGTCGCCTGCTCAAGTTCTTGATAAGAGAATATAGACAAACTACCCAGCATATAGCGACCTGCTTCTACGTCGCTTCTGTAATACTCGCTGAAATCGTTACCCAGGCCCCGTGACGTCGGACGCGGTTTTCTCCTCCTCACATAAAAAATATAAAACACTACTACTGCAGCTACTAGCGCAACGCCTCCGACGGAGCAGCCTGCTTTTTATAGAAACGTAAAATACCATTCGGATTACTTAGGGAAAGAAAATAAATCAACTGGGTAGAAATTATGCGTGAGAGAGATTGAGGATTCTTACCGATAATAATGATAATTTTCCTCTTGGACTTGTCTGTAAATCAAGCACAAAAATCTGTGAGTAATGGCTACTAAGAAAATGGCAAGCTCATATATCAAATATCAAGAAAGACAAATCTGCAAAAGATTTGCCATTGCACTTACAACAAAACTCCATCGAACGAATATCATAAGCACAACGCCCACCATTCAAATCGCACTTCGTGCAATTTTCGCTGACATTCCATTTGATTCGGAACTGAAACCCATCTGAAATTTCGACCTGAACAGGAACACGGCGTTTTCCTGACTTCTGGACCGGAACTACAACGCGCGACTCACATTTCCTTTCCAAACCAGAGTCGAATTTCGAACTGTATTGCCAAGTATGGTTACATGGTAACGGAGACCAATCTCTGATTGTTTCAGTAGCGCACCGTTGCAGCAGAGTTAAATTTTGATATCCATCCCTAAAACGAAATTGAGGGTTAGACCAGAATGGCGCTGTATGGTTCATCAGCGATGGATTGCATTTATTTTCTTTTTGACTCCCGTCGATTAATGTCATGTAATGATCGGAATCATTCACTAATTTGTTTGATGGCATTAAGTATTCAAGCGGGACCTGTATGTGGTATTGATGGCCGCTGATATTAAGTAGAGGCTTCAGTTCTTCATAATCACAGTCGAGCTGAAGCGCAGGGTCACCGCAGCCGCTGTTCTTCCATCCAAAAGGATATCCGAATACATAGCTCCCACATTGAAACACTTGACAAGCTCCACACGAAGAAGCGAGCCATGATATTAATATTGCGAAGACTAGATTGAAAGGATGAAATGATAACGCTTCCATTTCCAGAATGGTTCAACCAAAGATAAGATAACTTAAAAATGCAACCCATCCAATCTTCACGGTGAAGAGGGGAACATTAACAACAGCTTAATATGACGGAGAGGTCGAAAACTACAATAAAAGTCAGAGAGTCAATGTTCCAAGTTTGGTGTGTAGACTTACATTTAATAAGTTAATTGACCCGACTGGACCGTCGCTCATTTAATTCCACGCGCTTTGTCCACATTTTAGAAATCGCGTATGGTCACATAAATTTGACCTTCGTGTGGATAAAAGTTCTGTTTAGACGAGAGGAGGTTCAATTTTCGACACTAACATTTATTTATTTATTTACGAGATGTTCATAATTTTCATATACAAAAAATATATAATGTCATATATATTTATTATAAATTAGTAATTGCACATGGGTAGTGTAATGTGAATGCCAATAATTTCAATATTATAGTGTAGTGGAGGACACATGTTGACAAAGAAGTTGATGAGAGCATTGTTTTGTCAGGTTCTTTGGTTACGTGAGAACACAACAAGCTCTGGGACAAATCTTTTGCCTTAAATAATGTCATTGAAACCATTTGAACCTACACCATTTTAAGGGAAAATCATTTACACTTAAAGGATAACCTTTTGGCCCTTACAAATAAGAAATTTTGCATACAATTGATATTGTGGAATGGAAAATAGATCTTTCTTCTAAAATTGTTAGTTTTTGTCATCTTGATGTGGGAACTCAAACCATACCCTTTGCTTAGAATTTTCATGGGAGGATTTTTTTTGTCTACTTGTTTGATTACACAAGAGAATAACATGTTCTCGAACTCATCTTTCGCCCCACAGAATTTCACCGAATATGGAAAAGAAAGAAGTTAAAATCTATTTTGGCATCAACCATCTAACGATGACAAATTTGTTAGAAAAAAGGCTTGAGAATTTACACCTTGGATTATGTTTCCAATGAAGCCTCTCATGCATGTTACGAAGTGAGCACAACACAAGTGGAATCAAAGGGGACTTTACCAAGTGAATCCAAAGGAGATGGGAAGCCCAATAGAAAACACCCAATAGCTCAAATCCCTCCTCATCCATTTCTTAAAGACCATATAAACACAAAATCCTCAAGACAACACATTAACATGTGAACATAGAATGTGTATACGAACAATGCAATGGATACACTGTAAGGAGGAACAAAGGGAAAATATTGTGGGAGGAAGTAGGGTAATGAAGAAGGAGATATAAGCACGAGAATTATAGGGGAAGGGAAGATTTCAAAGGGAAAGTAGGTGATCCTCTTTTTTGTTTCAAAATTCATGTATGGACCACGTTTCTTTTGTGCAAATTTTTTGAAGGAGAAAGGGGGCACAAGATAAAAATCCTTGAGGCAACATATTCGGGACGTAACATTGAAAGTAAGCCCTTATCATGCAATACTTCCAATGCCTAATCAAACTTATCTATTGATCAAATTATTATCGTCAGTGTTTGAGAATGCAACTTGGCATTGTTCTTATTATGTTCTCATTTCATGGTGAAGCTCACACATTTGTTCACCTTCCTCTGGGTTGATCAGTTTTTGATGCATCAAAATGAAAGGTCATATCACAATCCTGAATATTTAATTTAAAATTATTTTTTTTTCCTTTCCATATATGATTTGATTACTTGGGAGATCTTATCTACATATCTAGGAAAAATAGGTCATGTCTGCTATATAGAACCACCTCTATTTATATGTGAGGTGCCCTATATATATGGGCCCTTCATCAATAACCTCAAATTCCTCTCCCCACAAACCAATTATAGTGAATTCTCCCTGACCTAGAAAAAAAGAGAATTTAGAAGGATGCCTCAACAATTTTTTGCACATGTGACTCAATCAATAGCTTGATGAAATCTATATAGAATCGAAAATACCTTATATATCCATATGATTCCCTCCCCCATACTTCCCAATAACCTATAATCCTCTCCTTTATATAGCTAAGATGGGGGAGAAGCGAGCTATTTGAGATATAGGCACACCAAGAATGATAAGTTGGTATCCACATTCTCAATGGGGGAAGATTCATAGTATTTTCTTGAACTTTGTGTCCCTTGATATTCTAAGGACCGTGATGAAAAAATATGGAACCTACTAGAAAAATGTTTGAGCTCTAATATTTCATAGAGGAGGTTTTGAATTGATTTAGACTTCCTTTTCTTTTATGATATGTAACGATTGAAGGAAAATTCAGCAGATATGAAAGTTAAATAGTGATCACACTCTTTATACCATATTAAAGGTTAAGTAGTGGAAATAAATATTTCCAATAGATAATATATTTTGATCTAGTGTCAATCCTTTTGATTTATGTATTTTTAGCACCCATGCCATTTTGAGTGGTTACTTCCAATGATTCTCCTATGTAGCAATATGAATTAGAAAATATGTAGGGTTGATGATATACTATGGGAGGATAAAATATGTTATTATGTTAATACCCCCCACACAGAGAGGTGTGCATGTGTGTGTGTACACACACACATATATGGAACTATGGTGATTTTGTGCCTAGATTGTAGACAATGTGAACAACATGTCCAACACAAACATTAACTTACCCCATGATTTCACACACAAATTGAATGTCAATATAGTGTATCGATTTTTTGCAAAACACAATAGTCTCCAATTCATTTTTGTTGAGGTTAGGAAAGAGCAATTGTCTACTTAGTATTTTTTTAAAAGAAAAGTAACCACTCTAATATTTTAAGTTAAATATGTGATGAAACCAATGAAATGTGCATTGCCTTACCAATATGAACAATATCGTTTGGATATGTGTTTCATTTTATAAAAATAAAAATTAATTGTCTTAAAATCATGAACATGTAAAATGCTTTAGCTTATGAGTCTCATCAATAATGATATGCGGCAATTTTTGGGTCTCAATAAATCAAAAAATCACGTGGGAACATCTAATGATAGTTAAAATCTTTCAACCAAGTGCATGGCACTTTCATTCTTGAAATTCCTAAATTTGTAATGAGATATCAAATTGATGAAGGGTTAAGGGGGAGCTAACATGGATCTTCTCAAAAACATGCTTTCTATTTCCATTCTTGATATTTGTTAACATCATTAGCAAAAAAAATGAACTACAAATATCTTAGCCTTTGAAATGTATTTTTTAAGTGTAGAGCCAAATTTTAGTATGAGATTAGTTTTCAATCATAAAATTGGATTATTATAGGGTGCTTGAGTATTTCTAATTATTAGCCTCTAAATTATGTTTTTAATGGCATATTTCCTTTTTTGGTCATTTTTTTGTCACATGTTTTGATATTTTACATCGAATAGATGAATGTAACCAAAAATTACATTTAATTTAAATTAGAAAAAAAAAAAAAAAAAAAAAAATCTTTTTTTTCAAGCAAGTAGATATTGCAATTACTCAATCTAAAATTGATAAGATCATAGAAAAACTAGTCACATAGTTAATTGTCATTGTTTGTCACTCATAGAAGGTGTCTTACTAGATGAAATTATATGGAAGTGCTTTGTTAGGTGTTGTTATCCCAAAACCACCCCAGGTAATTTTGGTGCTTTTACAAGACAATGGGCAAGAGTTTCAATGTTAAATAATAAAGAGAGAAGGACTTAGTAATTTTCAAGAAGAAAAAAGTCCCTTTGGTTGGTTGAATCAGTCATTGCTGGAACAGACATAATGTTCTTTTGTTCCTCTAGTTCACTAATTTACCTCTAAGTCCACAATGCGCTGCAAATCAGGTAAGTTGGATCTTCATGGCACTATTGGAAATGTTGCCATGTTCATTTTCTTCCCCATATTAGCACTTCGACCAACAAGGTTCAAGTTGGGCAAGGCATCAGGGTAGTTAGACGTTACAAGCATAACTGAAATAGTTCTTACCTTTTGTTACTTCCCCAAAACTTGATGGAGTGATGCAGGGTCGAAGGGAAATGTAATTTATTAAGGAAGGTGGAGAGGGAACTGATAGAATAGTTCTATTGTTCTATCAAGGTTCATCGATCGGCTAAAGTAGCCAATGACAAGGTACAAGGGAAACACTACAGACATGTCGGGTACCAATGAAACCACTATAACAATTCAACTATTCCATGCGTTCGCTGATAGTCTGAAATCTCCGCCAACAAAGGAAAAAGCACAAGTGTGAGGTATGTTGGGCCAAATGAGCACGAATAGAACTTTTGCACAATTCGCTCACTTCCCAATAACCTGATAACTCTACCCAAAGGAAAAAACAATAAAGCAGTAAATATGGGTATGCAGGGAACAGTTCCAAGGTTCTCCTAGTTCATCGAAACCCCACATTCCCTGACTGTTATGTTGTTTCAACAGAAAAACATGAAAACATTATTTTTTTGGGAATAAAAACACCATTTTGAGCACCTAGATGCATTCACCCACTTCAACCACTAGGATTTATTGTTGAAGGGCGCTCATACCTTATCTAATTCCTTTAATGGTGAGTACATGAGAAAATGAAGGGTGGCCATGCTCAAACTAAAAAAATGATGGCACAGGGTCCTTGGTTGGGTGATTTCATTCAATGCCCAGTTTGACTCCACATTTTCCTCCTTTCTCTCTCTCTTTTCACATTTCATATAATTGTACATGTTTTACACATTTGAAGGGATTTTCTCTGCAATATTTGGAGCTCTCCTTTGGATTTTTTGCATTTTCCACACATCTAGACCTATGCAAATATGTTTTTGCAAGTTTTACAAACCTGTCTTTTAAATGCAAGTGGGAATTCCTTTAAATGATGATAAATTTACATTCATCCCTTTGAATTCTATGTATTTTATGTGAATCTCTTCCCTATTGCTATATTTTGAATCTATTAACTTGTATCTTGTAAAACTTTGTGTTTCCCTTTGATTCTCACATATATGGTTCCATTTGTGTCTCTACAGGTCAAATTTGAACCTTTTTTTAGCTTTGGTGCATCAAACCATTTCATTTTGTATTATTTTTCTCTCTTTTCAACCCTGGTTCCTACAAATGTGTAGTTTAGATTTAGTTTAGTTACATTTTGAAGCTATAGGTTATTTTGTAGTGGGCTAAAAAATAAGGAACCGACCTTCTCTGGAGGTTTGTCTCAATTTTTAAGGTCCCGCACTTGGATACATTCCCATGTTACCCATACCCTCTCATCTAATGAATCTTTTTCTAATTTTAAAATTTTATATACGTCAATTCAACTTCCCTAGGTAATCCATAATGCTAATGTTTAACCTTTGGAAGCATATATAAGCAATTCTAATTCACTTTATAACTCACTTACATTCTCATAAGCTCACATTGAAAATATTTACACTAAAACACTAAAGGATCTCATAAATATTCCTAAATAAATTGTACATTAGTTATAGAAACCACCACATAGCTATAAATCACTCAAACTAGGTTCAAGTGTCTAGCTTACTCCATTTCAAGGAAATAAAAGGTCATAGGGCCATTTATTATAAATAAACAAGTCATTCTATGCATTGTCAAATTTATTCAATGGAAAAAGGGGATAGGTATTAACATTTGAAACACACCACATCAACTACTACCATGTTGAGTGCATTTTCTACTTTATAGTTAGCCTGCTACTTTGTGTCAAGAGACATGAGGGCACACACAAAGAGTTGGCTTAGATTGCATACACTACTTATACCTAATCTAGGAGAACTAATTTAGACTTTCTCTCGATTGAGGAGATGTAGTGAAACACTTGGATTGGTTCAGTAGGGTTTAATTGCCAAGGGTAGTATAGCCTCACACACACACAAATTTATCATTTTGTTGTCTAATGGTTTTATTTGTTTCAAGTTACTAGGGTTTCTATTTGTTGTAGGCCATTACAGATGGTGCCGAAGTTGTGTGATCCCTAGTGATGGATAGCGAAACTAATTTACAGGCTAGCAAAGGGAAAGAAACATTGCATAACCCTACTACGCATAGGTCCAAAACCAGAAAGAGAAATCTTAGACAATATTATGCCCCATTCTAAGTTGTATGGTCCTAAACAAGATAATTTTTCAAATCCAAATCTAGAGATGAAGCATTTCTAGATTCAAAACAACCTTCACCTAGTTTGTACACCTAGATAACTTTTGTATCACTATGCACAACTAACTAATTATTTATTATCTATTATGAAATATTTATATGATTTCATCATAGTGTAAAGTATTTAAATATTTATTTTGCATTGTATGATTATTATTTTTTAATTTATTAAGGTTATTCAACCTATAACATACCTTACATTCTCATATAATAAATCTCACTAATAGATTTTTAGGGTGTAAATATTTGGCGAACTTGATAACTTCTCTTGTGCAATATTATCTTACCCTAGGGTTTAATATTTCTTCAATATTATAGGGTTGGTATTCCCATATGATTATGATCTCTATATATTATATGCCCTAAATATGGTTTGCAAAATTTCTCCTAGGGTTTCATGCTTGGATCTCTTCTTAGGGCTTCACTTTAGAGTCCATTTTTAGTAAAAATACATTTTGTCATATATCTATATAAACAAATAAATTTATTTTTAACTTCTTATATGTTATTTTGTTTTTTATAAATTAAATGAAATCCTTTTTGTTTTCTTCCAAATTTTTAGCAATTTTTTTTGGAATTTTAAAAATGACCATTTTTGGTAATGAGGGCATGATTGGAAACTTATTAAATTATTTAGAAGTTTTTGTTCATCATATTAAGCTCCTAAAATACCTCTCCTAGTTTCATAAAACCATCTTCTATTTTATGAAATAGTAATTTTATTAATTTGACGAATGTTATTTTTTGCTAAATATTACTTTTGGGATTTCCTTTGTTACTCACTTTGAAGTTACGAATTACTCTTATCTATCTCCATGAATTCAATTTGTGGCTCTATTTATTATAGTTATCATTTCTCTATAGCTACATAATGTGTAAATTTATTTGTCAGTGATATGAAAGAGTAAGAAAAAACGTGGAGCACGAGGATCACAAGGGACAATGCAAACATCCACAGAAATGCAAATGGAAGCGTGACAAGATTTCGAGAGGAGCGAGCATCAACCAAATGTGCATGAAAAGATTTGACAAAGGGGCATAACCTTGTTACAATCCACAAACTCTCACTCTATCTCATAGATCTGAAGAGGTGTATATAGAGAGGGTGTTGAGTAACCCTCAGCGGTGTAATCATGACAACCTGAGTGGATAGGGGGAGTTACATTCCTATAATAGGAAAGTAACTCCCAATGATGAAACTGATGCACTGACGTATAAGGGAATCTCAGGATGACCCCTAAATGACATGCAGACCTATGATCTCACCTAAGTGAGATGACTCACCTGCTGATGTGGAAAATGAATCACACCAACACCCCCCATTCATCGTAACTTAGGATGAGTCAAAAATTTAGAAAAGAGAAATGGGTCCCAAAATAAGAGCTTGATGAGGTACTCATGCACAACAAAGAATCCCAAGCCGTGAAGGAAAATCTAACGGGAAAAACATTCACCACAAGAGAAAAAACACACTCTCTAATCTAAGAAAGATGCCAACGATGGGTCCCGGCCGCCGAGGAGCCTGATAAGGTACCCATGTACAAAAAGGAAATCTCTTGGAAAAAAGAAGAAGAGAGAGATGAGAGGAACAAAAAATATGACATGGATAGATCTGAACTCTGCAACTCTAGGAAGTCTCCCAGAAGAGTCTTGATGACGTGGTCCTCTGACTCTGGACTGAAGAAGAGCCACCCATAGTGAAATGTGTTCCTATCCTTATAAAGGACAAAAATGGAGTGCTAGAAGTCCACCCACACCATGAAGGAAACCAAAGGCAACAACACAAAGAACTCAGAGTCTGGTCCATAGAAGTGTGACATAGGTCTAACAAAAAGGTGTCAAGGAACTGAAGGTAATTCCATGAGTGTACAACTATCAGAATGAAGAAGAGAGACACCCACAGAAAGTATGTCCAAATGATGTGAAGGAGACAATACAACTCCCACAATAGAAAAGGGATCAACAAGCAAGGTGGTATCAATGAAGGTCTCCTGAAAAGTGGAAGTGATCATATTCTTATAAGGGGAAATCCCAAAAACGAAGATGATGAACTCCTCTAAGGCACCTATAGAAGGATGGGGAACCTGTAGTGCATCACAAGTTGACTCTATGAAAATATGACCAAGGTCGAGCAAATAATCATCCCAACAGGGGCCTCGAAAAATAGAAGAGCGATGTCAAACATGTATAAATCATTCAATGAAGGTAGAGGAGTGGAAGGGGCCTCACACACTTAAATTGGAAAGGAGGCTGGTGCAATGAATGTATGAGGCTAAGAAGGAGTCTTCTCAATGTCGGATGAGATGGGAAGGGTGAAAACACTCATATGAAATGTGAGAAAAGGAGAAGAGAAGTCCTTTGTAGTACTCTCAGTGTCAGAAATGGGTGCACAATCCTTATCATTAGAAGAAAAATCAAACAAGTCAGAGTCAGTGGAATTGTCATCACATGAAGAACAAGAGGAGAAAAATAAATCATACTTTTGTGAAGAGATGCTAGAAGGCCAAGGTGAAGCAATGTGGCACTCAACGAAGGAAACAAGTGTAGGGAGAGTGTCATCAACTGAGCAATCAAGATGCGAGGGAGAACAGGGGGTAACAATCACATCTGTCTCATAAAAGGGGTCTCTAATGGAACACGAGTATGAAGAGTGAATGGAAGCATGAATATGGTTAACAATGAGCTCTGTAGAGGTATCAGTAGATGAAGGGTCTCCAAACAGGGAGTGAAAGATGCTCCAGATACAGTGGGGAGGATCTGAGTTGGCCACGTGAATGCACAGAGGTCTGGTGATGAACAACATCAAATGACTACCAACATGGTCACAAGTGTTAAGAAATTTCAAAAGATGATTGGAATCAGTGGGTGCAGGAACTAGCCCAAGCAATAAGTGTGTATAACCCTTGTAGGCGAAGTAGTGTTCCATAGAAGCACGCCATGTTGAATAGTTCTCTCTCCCAAGAAGAAGTGGCAGAGGCTATAATGTGATCCAGTGACGCTCAAGCCTGGAAAGAGAATCCTCCATGATGCGAAAGTGGAAACAAGAATTACAATATGCACAAGAATAATGGTGCAGGAATGCAAGATGTCACACTTAGCCGATAATGTGTTTGTAAGCAACACAACACCCGAGAAGAACTACGAAACTTTATAAGATAGTGTGTGATTACAATATGGTGCATTCATGCAACATTAGACAACTGACCACTCACCTCACAATAGGTGATAAGTCGCACAAGATTGGAGGCCACAATGGGGTCCTAGTCAAAAGTAGAGGAACACATGCAATCAGGCACAAAAGAGTGTAAGAAATAGGGTACAAAACACTGCACAATTTGATAGAAAAGGCATCTCATGAAGAAAAAGAGAAGAATTTCTTACCGCAAGGATGCAACGAATGCTTCCACTAGCTACAGGCAAAGAAGAGCGCTACAATGCAGTGAGCCAGAAAAAGTGGCCCAAAAATACCAATAACCTTATATGTGGATCCCAGAAAAATATACTCCCACCTTGTAAAAATCTGAATTTTTATGTTTTTCCCTTATACAATGCTCATATACTGTGAAAAAGGGTGAAAAAATGTAAAAAATCCAAAAAAATGGAAAAGGGAAGATTCGGTGCAGAAGGGATGCAAAAGGGCTAGAGGATCCAGATAGCTCGGTGAGATGAGCTGGGAATTGGCTTGGTAGGTCAAAAAACCAACTTTGCAAGTTAGGCGGTGGGAGCTCGTGAGTTGCATGGAGAATGGGGTCTGCCAAGTTAGGTCGGCCAAGACGGCCAAGTCAGAGACCACGTGCAGCAAGCGGGAGTGGTAAGGATGGATGGTGTCACGTGTATGTTGGAGCATGAGTGACTGTTGGAAGGTGGGTCCACAAGCTGATCGAGGGAATGAATGGGCTACATGTGTTTAGATGCGATGAGATAGTCAAAAGATGAGCTATACATGGGATGACAAGATGATATAATGGTTGTGTTGAGGTAATGCTGTGGAGTAGGTCATTGTGCAGAGGATGGAGCCTGAGGTTGGTGAAACTGAGTTGTCACATGGAGTGGCTTGAGCTAAGTCATCGAACGGTAACCGTTGGAAGGGCCGGTGAGTAATGAATTAGCTAGGAGGAGGCCACGTGTTGACAGGACCAAAGGATACACCAAGCTCTGAAGGTGATTAGAAGGTGTAATGGTTGGAAAGATCAAGGTGACCAGTGCCCGCAACACATGGAAGCAAACCAGAATGATGTTGAGGAGATGAAGCAGGAGATGATTGGAATGAGCCAGATGAGTAGTGCAAAGGATAGAAGCTGTAAGAAGGCATGCGTGGAACCAAGGTAGAGAGGAGTTGAAACTAGAATGAGAAGGTTCTAATGAGCATGATGGTGGAAAGTAGAGTTGAGTGCACGAGATCCTAAACAATGCAGTCTCTAACGCAGGAAAGGGCCATGCAAATTTACTAACAAACGGAAAACGTGGGGGTGAGGAACAAGATATCGAGCATGGAAAACAATGTAAGAAAGTAAACCAGAGGCCTAACAGGTGCAGAGAGGGGCTGAGGTAGAAATCAACACAGGTTGAGAATGAAAAATGGTGAGTCGAATATAATGCAGCAAGCCCAACTGAGAAGCTTAACAGAGTTATGTAAGAGGTTCTCGGGAGGTGAGTGAGATAGCTCGGTTTCCAACTTGACTAGTTGGGGCTGAGATAGGAAAGAAAAATAGCTTAGATAAAACCTTTAAAAGAAAAAAACCAACACTTAATCTGAACAAGCTCTGTAACCTGAAATAGTATAACACCTCCAGAAAACATATGCAAGGCTGGAAAAATAACTCAAAACCAAGAACACTCGAAAAACAAAATAAGCACCTGAACAAGGACTTTAAAAATCTTGAATCAATGCACCGAACACACAAACAAATTAACCATTATGAAAAACAATGTGCGAAACCTTTTTATCATGACCGAAAAGCCAAAAAAATGAAGCACCAAAGAGTTGTTTAGATCCACACGACGTACGCTTTGATACAATGAAAGAGTGCATGAAAATGCAAAGCATGAGGATCACGAGGGAAAATGTGAAGATCCACAGAAGTGTAAATGGGAACGTGACGAGATCTTGAGGGGAACGAGCTTCAACCTAATGTGCATACATATATTTGACAAAGGGGATGAACCTCGTTACAATCCACAAACTCTCACTTTATCTCATAGATCTAAAGGGGTGTACATATATAGGGTGTTGAGTAACCCCCAGTGTTGTAATCATGACAACTTGAGTGGAGAGGGAGAGTTACATTCCCAAAATAGGAAAGTAACTCCCAATGATGCAATTGACGCATTGATGTGTAAGGGAGTCACATGATGACCCCTAAATGACACGCAGACCTACAATCTCACCGAAGTGAGACGATTCTCCCGCTGATGTGAGAAATGACTCACACCAACAGGATAATAGTTTAAAAGACGTTTTTATGTAATATCCTATGATTCCTTCATAATACATGGAAAAAACAATGACATCTTTCATAAGGGTATCCTAGAGTTTATTTAAGCATTACAATATGATTCTAAGTGAAAAATCTATGAGTATCAAGAAAAAATCTCTTGAGTATGAGATAACACATACAACAAACCCTTACATGCCCATTTCAATCATGTCTCTACACAAACTACTAGATATAATTCAAACAATGTCTACATTTGTGTAAAATTTGCATCATTTTTTGTTAATTGGGCAACAATTTGAAATAATAGTAATAGTGTAAAACTGGTTATTACATTCAAAATAAAGGGATCCAATGTTTATAGGCATTGAACATCCGTAACACGAATAACAACATACGAATAATACAAATTATGAGAATCATTATTCCCAACATAATGAAAATGATAAAATAATATCTAGCCAACAATAAGAACAATATAACATACATGAGTAAAAGTTACCCACATACAAAATAATATGATGTAATTAATCCTAACATTCCCCATTTTATTCATCATGGTCTCAAGTGAACAAAAGAGAAATACCATGAATGCCTCAAATTTGTCTTGGCAAGTGACTTTTTGAATACATTTTCATGTTGTTCTAGTGTCAAGAAAAAGTGGAGTTGTATGTTGTACTGTAGAACACATTTTTGTATGAAATGTACTTGTACCTTAAAGTGCTTTTTCCATTCATGAAAAACTAGATTGTGAACAATTGTTATAACACCTTCATTGACAACATACAAGATGGCCGATTTATTTTGTGGTACTCCTAGTCCTTAAAGTATTCTGAGAAACAATGTACCAAAAATTGTTATAAAAGTACGTTGTTGCATTTCTAATATTTGACTTAACTTTATACCTCTCAAAACACGTGTTCACTACCATCAAACAAGGAGGCTATAAAGTCTTTGCACAACTGCACATTTTTGGTCATTACAATCCATCCCTTCTTCAGTCCGCTACCCATGATGTATCCATATCGCTTCACAAAAAACTCCTCCTATAGTGTGATATTATACTTCAGTGGAAGATTGAAAAACAAATTTTTGATTCTTGCTTCCCCATGATATTGGACTAGATCCCAAAGAGAACACATATCCAAAAGTGGATTTCCTATCATCAATATTTCTTGCATGATCTAAGTATGAACACCTTGTTAAGAAGAATTGATCATTATCCTTATATTCTATGCCAAAATCCATCATTCCTTTAATATATCTCAAAATATGCTTTTCTGATATCTAGTGACACATCCTTAGATCTTGCATGAATTATGAGAGATATTTGACAACATAAGTGATGTATAGATTGGTGTAGGTTGTTAGTGTAGGATTTATTTTCCTCACTTTATTTTTATTATCCTACTCGGGGTATTCCACCTCACTTGGAGTTTCCCTACACTTATGGGATATGCTTTCTTAGGTCTATACTTGACTACACTATTCTAGGTGTCGGCTACCACTTGACTACACTATTCTAGGTGTTGGTTACCACTTGACTACACCATTATAAGTGTTGGTTACCACTATTATAGGTGGATATTACCATGATTCTAGGATGAGGTTACCCATTCACCTCCTATACGTACATCTCTTGCATTATTTTGTTTGATCGTATTGATTTGGAGCTATTTTTGTGTTATTGCAATTATCTCTCTTGTATGCTTTCTTTGTTTTGTCTTGGAACAATTCACATCTCACATCGTTCACATGTGCATTCTTCAAACCAATAGATCCGTGGTGCTTCTCCGATATAGGTCAAATAAATGAGACTCTTAATTAATCATTAATGGAGAGTTTCATTCACATGAGGTGATGGATCTGTACAAGGCAATTAAAGTTTTTCCTCCATGGGTGTAGTAATTGGTTTACATTCCATCATTTGAAACTTTTTTTATCATTTTATTGGTGTGTTTTAGCTGAGACATAAAAAATGTGCTTCTCTTTTTTCCAAACTTCTAAGGAAATAGTGCAATATCCCAATATTTTTCATGTCAAATAATTGGTTAAGATATTTCTTAGTAGCATCAATCATCTTTACCAAAATGCTAGTGATGAATAGATCATCTAAGTTCACAAAAATTATCACAATATCCCCCCTTTATTTTTGAGGTAGGGATTGGGGTAGAAGGATTTCTCCAGATCCTGTGACAAATTAGATTCTCATCAATCTTTCATACCATTCTCGTGTATCTTGTTTAATACCATACAATTATTTGATGATTTGACATACTTTTCTTTTCTTTTCCAAGTATGAAAAAACCTTCTATTTGAATCATGTATAATTATTCCTATAAGTATATATTAAAAAATCACTTTTTACATCCATTTGGGTGACTTTCCAACCAAACCATGTAGCTAGAGGAAAAATCATCCTGATAGTTTTGATCTTAGTCATGGGAGAAAAATAATCCTCATAGTCAATGCCTTCTTTATGGCCATACCCATTTACTGCCAAACTCGCCTTGTGTTTTTCAGTATTGTGATTTTATTTATACTTCATTTTGAATATCCATATGCATCCAATCAGATTCTTCTTTGGTATAAGGTTTGTAAGCTCCCAATAATTTTTTAGGTGACTTATACTCTACATCTATGGAATTTTTCCAAGGTTTTTACTGTAGGGATTCCTAAACTTTGGAGGGATCAATAGGTTCAAAAATTGTACTCATTAAGGACAAATAGACCTCTTCAAGAGACATGCTATGAGTCCTTGGTCCAGTGGAGGATGTGTTTGGGACACCATCCAACTTTTTATCTTGTAGCATACTTATATACCACTTGGGTGTATATTAAGGTTCCTGTGTGTTTTGGTTCTGATTGTTCTTCATCATCTTCCTCATCATCATTATCCTCATTAGATTGATATGATCATTAAGTGATCTCATGTGGAAGCTCATGGAAGGTTCATATACACATTTCTTCTCAATTAAATCAAAATCCATACAGATGTATATCTGTTTCATTTGTATCCATAAATAAGCAATCAATTTCCTCTTGATTATACCCTAAGAAGATATACCTTTCTACTTTCATATCCATTTTAGTTATCTTCTTTTTGGGAACATGCAAACTAGATCTACATACAATTTTTTTAGATGTGTAATTGATGGATTTCACCTTGACCACGCTTCTTGTGGTGTTACCCCCATCAAAACCTATAATAGGAACGTTGTTTAGTATATGCATTGTCATCTTATGCTTAGTTGCTTCAACCTAATATTTTTTTGACAAGCTGGACCTGTCAATCATAAATCACACCATTTCCATGATAGTATCATTTATTTGTTTAAAAACACCATTTTTTGTGGTGTATGTGGAGGATTCATTTGACTAAAAAATTACATGAGTTTCTAAGAATTGTTTTAACTCATTAATGGTGCATTCCCTTTTTATTTGAACTGAGTATTTTTTATTTAATGACGAGTTTTAGTTTCAACATCAACTTTGAATTTTTTGAAATTCTAAAAATATTCATATTTTGTACAAATACAATATATCCACATTTTTCATGAAAAATCATCAACGTAGATCATGAAAAATTAATACGCTTGCATGACTAGGTCTCATAGGTCTGCAAAGATTGGTATGCGCTATATCAAATTTACCAAGGACCTAATAGGCACTATTCTAAAATAGTGCTCCATGTTATTTTCCTTGCAAACAATGTTGATATTTATATTTATATCTTTCTTGAGAGGTGGCAATCCTTTCACCATATAATATCAACGAAGTGTGTCGAGACATCCAAAAATTATGTGACCAAGTCTTCTATAACACAAATATATTGAGTTTGTATCCTTTGCCACAAGGGCCTGATTATCTCTCTGAACAAATTCAAGTTAGAACACTCTACCCATACTAGAAGATGATTTAACAATCTTGGAGCTTCTGTACTTATCTCAAATGAGAAACATCTCTTTACCACTAGTACATTCAAAATCAATGTTTAAATTATGCTCCAATAGCTGAATGATTGATAAAATATTCTTACTTAAACCATTGACATAGATTACTTTAGTTATCTTACATGTGTTAATTCTAAGAAGTAATGAAATGTTTCCAATACCTTGGAAAATCTATCTTGTATCATATCACCCAAAGAAACATGATTTTTGTTGTGCATGTCATTCAATGTGAAGAACCAAACCTTGTGTCTAGTCATGTATCGGGTTACATGAAAATTAATATAACATTGTGTGAAGTGGGTTCTTCAGGGGATTTGGTAGCATACATGAAGTCCCCATCATTAGAGTGATCTTCATGTTTAACAATGTTTCCTTGTCGTGGATTCTTCTTCCACTTTGCTTTTTCACTCCCTATAAATTATTTTGTTGTCCCCAAGATGATTATTATTTATTTGGATTCTTCACATTAGATGATACCTATTGAAGTGCACTGTACCAACAATATTTTGTTAGGTTGTGGACCTTGTTTTCATATTAGATGCATTGTAAATTGTACACTAAAAGGTACTATACACTCTTCATTTATTCTCGCTGGGTTTGGGGGTAGAAGCCCCAGAGATTTTTTTTTGGGAGTAACTGAAAATGTGGTTTTTCATATATTAATTATATGGGTGGTATCTGACCCATAGGTTTATGGGAAGTCGTGATGGGTTTGTTTCTTGGCCCATGGTATTGGTTCTCATGGTATTGTAAAAATGCTTAGGTACTTACCTATTGATGTGTTTAAAAATAGTTGGGCATACAATAGGGAGAGATATGGTGTGTGTGAATTCAAGTGTGTATTCAAGAGAGTTTGTTGAGCATAACTCCAAACAAGATCTGTGCATTGTAATTATGAGAAGACTGATCTGAGAGTGGATTGTACTCTTGTTGGCTTGTAATAAAATATGATCAAGTATTTCTTGGTGGATGTAGCCCACATTGGGTGAACAACATTAAATCGTGTCTTCTTATTGTGTGTTATTTATTTATGTTATTTTTATATTTATGTTCATAGTTCTTCTTGTTGTGATTATGTGGGATTATTCTGTAGTTATTTATATATTATCCCTAACATATTTTAGGTCATGGTCCTTGAGTCCCCAACTAAGACATTGTTTTTGTTGTTTGTTCCTTGATTCTACTGACTAATCGTCTTTTGGGGTTTCTTAAACGATTTCATCTTTTTCTTCCCTTTATAGTATGAAGCAAGACTGTGTTCCTCTTCTTCTTATTCTTCTATGTATATGGAATCTTCTTGTTTCAACATATTTACCAAATTCTCAAATGTCGGTGTTTGTCCCATAATAGTCCAAAGTGGTCATGAAGATCTTATATGAGGGGGAAAATACTCTCAACATGATGGATACAAGAGATTCATTTATCACTTCCCTTCCAATGCTTGGAGTGACACCCTAAAAGCTGTAACATGCCTTAAAAAGGATTCTATTTTCTCACCATTTTTCATTTTGAGATAATGTAATTGAATCTAGAGGTAGAGGATGGTATTCCTATTCATTGCCTAAAAAAAATGGTTCTCATCTTATCCCATGCTTCCTTGGTTGTCTTGGCATCACAAATGTGGGGTTGAAAATCATTTGAAACTCCAACTAGTAAGATCAACTTAGCCTTCTGACTAGCTATGCCAAACTTTCATTATCCATTTGTGTCATTTTCAGGGTGAATAAGAGTTATGTCAACTACATTTCATGTCTTCAAATTCAAATTCAAATCTAATTTTAGTCTTCCATGTAGCATTGTTGTCTCCTCTTAGCAGCCAAAAATATGGAAGAAATAATTATGGAGCATTTACAACTATTTTTGTAAACTGTGGGAGAGGGACGAGCTCCTTATCACTCCAAATAGGTCACCTTTTCTATATATCGTCAATATGATATACTAGAATTCTCTATATGTGTGTTTTTTTGATATACCCATCAATAGTGGAAGAATCTTGTCCTCTTGATATATACACTCATATGTGAGAGAGGAATTGTACTCGGTATTTAGATAGTACATGAAAGGGGTCCATCTAGTTAATGGAACTTGATTAGTGGCCAAAACCACATGTTAGGATATACATATAATGATTGTGGTAGATGGGAAGTGGATGGAGGGACAAATACATAAAACTATACATATTTCTCCTTGATTTATAAGGATGATGTAACGTACATCATGTTTACAACTATTTTATGAGTTAGATGCAGTAGTTCACATGATGAAAGTACATGTAAGAGCTTCACAGAGACACCATATATACTGAATGCTTATATGAGTTTTATAAAAGCTTGTGATTTGTGTAATATAATTTTCAAGAGGAGTAAACTATTAATTTTCAAATAATTACAATAAAAAAATTTCCCATTTACGCAAAAAATAGGCCCCCTCTACTAAAAAAACTTTGATTAACATTATTAAAGATTTTCATATACACAAGGCACAATGCTTAATGTTATTTAAACTTTGGCATGGTTTGGTTGAAAATAGAAGGAAATCCTACGAGGATGTGGAATAGGCTCGACCCTTTACCACATAATTTCTAATATCTTAGCAAGAGAGAAGTCACCAATTTAGCCAAGTTGATTTCCATTTATATGGAAGGGAGAAAATAGTACATAAAATGTATATAGTATTAGTTTTTTAAAAATAAAATAAAAATCCCGACCCTATTTTGAATGTTACTTTTACTTTATTGTGGAATGATGTTGAAGCTTCACTTCCAACCTTCTCATGTATTTTACTATTGGAACTACCCTTTATAATAATTGAATTTCGCATGTATTTTGAATATGAATTTAGGAGTAAATATCCATGCCGTCATGTTTTCCAAGCTATTTTTTTTTACATTGCCTTTAGAGCATTGATATTTTTCTTCCAATTAGGGATTCTACTTGCTTTGAATGGGTTTATGGGTTTATGTGACCACCACCACTGCAAAAAATATGGAGATCCAAATGAATGGTTGGACACAATTTCCAGGTTGATACTTTGTGAGGAGAGCACCACTATCATGAGGAAGGAGATGTGTCTTCACTTAACCCTAAATTGCTACCATCAACGGGATTTTTCTCTTGGGAGTGTAAAGATAAGTGTGGATCTTGTAGGTGCAATGTGTTGAAGAGATTTCCAAACAAAGGATGGATCTCCACTTTGGAGGAAGGTTATTAGTAACTCTAACTTTGGGATTCCACTAATTTTAATAGGGGTTTTGCCAAATTTAGAGGAAAAACTTCTGAACTATCTAATTTTTTAATCTTATTTTTATTTTGGAAATTGCTAAAACTTGCAAAAAAAATTAATGTAGGATAAAAAATGTTTATTTAAAACAAAAACTAGCTCACAATATGATTTCACATTTGAAGCAAGATGTGGTTCCTAGGTACTCCAATTTTCTCAACTTTTGATCTGAAACTCTTCAAATATTAAATTCTCCTCCTAAAAATATGCAAGAGTAAACTCAAATTATGCAATTTTGTGCAGCAGTGAAGGGGTTGGGGTTGAGAGGAAGGAGGATGAGGGTGTTATTTTTAGCTACTCTCTCTTATATTTCTCTGCTTCCAAAACCTCCCTAGCATGTAAAAGGATATACCTACTTTGATACCAAATGGTAACAATGCAAGACATAATTGTATTAGTGCAAAACTAGTTATTACATTCATAAGAAAGGGATGTAATGTTTATAGGTATTGTATAACCATGATAATAATAACAAAATGGTTATACAAGTTAAACAAAACCAACAACATACAAAGAATACATAATATGGGAATAATTATTCACAACATAATGAAAATTATAAAATTATATCTACCCAACAATAATAACAATATGACATACCTGAGTAAAAGTTACTCATTTATAAATTACTATGATTTAGTTACTCCTAACATTTCCCATTTCAATTTTTTTCATTTTCGATGGAAATTTTAATTATAACTCTAATTTTAATGAGGTTTGTGAATAAATACAAGGAAGCTATCTTAGTAATACTTGAAAGTAGAGAAGGAAAGAAAATATATATTTTTAAGAGTTTATCAACAAAACAATTTCCCAGGAAATGAAGTATGAGTTACAAAATATGTTTCATGAGTTCCTCCAGAGATAAAGAAGAGGTATGAATGTGTGTTATTAAAATGCTTCAAAACTTAGTTTCCCTAGATACTCCTAAGCTCTAATCAAGTAAATCCTCTATAAAATCCAGAGTGTATGAGGAGGTTAGGCCAGATATGTGGTTACCTTTATGGATATCATATTGAATTCCTCTATATCCTAAGAATGTGAGATAAGGATTGTGTGTATGGATATTATGTTATAATGTGTTTTTAAATCTAATCTTTCTTAGTATCCTCAGCTATGACTATGGTACAATTGTCTCTATCATTGTGCACATATAGAAATGTGAGTTTTGTAGTGGGTGTGATCTAGCATTGTGGGTTATTAAATTCTTGACTATGGTGATAAGGTGTTGATAACCTTGTTTCTTGTTGATGTTTTTCCACTTGTTGATAAAGTTCTATATGATTGGGAGGTGTATGTGCTTTTACATTACAAACATATATTTTTAGATTGATTGGCATGCATTAAGTGCAATGTGATTACTATGGCAGTATGAATCATCATTCATCATGATTGGAACACTATTAAAGGTTGAAAGAGAGGAACTTATATTTTAAGGAGTATTATTCATCATAAGTTGTGAGGATAACCTTGTTGTTATAGAACCTATGTTTTAGGTCCTTAGTGAGTAGAATTTCGAAGTATTTTTGGAAATTTGATTGTTCTACCTTGTTGTAAACATTGATAGTTAGTGATCATGGTCAAGGCATGGAAATTAAACTCATTTTTTGAACTCTAGGATTCTATTACATACTATGAAATGTTCTTAGTGGTGATAAATCATAGGATGATTGGAATGACCTAAGGTTCTATATAATAAATATTTTAGATGTTGGCATACCAATGTTTGTGCACCAGATCCCACAAAAATGTCATAATTAGGTATATTGGGGTCACAATAGTGACCAAGTATTTACTTATAAAGTATTTTTGTGAGTGAGTGATCAACTTTACTATAAAGAAGTATTGTATGTGCATCGTAGGACATTTGGGGATACTCATCTTTTCCATATTGGATACATTCAATATTGAATTGTGTACAATATTTTCTATATGGTATATAGTCCAATAGAGGATAATTAACTCATACAGGGGGAGAAATGACCCCTTTGATCTATTGATTCATTTTTTTAATTGAACTCAATCCACATCAGAACACATTACTTAAATCAGTTCCTAATTGAAATTCCTTATCTAGATTTTATACATCCAATGTGAAATGGTGAATCTTACTCATGATATCCTTACTTAGGTGTTAAATAATGTGTTATGATACCTTTAAACATAAGAGTTAGTAGTAGTACCTTTTTGTGTTAGTTGATGTGCTAGCAAGTTTATAACCTATTGGGTGATGTTTTCTTGATTATTGTTGGGGTTAGCACACCGGTTGTACAGATAATATATCATATCTAAGCATACATGCAAATAAAAGTAGATATTCTACCAGAAGAAATATATAGAACAAGAGATATAAATCAACACCAGATTTAACGTGGTTCACCCAGTGTGGGCTGCGTCCACCAAGAAACAAGCCAATCTATTATCCAAAGCTTTGACAAGATATACAATTGAAGATTTACAATCTTCCACACCTCTCAAATGTACAGTACTTTCTTTCTCTCAAGATTTTGCTTCTTCTCCAATAATTTTCTCTCTCACAATTATTCTCACAATAATCATCAAATTTTGCAAGTTCTTCTTAATTCTTACTTCTAAACCCTAGCTTTTATGCCTATATAGGTGTATACAAAATTAGGTCACTTGGCCATGTAATTACAATCAATAGATCTACTTTATTGCTAAAAATAGATCTAATTCTCGAGAGTTAAATAAAACACTCCCGCATAGGTAACCGATGTCGGTTAGCCCTAACCGATGACGGTTCCTCCTTACCTGACCGATGCCGATCATAGGTGACCAATGACGGTTACAATTTTTTCCAGGAAGTTTAACATTGCATGCTAATTTGAATTAATTAAGCTCCACAACTCAACAATCTCCCACTTGGAGATTAATTACTACACCATACCTATACAATATCATTCTTGGATCCTTTCTTAGCTTTATTTCTTCCTCTTGAAGTCTCAAACTCGAATACCAATAGAAGTGGAGTGTAGATCCAACTTCTACTTTGTTAATGGCTTCGTTATCATATCCGTAGGGTTCTTGCTCATATGAATCTTTTCCAGATTCAACTGTCCATCCTCCAATGCCTGCCATATGAAGTGATACCTCAACTGAATGTGTTTTGTTCTCAAATGAAATGCAGAGTTCTTTGCTAAATGAATTACACTCTGACTGTCACTGAACAATTTATAATCATCTTTCTCCTTTCCCAACTCTTCCATGAACCTACTCATCCATATCATCTCCTTGATAGCCTCTATAGTTGCAACATACTCTGCCTCTGTAGTAGACAAAGCCACAACCTTCTGCAATCTTGAAATCCTGCTAACTGTCGTCCCACCTACTGTGAAAATATATCTAGTAGTGCTTCTTCTACCATCCAAATCTCTAGCCATATCTGAATCAACATATCCGCATAATGAACTATTTAAAACTCCATAGCATAACTGCATATTAGATGTCCCTTTCAAATACTTGAGTATCTATTGGACTGCTTTCTAATGCTCTTTACTTGGATTGGCCATATATCTACTCAGAACTCCCACTGCCTGTGTAATGTCTGGTTTGGTACAAACCATAGCATACATGAGAATCCCAACTGCTAAAGATTATGGCACTTGTGTCATGTATTTGAACTCCTCATGTGATGAAGGACACTGATCTTTGCACAATTTGAAGTGTCCAGCCATAGGTGTACTAACAGGCTTTACATTCTACATCTTGAACCTTTCTAACGCCATGTAGATATAATCCTCCTGAGACAAATATAATTTCTTATTCTTCCTGTCACTACGTATTTTCATTCCAAGGATTATTCTAGTTGTATTTGCGTATTTTCATTCCAAGGATTATTTTCATAGCAAATTTCCTGCATACTAGATCCTGTAATAAGCATATCATCCACATAAAGTAACAAAATAATATAGCTCCTATTTTCAAGCTTCTTGAAATAAACACAATGGTCAGATTCACATCTCAAGTAACCATGCTCATGCATAAAACTATCAAACCTCATGTACCATTTCCTTAGAGCTTGCTTGAGCCCATATAGGCTATTTTTCAACCTACACACTAATTTATCTTTACCCTTGACTTCATACCCAATCAGCTGCTGCATATAAATTTCTTCATCTAAATCACCATGAAGGAAAGCCATCTTCACATCTAGTTTCTCTAAATGCAAATCCTCTACTGCAACTAAACTCAATACAATCTGAATAGAAGTCATCTTAATAACAAGAGAAAATATTTCACCAAAGTCAATACCGACTTTCTGTGTAAATCCCTTTACTACAAGCCTTGCCTTGTAGGTTTTATGTCCACCCTCTTCTTCCTTGATTCTGTAAACTCAATTGTTTTGCAATGTCCTCTTACCTATTGGAAACTTAACCAAATCCTAAGTCTGGTTCTGTTCCAAGGAGTTCATCTCCTCATCCATGCCATGCTCCCACTAGACGTGGGTCTTATCTTGCATTGCTTCTTCAAAAAAATTTGGTTCACCATTATCCGCTAATAAAAAAGAAAATAGAGATGGTGTAAATATTTTTGGAGGTTTACTTACCCTTTGTGACCTTCTCACAAGAGTTTAGGGTATTGGAGGCTCATTCTGGACCTCCTAGACATTTGTATCCAAATTCTATTAGTGAACGACGCTGGTCACCTGTAACTGACGTCGGTTCTACTAACCGATGTCGGTTTGTCTCTTCTATAACTGATACCGGTTCAGTTGACCAATATTGGTCAGGGGTTAACTGACACCGGTTACTATGTAACCCTATCGATATTACTTTTAAATATGAGAGTTCATTTTCATCCACAAACTTCTCAACTGGTTCATCCTTGGGTACCAAAATTTTATCCCTATATATTCTCTTTTCATTCCATTCAATATCATGACTCCTAATAATTTTAGAATTATCTAAATCCTAAAAACGGAATCCGAAATCACCAAATCCATAACCAATGAAAGTGCATCTCTTAGATTTTGCATCCATTTTTTTCCTATTTTCCTTATCAACATGCACAAAATATTCTAAACCAAATAATTTAAGAAAAGAAAGATCTACCTCTTTTTCGGTCCAAGCTTCCTATGGTATTCCTCCATCTAGTGAACTTGAAGGCCCACTTTTAATCAAATAAATCGTTGTATCAACGGCTTCCACCCAAAACTGCAAGGGTAATCCAGAATATATCCTCATACTTCTAGCATGTTCCATGATTGTCTTGTTCATTTTCTCTACAACACCATTCTCCTATGGTATTCTTGGAACTATTCTTTCTCTACGTATCCCATTCACTGAACAATAATAATTGAAAGCTTTGCTACAATATTCACCACCATTATCATATCTAAGGCACTTTAACTTTGAATTTGATTCATTCTCAACAAGGACTTTCCATCTTTTAAAAGTATCAAAAACATCAGATTTAATTTTAATACAATAAACCAATACCTTTCTTGTATCATCATCAATTAAAGTAACATAATACTGAGATCCTCCATGAGAAGCTACCTGAGCTGGTCCCCTCACATCTGAGTGTACAAGCTCTAATTTCTGATCCTTCTTAGTTTCCCCAACTTTGAGAAATATCACTCTCTTTTGCTTTCCAAAGACACAATGCTCACAGAAATCAAGATCTAAATATTTCAATCTAATAACTTACCCTTAGCCTTTAAGATCTACATTCCTTTTTGACTCATATGGCCCAACTGATTATGCCACATGCATACATCTAAATGTGAAGTAAATGCAAAAAAGGAATCAGTAACACAGGTAGATAAATATAATGTTCCTACCTTCTTACCTCTTGCCACAACAAAAGCACCCTTGGTGACTTTCCAAGAGTATCCTGTAAAAGTAACCATACAACCAGCTTCACCTAGTTACCCTGCAGAAATAAGATTCCTCCTGAGGCTTGGCACATGCCTCACATCTTTCAATACCCATGTATTTCCAAACTATAATTTTAGATGAACTTCCCCTTTACCGTTAATACTGCAAGGTTCATCGTCACCCAAATAAACATGCCCAAAATTATGCTAGACATAATTTCTGAAATAACCCTTATTAGGGGTTGCATGGAAAGAATCTCCTGAATCTAAAACTCATGATTCAATTCTATTATCTAAAAAAAGAATAAGAGCATCTTGCATTACCTCTGAGGTAGCAAGATTTGCTTCTTTACCTTTTTCTGGTTGTTTGTTCTTTTTATCCTTTGACCAATAATCTTTCTTTGCATGTCCTTTCTTTCCACATTTCCAACAGGTAATTCCCTTACCTCTGGATTTAGATCTGCTATCCCTTGAATTTGATTTCCCATTACTCTTACTCTTGGATCTCTCCTTTTGTCTGCCCCTGCTTTCTACTTTCAAATCATTCCCAGATGATAATTCCATTGTACTCTTACTACGAATTTCTTCATTTAAGATTATACTAACCACATCATCAAACTTCAAAATATTTTTATCAGATGATGTATTAATAACATTCATTACCAAGTTATCCCAACTATCAGGCAAAGAATATAAGAATACAAGTTCTTTCACTTCATCATCAAATGGTATATCAACCGATTTTAATTGATTTACAATAGATTTGAAATCATTCAAATGAATGGATGTAGATCCACCTTCATGCATCTTAGAACTAAATAGTTTCTTCACCAAATAAAATTTATTTGAAGCACTAGGTTTGTCATATAAATTAGCAAGAGATTTCATTAACCCTATCGTAGAAGTCACTTTTGTAATATTGGAAGCCATGGATGCTGTCAGGCTCAATCTTATAGATCCCAAAGTCTTTCTATCAAGAATCATCCATTCTTCATCAGTCATATTCATAGGTCTAGACTTCTCATCCAATGGTAAATACAAATCTCTTTGATATAGATAATCCTTAATATGCATATTCCATAATTGATGATTTTCAGTCGTCACACTTCTCTACCTTGTATTTATTTTCTTCTGTCATTGTTGTAGCTCCCACTCAATCAGAAAATCCTCTGTGAGTAAATTTTTCAACACACAACACGCTCAAACAAAGCTTTGATACCAGTTGTTGGGGTAAGCACACCGATTGTACAGATAATATATCAGATCTAAGCATACATGCAAATAAAACCAGATATTATACTAGAAGAAATATATAGAACAAGAGATATAAATCAACACTAGATTTAACGTGGTTCACCCAGTGTGGGCTACGACCACCAAGAAACAAGCCAATCTATTATCCAAAGCTTTGACAAGATATACAATTGAAGATTTACAATCTTCCACATCTCTTAGACTTACAATACTTTCTTTCTCTCAAGCTTTTGCTTCTTCTCCAATAATTCTCTCTCTCACAATAATCATCAACTTTTGTAATTTCTTTTTAATTCTTACTTCTAAACCCTAACTTTTATGCTTATATAGGCGTATACAAACTTAGGGCACTTCACCATGTAATTACAATCAATAGATGTGCTTTAATGCTAAAAACATATCTAATTCCCAAGAGTAATTGAGCTCCACAACTCAACAATTATGTAGATGTTTTTTAATAAGGAAAAACTGAATAAGTGAACTAAGATAGTACATGATGAAATAATTTTAGAATTAAGAATAAAATTGATTTGTAATTTTTGTGATAGTGATAACATAACTTGGAACGAGATATGGAAATATTTGAGATCAATATCAATCTCGGTTAACTAAGTGTGCTTGTTATGTTTTGTGTGTTAGATAAAAAATTGTGCTACTAAGGATAGAAGCTAAATTACATGGGTATAATGTCATGTGACTAAATATCCACGGAAATATTTCAATACATAAAAAGTATTAAAGTATCTAAAACTTACCCATGTGTGGGTGAGAGAAGAGTAAAGATAACTAAAATGAGGCATAAAAGATATATTCCCCAGAAGATAAAGGGTGTGAGAGCATTATGCTAGAAATAATTGATGTAGAGACTATATGAATGATGTAGAGACTATATGCCACCAATGTCAATCAACAAGGCAAGAATACCAATTAGTACAACCTCCCTATATGCCTTGTCCGAGACTAGTCTTTTCTTGACTTAATATGGACTCAAACATGCAAATTTTCTTTTCCTTTGGCCTCAGAAGGTTTTCCATAACCATGTACTATGTTCTCATTTTCAGTCTTGAGCTGATAACATTGTTTTAATGAGAAAAAATAAGAACTACTTTAATTGGTTTCATCTCTACCAATTTTCCCTTTACTAGCTTAATAAGATCTTGGGCCAAGGTCAGTAAATTTGATCTTTTAGTCTTCCAGGAGTCATGAACCCTTTGCACCCTACCTACATGCTCTTTTTATGTAAAAACAACCCTTCAAAAATATCCACAACAAAGGAATCAGTAAACTTCACTACTTCTCCTTAAACTATTCACTTTGAGTTCAAGAACTAGAGTCTTTGGTGGTTTTATGATTAGAATTAGAACCATCTGTAAGATATCTAGAACAAGTGAAGTTATTTCACACAACCATTGTGCACCTCATAGAGTGTGTTAAATTTTATATTTCACCTCTTCTAACTCACCCCTCAATCACTCTCCCAACCTCTTTATTGGCCTACACCTCAAATAGCCCTGAAATTATCTTTTGTCATTTTTATCAAACGCTTAAAACAACTTTGAATCCAAATATGGAGGTTTTAAATCACCCTTTAAACTCTATTACCTCCCCAATAAGTCTCCACTTATTTCTCCAATCCAATTTGCATCTTCATCCACACTACCATGTCTCCTTTAAGGTTGTGACATCTACACAGATAAACTATCAAAGATAACCTGCGGAAGAATGATGGTTTTGACTTGATTCTTTCAAAAACACTTGAACGTCCCCAAGACAAGTATTTCTTCCTAATTTCAGAGAGTTTGGTTGGTTTATTTTCTATAAAAAAGGGAATTTCTTCTTTGTAACCCTAAGTTGAGGGTTTCCTCCACTGCGCAAGCTTGAGAGGGAAAATTTTGATGATTTGTTGTGATACTATCACCTCAATCACTCCTGCAAGCTTTCATATAGATTGTATCAACATTTGTAGTATACCAAAAGGTAAATTATCTCATGAAAAACCTTAATACTCTCTGTAACTCTATTTCCAATAGTGGACTGAGACTGTGACTCACTGTTTTCAAATTTTTTAAAGGATATAATCTTCTTAATGGCTTCAACACTTATACTAAGGCAAAATATCATTCAATCACTCTCCTCCTCTATTCTAAATGGTCTCGGGTCCCTTTAAACTTTGAAAGAAATGAAAAAAATCTATACTCTACCTTAAGGAAGAGGTTTCTCAATTCTTCACATTTGTTTTCAACTAATCATGAACAAATACCTTCCTTCATAGTCATTTGAAGGAACTCCTAGGCCTTTGATAATTTCATATACTTCCCTCACTTACATGCATCAACCTTCAAAGGCTTGTTATAGTATCATCTAACAAGCTATCAACTTGTTCAAGAGGTTGAATACTTTTCCTCATCCTTAGGGTTTTTATACCAAAATGAGAGTCTCCTCATCATTGTGTAGGTTTTGTAGGAACCTTAAGATTTTTATTGTCTTCAAAAACTCACCTAATGCTTCTCCCATTAAAAATATTCTCCACTGACTCTTCCTTTTTCTTCTTACACTAATTGTTCATGGATTTACTCTGTCACGGGATTGTTAAACAATACTTCCACTAATAATGATAAAATTAAATCTAATATATGCAAGTAATTTCTATGTACAAGATCTCAATCAAAATGTTCCTTCCCAAACTAATTCCTTTGTCTTTCTTAACTCTAATTGTGTTTCACATTGTTCAACTGTAGATTACTCAAGAAATTGCTACAACTCTCCAATGTAAAAATCTAACATATACGTACATGCAAAGAAAGAGATGAAAGGATAAATACTTAACTCTTTATCATTATACAAATACCATCTTGATCAAGATTCACCACTAAACAAATTTTCATGCAATCACCATACACAAATTTTAACCAGTAACTCACTAGTTTGCAAACTAGATTTCCTTTGTCTTCAAATCTTGGAGCTCCTACACTCCCAATATTTTGATCATTCAAATGATAGGTTAAAAATTGGCTACAAGTCCTTTTAAATGATCTCTCACATTCAGGTACCACTGAATGAGACCATTCACCTTCCTTTTTGGTCACTTGGACAAGCCATTCATGCTTCACCTTGCATGGTAACACATGAGCACGGGCTTAAAATTTATTTGTAACCTATTGAATTCTTTTTAAGACCATTACAAACATGATAAATTACCTTACCTCCAACACATAACACTAGACTATGCCAAACTTACAAAATCAAGCCAAAAATAGGCTTCTAAGACTCTAACTTGCACTTTTGGAGGGAAAGTGAATAATTTGAATTTTGAAAGGCCAAGAATCCAATTGACACCTCTAAATGATTAAAAAAGACTCACTAAACTTAAAACACACCCTCAAACCGAAATTTGATGACATCATGTCACATTTACAGAGATGGAGATGATGTTCATACATCAATAATTAAGTATTATGGTGTATTAAAATCAAAAGGTGTAAATGGAAGGTATATACATTGTGAATAGACATATTCTCAACCCTATAAAAGGAAATAAATTCATTTGAATGTGTGTGAGTGTAATGTGATTTTGTTTAAGAAAAAGACAAGGAATTGTGTTTTTATCTGTAAGGTAAAGGGATAGAGACATGGAACACTTTAAATAGCAATGAGATGAGGTCCATAGGGTGATTCTAAGGTGTGGCATGTAGTGCAAATCTTAGTTTCCTATCCATGGATAAGTGAATGTTTTTTTTGCATTGTGATGTGCAATCACACCTGATTCCTTATTTTTGAGTGTGGCCTTATTGTTAGCTTACCTAGAAAAAATTGGCTATTCATGAATTTTATCTTCAAATATGAAATAATTAATAATAACTTTATAATATTGATCTTTGTTATTTGATCTATGAATGTTATGAAATTTAGTTCTTATATTATGTATTTCAATGAAAATATCTTATGTTTAATCTATTTATTGTTGGATAAATATGAATCAAATATATAGAAAATAAACACATCACATTACATCTTAAGGGTGGATATTAACTTGTATTTAATAAACCATATAGTATTGTACGTGATTAAAATGCACTTGTAATAATTAATTTTAATATTATGTATATTCTACTTATAGAAAAGAGTAGCAATCAAGTTATTGACTTCATTGAATTTCACTATCAATAGATTAAAGCAACTATTAATACATTATACTAATAGATTAAATAAAACTTTCTATAAAAGTAATATACTATCCAAACATAAAACTAGACTCTAATTATTTTTATAAAATCATAGAGAAGTATAGTTAGAGGTAATTTGGTGTGGAAGAAAGATTCATTGTAAAAATCCCCGAGGAGGGAAATGAGATCTCCTTCACCTTTAAGTTTAATATATTGGTAGTAATTCTACATTGATCACATCTATGTTTATATTGGTTTAATGTTTCACGGGTATATGCATGTATGTGGGTGTTTGTCTCAAGGTTAGCACAAATATCCTAAAACGTATACCATTTTTTGTACTAAAGCTACCATTTTTGTTTTAAAAAAGTAATCATTTACATTTGAAAAATGGAAAACTTGGTGACACAAATTAGGAATCCCTCACTTGTAAATGGCTTTCCTTCTTGAAAAATCCACTAACTAAAACTTTATATCAAAATTTCAATGATCTTAGAATAAAATTGGATCCATTCCTGTAAATTCGAGCATTTGTAATAGCTTAATATGTTCATAGATGTTTGAGTTGCATTTGACTTGAATATGTTATTTTTCACATCTCTGAGCTTTATATCTCCATGGAAAAAGACTGAGTTCACATGGTTCTAGTTATCCTCCCTAAAAGATACCCTTGTATTATTATACATGAAAACCAAAAAAATTAGGTTGCATTTTAGGAAGTTATTGTTGCACATCATCCACCTTATTCTCATGCAAAGGAGGAATTATAACAATACAAGGAATCTCACTTGTTGGAATCACAATGGACTCAGAGGGGGGTGTGAATCAAACCTACAAAATTTTTTACTTCATTAATCAATCCATACATTCGTGAATCAGATTGTCCATACATCATTCATAACCATGTGTGCTTATTAAGATATGCAACATCAATCACAAGAGCATGAAACAAAGTACACAACACAATAGCACCATATGTAAGTGGAAAAACCTCATGGGAAAGAAAACCCGTAGAAAATTTGTTGATATTACACACAACAAAATAATTTAGTGAAGCACCAACTTCACAAGGAGCACCAACCTTACAATGAGCACCAACTCCACAAGGAGGCTAAAATCCCCCTATGATGACCACGCATCAACTCATCCACCTAAAGATGTCTGATATCTTATTTTTCTGCTACCACAACCAATGGAGATAACAATTTCAGCTCACAAACCCTAGCTCACACACTAGATCTTCAATCTCTCATAATCTTCTCTTCCTTCACTTGTATTTGTTCTAACCTCTTGCTCTCATGTCTTAAATCAGTCCTCAACCCATCATGGTATTCCTCAGCCTTCAAATCATTCTCATATACTTGCAACTCACTCTCCTCTAGGTCACTCACTTTGCACACACACACAACTAGCTTCAAAAAGCACCCAAAACATGCTTTTATAAGCTTCTTTTGATTTCAAACATAAGCACAACCTTTTTCCCTCCTTTTGTTTGATCCATACATCAAGGAAAAATTTCAAATTTGAATTACAATAGTTACAAGTGACCCAAATAGGTCGGCCTAACTAAAACCTTCATTACATCTGCAAAAATAAGCTCAAAACCCCATGGGCACAAAGTTCAAAATGCCCTTACATCAAAACCATACATTTTCATGACCCATAAACCCTTACACATGATTAAAAATATAATTTTACATTCATACATGGTCATAATTTATATCAACCAATTAGATTATTTCATTTAATGGGCCCAGTATTCTTTGTACTTCTTAAATTTTTTGTTTCCTACACCCTTCGGAACCCTGAAAAACTTCATTAGGTCACCAAAACACTTCAATAAGATAAAACAATGCCATGTAACCACTTGAAGGAAATGGCTGAACCTTTAGAATAATTCCTAGTAAGTTAGAAGCAAGGTTCATTTTAAGATACCTATGGGAAATTGAAGGTGGAATATTCCTGGAGAATATCCCTGAAACCACTTTCGCAAAACATGGTGAATTTTCTGGGGTTTGTGTGCAATTTTTTTACATGAAAGAATATTTAATTTTCAATTCATGTGATAGAAAGGCTACAGACACACAACATAAGATTTATATTCGTACGATAGTAAGGTTGTTGTCGTGTGACAACAAACAACATGTCGTGCGATAGTAAGGTTGATGTCGCGCGACAACAAACTTGTTGTCACATGACAACAGCCTTGCTATTGAATGCCAATGAGGGTGTTTTTCATACAACACCCTCACTGACGTGTGACAGTAAGGTTGTTGTCGTGTAACAACAACCTTACTGTCACACGATAAGAGGTTTTTTGTCACACGACAACAACCTTGCTGTCATATGACTGTAAATATCTTTTCATGCGTCAACAACATATTACTTTTACGCATCAACAACATCTTGTCGTGTGTCAAAAAATTCCTTCCATGCATAAAAAACCTCCTATCGTACGTCAACATCCTACCCTTCAAGTTCACAATACTTTATATGTCAGTACCTCAATAAAATAGTAGTAAGTTAGTTGTATACTACCCGACAAATCACCTAGATTTTTATAGGAGATGTTTTCAAATGTAGGTAAATCCAACCCCTAAAAAAAATATACTGTAAAGTTTAGGGCAAACAGGTCACTGACCTGCTCTGAAAAATTCACCTTTTCAAATTTTCCTAAAATGGAATATTCGCCAAATTATGAATATTCACTACTAAAAAAAATCCTTGGTTAGAAGCCTTGAATCAACCTATTGATGAAAATTTTTTCCATGTCATTTAGTTGATAATATCAAAGGGGAAAATTTTGGTTCAACCTTGATCATGGCAGGGTTTCCAGAATACCTGCAGACAATGATAGTGAACGTTGATTGTGCACTCCATGATGAATGAATGAAGCTCTTTTCCATGCAATTAAACCTGAAAAATCAAAGACACTTCACAAAATGGAATTAGGAAAAATATGTAGGTAGGTTTCCAGGAAAAGGCAAGTTCCCAGAAGCCAAAAGACTTCCTTGTGTGGACATCAACCTGATTTTCAGAACTTAATATTTTATTGATGAAATGGTGTACAATATGAGATATAAAAATGTGATCAAATGTATTATCACTTATTTAGATTATTACATACATCAAGTGATAACAATAATTAAAAGTAATAAGCCTAGAATCCAAATTCAGAATCTAGGTTCGTAATTAAGTTTTTTAAAAAAGAAGTTAGAGCCTACTAAGCAGGCTAAATTATCATCTTCAGTATCATATAGGCATGCAAGATCAGACTCAGTATCTGGAAGGCTGATTTTGCTCTCAATGTCAGATTCAGATGCAGTGTGGGTGTGCTTAGTGAGGTTGAATCCCACTTCATAGTTGTAATCCTACCATACAAGGTTGGATTGTATCTATTTAACCTGAGAATATGCTTCCCAAAATTCCTCGGTGGCTTCACAAATTCTTTGGGTAGATGTAAAAATGGCTTCCAACTTATCAAGAGGAGTTGTGTGTATAGCACACAGTTCCAAATCGTGAAGTATTTCGTATTGCTCCCAGCGTAAATGGTGTTGGACAATTGGAAGTGAGTTAATATTGGTAATTGGATTATTGATACCTCCTATGGCAATCTGATAGCATCCATACTTGAGAAAATGTTAGCAATAAAAGGAAATGGATATAGATTGTTAAACAAATTTGGACAAATCTATGAAAGAAATAGAATGTGCAGGAATCGCAGGTGATTACTATGAATACTAACAAACTAATAAAATAGAGGATATAACTCAATTAGTTTGCGAGTGTACCAAATTTTTAAATTTTTAATGAAATTATCAATAAGAAGACAAGAAGGATTACCTAAAAATGGAAGCATGAATCAATGAAACAAATATTACCTTGGTGGATGATTGACAAGATATCACAAATTGAGTGGTAGATAGGTGAAGATGGCTCTAAGATGTCTTGAAAATGATGTTGGATGATACAATGATTTCCTTGATGCAGTGTAGAAATAGAGGGTCTCTTTTGAAAATCATAGACTCAGAAACATTTGTGAATGAACATGAATTCCCTGCAAAATCCTCCTCCAAAGAGGCAAAGAAATCTATTTATATAGATCGTCAGCGACCGGGATAATCACCGGTGAGTTCAGCCAATTCGAGTTAGGGGATGACAAGAGTGATTTTTTTTTTCATTTTTAACTTGATTTGCAAGAGATTTTGAGAGAGGTTGAGATGTTTAAAGGGATAAAATTGGATTAGGACCAAGACGGTTGGGATAAATGTGGAGGTTTTTTTGGAAGGTTTCCCAAGTTAATTTAGTCCTAACCAGTGAGGGGTGAGAAGTGGTTATAGGGATAAGTTAGAGGTGGTTAGGGTAGTATATTTATAAGGTTTCTTATTAGGCTAGTTACAACTAGTGAGTTAGGAGAAGTTTTCATGGTGAGGTGTGAGGGTGAGGTATAACATAGGGAATTGATTTATTTAATTAATTAATTAGACATAGGGATGTGACGACTTGGGGAATGTGTGTGTTAATTAAATTAATTAATTAAAGAGTACAAGTGGGTGACCTAGGTCAAGGAGTGTCGTGAATCGAGATGAAACAATATAGTGGCACATTTTAATTATTTTGACGATCGTGAATGAGTTTAAATAATGAAGCTGAGAGAGTGTATATTTTTGGTGTCTACATTTTCCCCTTTTTGTCTGAGATTTTCTACAAATCGTTAGACAAAAATGATGAGAATGTTTGCTTGTATTGGTTATTCAATTGCAACGTAATACAATGAACACCAATGTGTTTTGGTTTTAAAATATTCCCTAGTCCAAGGGAGTCTGGAATGGGTTATCGAGGATTCAATTGATAGGGTGACCAAAGGGTTCAAAACTTGTAGACATATGATCCTTATTGAGTAAACTGACGAATGGTAAAACAAAGTGATGGGGGCCAAAAGGCTCATGTCCCATCCCATTATTGACTATGTTCATTTGATTCAAAATTTCAAGGGCTAAGATCCATTGAAAACATGACACACTTGTGCAAACATGAAATTGTCATGGTTTTTAGGGCAATATGGGCATGTATGCCAAAAAGGAAGCAAATCAATGACAATTATGGTAATTGCGGGTGATTAGCGCAATCGTCAGCAATTGTATCACTTTAAAAGGAAGGGCAATAAATATTCCAAAAGAAATGTTGTTTAACCGCATTGTGAGCGAGGTGAAATTTTTTTGACAAAGTGACTGTTGGCATGAGAAACATGTTTTTGCTTGAAAAATCGACAAGATGGCATCCTCGAGTAGAAAACAGAAGCCTCTGATGGCCAAGGTAGACTTTTAATCCCATTTTTGTGTTATTTTTATGGATTTTTGGTTGGTTTGAGGTATTCATTGTCGTATTGGGGGTGCGCAGATGCCCTAGTTTTGAGTGATAGGGATTGTCAACTATTCCTTTAATCGCCAGTGATTGAGGTGAATCGTCGGTGATTCACCTGTGATAAAAACAACTTGTATGTTAAATAGAAAAGCATGGTTTTTGATTAAAAAAAAATTAAATTTGTGGAATGTTTATGGTTGTCATTAGTGCTAGATGTATATTTTTGGATGTCAATATCATTGATGTTGATATTATAATGTCGTTTTTCGTTAATAGATTTTGGACAATAAATTTGATGTCTTAATACTTGGAATGAATGATATTTCCAACACTAATGTGATGGTACTAACGTTTTTCTTATATGCTTGTGTTTTAAATTTGGATGCACAATTAACTATCTATGATCATATACTGTTAATGTTGGATGTGGTGAGGGCAGACTTATCAGATGAGGATTGGGAGCATCTTGAGGCACTAGGTTTTAGTGGTATGAGGTCTTATAAATGGGTTCACAGGTGCCACAATTTGATATTGGCATTATTAGAGAGGTGGAATCCTTCCACCAATACTTTCGGGATTCCTATAGGGGAGATGACCATTACACTTGAGGATGTTCATCCTATTATGATATTACTATTAGTGCATAATCACAACACCCCCGAATGGCCCGATTGTGAGCGGGACATTCAGTGTGATTGCATAACATGGGACCATCTCTCAAGTTGTGGGACTTGCAAACTTGAGATGGATCTCCAAAGAAAGATGGTTCTTGCTTCATAATTTACCTGCCATGAGCTACTCCAGTGCAAGTAGAACCTAACTAACCTAATTTAACCTTTCCAAGGGGAGAGAGAGAGAGATGGTGAAAGAGCCTACACTAGGTGGTGATACACCAGAAAAGGAAGTGGATGATCATAGACTTGACTGCCTAAAGTACAGAGAGGTGAGCAGAGGAGAGGGTGGACATAACACACCATAGACCAAAGATAGATTTCACACAGACACCACTTCGATACCCATTAAACACAACTCCCATAACCTACAATAGACATCAGAATATGAACAGTATACCCTGCAATGATGAGAGGTAAGGAGAGACAATAAAGTGAGCCAAGGATGGACAGATGCATCACGAAACAGATTCTATTACTCCAAAATGTTTCACAGTACATCATCAGTGGGCAAGAGGCAAGGAAATGCCATTACAGGGCCACGTGAGAAGGCTTAGACTCCTCATTCTACCCGAAGGAAGAAAGAGAGAGGGGAGAAGAGAAGAAACAACGACCAACCATTTGAATGTGCCCCTCTATTACAATATATAGGAATAATAAGAGAGAGAGGAGGGAAGAATTTGAATCCTGCTTCAACCACATCGAGATATGCATTGAATCCTGCTTTGAAAGCTCAACCACTATCAATCAACGCACCTCTCAAATCTACCTACAATCTGTCAATTCTGGTTCCCTGACGGATCAAATTGAATCCAATATGGTAGTTGAAGAAATCAGTGTCTGCATTAATGGCTTGGAAGACGTTTTCCTACTTTTCAACCACCAAATCCTATTAAAAATAATAGTTTATGTTTCCATGGAATAGTGGATGTCGAGATGTTTCCAAAAAGTCTTCTCCCGGCCAAATCTGAGTCTCCAATCAAAAGATATGGCCATTTGAATATTTGGCTCTCAGGCACGCAATATTTAAAGAGTTTGTCCATACAGAGTCCATGTGGCGGTCTCCCACACCTTGGAGATTCAGCCCCTACCATGTGCTCTTGAAATAGTGTGTGATTAAAATGTGGTTTCCGCGAGCTCCTTGGACTCCTTTGTATTTTTCCTGAGTCCTTCATGTTTGACGGGGACAAAAGTCTGACCCTGGACATGTGGTGGCTTGGCGCTCATTTGAGAATAACCCCTAGATTTTATCTTTGAAATTGCGTGGTCAAGACATGTGGAGACCTCCGCTTGCTTTTGGAATTTTTAATGGCCGAGTGCACCTCTTCGAACTCTGGGACACGTGGTGGGTTGGCGCTCGTTTGGAAACCTGCCCCAAATTTTACATTTGAAAGATCACCATGTTGACACGTGGCTCCCTCCGCTGGCTTGTGATACTTAACCAATTTTGGGCTCACTCTCCTTTTTGAATTTTTTTGACCATTAGCTACATGGAGGGCTAGTGCAAGTTTGAGTCTCCACTTAGGATCCCACTTTTGAATGTGCGTCATTAAGACACTTGGCACCCTCCGTTGAGTCGAAGAATTTTTAACGAACGATGAAAATTTTGGGGCTTTGGATGTGTGGAAGCCTGGCACTTGTTTGGGTCTACCCCTTTGGATTTAATCTTTGGAGGTGCGTCATTTGAACACTTGGCAGCTTCCATTGTCTCCTTCATACTTAGTCATTTTTTTTCGGCCCCTCCTGAACCATTTGGAGAGCCTGAAGACTTTGAACCTTCACCGTTTCTTTTCCTTTGAGCCTCTGGTTCTTTGACATGGTTTCTTCCTTCCCCAACCCTACTATTCCATTTTAGAGCTTGCCTGCAACCTGTTTGTTGGATTTGAAGCATGGGATCATCCGACTGGGCCGTTTATTGAACTTCTTCTTGCACGGAGTCGTTTGATCTTTCGCAGGCCCTGCCACTCCATTGTAGAGCCCCTATGCAACCTATTTTCTAGATTTGAAGCATGGGTTCATTCGACGGAGCCATTATTTGAATTTCTTCTTGCACGAGGTTGTTTGATCAATTTTTCCCGATGGGAAAAATATGAATAACAATTTGGTGACTCGTAGGACATCTTCCTGCTAGATGAAGGTACCAGTAGCCTTGAAGCATCCATTGGGCATGGAATCAAGAATAATAGCTTGATACTGATCCTTTTGCTTTGGAAACTTGATCCTCGAGCCGCTGCGAGCCTGACTGCTTGCTCTTAGTGACCCTGAACCTTCCCGCTCGTCTGCACTCTATATTTTCATAAGAAATCTTAAAACAAGGCTTCTGAGAGTAGAAAATTGTTTTGACATGGGGATTTCATCTATCCCTAAATGGACTATTTCAAAGATGGCTTTAGGTTCTCTGCATTTATTTTATTTTGAAATTTGCATCTGTTACAGGAAACTATGAGTCTTTTGCCATGAATAGTGAAGGGCCTGGCCTCATGCACTTCTGGAGCAATATGAACAAAACTTATGTAAATAGAAAAAATCATACATGACTCAATTGAGACATGTAGAGTGTGGACAAGCACTTCTTCTACTGAAAAAAAATTATACTCCTACTCCTAAACTAACCAGAGAGAAAGAAAATCTTAAACAAAGCTTGATACAGGTAGGGAGAAGTAGCTTCCCTTTCTCAAAAGGGGCAGCCATGCAAATGATTTGACACTAAATATGGCTGCCTGTATGAGTGAAAAACTGACAATAAGCTGGTCCTCCACCCAAATCAGCAAGGCATCAACATCAATGGGAAATACCTCCTCAAGCTGATTTGCATTAAATTATTGGAGGTGTTGATGGTGACCCTTTACACTTTGATACTCATCCTCATGCCCTGAAGTAGGCATGACTAGTTTTAGCTTCTCTCTTGGCTCCAATGAAGCCAAGTATCTGATTGGGCATGGTCTAATCCTTTGAATGTTCCCCTTACTATGAATTTCAACTCCAAAAATGGAGTCTTCATGCTGGCCTTCCTGGGTGGATGGTGTGAGAGAGATGATGACATCCTCTTGCCTTTTCTCTTCCTTCTTCTGTGATGAGCATGGAAGACTCATATCTTCCAACCTTGGTTCCAAAGGGTTGATATGAAGTGCAGGCTGTTGCACTTGAATGTTCTCCTTCATGGTAGTAGGCTCGTGTGCTTGGAATGTGGAAGATGGAGGAGAAAATGATGTGATCTCCATGGGCTCCTCTTCACCATGGCAATCTTCCAAGTCTGACAAACAATATGCCTCCTTGTTGTCCTACTGCAGGAGGTCTACCTCCTCCATGGTGTCCTCCTGATCTGAAACTAGCTCACCATGGTTCCCTTCATCCTCAAACATGAAGTTTCAAAGATCAAAATCCTCTTCAACATCAAAGCTTGAAGGGGATGAAGTGGGAGGAAGAAGTGAAGGTTCTTATGCGGCTTGCTCCACACTTGGAGCCTCTAAAACTATATGGTCCTCCTCCTCTACTGCAAACTCAGCCTCAACCACCACTGGTTCTTCAACCCTGACCTCCTCTATTAGATCTGACACTGTTTCTTCCTTCCCCGACCCTGCTATTCCATTTTAGATCCTGTATGCAACCTTTTTGTTGGATTTGAAGCACGGGCTCATCCGATGGAGCTTTTTATTGAACTTCTTGCATGGGGTCGTTTGATCTTTTACAAGCCCTACCACTCCATAATGATGATAGCTATTTCATGTTTTTCTTTACCAGATTCAGGAGGTGGTCATTTTCCTTGGATGATGACCAGTGTTATAGCTGAGATGATGGAGCACACTATAATGTTTGAGTGGGCACCTACTTTATTTGCATATACATTCAGAGAGTTGTGGTCTTGGACGACCTACAAGTGTTATGGTATTGATGTAGGATACTTGTTGTAGTGTTGGGCACACGAGCATATTTCCATTACTTGTTCATTTTGCATACCTTGTGTTGAGTTGTGGAGCTCAATTACTTCAGTTTAGCATGTAATGGAAACTTGTTGGAAAATACAGTAATCGTCATTTGTTAGGGGGGAACCGGCATCGACCACCCAAGACCGACATCAGTCAGGCAAGTAAGGAACAGACAGTGGTTAGTTATAACCAGTATTGGTTACCTGTGCTAGGATGTTTTAATTAACTCTCATGAATTAGATCTATTTTTAGCATTAAAGTATTTCTATTGATTGTAATTGCATGGCTAAGTGCCCTAAGTCTATAAATGACTATATAAGCATAAAAGCTAGGGTTTAGAAGTAAGAGAATGAACAAGAATTAGAAAGAACTTGAAAAAGGTTGGTGAGAGAGAATTCTTGGTGATGAAGCAAAAGCTTGATAGAAAGAAAGTACTGAACATCTGAGAGGTGTAGAAGATTGTAAATCTTCATTGTATATCTTGTCAAAGCTTTGGATAATAGATTGGCTTGTTTCTTGGTGGACGTAGCCCACACTGGGTGAACCACATTAAATCTGGTGTTGATTTATGTCTCTTGTTTTGTATATTTCTTCTCGTAGAGTATCCACTTTTATTTGCATGTATGTTTAGATCTGATATATTGTCTGTACAGCCGATGTGCTAACCCCAACACCTTGTGATATTAAGGTGAGACATCCTAGATTTATGAGATGGAGCTAGAATCTGGGTAAGGGGCCTGGTTATTATAGAGACTTGGTGTCAAGATTACAGGTGGGATATGTAGTGTGGAGGAAATTCCTATATCTCCATGATTGGTCTGAGTTTCCTCAAGGCTTGCTAGGCTTATAGCAGGACATTTGGATACATGGTTATAGGGTTAGAGAGGATGAGATTCTACATTTCAATCATGTTAGGAGGTAGTTTGGAATGACATAGGGTATACCTGAGGATCCATTGCAATACAAGCAAGAGGATGGAGATATTAGGACTCTAAAGATTATTATAGTGAGGCCTGTAGTTATTGATGAGTAGTGGGGGGCTATGGATCCTGATGATGAGGGCTAGATTGTTCTGATTGATGATGTGGGGATGACTCTAGATTTTACTGCATAGTAGTCCCGATCACTAAGGAATTTTTATCAGACTAAGGTAGTGCGGGAGGGAAACACAGACGGTCAGATAAGTAATTGCTCGAGTGACAGGAGGAGTACAAGTACCAGAGGATGAGAGGGGTGAGGGTGATGATGTCATAGTTACGACTATTGTAGTAGTGACAGATGAGAAGGCTGTAGTGGAGGGGGAGAGAGATGTGGCTCGAAGAGACCATGATGACCTTATGGGATTCCGGGATACCCTTATCGCAGAGTGGGATGCATTAATTATTGATCGAGATAGCCTTCAGGTGCAACTTTTACGGGTATATTATGATAGAGACAAGTACAAAGGACACAGGGATACACTAAGGAAGGTCTTGGGGATCACATGGCCTTTTATATCTAGTGCATATTTTTCGGTGATGGATCAGTCTGGTAGGTAGAGGGCAGCATCTGTAGCACCTCCTCCTGGTATGATTTTAGTGGCACGCTATGAGGTTCTGTGAGCGGAGAATGATTACTATGTGGATTTGATTATCAAGAGCTACCCAAATGCCACCTTATATGTTGATCGCATGGCTGCCCAAGGGACGGCCACAACACCAGTGAGGCCTAGTGCTAGTGCGGCGAGCATGGGATAGCCAACTCAGAGGCTAGAGAGAGATGGCGATGGTGAGGGAGGAGCTGGAGGTGAGGTTTTTTCATGATTTTTCATAGAGATGGTGGAGATTTAGGTGCAGCTGGAGGTACTCCTGCTCCTAAAGGAGAAGGTGGTACCAACATGATGCTTAGAGACGTTGATTTTACTACATGATTGTATATGATGTCATAGACTCATAAAAGACCATTTTTTTACATGATGATACATTGATTATGATGTATTACCAAAATTTTTGATATATATATATGATGGTTTATGGCTTATACTTCTTATATTCTCAATTTTTGTATGGTATTTATTGCTTGTTTCTACTAAAAATGTTTTAATGTTTTAGATGGGTGATATGTTAGATTGATTTAAATGACATTGAAATGTGATCGAAATGTTTATAATCAAATATGTAACTAAATATAATGAGTTAAAAATGGAATGATTACCCCACTATAGAATTTATATATACGCAACACGTTTTCAAAAAATACAATTGCACTTGTGGCCTTCTCAGATGTTAAGTAAGATCGTTAATGGGTAGTTATGAAAATCACGATGGGAATATGGGTTCAGGTGAATATATTTTTCTAGGATCAAAAAATGGATTTCATGTGTAGCCGATGTGGGAGACAGGGATTTCCTTTTCAAAGGTTTCAAAGGGATGATGTCCCATATTTTTATATTATTTTGAAGTCAAACTAGTCGATGCGGGAAGATTTCTATGATGGGAAAGTTGATCAATGCGAGAATATTTCTTGGATGCTTTTGATTTTTTAAGGTTGATCGATATGGGAAGCCTTTTATATGAGTAGCCATCCTTCAATGGTATGGTCTACATTTTGAATTTTAACTGGATGGTCATCCTTTGAGGGATCGGTCCATGATCTTGACTGGTAGTTTTCCTTGAAGGGAGAAGTCTACTTTTGTTTTTTATAATGATTTAGATTTCTAAATAGTTGTCTTTTAAGGGATCAGTCTATTATATTTTTATGTTTTGATAAGAGGTGCATCCAAATGATTTTCATATGTTTTTGAAGATGAGGTAAAAAAACCTAATAGTAAACCTTTTCAAGGAGGGGATAAAATGTACATGCGACCTACAAACACATGTCCCATGTCATGTTTTGATTGGTATGAGGTGGATGGGTGTAGTGTTTTAAGGGGGAAAGAACTTCCAGTAAAAGAAAGAAGACATTGCAATGATATGGTGGAGTGATAGGATTTGAATGAAACTACCGTCATGACCACCAATCATTTAACATTAGAAAGGATTTGTAAGTGCAAAGCATTCAAAGGTTCCCTTTCAGGTTCCCCATCAAGAGAAGTGAGATGATATGCTCTTGACCCATACTTGTGAGTGATAATGTATGGACCAATCTAATTGGGGAAAACTTTCCACGTTTACTTCATTCTAATGTAGTAACATTTTGATTTTATTTAAGTACAAGATCACCAATTTTAAAGTCACATTATTTGACATGTTTTTTGTATGCTCTGCTAATACGTTATTGATAAACTTGATGATGTTCAAGGGCTTGTTAAACATTTTTCATCTAGACAATTCTAGTTGTGCTAAGTGATCTTGGCGATATTCTTCGTCAGGGATGAAATCTTTAAGAGATACACAAAGTGATGGAATTTGAATTTCAAGAGGAACAATGGCTTTAGAGCCATAAACAAGTGAATAAGGTGTAGCACCTATAGGTGTGTGAATGCTAGTTCGATAGGCCCAGAGAGTGAAATGGGATTTGAAGATGTCAATTCCTGCCTGCATCATTTACTATTTTCATAAGGATTTTATTAAGTGTTTTTGTTAGAGGCCTCAGCCTGTCCATTTTGCTTGAGGATAATATGGTGATGAGAAACTGATTTTGATGTTGAATGTATCACAGAGCTTTTTAACTTCCTTATTTTTGAAGGATTTTCCATTATCTGTGATGATTTTATGCCGGATACCGAAGCGGCATATGATATTTTGATATATGAAATTGATGATGGGTCCAAATTTTGTCGAGGTTAAAGGGATGGCTTCAACCCATTTAGTGAAATATTCAGATTGTTATGATTATGGAATGATGTTTTTGGGATGATTTAGGGTTTATTACACCAATGAGGTCTAACCCCCATTAAGAGAAAGGTCATAGGTCATGAGTGGGTTGTAGTGTTTGACTAGGGATGTGGATGAGATCTTAATGGAGTTGGCATTTAACACATTTCTTTATGTATGCACAACAGTATTTAGTGATGGTAGCCAGTAATACCCTAGCCATATGACACATTTAGCGATGGACATTACCACTAAAGTGACCACCACAGATGCCCTCATGGACTTCTTCGATTGCTTTGGTTGATTCATGTGATTTAAGACACCGTAACAATATGTCATCAAAGCTATTTATAAAGGATACCACCTATGATGACAAAACGAGTTCTTCATTGAAGAAAGGATCGTTTGGCTCCATGTGATAAATCTGATGGTAATTTAGATTCGGCGAGATAGTCATATATTTATGTGTACCATAGATCAGGTGGATTGTTGTCAATGTTATTGATGAAAAGAAACTCATTTTGATGTGAAGGATGGTCTAAGTGTTGAATAACACATACATTTTAGTCTTATCCTTTGATTTTTCTGTTTCAAAAGGGATGAGGGATCCAAGGGATGCCATAGTGTCTGCAAACCTATTGGAAGATTTCATGGAATGGATTGAATGGTGTAATGATTGAATGCGCCGAGGAGAAAGTCGACCAAAAATTTATATTTTTGAAGGACTTCATTTTTACATTGATATTCTCCTTTAACTTGACTAATGAAGAGTTGTGAATCTCCATAGATTTCATGGATGTGGGACACCTAGGAGAATGATGGTATTTAGACCCATGATTAAGGCTTTCATATTCTTCCATGTTGTTAGTACATTTGAAGTTAAGTTTGAATGATAACAGAAGTGGAATGTTCTAGGGTAGTATGATAATGAATCCATGGATCCTCCCCCTTGGCATTTAGCACCATCAAAGAAGAGGGTCATTTTAATGGGGATGAAGTTGGATTCATTGATGTTAGATTCATGATGTTGATGATGGATTCATTGGAAAGCATTCATGAGGTGGTTGATTATCTGAAAGGGGTGCATCGATGAGCTGATCTGTAATGGATTGACCTTTAATAGATTTCTGAGATATGATTTCGAGGTCAAATTCAATCATAAGCATAATCCATCGAGTGATGTGATCATTATGATAAGGTTTAGCATGCATGGTTTTAAGTGGATTAAATTGGTGATGACATATGTCTTGTGATTGAGGAGATAATGTCGAGAGCTTGGAGGTGGCAAAATATAATGCACAACATAATTTTTCAGCTTCAGTGTAGCGTGTTTCATATTCATGGAGTGTGTGAATAATGTAGTATATGACTTGTTCATGACCTTGATTATCACGGTGGGCAAGCATAGATCCTAGGGCATGTTTTGAGGTGGATATGTATAGATAGAATGGCTCCCCTTCATGAGGTGGAGTAAGCATAGGTGGTGATAATAGGTACTGTTTTATTTTTTCAAAGGCCTTCTGACAATCAGAATCCCAATGAAATTCTATGTCTTTACAAGAAGATGGTGAAAGGGTTGACAATGGTCAGAAATTTGTGATATGAAACATCGAATGGACTGTAATTTACCCTGAAGGCTACGTAGTTTCTTAAGATTGGATGGTGGAGGCATTTCAATGATTTCTCTAACTTTTATGGGTCAACTTCAATGCCTCAAATAGATATGATGAATCCTAAAAAATTTCCGATGAGGACACCAAAAACACACTTTACAAGATTAAGACGAAGACAAAACTAGATGAGACAGTGAAGATTGATTCAAGGACGTCAAGATGGTTTTTTTTGATTTGGACTTTCCTAGGAGGTCATCAACATAATCTTCAACAATTTTGTGGATGAGATCATGGAAAATGTATGTCATGGCACATTGATACGTAGCCCCTGCATTTTTAAGACCAAAGGACATGATGTGATAGTAGAAGGTTCCCCAAGGGGTAATGAAATAATTTTTATGTTGATTTTCAAGGAGCAATGAGGATTTGATTATAACCTAAAAAAAATCCATAAGGGAAAGAATTTCATGGCCGGTGGTTAGGTCGATGAGCTGATCTATGTTTGGAAGAGGGAAATCATCTTTCGGACAAGAAAGATTGAGATCCCTAAAATCTGTGTAGATGCGTATTTTACCTAAAGCTTTAGTTATGGGGACAACGTTGGAGACCCATTATGGATAGTCAATGGGTATGATGAAGTTGGTAGATAAGAAGTTTTGCAAACTCTTCCTTAACAAGGAGAGCTATATGAGGATGCATTTTACAGAGTTTTTGTTTTAATAGGCTTAGCATTGGGATACATGACTATGTTGTGTATGATGATGTTAGGATCAATTCCAGGCATATCGCTTATATGACCAGGTGAAGGCTTGGTGATATTTTGTTAAAAACATGGTGAAATCATTTAGTTCTTGTGAATCTAGAGATTGATCGACCTTAACTATGTGAGGATCCTAAGGGGTACCTAAGTTAACGTCAAGGGTGGATTCATTAAGGAGAATTGGTGTGTTAGATGGTAGGGATTTCTAAAGAAAACGGTCTTTAGCCCCCATATGGGAAAGGATATCCTGGTCGTCCTAACACTGGAGGATATCTACGGTAGGTGAATCTTCCTCAACCATTTCTGGCCAAACAAGGGGTAACGATTTAGTGGAGTGATTGGATTGATAAGTAAGTGGCCCTAAAGATATAGCATTGATTAAAAAAATTAGATGGGATGGGTACAGTGTCATCTACATCCATGGGATCTTCAGGGTTTGTTGGCGATGATGGTTCTAGTTCAGGACATAGTTAGGGATGTAGAAAGTTTAGATGTAGTGGCTTTGCACATCTCAGAGGTGAATCTTTTATAGCCTAAACCACTTTTCTCATGAGCTTTAAGGGAACAGGATATATTGATCATGGGTTCCTTGTTCATAACATCTGAGGCCAAAACCTCTCCATGTGCAGTGATGAAGATACATGTGGCGAAGTTGGGATTGTCAAGGGATTTGAAATTCAATGTGAATGGCATGATGCAGTGTGGATTGATAGCCTGGGATGGAGGGTTATCGAGTCCCCCATAAATAAGGTTTGTTTTTAGATACGCAGGACCATAGGAAATAACATCTCCTACATTTGGGTCATACATGGGTTGTTTGTCAGGGACGTCCATATGTTTTAGGTGAAGGGATGGAGTTAAGCATGAGAAGATGATATTCCCATAAGGTGGAATTTTAATGCCTCACCAAGAGAGGAATCATCTGGTAACTTGGAAGAAGGGATAGATGCACTAGTGGATGCTTCATTAGATGGCTCAGGTGTGGATTTGGGTACAAGGACATCATTTGGGTGGTACATCATGTAGTAGTCAGTGAATGGATTTGGATCAGTGGGGACAGTGAAAGTCTGACCTTCATGTTTGTATTTGAGACAACGATGGAGGGTAGAAGGAACACATCACATGGTGCATATCCAGGGGCATCCTAATAACATGTTGTATTGAAACTCTCCTTCTATAATATAGAAGAGTTCAAGTAGGGTTTTGACGTCTGCCAACTTTAAGTGGAAGTATGACGGTGCCTAATGTGGGTGTGATAGTGTCATTGAAGGATCATAATAGAACTAGAGTTTGGGTGATAACGGTGTTGGGTAATTTGAGTTGGTCAAAAGCAAGGGATGATATGATATTAATGGCAGCACCACTATCAATCATGACCCTCTTGATGGAGATTTCATTGATCTGGGTGGTGATGAAGAGTGGTAGGTCATGGTCTTCTGGTCTGAGAGATGGAATTTCAAATGGTTCAAATGATATAGAGGTGGATTCTTTAAGAGCACCCACAAATTTTGTGAAAGGAATTGGATCATTGGCGGGTACAGTTATGGATTAAGGGCTTCTATCATGGCCTATTTGTGAAAAGGTGATGTCTGGACTAGCTCATAAAGTGACATCCTAACAGGAGATTGGTGTAATTTTTGATAGTAACCTTTTGTATTGCGGTGAAAGGAGGTGTTGTTGCTTGTATAGAGATCTTGGCTTTTGATGATGGTGTTTGATTAGACTCCTCAGGAGCCAAGGAAATAGATACCTTAGGTTTATCAGAATGAAGTTGATAATTCAGGAGGTGGGGGTATAGTAACAATGAATTTTTTACTTTTCTTAGGCTCAGATGATTCTTTGTCATAATTTTGTGAACAGGTGGTGATGTGTATAACAACGACTTGATGATCAGATGCTTTAGGGATAGATTCTTTAGATTTTGATGATCATGATGTTGATGTTGGCATTGTGTTTGATTGAGAAGGAAGGAAGAGTGGACTGCCAAGTTCATGTACCTTCAAGTGAAAGGCTCTATAATTTTCTATGGAATGGCCTTGTGTTCTATGGTAATCACAAAAAATATTGAAGTCATACCAAGAAGGTTTCCATCCGCGATGATCAGATGGCTTAGGAGGTGGTAATGTAATAAGTGACCACTTGAAGGAGGTCATCTAAATGGTGGCATAATGCCCCTTAGGTGTAGACGTAGATGGGGACAAGGTTACATCTATACTTCTCTCAAGAGGAGGTAAGATGGGTTGTTTAGCCATAGGTCATTTATTTTTTGGTCGTGGAGGCTTTCTAGACGTCACAGAGAGTGGTGGATGAGGAGCCTGTATGGGTGGTCATTGGTGAGAATAGTCAGATTTGTGTGACATGTGAGAGCAAAGGACCCTGTATGGGTGGCCGTTGGTGAGGATAGTTGGTCTATGTGAACATGTGAGGGTGAGGGACCCCGTATGGGTGATCGTTGGTGTGGATAGTTGGGCTGTGTAAAAGGTGCAGGATATGGAATTAGTGTAGGGGTTTGATTGGGGGATTTTGATCCTGTAATAATAGGGTGATTAACAGGTATAAGGGAGCGAGGTCCGTGCAAAGGAATCTGATCTAAAAAAACATATTGAGGAATTTTAAAAACATGAACAACACCCTAATTATGAGGTGCCTTTGTGGTTTTGGATGAACTAGGTGTGGTTGATGAGGACGTAGCAGAAGGGTCTAATTTCTCTGAGGTAGCGAGTATTTTGGGTTATTTTTCAGATGTGGTTTTGGTGTGTAGTAGAGGATGTGGGTATGGATTCAAATGACATGTGACGAGGGTGTGGGATTAGTTTTAGATAATATTTTTAATAGGTGGAGGCTCATAGGGGCTCAGGATTTAGTGTTGATTTTGTCATTCGGTAAGTGATGAGGATGTAGGAAGGGTTTTAGTGATGCTCTCAACAGGCGAAAGCTTAGTAGTCATAGTTTTAGGTCATTGGTTGTTGGTTTAGTTCCAAGTTTTGATTCGGTAAGTGACAAGGATGTAGGAAGGATAGGCTCTATTTTGGTTATTGTATTGATGGTGTGGACAACATTCATTTGTGGTTGATCGGAGGATGAAGGGTGATTCAGAAAATGTTTCTTAAATATGTCAAGATTTTGATTTGGGGGTGCATTTGGATTGTCTAAGTGGAGCTCACCCTTGTCAATCAAATCTTGAAGTACATTGCAGAAATGTGTGACACCTTTTGATGTCATGTCCATTGACCCTATGATATTTACAATAGTCATTATCTCGGTACCAAATGGGTTTAGATATTGATATGTCGATGGGTCGAATAGGTGGGAGAGATATCATGTTGGAGGCAAGAAATTTTTCAAAAACTGTGCTATAAGTCTCTCCTATAGGTGTGTAGTTACGTTGTTGACGAGGACGCTTGATCAACTTTTTCCTTGGGATTGGATTTGACTATGATGGCATTGGCAGATGTTTTTGACTTATCGGGGCTGGATGTTGACTTGGATGGGAACTCAATTTTTGGTTTCTTAGGATGAATCTTAACCCATCCATCTTCTAGAGCTCGCAGTTCCAATTTACGGGCCATAGTGAAAGCCTCATCAAAAGTTTGAAATGATTGGATTTGTAATGTTGATGAGATGTGTTTAGCACATGCACGACAAAGAAGACCTCGATTAATTTTGTTTGTGGTAATGTAAAGGATAGTTGATTAGTCACACCCCTCCAATGAGTGACGAAATCAGTGATAGATTCATCTTCGAATTTTCTGATGGCATATAGGTCGTTGATAGTGATTTTGTGGGCTATGTTTATGGAAAAATGGTCTAAGAAAATTTGGGAAAGTTGCGCAAAGGAGAATAGGGAATGTTGCGGAATGTTGTTGTACCAATCTAAGCAGGACCAATGAGGGACATGGGAAAGGTCCTCAACATCAGGTCTTGATCATGAGCTATTAGATAACATGCATGATGGAAGGCACATATATGTTGTTGGGGATCTTCCTTGTTGTAAAACTTGATAAACTTAGGAAGTTCCCAGTGAGGTAGATATGGTTTATATGGTACTGAAGGATGAATGGGCTCATTGCAAATTTGATCATAAGAGAGCACATTCTTGGATGAGGACAAAGAAGCTTTAAGACTTGATATGCAGTTTAAAAGGGCTTGGAGAGGATCAGGTTGAGGTTTTTGTTGTGAAGATGAGCCAGGTTGAAATAAGGACTGGCTAGGTTGTGAGTATGCCTGATACTATTGAGGAATGCCTTGCTGGTAGGGAATGTTTTGTTGGGGAATGTTCTGATGATAAGGACATTGTGTTGGTAAGGGGTATTCTATTGCGGGATGTGGTATTGTGGAATGTTTTGTTGAGGTGCGTATTATTGAGGTATGTTTTGTTGAGGTATATTATGTTGATAAGGAATATTTTGTTGAGGGATACTTTGATGATAAGGGATGTTCTGTTGTGGGATGTTTTGATGAGATGAGAAACTTTTTAGGAGGCTATAGGCTGTGAGGTTTGTATGTACTGATATTGTAATGGCATTGATGTATGAGTGAGTGGTTGTGAATATGTGGGTGACTGCTGAAAGGAAAAATCAGAGGTGAAAGAGGATGGTGCCTATTGCGGAATGTTTTGTTGTGGAGATACTATATTGTGGATATTTTGTAAGGGGTGTAGATTGTGGTCCATGGAGATCAGTGGTTGTGAAGGTTGTGGTATATATTGTGAAATAGGATGAGTGCTAGCAATGGAACTAGTATTGATCAGTGGTGTAGTTGTAGGAATGGACATGGTGATGTTCTGAATGGGACTAGTAACCTGTTGGGAGGATACAATAGTAGAAAAGGCCACAAAACCTAGTGGAGATGTTTGTACCTATGAGGAGGCTGGTGGAGTGGATGAGGAAGTAGCGGTACTACTTAGGGGAGGTGTGGAACCTGTAGAAGGACTTGGTGAGGATGTAGACTATTGGGAAGATGTGTTTTGTGATGAAATCATGTGGAGGTCATAAATGGGGACTGAAGAGACCTCATATGCTTCGGAGTTGACTAGTGGAAGATTATTCATTTGATGTTTCAAAGGGGTTAGTAGGGCTGGTAGATATCTTGGGTTGACTATTGTTCAGTGTTTCAGGTTATTGATTTGAAGTGTATGGGTACAACTGTTGGATGACAGGGTATTGATTTTGATCAATGAAATGTGCAATGGAAGATGGAGGATTGTAAGTTTATGGAATGGGGTGTAAATGGTTGCATTTGAACATTTCTAGCTGCTAGATAGGTATTGAGGGAAATAGGGTTTGAATCTAGCATTTCTTCAAAGATAGGTCTCCCCTATTGTAGAAAGGAGGTTCAGATGCTTCTGGTTGAGGACTAGAAGAAAAAATGTTTTGTTTCTTGTGGTCTAGATGTATGAAGGACATTGACCATGATATTGATGTGGGGAATGAAATAATTTTTTTCCCATTTTGTTGTTATAGTTGAATCCTGATTCATTCCAAGTCTGTTGGGTGTCAGAAAAGGGATTGGATGTAATTGTTTGATAATATGGAACTTGTTTTTGTGTTGGTGTCGAAAGTGTTGCAGGGAGTGGTGTAGTATAGTATGAGACATGTTGTTGAAATGTATGTGGTGGAGTGGACATGTTTTCAGAGGTTTGGTTTTGAGCTTGTTGTCTAGTAAGTACCATGATAAAAAAATGCACAAACACCTAGAAAATGAAAAATAACTAAATGGGTTGTTTTACAAACAGCAAGCAAAAGAAAAAAAAATGTTGTTTTGTATTTATCTTGATTAATTATGAAAAAGTGAAATGTGTAAGATGGTTAATGAGGGTCCTAGGAAATGGTAGTCTAAGGTTGGTTTCAGGTATGTTTAAGGGGTGGAGTCCTCAATATACCTGAAGGTACATGAGGCCCAACTTTGTACTGTTGCTAGTACGGGCATGTATATTGGGGCCAACCCCCTCACTTCACAATCCCACTATGATAAGGGAGTCAGGTGTTGAGCCAAAATATACCGACAGACAGGAGATTATACTCATCCAGAACACCGAGTCGGCTTCCCTGTTGGGTGATGAAATCCCAATCAATTTCACCTGGGTAGGAATTGTTTGAATGCATTTTTTATTTTGAAGTGATTTGGTTGTGTGTGAGGGAAAGATAAGTGAATGCAACTAGTTAACTCCCCTATTTAAAGCTAGATGATCAAGAAGTATAAAATGGTTTGTTTTAAGACCCGAAATGAAATGTTGATTTTAGATGAGAATAAATAGCCAAAAAATGTAAAACATAAAGCAAAAAGAAGGTTTTTAGGACTTACCGTAAGATCGCTCATTTTTTATGTATTTTTTTAGATTTTTAGCAATTTTCCCTAAAGTGAACAACTAGTAAATCCAACAGATGAATTTTCAAAAATAGTGCCCTGCAACCAAATTAGAGAAAACAGAAAACAGAAAATAGTAGATTGTGAAGTAATGTAAAACAAATAGTCTAATCGCTGACGATTGGCCCAATCACAAGCGATTAGCCTAATCATAGGCGATTACTAAGAAGTGAATTAGAAAAATAAATACTATTTAATTGGTGAAATGAAATGAATAATTAAGGGACGGGGTCCCACCGGGCGTGCCAGAATGTTGATGATAGTTTTTCCTTGTTGTTAAGTTGATAATATCAAAGGGGAAAAAATGGTTCAACCTCGATCATGGCAGGGTTTTCAAGATACCCATGGATGATGGTAGTGGACATTTATTGTGTGCTCCATGATGAATGAATGAAGCTATTTTCCATGCAATTAAACCTGTAAATCAAAGACACTGCACAAAATGGAATTAGTAAAAATAGGTAGGCATGTTTCCTGGCAAAGTCCAATTCCTAGAAGCCAAAAGACTTCCTTGTGTGGACGTCAACCTGATTTTAAAACACTTCGGATTTTATTGATGAAATGGAGTACAATATGTGATATAAAAATGTGATCAAATGTATTATCACTTATTTGTATTATTACATACACCATTTGATAATGATAATGAAAAGTAATAAGCCTAGAATCCAAAATTGGAATCTAGGTCCGTATTTAAGTTTTCAGAAAAGAAGTTAGAGCCTACTAAGTAGGATAAATCATCATCTTCGGTGAAGTATTAATTAGATTCTGAGATGTACTATTCCATGAAGAAGTAAGAGATCTCCTTTGCCATATCGTATAGGCATCCAAGATCGGAATCAGTGCCTAGTAGGTTGATGTTACTCTCAATGTCAGATTCAGATGCAATGTAGGTGTCCTCAGGGAGGTTGAATCCCACTTCGTAGTTGTACTCGTACCATGCAAGGTTGTCTTGTATCCTTTGAACCTCGTAGTATGCTCCCAAAAATTCCTCGGTGGCTTCACAAATTCTTTGGGTAGATGAAAAAATGTCTTCCAACCTATCAAGAGGAGTTGCATGTATAACACATCATTCCAAATTGTGAAGTAGGTAATATTTCTCCTAGTGTAAAGGGTGTTGGACAATTGGAAGCCAGTTGATATTGGTAATTGGATGATTGATACCTCTATTATCCAAATCACTCCCCTAGTTATTTGGATAACTTCTATTTACATTTTGGATCTATGGTTCTATATTGCGGGTTGCGCACACCTCATTTACTTATTTGTCACATTATCTTGGTTACAAACTCTTTGCGCGCCCTTGTATGCTCCTCCTTTGCTTCATCCTTTCATTTTACTTTTCCTATTTGTTCCATTTTCCATCACACTCACCCTTTGCACACTTTCCTTCTTCTCAACATTGCATATACCCTCTTACGTGCCCTCTCCTTGCGTGCTGCAAATTAATTTGTAATAATTACATCTCAACCATAAGTTTCTTCCTTAGGTATTTCTCCCATTTCCTCCCACGTGCGTTACCTTTACACACACCTTCCCTCTATTTTCCTTATGCACCTCACTCTTCTGTGTGCTTGCCTTTACACCTTCTTCTTCACCCTTCTGTGCCATGTAGCATGTGTCATACTTTGAGTGTGCTACACACAACCAATCAAAGCATGCCAACAACATGTTGAATCCTTGTAATGGGCCGTTGGGTAACACATCGGAGAAATGACAAATCAGATGTGTGGTTGGCCGATCTTTTAGTCAATTAGTGTGTGCCACGTGTCTTGCATGCCCAATTTGCAGTACAGATACTCTAACAGTCATAACTTTTGTGTCAGTGCTCAGATCCTTGTGCACCTAGAATTTTTGGAAATATATTGACATGGGCTACATGTTAGGCCATTCAAATTAAAATTTCAGTAGAATTTGGTAGGTGAGAAGATGGAAAAAAATTTCACACCAATAATGAGTAGATCTTATTACTTTAACCACCCAATTCACTTTAGATCTCACCCCTTTTCTTTTCCAACATGCTAAATAGATAAGGAGAAGTGGACTTGATAGAAATATAGGTGGATTTGCAAGCATTCAGTGTTGGTGGTTGAGTTTTCAAATTGGATTTCCCTCCTTCTCCTCTTTTCTGTCAGCGACTCATCTATAAATGTAAGAGCTTTTTTCATTATAAAGGGTTGGACATTTTTGCATCATTTAGTGTTTGCTAAGGATTATTTATCTCTACATTCTGAGTCGTAGACCTCTAGATCTGGTTCATGTATGTGAATACTAACCTTCAGATGCCATTGTAACTAACATTGCATACCTCAAAGTAATAGAAGCATTTTTTTGTGGCTATTCTCTACCTTAATGTGTCTATATTCTTATTTCTTTCCTTTTGTTTTCATTATGTGTCTGTTGTGTCACTTTAAGTTCCTTGTAGCTCTATTTTCTGGTTGTGTTTCATGAAATTGACGGTGTAAATGTTTTTCAGTTTGTGTTACGCATGCTTAGCCTTCCCTTGTGTTTTCTCTTTTTTTTCATTCAGAACAGATAGTGTTCATCCCACTTTTTCAGGTGTTATCATCTCCCTTAGTTTAGTTTCCCATTCTATTATCCTTTTATCCTTGTGCCCTTGGCATTGTTAGCTTAGTTTTCCTTTCTAGCATTAGGAGGAGTAGTAATAGAAATAAGTAGAGGAACCGTCCTTATTTGAAGATCCATCTCAAGTGTGCAAGGTCCCACAACTTGGAGACGGTTCCATTGTTGTTTCAAATGAGTTGGTTCTATCAGATCCGAGACATGGGTGTAAGTTTGACAACCAACAGTTTCTGGCACACTCGGTGGAACCAATAGTAAAATATAAAATTTCAAATATTCTTAAGTTTGGTGTGTGATTTAGTAATTTCCAACATTTGGAGGCTTGTTTTAACACATCTGGCGACTCCTAACACTCATGTCTAATGTTTTAGCAACTAGAGCACATTTTTATGAGAAAAATGCATACAAGACAGAGTGTTGCATCTAAAGGATCCTTTGGGTATCCCCAGCTTTCACCAAGAACCAAAAATAGTAGAACTTATGCACATGCGTCCCCATCTCCAGCGCATCACACACACTCTAATCTTCCTCACAACATACATATGTTCCCTGCCATGTGTTTCACTCGGAATGTTTCATTCCTTTTAGAAACAAATAAGGGTTGGGGCTAGGAGGAATACCTGTAGAATGTCGAGATGATGTGCGCGTACCATAGAGAAAGATCAGGCTGACTGTGAAGAACTTCTTTTTGTCTTGGAAGGACTATCTGCAAATAAGAACACAAGACCACAAGATTTTAATTAGACAATAAATGAGGAAACTGCCTTGGGCCCAGGAAATATAAAACTTCCTTTCGAAGGTGGTCAGTTCCCTTGCTAATATGAATTAACACAAAAGACTATAAGATATCAATTAAATTGCTTTGTTGAACTGGGTAGGGGAAAGGCTGGTTATTGGTTATAGTCAGTATAACCGATGGCGGTTACTGATAACCGATGGCGGTTATTGATGACCGATATCGGTAGAGTCTAGGATCTGAAGGTTAGTTGTTTTGTGGGGTGGTGGTGTTATTTGGTAGTTGTGTTATTTGTAGGGCTGTATATAGGTAATATTAGGAAATAGGGTGATGAGATCTAGATGAATGACAATTAGATGTAATGACACGTTGGGTAGTGGATCCAAGAATGGATTTGTGAGGACTTATCATTCAAAAAGTCGAAGAAATGTTGTTAAAGAGTACATGCAAGAAGTAGCTTACTGATTATTCACGGAGATGCAAGTCCAAGAGCTCTGATGGCAAAGGCAGAACTGAGGTAGGATGGTCTGGCACACAGCAGATCAAATCAGCTGAGTATCACAGGGCTCTGGTATCCAGTTGCAGTCCTGGGCTTGCTCTCCCTTGCTGCTAACTCTCCTTGTCTCTTTACTTGTCTCTGCTCATTCAAGTAAAGATCAGGGTTTTCTCGATCGCTCCTGATGCTCTTTCTTGATTCAAAGAATCCTTTTCTCTGATCCCAAAATGAAATTCCGATCCCTTGTTTTTGGTTTGGGGAGGCCATTTACAGGGAACCGATGGCAGTTACGTAACCGACGACGGTCGAGTAGGAACCGGCATCGGTAAGGAAAAAGTAGGCTATTTTTAGTAAAACAGCCCACCTTCCCTGCTTTTCTCCCAAGAGATTAGTTGCGGGCTTGGTCAAGTGACTAGAAGGTCGGTTTTAGGTGCGAGAAAGGGGTCCTTAGTCATGGGTGTAGGTGTAGACCAAGTTTTAGGTTTTAATTAGGTTAGTTTAGGATTAGGGTTAGGTCATGATGAGGTGGTAAAATGAGGTGGCAGGTGAGGTGATGGGGATTTATCAATTACAAGGTAATTAATAAATAATTGTGTAAGGTTTAGGTAATGAGGTTAGGTTGCGAAATGGGATGCGGGTCACAAGGGGTCGTAAGACACGAATTTGGTGTCTACATTAGCCCCTTATTGTCGTGTAGCTTGTGTTGTAAAGTTGCGCAGACAATAATATGAAGTGGTTTCTCCTGTTAAGGATATAGGTAATCCCCCTCAAATCTATCACAGATTGAGTGAACGAGAAATCAGGGATAGGGTTGATAAAGGGTACATGTTGTAGAGAGGATGGTAAGGTGGTGGGGGAGGTCCAAGGCAGCAAACGCATGTTGAAATGCAATAGGGCGACTAGGGTACATGATTTGGCGAGCAAACCAGCAATGTATAGGCAAAGGTCGATAGTTTATCCAAACAAGGGTGATATAATCCTGGTATCCAAGGCATAGGAAGTAGCTCCAAGGTATATAACAGGTAAGGTACAGGAACGTTTAGTCGTGTTCGGCAGTACCAAAAGGTTGGTTTGGTTGAGATAAACGTCACGATCTAGGTCTAGGCAAAGTTGGTCGACAGATCAAGTCAAGGACCCTAATCATGCTAAAACACGAACAGGTGAGCTCGATTGAACAAAAGGTACAGGATGGATGGATAAAATAAAACGTTGATTGTGGGTATGGTATTGAAGTGATACGGCCGTGGGTTGGGCCAAGTTGTTAGGTTACAGCCTTGGGTCAGGCCGGATGGTTAGGGTGAGGCCTTGGGTCGGGCCAAGTTGTTGGGTGGCGGCTTTGGGTCGGGTCGGATGGGTAGGGTGAGGCCTTGGGTCGGCCCAAATGGGTAGGTTGAGGCCTTGGGTCGGGCCAAATAGGTAGGTTTAGGCCGTGGGTCGGGCCAAATGGGTAGGTTGAGGCCTTGGGTCGGGCCAAATGGGTAGGGTGAGGCCTTGGGTCGGGCCAAATGGGTAGGTTGAGGCCTTGGGTCGGGCCAAATAGGTAGGTTGAGGCCGTGGGTCGGGCCAAATGGGTAGGTTGAGGCCTTGGGTCGGGCCAAATGGGTAGGGCGAGGCCTTGGGTCGGGCCAAATAGGTAGGTCGAGGCCTTAGGTCGGGCCGAATAGGTAGGTTGAGGCCTTGGGTTGGGCCGAATAGGTAGGTTGAGGCCTTAGGTCGGGCCGAATAGGCAAACAAATGGTGTTCAGCAAAGGTGGATATAGGTGATATGTTATTAAAAAGGGGCAAATGGTAAATAGGGGCAAAAAAAAATTGGGGGAAAGTTGGCAGAAAAACCGATGTCGATTCTACATGACCGATATCGGTTAAGGGACCGATACCGGTTCATTAGGGAAAAATGAAACTGATATCGGTTATGGGCGAGAAACCTATAAAAAGAAAAATATGGCTTGTCATTGTCACTTTTGTTATTTGAAAACCAAATTGATTTATCTGACGTGGAGAGTTGAGATTGGAGGTTTTATTGAGTGAGGTGGAGCTATTTTGCTAGAGGAGTGAGTTGTTTGCGGGCCCGAGTGAGGAGGAGGCAGCAGTTGATTAGCCGGGGACCCAGCAGATCAGAATTGGAGCTATGGCATAGGCAGGAGGAGCACGAGGGGCTGGACCAGCTGGACCACCACCACCCATCCCACCACGATGATGTGTCATCGTTCGGGTATGTTCGGAACTCTGTATTGTGTGCATTTGAATGGTATTAAGCTAAATTGGGGGTTTGGGTAAGAATTGACATGTTTTAGGAAATAATGAGTAAATGGACGTAATTTGAAAAACGAAAAGGATAGATGGGTAAAATAGGGCAAGGCGGCTGGGTGGGTAGGTTTTTAGGGTGTTTGGGTGGGTAGATAAGTAGAAAAATGCAAAAATGTGGGTGGGGGGGCCGCGCGGGGGTTCGGCTCCAGGAAATGACAGTGACCGATGTCGGTCGCTAATCGACCGGCATCAGTCGCAAAATTTTAGGGGCTGGGTTCTGTGTGGGTGACCGGCGTCGGTCGGTGGTTGACCGGCATCGGTGGGAAGATGGCCGTGGTCGGTTGTTTGGGACCGGTACCGGTCCGGGGTTTATTGGGGGTTTGTGTGGGTTTGTTTTGTTTTGGGTGGGGTGGGTTTGGTTTTGGGATGGGTGGGTTTTGGGTGGGGTGGGTTTGGTTTTGGGTTGGGTGGGTTTTGTGGTTGTGTGTTTTGGGGTGTGGGTGGGGTTTGTTTTGGGTGGGGTGGGTTTGGTTTTGGGCTGGGTGGGTTGGTTTTGTTTGCGGGTAGTCACGGGAATGAGTGTATGTCGGCCTTGTTCGTAAAGACTAAAACCAAAGCCTTTCCAAGCACAGCGAGTCAAGAAGGTGAGGGTGAAACGACGATTTGTCAAGTATTGAAAATTGGATTGGAAGGGAACCACACCAAGAGGAGGTTCAGGGGTAATGGAGGATGCGTCAACACCCCCATACGTTAGGTTGGTGCGGCAATGGGGTGGTCCGTAAGAGATTACCTCCCCCATGCGACGGTCGTAGGTGGGATGTGCATGTAATTGTCCGTACTCCTGCGAGGTAGGGAAAGAACTAACGTTATATAGGCGGTACTCCACCAGTGTAAGGCATTGAAAAACATCTACTAAGGGCTCGGAGGTTGGGATGTTAGCTGCAGGAAGGGAAGTGGTTTTTGCGACGGTGGTTTCATCAGTTGAAGGCGTAGGCGCGGTTGAGGTGGATGGTTGAGGTACATTTGAAGAGGATGGTTGGGTTGAATGTATGGGTGTCTTGATTGGTATAAGCACATCGTTAGGGCGGTATAACATATTGCAGGTTTTAAAGGGGGGAGGTTCAGCTTTTACGGTGTAGGACTTCCCCTCGTACTCAAATTTTATGCATCTATGTAATGTTGAGGGAACGCATCCCATGGCCCGGATCCAAGGACGACCCAGCAATATATTATATTGGAAATCTCCCTCAAGGACATAGAAGAGTTTGGGTAAAGTACGTGGTCCTACCCGAATGTTGAGGATCATGGTGCCTAAGGTAGAGGTAATAGCGTCATTGAATGACCGCAACATGATGGGGTTGGCACACATGTAGCTAGAAGGGATATTCATTTGTTGAAAAGATTTTGAAGAGATGATGTTTAGGCTAGCACCCCCGTCAATCATAACACCACGTACATGAATGTCCCAGACGTAAGCTGAGATGAACAGGGCAGGGTCAGGATCTTCTGTACCAAAATCGACAATTTCATCTTCAGAGAAACTGACTGCAGTAGCTTGTGGTACAGAGACAGAAGTGGTTGGGGCGGTGGGTTGTTTGGTGAGAGAGGCAACATGATTGGGTGTTAGAATGGAGGCAACGGGCAGGGTTTCATTAGGTAAGACCTCAATCCCCTGAAGAATTTCAATGTGAGCTTGTCGATGAGATTCAGAAGTCTGAATGAGATTATATAGTGTCATTTTTACGGGTGATTGGTGAAGCTGTTTAATCATGGCTCGATGGGCAGCTCCATTAGAGACGGGGTAAGCGGGTCCACGAATAACCACTTTGGGTGGTGGTGCAATCGGGATGCTGGACGAAGAAGGAGAGGACGCAGGTGTGCTTTCTTTCGCTTTCTCATTGTTTTTCTGCGCTCGAGTAGCAACACTAATCATATTAATCTCGTAGACCGGAGATGAAGAAGATGATTGGGATAAATCGTGGTCTTCAAGAGGTGGAGTTGTAATAATGACAGATCTTGGTGAGGCGGGGACAGATGGTATAGGAGAGGGAATGGAAACTAAAGGTCTCTCCCTTCGTAAGTTGTCTTTCTTAACCTTTCTATCTGGGAGAGGTGACTGACGAAGGACGGTTTTTAAAGCTTTGCGTCCCTCCACATCATGTCCTGGTGTGCGGTGATAAGCGCAGATCTTAGGCTCATCATAACCTATAGGTCAAGGTTTAGACGGGTCATAAGGTCTAAGTGGGGGTAGGGAAATGGTCGCATTCTCTACTAACATAGCAAGGATTTTAGCGTAAGATCCTTTAAGTGGGTCAAAATCAGAAGAGGATGAGGGTATTGATTGCGCAGGTTTTGGTAATGTTTGGGCGTGGTTGGTTCGTATGGGTGGTGGTTTAGCTAAGGGGTGTTGACATGTTTTTTTCACTAAACGTGGTTTCTTTGGTGCAGAAGCTATATTGGATGATGAGGCCACAGATGGTGTGGTATCAAAAAACAACCACGGGGAAATAGGAGTGACCGAAAACAAATCTTTTGATGATGGAATTTGTTTAGGGTTGATAGGTGGACAGGATACGCGGAGTGATAATGTTGATATACCCTTTGATCCCTGTATGGGTGCAGAAGGCGTAGGTCGTTTTGAAGAAAACGCAGGAGGTATGATATATTGGTGCAAGGTGGAAGGATGAGGTCCCAATATGGAAGGTAGGTATGACGATGATGGTTTTGATTGTGATAGAGGCACGGGTTGAGTGTATCTCCTAAGTGGCGGGGCGGCTTTATTCTTGGAAAAATCTAGTCGCTTAGGCGGGTGTGTTAGACTGGGTATTGGCGAGGTCCCAAGTGTAGGGGAAGATTTGGTTAGGTTGATAGAGGTGGATGGGATATTGAGTATAGATATGGGGGGTGAGAGTGAGGACATAGGAATTTTGAGTTTCTGTAAACACTTCGGGTATATGGTAGAGGTATCGAGATCGGTCATCTGCATTTGAGTAGAATAGGGAGTACTCAAACGTTCCCATAAGATTCGTCTATCTTCTGAAGAATGACAGTCTTCAGGTTTGAATTGTAAATTTTGTACGGAAGAAAGGTGGGTTGTGATTCCGGTCCACTGTGGGTGTGATATAGGGGGTAAATGAGGCACTTTATCAATAGATGTCAAGAGGTCAACCGGTCGTTGAAAATATTTAGGCGATGAAGAACTAATAGGTAAGAGGGCATGTTCGAGAGGATCCGTCATGGTTAAAGAATTTGGTGATGTCGGTGCAAGAGATTCCTCATCTAAGGATGTCAAAAGGAGTGGCGTACCTTCCTCTTGTGCAGCAAGAGGGATAGAAGGGGAAATCTGGGAAATAGATAGGTTAGATAACATCCGTTCACAATCTTGTAGGGATGTGGTATAAGAAGACTCATCGATGGGAAGAGAAGTCTGGGCAGTTAACTCCTTTATGGGTAAAGGAATGATTTCGCTTTGGTTCGATGGTGGTAAAGGAGGTTTGGGCTTCTGTGTTAGTGAAGAGGCTTGATTCAAAATTTTCTTGATAGAGGCTTTGGCTGGGTATCAAAGACTGCATGGATCTCATGAACACTCTCCTCGGCTAAGATATCCTGGTTTACGTTGCTGTTGGAAGAGTGATTCGGGAATGGTTTGTTAAAGATTTTCAAATTTCGGTTGGCAGTGGCATTAGGATTATCGAGGGTTATATCCCCTGCGTCAACCATTTCTTGCACTATGTTTTTCAACATCTTGCAGTTCTCATGACTGTGTCCCTTCACGCGGTGGAAGTTACAGAATTCATTTTCTTTGTACCAGGAAGGTATGGCGCGAGTGGAATCAAACCCAGAATGAGGTTTAACAGGAGGTAATGTAATGGCTCCTACTTTGAGAAATTTTTCCAATATCACACCATATGTTTCTCCCAAGGGAGTGTAGTTGATGGGCTTGGCTTTATACTTATAGGTGGTTCTTGGTGGAGTATTAGACGGCGCTTGAGATTTGACCATCACCGCGTGGACAGCTCCTTTTGATTTAGAAGAAGTGGACGTGTGAGGAGTGGTGGTATTTGGTTTATTGGTAGAATCAGGAGTTCGGAAATTGGGGTTTTTGTTACGCAACCACAATTTCTCTTCCTCTAAGGCTCGAATCTCTAGTTTTCGAGCCATAGTAAAGGCTTCATCGAATGTACGGAAAGTTTGAATTTGGAGAGTAGGAGAAATGTGCTTAGCACATGCCCGCGTGAAAAGTTCGATAAGTTCAGTCTGAGGCAAGGCATATGTAAGTTGGTTGATAAGGCCGTGCCATCGTCTGACGAAATCTGCGATAGATTCGTCTTCGAATTGTCGAATGGCATAAAGGTCGGTGATGGATACTTTCTTAGCAATGTTAATGGAGAAGTGATCCAAGAAAGATTGGGCTAGTTGGTTAAAAGAGAAGATTGAGTGCTGGGTTAAAGCACTGTACCACTCCAAGGCAGGTCCTGATAAGGACATGGGAAAGGTGCGGAGTAACAAGGCATCATCATGGGCAATCAAATAACAAGCATGTCTAAATGATCGCAAGTGTTGTTGAGGATCCTCTTTACTATTAAAACGAGTAAATTTCAGTAACTCCCATTGAGGAGGATATGAATGAAGGGGGACAGAAGGGTGAATGGGCTCCCGACAAACTTGCTCGTATGTCAAGGTGCTACGACTTCCTGAAACAGAAGCCTCCAGGTTTTGCATTTTGTCCATCATTTGTTTAATTAGATCAGTAGTTGGATGAGATGATGGTGTGGTTGTGGTAAACGGAGGCAAATTGGGCCAAGGACCACCGCTAGACCCTGGTGGGGTTAATTGTTGATAAGGTGCGGAGGATGAATATGTTGAGGCAGCTGAATAGGGATGTCCCATATAGGATGTTGAGGTCACTGGATACGTGTATGGGAATGAAAAGGTAGGCGGAGCTTGAGAAGGAAAGCTCGTGTGGATAGGTGGCAGAGAGCAAGTCATGAACGGAGCAGTCTACAAGAGAGATGAGGTAGGGGCAGTCGGCGGTAATGATATGTGGGGTCCGAGGTTAACCAACGGAAAGCCAATCTGAGTCGTATGAACCTCTGAAGCCGTCGGATTGGGAGACGGGGCTAGAGATGCAGGAAGCAAGGCGGTATTATCAGGCGGAGTGGGAGCTAAATGAGCAGCTATACTAATAGGCATACCAACAAGGAGCTGACCATCAGGCGTACGGTCAGGGGTATGGGACAAATAGTATTGTACAGCGCTAGAATTAGCATCCAGAAACTTGGCAAAGTCCTTATCTCCCACAGGAATTTTAGGAACCTCGCTGGTATCCGTAGGATTCCCCACAGAATGTGAAGGGGGTGATTCAGGAAAAGAAACAGAGCAAGCATGTGAAACCATGGCGGCGGCTTGCTTTCGAGTGATAACAACCATGGACAGGAGTTCACAGTAGGGTTTCAATCTGTCAGGAATAGAAACAAACTCAGACTGGTAAAATTGGTAGGTTGCTGGTTTGTCAGGAATTGGAAAAGACAGTAATCGATATCGGTCTAGTAACCGATGTCGGTTATACTATAGCCGACGTCGGTCAGGTAACCGATGTCGGTGTAAGAAGTTTGGGCTAACAAGATATAAAAAGGCTGCTAACTTGATTTTTAACAACGTTTAGTATACTTGTCTAATTATTGATCACAGAAGATAGAGTATGAGAAAGAAAACAGAACTAAAAACAAGCAAGATGCACACGCAAATCCAGAGATTAACCCTAGGGTTAATTTTAATTATCGTGGGCTTATGCCTTTAGACGTAGAATGATGTCAGAATCCTAAACAAGAGACTTAGGGGAAATGTCAAGTTGTTTTGGCTTATAAGGTTACCTCAATTGGGCGGAGGAATACCGCGGAAAAAAGGGGGGATGTTTGAGCTGTTGTGTTAATTGTGAAGTGATTCGGTATGTGTTGTGCAGTGAATGTAAGACTAATTTCCTGTCAATACCGTGGATATCACCCCCACATGTACGACCTGTTACTTAATCTACGTTCACTAGAATTGAAAAACAACAAGCAGGAATGCAACGCACGTGTTTTAAACCCAAATCAAAAATTATGTTCGATGAACCAAGAGAGATGACTTTTACTAATGCGAAACTAGGAAAGCAAGACCAATTCTTTACGAAATGGGTTGGGGCTAGGAGGAATACCTGTAGAATGTCGAGATGATGTGCGCGTACCGTAGAGAAAGATCAGGCTGACTGCGAAGAACTCCTTTTTGTCTTGGAAGGACTACCTGCAAATAAGAACACAAGACCACAAGATTTTAATTAGACAATAAATGAGGAAACTGCCTTGGGCCCAGGAAATATAAAACTTCCTTTCGAAGGTGGTCAGTTCCCTTGCTAATATGAATTAACACAAAAGACTATAAGATATCAATTAAATTGCTTTGTTGAACTGGGTAGGGGAAAGGCTGGTTATTGGTTATAGTCAGTATAACCGATGGCGGTTACTGATAACCGATGGCGGTTACTGATGACCGATATCGGTAGAGTCTAGGATCTGAAGGTTAGTTGTTTTGTGGGGTGGTGGTGTTATTTGGTAGTTGTGTTATTTGTAGGGCTGTATATAGGTAATATTAGGAAATAGGGTGATGAGATCTAGATGAATGACAGTTAGATGCAATGACACGTTGGGTAGTGGATCCAAGAATGGATTTGTGAGGACTTATGATTCAAAAAGTCGAAGAAATGTTATTAAAGAGTACATGCAAGAAGTAGCTTACTGATTATTCGCGGAGATGCAAGTCCAAGAGCTCTGATGGCAAAGGCAGAACTGAGGTAGGATGGTCTGGCACACAGCAGATCAAATCAGCTGAGTATCACAGGGCTCTGGTATCCAGTTGCAGTCCTGGGCTTGCTCTCCCTTGCTGCTAACTCTCCTTGTCTCTTCACTTGTCTCTGCTCAGTCAAGTAAAGATCAGGGTTTTCTCGATCGCTCCTGATGCTCTTTCTTGATTCAAAGAATCCTTTTCTCTGATCCAAAAATGAAATTCCGATCCTTTGTTTTTGGTTTGGGGAGGCCATTTACAGGGAACCGATGGCGGTTACGTAACCGACGGCGGTCGAGTAGGAACCGGCATCGGTAAGGAAAAAGTAGGCTATTTTTAGTAAAACAGCCCACCTTCCCTGCTTTTCTCCCGAGAGATTAGTTGCGGGCTTGGTCAAGTGACTAGAAGGTCGGTTTTAGGTGCGAGAAAGGGGTCCTTAGTCATGGGTGTAGGTGTAGACCAAGTTTTAGGTTTTAATTAGGTTAGTTTAGGATTAGGGCTAGGTCATGATGAGGTGGCAAAATGAGGTGGCAGGTGAGGTGATGGGGATTTATCAATTACAAGGTAATTAATAAATAATTGTGTAAGGTTTAGGTAATGAGGTTAGGTTGCGAAATGGGATGCGGGTCACAAGGGGTCGTAAGACACGAATTTGGTGTCTACATTAGCCCCTTATTGTCGTGTAGCTTGTGTTGTAAAGCTGCGCGGACAATAATATGAAGTGGTTTCTCCTGTTAAGGATATAGGTAATCCCCCTCAAATCTATCACGGATTGAGTGAACGGGAAATCAGGGATAGGGTTGATAAAGGGTACATGTTGTAGAGAGGATGGTAAGGTGGTGGGGGAGGTCCAAGGCAGCAGACGCATGTTGAAATGCAATAGTGCGACTAGGGTACATGATTTGGCGAGCAAACCAGCAATGTATAGGCAAAGGTCGATAGTTTATCCAAACAAGGGTGATATAATCCTGGTATCCAAGGCATAGGAAGTAGCTCCAGGGTATATAACAGGTAAGGTACAGGAACGTTTAGGCGTGTTCGGCAGTACCAAATGGTTGGTTTGGTTGAGATAAACGTCACGGTCTAGGTCTAGGCAAAGTTGGTCGACAGATCAAGTCAAGGACCCTAATCATGCTAAAACACGAACAGGTGAGCTCGATTGAACAAAAGGTACAGGATGGATGGATAAAATAAAACGTTGATTGTGGGTATGGTATTGAAGTGATACGGCCGTGGGTCGGGCCAAGTTGTTAGGTTACAGCCTTGGGTCGGGCCGGATGGTTAGGGTGAGGCCTTGGGTCGGGCCAAGTTGTTGGGTGGCGGCTTTGGGTCGGGCCGGATGGGTAGGGTGAGGCCTTGGGTCGGGCCAAATGGGTAGGTTGAGGCCTTGGGTCGGGCCAAATTAGGTTGAGGCCGGGGTCGGGCCAAATGGGTAGGTTGAGGCCTTGGGTCGGGCCAAATGGGTAGGTTGAGGCCTTGGGTCGGGCCAAATGGGTAGGTTGAGGCCTTGGGTCGGGCCAAATAGGTAGGTTGAGGCCTTGGGTCGGGCCAAATGTAGGTTGAGGCCTTGGGTCGGGCGAGGCCTTGAATAGGTAGGTTGAGGCCTTGGGTCGGGCCGAATAGGTAGGTTGAGGCCTTGGGTCGGGCCGAATAGGTAGGTTGAGGCCTTGGGTCGGGCCGAATAGGTAGGTTGAGGCCTTGGGTCGGGCCGAATAGGTAAACAAATGGTGTTCAGCAAAGGTGGATATAGGCGATATGTGGTTAAAAAGGGGCAAATGGTAAATAAGGGCAAAAAAAAATAGGTTGGGGGAAAGTTGGCAGAAAAACCGATGTCGATTCTACATGACCGATATCGGTTAAGGGACCGATACCGGTTCATTAGGGCAAAATGAAACCGATATCGGTTATGGGCGAAAAACCTATAAAAAGAAAAATACGGCTTGTCATTGTCACTTTTGTTATTTGAAAACCAAATTGATTTGTCTGACGTGGAGAGTTGAGATTGGAGGTTTTATTGAGTGAGGTGGAGCTATTTTGCTGGAGGAGTGAGTTGTTTGCGGGCCCGAGTGAGGAGGAGGCAGCAGTTGATTGGCCGGGGACCCAGCAGATCAGAATTGGAGCTATGGCACAGGCAGGAGGAGCAGGAGGGGCTGGACCAGCTGGACCACCACCACCCATCCCACCACGATGACGTGTCGTCGTTCGGGTATGTTCGGAACTCTTTATTTTGTGCATTTGAATGGTATTAAGCTAAATTGGGGGTTTGGGTAGGAATTTACATGTTTTAGGAAATAATGAGTAAATGGACGTAATTTGAAAAACGAAGAGGATAGATGGGTAAAATAGGGCAAGGCGGCTGGGTGGGTAGGTTTTTAGGGTGTTTGGGTGGGTAGATAAGTAGAAAAATGCAAAAATGTGGGTGGGGGGGCCGCGCGGGGGTTCGGCTCCGGGAAATGACAGTGACCGATGTCGGTCGCTAAGCGACCGGCATCGGTCGCAAAATTTTAGGGGCTGGGTTCTGTGTGGGTGACCGGCGTCGGTCGGTGGTTGACCGGCGTCGGTGGGAAGAGGGCCGTGGTCGGTTGTTTGGGACCGGTACCGGTCCGGGGTTTATTGGGGGTTTGTGTGGGTTTGTTTTGTTTTGGGTGGGGTGGGTTTGGTTTTGGTTTTGGGTTTTGGGTTGTGGGTTTTGTGTTGGTGTGTTTGGGGTGTGGGTGGGGTTTGTTTTGGGTGGGGTGGGTTTGGTTTTGGGCTGGGTGGGTTTTGGTTGGTTGGGGTGGGGTGGGTTTGGTTTTGGGTTTTGGGTTTTGGGGGTTGGGTGGGTTTGGTTGTTTTGGGTGGTTTGTTTTGGGTGGGTTTGGTTTTGGGCTGGGGTTTTGGGTTTTGGGTTGGGGGGATGGGGTTTGTATGGGTTTGGGTTGGGTGGGTTTTGGGTGGGGTGGTTGAAGGTAGGTTGCTAGAGGGGGGTGGTATAGAGTTGGGGTGTGGTTGGGGGGATAAAAGGGGGTTTAGAGGGTAAAGTAGATGTTGTGATAAAGAGTAGGTCTAAGGATGTGGGTTGGTTTTGCAGGCACGTCAGCAGTTGACGATGCGGGATAGGATGCCCCCGCTGTTGGTGCGGATGCGGCCACACGTATCTGCGGCTCATTGGGCGATCATGCGCGAGGTGGGACTCGGCGGAGTCCAGCGATACAGAGCTATTGATAGAGATCACAGCCTGATGGTCGCCCTCATCGAGAGATGGGATCCGGCGACCAATGTGTTCCATCTCCCGACCGGAGAGATGACCATCACATTGGAGGATGTGTATCGCATCCTTCGACTGCCGATCGAGGGAGAGGCAGTGTTCCAGGTAGATTCGGAGACGGCGATGGACAGCATCCTGCAGGTTTTTGGAGATGCAGCCGCGCTACTTACCTATCACAGCGCGAGTATCGGGTATGGTGACATGTACCGTGCGCACCGACACGAGACACGACTGGCCGTGCTGATGATGATTGGGATCACCTGCTTCGCCCTCCCGGACTCAGAGGGAGGCCGTTTTCCACGGGCATTGATGGGGGTGCTGCTTGAGATGGTGGAGGAGCATACTTGCTATGCGTGGGCACCAGTGTATCTGGTGCAGCTATACAGAGAGCTCTGGGGTTATCGCCGGATGCGGCGATTTGGTATTTGTTCGACTTTTTTACTTCACTGTTGGGCATATGAGCACATCATATGCATCAGACCAGTAGGGCTGCCCCAGCAGCCAGGGCCACAGGTTATATACAGATACGGCTTTCAGAGGTGGTTGGGAGTCGTGGGGCAGCCACGAGCAGTGCTTGCGGGGAGAGACGTTGCCTACTACAGGCATTTATTAGAGGGCCTGACAGCGGTAGATATTGTATGGAGACCTTACAGAGGTCATCACCCTCACGGAGGAGCCCGCTTACAGTTGCGTCTGATCCAGTACACATTCTGGATAGCAGGACGGAGGCCAGGAGAGTACGAGAGGATACCCCTAGAGAGGGTACGCAGGCAGATGGGGCTGCGACAGGACGAGCCACCTCCCTTCCCTCAGTACAGGAGGGATGATGTAGAGGCCCCACTGCCTGCACCACAGCCCTTGGATCCAGATTGGGTTGCTGAGAGGCCAGCAGATGACACAGTAGATGATGCTGGTTGTACAGGAGCATACATGGTGTGGTGGGCTGGTCAGAGAGCGGCGAGGGTAGCACAGCCCGCACAGCCAGACTTGGCAGCTGTGACGGCAGAGAGAGATCAGCTCAGGGGTCAGGTGCAGCTCTTACAGGGGCAGCTTGCTGCTGCGCAGGCACAGATAGGGGTCTTACAGGGGCAGCTAGCCCAGGCTCAGGGACAGGCACAGGCAGCACCACCACCAGCAGCACAGCCACAGGTGCAGGTACAGGTACAGGCAGCAGTACCAGCAGCAGCACAGGTACCGGCACCACCACCAGCAGCGGCGCAGCCACAGCCCCAGGCACAGGTACAGATACCACCGCCAGCAGCGGCACAGCCACAGGCACCACCAGCACAGGCACAGGGGGTACTAGTATTAGGTGCCAGGGGACCAGCCCCAGCTCCTTCAGTGGCTCGAGAGCGCTATATGGAGGTTAGAGCGGAGGCCCGATACTATCAGGATATTCTTGATGGTACCGGAGTTGAGTATCAGCCTTATGCAGCTCATAGAGCAGAGACCTCTCACAGCCAGAGATCTCAGGGAGGTGCAGCCACAGCCGGCGTGTCTGTGACAGGCAGGAGGCGAGAGGCACCACAGGGACCAGCGGGGAGAGGCGCTGAGGGCGGTGGGGAGAGCTGAGGGAGCCCGGCATGGTTTTTGTATTTGTATATTGGATATGGGCACCGGTCTGCGAACCGGTTATGTTTATAGAGGCCTGCGTGCCTACATATTACTCATTTATTCATTCATTCATTTATTGTATACCGGCCTGCGAGCCGAGTACGGGTTGTACAGTTGGTACCGGCCTGCGAGCCGAGTATATTTTTGATATGAGGGACCGGCCTGCGAGCCGAGTCGAGATTATTGATAGTTATTGCGGCCTGCGTGCCGGCTTTGTTGGATTATGAGATCACAGAGGCCCCGATGTAGGGCACAGTGTATATTTGAAAACTTGTATATATATATATAGATGATGTTTTGATCCATATGCAGTGTTGAAAATGTTTTTAAGTATTTCGTCAATGGTTTGTGGTATAGAATATATGATGAGTTTAATTGACATGTTGATATATGGATGATGTGTTATATGATGAAATGTTGCATGTTTTGGGCTGGTTTTGTGACATTGTTATATATGTATCTGATGAGTTGGATTCAAATGAGGTATAGATAGATAGTTTTTTGTTTTGTTTTGTTTTGGTTTGGTATCCTTAGCTGATGGCTGGTTTGTTTTTGTAAAATAGATGATGTTAATGAAATTGTAATGATATGTGTGGTGGATGGACAAATATGGATAATGGTGTTGTGATGCAGGAAAAGAGGCGGGCGCGACAAAAATTAGGTAAAAAAATGAAGAAAAGACCATGTTTCAAAAGGCCAGGTGTGTAACCGATATCGGTTAGATAACCGACGGCGGTAGTTAGTAGACCGATATCGGTTACATGACCGATACCGGTTATTTAGGTATGAGCTTTTCTAAAAATAAAAAAGCTAGGGTGGCAACTTAAGTTCTAATTTTGAGAGCCATGCAAGATATTAAATACGTGAATGCGACGCTGTTTTAACGACTGGGACATGTAATTGCATGAGAGATTTGAGTGATTAGAAGTGAAGAGACAGGGAAAGTGATTGTGATCTGAGATTCAGAAGACAGAAAGGCAGGTTTGAAAAAGGTGGTAATAATGGCAGGACGAGGAGAAACATCCAGCAGGCAGGGACAAGAGGGAAGACAAGGGCCACCTCAAGCTACTGCAACCCAAGAGGTAACGTTTTGTTTGTGATTTGACTACTGCATGTTTTGTGAATAAGATGGGGGAGAGTATGTGGGTAGATATGAGAAAGAAAAGATGATAACAAGGGTTATAAATGGGGTGAGTGTTACGTGGTAGGTAATCAAGGGTTTCGGGTATGTCTGTGTATACAGAGAGGAATAAACGAGCAATTTATTGTCGTAGGTGGTTGTTTTAGGCAAGGTGTATGAAAGTAACAGTGACCGATATCGGTTAGGGATAACCGGTATCGGTTACTCAACCGGTACCGGTTAGCTGTAAACGATACCGGTTGCTGTAGGAATTTCCAGAATTTGAGAAAAAACCCGGGGGGATTTGAGGAATTGAATGGTTGTTTGTTATTTGGATGTATGCAGGCAGAGGCAGGGCTAAGGATGAATGATAGTGTACCAGCGCTGTTGTCACGAATCCGAGCGGATGTAACACCAGCTGAATGGATGTTGATAAATCGTTTGGGGTTAAGTGGATCCGATATTATTCACGAATTGCACGGAACCATGCTATGTTGCAGGCGTTGATTGAAAGATGGAATCCTGAGAAAAATACCTTCTATCTGCCAACAGGGGAAATGACAGTAACATTGGAAGATGTGTTCCGTATTTTGAGACTCCCAATTACAGGAAAACCAGTATATCAGGCATTACCTAGCGCGGCACGGGGAGCGATAACAGCAGTATTTGGTCCATACGCACGAGATTTAACACAGCGAGGTTTGTCATTCACATATGGGATAATGTATGCAGCACACCCTGAGGAGACAAGGTTAGCAGTGATATTAATGATAGCGGTAGGGTATTACGCGTTACCGAGGGCGGATGGGGGAAGATTTCCAAAGGCATTGATGTGTGTTATTTGGGAGATGATAGAAAGGAACGTGACTTTTGCATGGGCACCTGCATATTTGGCGGAGTTATACAGGGGTTTATGGGCTTGTAGGTGAAATCACAGGACGACACTGGATTGTTCATACTTATTACACTGTTGGGCCTATGAGCACATTGTTTGTGTGCGACCAATAGGCCGACCCATCCAGTCAGGAGAGACCGGAGTACAGAGGTTGGGATTCAGACGATGGGTCCAGACAGAACAAGAGGCAAGATCTCAGGCTGTGACGGGTGACATTGAGTATTACAGGCAGGTATGGGAGAGGGTGACGATTGCTGATATCTGTTGGAGGCCTTACGGGAACTATATGGTAACAGAGAATATAGCTGAGGAATTGAGGGGTGTAGAGCGATTGAGGTGGATCGCAGGGCACAGGCCAGGTGAATATGAGAGGATTCCTATAGATCGCGTGCGGCGACAATTTGGATTTGTGCAGGATATACCTCAGGCTTATAGACCCTATATGAGGATCGATGCAGAGGCAGTATTCTCACCTCCCCAGCCAACACCTCCAGAAGGGCCTGAAGAGGTAGCAGCCGATCGCAGGGTAATGGATGCAGGAACGACAGAGGCCTATAGATTATGGTGGGTAGCAGAACTGCGAGGTGTACGTGATCGTCCTGACATAGCGGTGATTACAGCAGAGAGGGATCGTCTGCAGCGTTTGGTTCAGCAGCTCCAAACGCAGGTGAATGAGACAAGAGGATTGTTAGTGGTTGCGGAGTCACGGGCGGAGAGACTAGAGGCTGGAGTCCTCCATGCGAGAGGGCGTATTCATATGTTACAGGAGAGATTGGCAGATCAGTGGGCGGTACCAATAGCCGTGGTACCTTTGAGGACAGAGAGGCCTGGCGAGAGGGGTCGACGATCACGATCATCACCTAGTTCGGGATGAGGCGTGAGGGTCTAAATAAATGTTAGCAAGGTATAAGAATAAATAAGAGTACCGACCTGCGTGTCGATGATAGAGAAGATGTATTTGTTTAACATCTAAATAAAACGAGATATGTATGTTGATTTGAGTTATAATAATAAGAATGTTTTCGTTTTGACTTTCGGTGTTTTGAAAAAGGATAAAGAGGAATGTGATTAAATAGAAATACACAAAAATATTTATATTTACCACACATGATAGGTTATGGTAGGGGATGGTCGAGCTAACCTTGGGAGACCCCATGTCTCCGAAGTGCTGCCTACATAGCCCTTTGCACAAAGCAAGGAGGGGCCTCAGACCGATGTAGTTCTCCCTTAGGATCAGGGAGAGGCGAATTCAGGCAATTTGGTACGGTTTAGGCAATTGGTTGGTTGGTAAGAATATTGATATTAATATTGGTAAGGTAAGGTTGTTGGTGTCGGTAATGAATTGGTGATGTTGTAAAAGGTATAAGGGAAGCGAAAGTTAGCCTACCCAAGTAGAAGGGAACCATGTCCTGATTAAGATCAACACACAATCCTAGATGCGAGGCAAAGCGGAAAGAGTGCTCCGTAGGTGAAAAGAGCTAAACAAACCACACAACGTAGAACGAGCTTGAAGCCCTAGGTACCGTGCATAGACGAGAAGTCCATAGGTGAAAAGAGTTGTATGATCACAATATATCGGGTGTACGTTACGTCCCTTGAGTTGAAACAAATGGTGAGGTGAGGTGGATGATATAGCTGAGGTACAGAGAACTTATTACAAAGTGAGTGTTCTGACGAAAGAGAACCTACCCTAAATAGACAAGTCCATGACCCAAAAAGTTCTTTTGAATGAGGCTTTTATTTTACTGAATATAGACTGATCGATGCGGGAAGTCTACAAGGGATATTGATTGTACTATTCTTGAGGTCTTCACGAAGCTGATCAATGCGAGAAGCTTCTGATAAAGGCTGACTGTGTATAGCTGTCCTTCGAGGGAGCAGTCTATTTATAGTAGCAGATATGATTTTAGTGCATAGCTGTCCTTCGGGGGAGCAGTCTATATAGAATAGCAGCAATAATTTGGCATATAGCTGTCCTTCGAGGGAACAGTCTATATATAATTTAGATAGCTAGATGTTCTTTTGGCGTGAAGCATCTAGTTTGGTAGGAAGTTTGACTCAAGAAAATCCCATAAGAATACGGCTTATTTTAATACTTTGAAGTCATGGACTAGACTAAAAAGGGGAAGGCATCGTTTAGGTGAGGTGAGAATCAAACTATGTGAGCTTGATTTTTATTATGAGGTGTAGGAAACGAAGTGCATGTGGTGGTATGTGAGCTCAAGGGACGAGCGGCAGGTAGATAAGAAGTGATATAACACTAAATTCAACAGTAGAATGGTCGAAGATGCAAGGCATTAAGGGGTTCAGGCTCAGGTTTACCATTAAGCGAAGCTAAACGATAAGTGCCTGATCCATAGGTGTGAGTGATTATATAAGGCCCAATCCAATTGGGAGCAAATTTTCCACGTTTGCTCTTTTCTAGTTTGGTGACATGTTGATTCTCTTTGAGGACAAGATCACCAACCTTAAAGGTACGCTCATGAAGTCGCTTATCATAAGCACGTTTGATGCGTTTTTGATAGATTTGAAGGTGATCAAGAGCTGTAAGACGACGTTCGTCAAGAAGCTCCAATTGGGCTAACCGCTCTTGGCGGAAATCATCGTTGGTGAGAATATCCTGAAGAGATATTCTAAGGGAGGGTATTTGTATTTCGAGAGGCAAAACAGCCTCGGTACCGTATACCAAAGAAAAAGGTGTGGCATTAGTAGAGGTACGAATGCTAGTACGATAAGCCCAAAGGGCAAAGGGAATGTGATCGTGCCAATTTCTTCCGGATTCATTGACAACTTTCATGAGGATTTTGGTTAGGGTTTTATTAGAAGATTCAGCCTGACCATTGGCCTGCGGATAGTAAGGCGATGAGAAACTAAGTTTGATACCAAAGTTGTCACAAAGGTCTTGTAACAACTTGTTTTTAAAAGATTTACCATTATCTGTTATTAGGCGATGAGGAATACCAAAACGACAGATAATGTGATGGTTAATGAATTCGACAATTTTTTCCTTTTTAGTTGAAATGAGTGGAATGGCCTCCACCCATTTTGTGTAATATTCGGTGGCTGTGATTATCCATCGGTGACGTTGTGAAGAGGACGGGTGAATCTCACCAATAAGGTCTAAACCCCATTGTGAGAAGGGCCAAAGATCTCGAGCGACCTGGAGCGGGTGGCTAGGAGTATGTTGAAGGTTGGCATGTTGCTGACACATAACACAACGCTTAACATATTCGTAGCAGTCGTTATTGAGAGTAGGCCAATAATAACCAAGGCGAAGGATTCGTTTAGCCACGGCAAGGCCACTAAAATGTCCACCACAAATCCCATCATGGACTTGTTGGATGGTATAGGTGACCTCCGCGCCGGTTAGACAGCGAAGGAGGATACCATCAAAGCCACGTTTATAGAGGAGTCCCCCCATGACAACATAACGAGAAACACTTTTAAGAAAAGCACGTTTTCCGTTACTAGTAAGGTCAGGTGGGAGAACAGAGATTGTAAGATAGTCGTGAAATTGGTGGTACCAGGTATCCTGCGAATTAGTAGACACAGTATTTATCATACAAACTACCGGGGTTGAATAGGATGGGGCAAAAAGTTGTTGGACCACGACGAATAATTCAGAGTCAGTTGATGAAGCTGGAATTTGCGAGGCTAAGCAAGCCATAGTATCCGCAAATTTGTTAGTGGAGCGGGGAATGGTTTGGATAGAATAGTGAGTAAATAAGGCTAGAAGTGAGTCCACGTAGTATTTGTACTTTTGAAGTTCCTCATTTTTACATTGGTAGATGCCCATAACTTGATTGACTACCAATTGAGAGTCGCCAAAAATATTGATAGATTTGATACCTAAGTGTATCGCAACTTGGAGACCCAGAACAAGGGCCTCGTATTCCGCTGTATTATTAGTGCAAGGGAAATCGAGTCGGAATGAAAGAGGCATAGGCTCGGCGTCGAGAGGAATAAGAACAACGCCGGCTCCTCCACCGCGTTGGCATTTGGATCCATCGAAGAAGAGAGTCATTGGATACGACTCCTCCTTGAGTGAAAGAGTGGCGATGAGTTCGTCGGGGAATGTAAAATTGGTAAATTGTTCCCCAGGTAAAGGGGCTTCCGCAAGTTGGTCTGCGATGGTTTGTCCTTTGATTGATTTCTGGTGGACGAACTCAAGGTCGAGGTCGGCGAGGAGCATGAGCCATCGGGCGATGCGTTGGTTTAGATGAGGTTTGGCATACATGTAATGGATGGGGTCTGTGTTGGTGATGACGAAAGTTTTGTGATTCAGAAGGTAGTGTCGGAGCTTGGTAGCCACGAATGATAGGGCTAGGCACAACTTTTCTACATGTGTATACCTAGTCTCATAATCCACCAAAGTACGACTTATATAATAAACGGCTTGTTCTCGATTTTCAGAGTCACGATGTGCAAGCATGGCCCCTACAGCGTGGTCAGTGGCGGAAAGGTAAAGGTAGAAAGGGCGGTCGTCTTGAGGTGGGATAAGCACGGGTGGCTGCAAGAGATAAGTTTTGAGAGCTTCAAAGGCTTGGTGGCACTCTTCACTCCATTGAAATTCAATGTCCTTTTTAAGGAGGTGATGGAAAGGTTGACATCGATCCGAGAGTTGGGAGATGAAACGTCGGATAGATTGTAACTTACCTTGTAAGCTACGCAATTGTTTGAGATTAGTAGGTGGGGGCATTTCTATGATAGCTTTGACTTTAGATGGATCGACCTCAATGCCACGCAAAGAGACGATAAAACCAAGAAGCTTTCCCGAAAGGACACCAAAGACACATTTCTTTGGTTGAAGACGGACAGAATATTGTAACAGGCGATCAAAAATAATGGTTAAAACATCGAGATGTTCACTGCGATGTTTAGACTTGCCAAGAAGATCGTCGACGTAATCTTCAAGGATAGTGTGCATAATGTCATGAAAAATGTAGGTCATAGCCCGCTGATAGGTCGCACCAGCATTCTTAAGGCCAAATGGCATTACACGGTAACAGAAGGTTCCCCAAGGAGTTATGAAGGCAGTTTTGTGTTGATCGGCAGGGGCAACCAAAATTTGGTTGTATCCTGAAAAGCCATCCATGAGAGAAAGCATTTCATGACCCGCAGTGAGATCAACAAGTTGATCAATACTTGGGAGGGGGAAGTCATCCTTAGGGCAAGCGAGGTTAAGATCCCAGAAATCCGTGCATATCCGAAGTCCCCCCGTCGCTTTAGTGACAGGTACGATGTTAGAAATCCATTGAGGATAGTCAATAGGCAAGATGAAGGAAACAGAAAGAAGTCGTTGAAGCTCTTCTTTGACCAAGAGGGCAATGCGTGGATGCATTTTTCTCAGTTTTTGTTTGACTGGTTTGGAATCGGGGTTTAGAGTGATGTTATGGACGGCAATGGTAGGATCAATTCCTGGCATGTCAGCGTAGGACCAAGCGAAAGCTTGGTTGCGAGCACGGAGGAAAGTAGTAAAGGCGACTTGTTCTGATGCGTTAAGGGATTGTCCGATCTTCACAATGTGAGGATCCTCCTCCGTGTGGATGTTGATTTCTATAGTAGATTCATTCAGCATGGTTTGGGTTTCAGATGGTAAGGCTCGTTGAATATAAGAATCATCCGCGCCAAGGTAAGTGAGGATGGAGTCATCATCCTGACACTCAACAACATTAATCAAAGGCGAATCCTCTTCGATCATGTCTGGATACAGAAGGGGAAGAGAAGATGGGTCCTCATTATCACGTTGATAAGTGAGAGGACCTATGAAGATAGCATTTATGAAAAAAAAAAGTTAGGAGGGATAGATTCAGGGTCTATAGATTCTGTGGGTGATGATGGCAAAGTGGGTGATGATGGTTTGGTAGGGGTGACGTCATCTTCTTCCAGAATACAGCTGACACGAGGTGTCTCCTGTGTAGGTGTTTCAGGAAAACCGAGACCACTGCGATCATTGTGTTTGCGGGTAGTCACGGGAATGAGTGTATGTCGGCCTTGTTCGTAAAGACCAAAACCAAAGCCTTTCCAAGCACAGCGAGTCAAGAAGGTGAGGGCGAAACGACGATTTGTCAAGTATTGAAAATCGGATTGGAAGGGAACCACACCAAGAGGAGGTTCAGGGGTAATGGAGGATGCGTCAACACCCCCATACGTTAGGTTGGTGCGGCAATGGGGTGGTCCGTAAGAGATTACCTCCCCCACGCGACGGTCGTAGGTGGGATGTGCATGTAATTGTCCGTACTCCTGCGGGGTAGGGAAAGAACTAACGTTATATAGGCGGTACTCCCCCAGCGTAAGGCGTTGAAAAACATCTACTAAGGGGTCGGAGGTTGGGATGTTAGCTGCGGGAAGGGAAGTGGTTTTTGCGACGGTGGTTTCATCAGTTGAAGGCGTAGGCGCGGTTGAGGTGGATGGTTGAGGTACATTTGAAGAGGATGGTTGGGTTGAATGTATGGGTGTCTTGATTGGTATAAGCACATCGTTAGGGCGGTATAACATATTGCAGGTTTTAAAGGGGGGAGGATCAGCTTTTACGGTGTAGGACTTCCCCTCGTACTCAAATTTTATGCATCTATGTAATGTTGAGGGAACGCATCCCATGGCCCGGATCCAAGGACGACCCAGCAATATATTATATTGGAACTCTCCCTCAAGGACATAGAAGAGTTCGGGTAAAGTACGTGGTCCTACCCGAATGTTGAGGATCACGGTGCCTAAGGTAGAGGTAATAGCGTCATTGAATGACCGCAACATGATGGGGTTGGCACACATGTAGCTAGAAGGGATATTCATTTGTTGAAAAGCTTTTGAAGAGATGATGTTTAGGCTAGCACCCCCGTCAATCATAACACGACGTACACGAATGTCCCGGACGTAAGCTGAGATGAACAGGGCAGGGTCAGGATCTTCTGTACCAAAATCGACAATTTCATCTTCAGAGAAACTGACTGCAGCAGCTTGTGGTACAGAGACAGAAGTGGTTGGGGCGGTGGGTTGTTTGGTGAGAGAGGCAACGTGATTGGGTGTTAGAATGGAGGCAACGGGTAGGGTTTCATTAGGTAAGACCTCGATCCCCTGAAGAATTTCAACGAGAGCTTGTCGATGAGATTCAGAAGTCTGAATGAGATCATATAGTGTCATTTTTACGGGTGATTGGTGAAGCTGTTTAATCATGGCTCGATGGGCAGCTCCATTAGAGACGGGGTAAGCAGGTCCACGAATAACCACTTTGGGTGGTGGTGCAATCGGGATGTTGGACGGAGAAGGAGAGGACGCAGGTGTGCTTTCTTTCGCTTTCTCATTGTTTTTCTGCGCTCGAGTAGCAACACTAATCATATTAATCTCGTAGACCGGAGATGAAGAAGATGATTGGGATAAATCATGGTCTTCAAGAGGTGGGGTTGTAATAATGACAGATCTTGGTGAGGCGGGGACAGATGGTATAGGAGAGGGAATGGAAACTAAAGGTCTCTCCCTTCGTAAGTTGTCTTTCTTAACCTTTCTATCTGGGAGAGGTGACTGACGAAGGATGGTTTTTAAAGCTTTGCATCCCTCCACATCATGTCCTGGTGTGCGGTGATAAGCGCAGATCTTAGACTCATCATAACCTATAGGTCGAGGTTTAGACGGGTCATAAGGTCTAAGTGGGGGTAGGGAAATGGTCGCATTCTCTACTAACATAGCAAGGATTTTGGCGTAAGATCCTTTAAGTGGGTCAAAATCAGAAGAGGATGAGGGTATTGATTGCGCGGGTTTTGGTAATGTTTGGGCGTGGTTGGTTCGTATGGGTGGTGGTTTAGCCGAGGGGTGTTGACACGTGTTTTTCACTAAACGTGGTTTCTTTGGCGCAGAAGCTATATTGGATGATGAGGCCACAGATGGTGTGGTATCAGAAAACAACCACGGGGAAATAGGAGTGACCGAAAACAAATCTTTTGATGATGGAATTTGTTTAGGGTTGATAGGTGGACAGGATACGCGGAGTGATAATGTTGATATACCCTTTGATCCCTGTATGGGTGCAGAAGGCGTAGGTCGTTTTGAAGAAAACGCAGGAGGTATGATATATTGGTGCAAGGTGGAAGGATGAGGTCCCAATATGGAAGGTAGGTATGACGATGATGGTTTTGATTGTGATAGAGGCACGGGTTGAGTGTATCTCCTAAGTGGCGGGGCGGCTTTATTCTTGGACAAATCTAGTCGCTTAGGCGGGTGTGTTAGACTGGGTATTGGCGAGGTCCCAAGTGTAGGGGAAGATTTGGTTAGGTTGATAGAGGTGGATGGGATATTGAGTATAGATACGGGGGGTGAGAGTGAGGACATAGGCATTTTGAGTTTCTGTAAACACTTCGGGTATATGGTAGAGGTATCGGGATCGGTCATCTGCATTTGAGTAGAATAGGGAGTACTCAAACGTTCCCATAAGATTCGTCTATCTTCTGGAGAATGACAGTCTTCAGGTTTGAATTGTAAATTTTGTACGGAAGAAAGGTGGGTTGTGATTCCGGTCCACTGTGGGTGTGATACAGGGGGTAAACGAGGCACTGTATCAATAGATGTCAAGAGGTCAACCGGTCGTTGAAAAGATTTAGGCGATGAAGAACTAATAGGTAAGAGGGCATGTTCGAGAGGATCCGTCATGGTTAAAGAATTTGGTGATGTCGGTGCAAGAGATTCCTCGTCTAAGGATGTCAAAAGGAGTGGCGTACCTCCCTCTTGTGCAGCAAGAGGGGTAGAAGGGGAAATCTGGGAAATAGATAGGTTAGATAACATCCGTTCGCAATCTTGTAGGGATGTGGTATAAGAAGACTCATCGATGGGAAGAGAAGTCTGGGCAGTTAACTCCTTTATGGGTAAAGGAATGATTTCGCTTTGGTTCGATGGTGGTAAAGGAGGTTCGGGCTCCTGTGTTAGTGAAGAGGCTTGATTCAAAATTTTCTCGATAGAGGCTTTGGGCTGGGTATCAAAGACTGCATGGATCTCATGAACACTCTCCTCGGCTAAGATATCCTGGTTTACGTTGCTGTTGGAAGAGTGATTCGGGAATGGTTTGTTAAAGATTTTCAAATTTCGGTTGGCAGGGGCATTAGGATTATCGAGGGTTATATCCCCTGCGTCAACCATTTCCTGCACTATGTTTTTCAACATCTTGCAGTTCTCATGACTGTGTCCCTTCACGCGGTGGAAGTTACAGAAGTCATTTTCTTTGTACCAGGAAGGTATGGCGCGAGTGGAATCAAACCCGGAATGAGGTTTAACAGGAGGTAATGTAATGGCTCCTGCTTTGAGCAATTTTTCCAATATCACACCATATGTTTCTCCCAAGGGAGTGTAGTTGATGGGCTCGGCTTTGTACTTATAGGTGGTTTTTGGTGGAGTATTGGACGGCGCTTGAGATTTGACCATCACCGCGTGGACAGCTCCTTTTGATTTAGAAGAAGTGGACGCGTGAGGAGTGGTGGTATTTGGTTTATTGGTAGAATCAGGAGTTCGGAAATTGGGGTTTTTGTTACGCAACCGCAATTTCTCTTCCTCTAAGGCTCGAATCTCTAGTTTTCGAGCCATAGTAAAGGCTTCATCGAATGTACGGAAAGTTTGAATTTGGAGAGTAGGAGAAATGTGCTTAGCACATGCCCGCGTGAAAAGTTCGATAAGTTCAGTCTGAGGCAAGGCATATGTAAGTTGGTTGATAAGGCCGCGCCATCGTCCGACGAAATCTGCGATAGATTCGTCTTCGAATTGTCGAATGGCATAAAGGTCGGTGATGGATACTTTCTTAGCAATGTTAATGGAGAAGTGATCCAAGAAAGATTGGGCTAGTTGGTTAAAAGAGAAGATTGAGTGCTGGGTTAAAGCACTGTACCACTCCAAGGCAGGTCCTGATAAGGACATGGGAAAGGTGCGGAGTAACAAGGCATCATCATGGGCAATCAAATAACAAGCATGTCTAAATGATCGCAAGTGTTGTTGAGGATCCTCTTTACTATTAAAACGAGTAAATTTCGGCAACTCCCATTGAGGAGGATATGAATGAAGGGGGACAGAAGGGTGAATGGGCTCCCGACAAACTTGCTCGTATGTCAAGGCGCTACGACTTCCTGAAACAGAAGCCTCCAGGTTTTGCATTTTGTCCATCATTTGTTTAATTAGATCAGTAGTTGGATGAGATGATGGTGTGGTTGTGGTAAACGGAGGCAAATTGGGCCAAGGACCACCGCTAGACCCTGGTGGGGTTAAGTGTTGATAAGGTGTGGAGGATGAATATGTTGAGGCAACCGAATAGGGATGTCCCATATAGGATGTTGAGGTCACTGGATACGTGTATGGGAATGAAAAGGTAGGCGGAGCTTGAGAAGGAAAGCTCGTGTGGATAGGTGGCAGAGAGCAAGTCATGAACGGAGCAGTCTGCAAGAGAGATGAGGTAGGGGCAGTCGGCGGTAATGATATGTGGGGTCCGAGGTTAACCAACGGAAAGCCAATCTGAGTCGTATGAACCTCTGAAGCCGTCGGATTGGGAGACGGGGCTAGAGATGCAGGAAGCAAGGCGGTATTATCAGGCGGAGTGGGAGCTAAATGAGCAGCTATACTAATAGGCATACCAACAAGGAGCTGACCATCAGGCGTACGGTCAGGGGTATGAGACAAATAGTATTGTACAGCGCTAGAATTAGCATCCAGAAACTTGGCAAAGTCCTTATCTCCCACAGGAATTTTAGGAACCTCGCTGGTATCCGTAGGATTCCCCACAGAATGTGAAGGGGGTGATTCAGGCAAAGAAACAGAGCAAGCATGTGAAACCATGGCGGCGGCTTGCTTTCGAGTGATAACAACCATGGACAGGAGTTCACAGTAGGGTTTCAATCTGTCAGGAATAGAAACAAACTCAGACTGGTAAAATTGGTAGGTTGCTGGTTTGTCAGGAATTGGAAAAGACAGTAACCGATATCGGTCTAGTAACCGATGTCGGTTATACTATAGCCGACGTCGGTCAGGTAACCGATGTCGGTGTAAGAAGTCTGGGCTAACAAGATATAAAAAGGCTGCTAATTTGATTTTTAACAACGTTTAGTATACTTGTCCAATTATTGATCACAGAAGATAGAGTATGAGAAAGAAAACAGAACTAAAAACAAGCAAGATGCACACGCAAATCCAGAGATTAACCCTAGGGTTAATTTTAATTATCGTGGGCTTATGCCTTTAGACGTAGAATGATGTCAGAATCCTAAACAAGAGACTTAGGGGAAATGTCAAGTTGTTTTGGCTTATAAGGTTACCTCAATCGGGCGGAGGAATACCGCGGAAAAAAGGGGGGATGTTTGAGCTGTTGTGTTAATTGTGAAGTGATTCGGTATGTGTTGTGCAGTGAATGTAAGATTAATTTCCTGTCAATACCGTGGATATCACCCCCACGTGTACGACCTGTTACTTAATCTACGTTCACTAGAATTGAAAAACAACAAGCAGGAATGCAATGCACGTGTTTTAAACCCAAATCGAAAATTATGTTCGATGAAGCAAGAGAGATGACTTTCACTAATGCGAAACTAGGAAAGCAAGACAAATTCTTTACGAAATATATAACAAAAGTAGCAACAGCAAGTATGCTTCCTAAAATGAAAATAAGCAAGAGAAACAGAAACCCAAGATGGGTCCCACCGGGCGTGCCAAAATGTTTCACTCGGAATGTTTCGTTCCTTTTAGAAACAGATAAGGGTTGGGGCTAGGAGGAATACCTGTAGAATGTCGAGATGATGTGCGCGTACCGTAGAGAAAGATCAGGCTGACTGCGAAGAACTCCTTTTTGTCTTGGAAGGACTACCTGCAAATAAGAACACAAGACCACAAGATTTTAATTAGACAATAAATGAGGAAACTGCCTTGGGCCCAGGAAATATAAAACTTCCTTTCGAAGGTGGTCAGTTCCCTTGCTAATATGAATTAACACAAAAGACTATAAGATATCAATTAAATTGCTTTGTTGAACTGGGTAGGGGAAAGGCTGGTTATTGGTTATAGTCAGTATAACCGATGGCGGTTACTGATAACCGATGGCGGTTACTGATGACCGATATCGGTAGAGTCTAGGATCTGAAGGTTAGTTGTTTTGTGGGGTGGTGGTGTTATTTGGTAGTTGTGTTATTTGTAGGGCTGTATATAGGTAATATTAGGAAATAGGGTGATGAGAGGTAGATGAATGACAGTTAGATGCAATGACACATTGGGTAGTGGATCCAAGAATGGATTTGTGAGGACTTATGATTCAAAAAGTCGAAGAAATGTTATTAAAGAGTACATGCAAGAAGTAGCTTACTGATTATTCGCGGAGATGCAAGTCCAAGAGCTCTGATGGCAAAGGCAGAACTGAGGTAGGATGGTCTGGCACACAGCAGATCAAATCAGCTGAGTATCACAGGGCTCTGGTATCCAGTTGCAGTCCTGGGCTTGCTCTCCCTTGCTGCTAACTCTCCTTGTCTCTTCACTTGTCTCTGCTCAGTCAAGTAAAGATCCGGGTTTTCTCGATCGCTCCTGATGCTCTTTCTTGATTCAAAGAATCCTTTTCTCTGATCCAAAAATGAAATTCCGATCCTTTGTTTTTGGTTTGGGGAGGCCATTTACAGGGAACCGATGGCGGTTACGTAACCGACGGCGGTCGAGTAGGAACCGGCATCGGTAAGGAAAAAGTAGGCTATTTTTAGTAAAACAGCCCACCTTCCCTGCTTTTCTCCCGAGAGATTAGTTGCGGGCTTGGTCAAGTGACTAGAAGGTCGGTTTTAGGTGCGAGAAAGGGGTCCTTAGTCATGGGTGTAGGTGTAGACCAAGTTTTAGGTTTTAATTAGGTTAGTTTAGGATTAGGGCTAGGTCATGATGAGGTGGCAAAATGAGGTGGCAGGTGAGGTGATGGGGATTTATCAATTACAAGGTAATTAATAAATAATTGTGTAAGGTTTAGGTAATGAAGCCCCCGAAGCAAATTTTTCATGGGTGGAATTTTAACCCATGGGTAATGGGTAACCGTTATGGGATGTTTTTGGGCCCATGGTTTTTCGGTACCCATTGTTTTGATACCCACGGTTTTTTCCCATGATTTTGATACCCATGGTTTTGTATCAAACTGCTTAAGCAGTTGTCTATTTATATGGTCTTATGCATATGATAGATAGACAAGCAAATGTATTGTAGATGTGTTTTGAATTCAAGTGTGAATTCTATAGAGTTTGTTGAGCATAGTTCCAAACAGATATGGGTATTGTATTGAGAGAGTGGAGGCATGTAATAAAATCTAAGCAAGTGACTCTTGGTGGACGTAGCCCATATTGGGTGAACCATGTTAAATTTTGTCTGTCTATGTTGTGTTATTTATTCTGCACTTTTATTTGAGATCTGTAATATTTTTTGCATATTAGTTTCTATTGTTACAATTATGTAAGGGATTATTCCACATATTTTATCTCTTATTTCCTAACAATGATATGCCAGCATCCACTCTCAATAACATCCCATACTTCATGGGAGAAAATCAAGTCACCCTTGTTGAGCATATACATTATGTAGCTAATGTGTGTTTTTTTTACATGATCACGCATGACGATGTAGCAGTCAGGTTGCTTGTAGCCTCATTCAAAGGTAAAGTGCTCCAATGGTACCATGGCCTGAGACCTGCATTTATTGCCACATGGGATGAGCTAGGAACAAATCCATGTAACTACTTTAAGGACAATTCAAATCACCTATCTTTGGTGGAGAAACTAAGTGCAACAAAGAGGGCACCCAATGAGCAGATGATTGATTTCAACATCAGATCCAGAAGACTTTGGATAGAATTCCTCAAGTGATAAGACCTACAGCCCATCATGCTTTCTTATATTATCTACAAGATTTGAATAGTGACATCTTAGTAATTATTTAATCCATAGGAGAAATGACCTTACCTGATGCATATAACATTGCCATAAGGGCATAAAACAATCTCATTCCGGTGGGAAAGTTAGCTCCTAGACCTCATGTGCCCTTGTTATCAGAGATGTCTCTGGCACACCAGCCTTCCATTGCTCTTGTTCCAGTGCAGAGCGTGCAACCAGTTGCACCTACATCCTACTCTCTCATGTAGTAGGAGGAAGATGAATAATTAAAGACCCTAATTAGAAACTTGTCCAATAAGGTCATATCGTTGGAAAAGTAGCATGCACAAGCTTAGTGAAGCAATTATAATCAGGCACATAACCAAAGCAATCAACCTTGGTGGAGTCAGTATGGAAACTAGATATATGGGGGAAAACTAGTTGAATGATAGATGGCAAGCCAATGCACATTTTCCCCTCCAAGTAATTCCTCTAGCACAACCTCTTCCAGTGCCCAGCACAAGTCAAGCACTTGTCCCTATTCAAAACAACATGGCGTAAGAGTCAGAATGGTTGTTTCCCTTGCAATATGCCTCATAGTCAGTATCACTGTGTGAATGTTGCGTGCACTCGAGCCTACATGATTCAGGATGCTTCTAGTTGTGAGCCTTCAACAAGTGCAAGCAAGCCTGAGAACCAAGAAAGGCCAGAATCTCCTCCTTATTATAGCTTGATATTATTTGGTGCCAAACACTGTTGTGCAATCAATCAAGCTGAAAATGACACAAGCAAACCACGCCCCCAAGTTGCTGACAATGCAAGGTTACAAGAAGAGGATTCTCGAGTCTAGCACGAAAGTCACAATTCTAGCAACATGGGTTGATCCTCAAAAGTAAAAGGATGCAACTAAGGCATCCAACAGAAAAATTGTGCTAGTTCCTACATGTGAGGCCTTGCACAATGCTCCTATTGAAGCAACATGTGCCCCTCCTTTGGTAGGTTAAGCCTCTGCTCCATCTAAGGCTCCTACATTTGTGCTTGAACTATAAAAGAAATATGTTGTGGTGCCTCAAATGCATAATTCAGTGGGTCTTCCATTCATCATTGTGGACCAGATGAAGAAGATGAACATAAATGTCACAATGTGGGATGCCCTTACCATTCCATCTCAGCATGACCTGTTGCATGAAGCTTTGTCCCAACTTCTGTGCATGATCCAGTTGTTCAAAATTTGTGTGTTGCTTTCAATATTTTCCAAGAAGTGGAGAAGCAAGTAAGTAAGATTGTTAAAACCCCACCCTTTATATGTCCCATGATCATAGGAAAACATCTTTTCCATAACTGCATGATTGACTCAGGCGCTAGTAATTTTTTCATGCCTAAGAAAATAGCTGATGTCCTACATTTGAACTATATCCCTTTGACAAAACAAGTCCTCTAACTTGATGGTTCATCTGTCACCACTCTAGGAATCATCAAGAATCTTAAGTTAACCCTTCATAGCATGTCCAAGCCTCACAATCACTGAAGATGTGTCAATCATTGATCTTCCCCCTCTGTTTTCCCTGTGCTTGTCAAGATATTTTACTGCTAAAGTGGGTGGTTACTAGTCTTCTGATTGGGACCCATATGCTACTCAAGAAAAGGTATAGTGCCCCAATTCAAAATAAAAGTTGAGCAAAATTTCTCTTATCATGTTGAGTCATATGACCCATCCCCCCCTCCAAGCCAACTACATAATCAAAGAAGAACAATTTTAAATTTTTGAAGAACAACCTCTTTCACTTCCTATTCCTGACTTAGTATTTGATGAATGGGTGGAGAGTCACCACAAATTTGATCCATATGCTTAAGAGCTAGAAGATTTTGAAACTGGGCTTAGTACTTATTGCATCCTTGAATAAGAATTTGTGCTACTGTGCATGCTAAAACAGAACGAAGAGAACGCAGGTCTATGGAAGTTATACTACGATGGATCCAGAAGCAAAAATGTCACGGGCGCGGGTGTGGCACGGGTAGATCGAGAAGCAAATGTTTCAAATACAGATGATGGACCCTCTCTAGATGGAGAATTTGGATTTACAAAGATGCTACCTAATTTAGAAGCAGTTAAGGAAGTATTGCAATATTCAACTGTGTGCCAATTAATTTTACCAATGGATATTTCTTTCTTTGATGCTTGATCTCCGAAAACCTTCAAAAATTTTCCTCCTTCTGAATTAGACTTTTCAAACTCTGGAAAAAACCTTCTACTAGGGTCCGTAGCAAAGAAATATTTTCTTACTTCCAGCTTTGCAAAGATTAGTAACAAATTCACAATTGACAGGGTTTAAGACACTGGCATTTATCAAAATCAAAACAACTCAGAGTCGCCACTATGGATTTTCACCCTAGTTGTGAAAACACACTAAAATAATCTGTCAAATGTTTGTCAACACTAAAAATCATCAAATCTTTACAAATCAGACCCTCCTTCACCCAAATTTATCAATGGTGAGGAAAACTTAGTACAATAACTGCTGGAGAAATTGGACAGACAACAAGCAGAACTTATAATTTTGTTCAATCCTTACAGATCTGATCAGATAATGATGTTTACAAAAAATATTTGCACATAGAACTGCAAGAAATATTACCAGGGTCTGGAAATTTTAAGTTCTTCAAAGATTGCCTGGAAACGGTGCTATTAGTGTTTGTATCCAAATCCATTCTCCTTTTCAAGCCGAGCAGCAACATAGATTCAATAGGGAGCTTAGAGGAAAATAGTTCATAAATGTGTATAATTTTGTAGCCGGGGATGAAATCTAGTTAACCCTTTGTTACTCAGATTTGTGGAGAGATGGATAGCACCTTAAAAGGATGTGATCTTATCCTAACTATTTTAGGTTGTGCCTTTTAACTAAGGTAAGAGAACCTATTTTGTAACCTCTGATTATGGAAGGATGCTCATAAATCCTTCTTGTGCACAAATTTTATAGAATACCTTGAGGAAAATATGATCAACACACCAAATCTGACTCTCACGAGTTGTCACTTCCAGATTATGGGGATATTTTCAACACAAGGCTAAGGTTACTGAAGACATTTGGAATCCTAATCTGCTTTGCATACTTTAGAAAATGGATTTTGTTCTTATGTGGATATACAGAGAAAATTAGGGGTAGTTCAGGGTAAGATTGGTTATTTGAATAATTTTTGGTGGGAGATCAACAAGATAGATTGGACTTTTCCAGATCCTTGAGAAACTTCACAACAAATGGAGAACTCAATAGCAGAAAGCTTCAAAATAGTTAAAACATTCCTTCAACTAGAAGGTGTGCATCAACAGAGGCCTAGACATGCACTTTTTCACATAATATTTGATATTCTATCACGAAGGCTCGAGTTATAAGACACAATAAAACATCAAAATCTAAGATCAGTCACGCATGAGGTACACCCAGAGGCTTACAAACAATATCTGTTAATTGATGAAATAAAAGTGATTTTAAATTGTTTATTTCATTCCCAGATGAAAGCTCTTCTGAAAAATGAAATTGCAGATGCCACTAAACTATCACAAGGATTGAGATCTATGTGATTCATACATATTTTGATACAAGATTGTACTAGGAACAAGAAAAAACTACCTGCAGACACTCTGAAATTGAAATAAACACAAAATTTGCCAGAGATTTGACAAAAAATAACTCAAAGTTTATCAGATTCATTAGTAGGGGAGAGTTATTTAAATAATCTCATAGCTTTTTTATGGCTATACACTCGTAACCAACTCAACATGAATGAAAATCTAACACATAGGAAGTTAACCTGGTTTCTCAGAAAGTTTTATCAGAGGATGAGCTTTTCTCAAAATTTTCTTGGGAAAATTAACTTTGACCTTTTGCAAGAGTAATCTCATTGCATTTATAATACACCCTTTTACATCCAATTTTCTCCCCCAAAATAGGAATATTCGAAGCACCTTTGTTGCACATATCGGATCATGATTTGCAGAAGGTTACATTCAACAGACTCGTAAAAAGGTTTCCAAGTGTTTCCAAAAAGGTGAATCATTACAAATATTTGCATCGTTTCTGTAACTGGAGGTGTATTCTTCATCCTTGGTGCATGCAACACATTTTCCCCTCAAAAGAGAGGAATATTTGAGGGACCTTTGCTTGCAACTAATTTGTTTCAGACATACATTTAACAAATTCAGATCCAAAATCTGTTAGGTGGACCAACTGTGAACAGATCACATTTCTTGGGCCCTCGACTACTGACTAGGAAGTCATGCCACAACTTCTCAGGAGTTCTCTTTAATCATTCTGATTATGTCATTTTAATAAATCCCCTTTTAATCATTTCTCAGAGCCTCTGCCTATTTGGTCTTGACAGGTCATCCATTTTTTGCTCTTGGGGGCAACACCTTTTTCACTTTTCATGCTTGTACTTTCATCATTTCATCCCTTATCCTTCCTTTTTCTCCTAAATTTTTATTCTGTAACTTTTGGATCTAGCATCTTGCTTTCTCGGCATGAGACCCGAGAAAAAAATCCATCTCAAAAGTGCTTCAGGATTTACAAATTGAACTCCAAATTGAGTCAATCAAACTTTGCAAACCCAACCGACTCATATTTGCCAAAAAAATTGATGAAGAATGATGCAGAGATGCGTCTCCAAAACATCATGGAGCTTCAATGGTGGAAAAATCAAATGAAATGCATAGCTACCATTGATCCTATGTTTCAACTTTTAATCTAAGCCCTCCATATGGTAAAATGCGATTGGAAACGGGTCTGGAGGGCACCTTTTGACAATTTATAATTTTTTGGAAAAATGTAATATGTTAATATTTTTCTCCACCCCTCCGCCCTCTGTAAAAACAGGCTTAACCACATGTCCCAATGTGGGGTCCCAGTGGACCTGTGCTTCAACTTACAAATTTTATGCCTATTTTCCAAAAAGGAAAAAGTTCCATATTTTCCCTATGGGCCCCGCACCTCCATTTCCCCGCCTGCTACATGTCTCAATAGCACACTTTGAGATGGTCCCGAAAAAGTAGAGATCCCAAAAGGGCATGGGCCCCAAACACGTGTCTTATTCTGGCAGAGTCTCCAAGTGTCCATCCTGACACTTCTTCAAAATAAAACTCAAGGGTCGGTCCCCAAACATGCGCGGGTCCCTCTATGTGTCCCAGGCCCCTTTAGGAAGTTGTGTGAAAATTCTAAGTATGGGAAGGCCCGGCGGAAGCCTCACACATGGACATGTTTTTGTTGGAAATGAACCTTGGAAATTTTAAAGTGCCCCCACAGAGCCGCATCCAACCAGAAAGGGCCCACTTTTCAATTGATGCCAAGAAGTAATTTTGACCGGGAAATTACACCCGTCAAACCGTTAAAATGCAGGACAACCACCATTTGAGCCCGGGGAGACAGAAAACATAACAGAGGCCGTAATCTGAAGAATTTTAATGAAAAATGGGGCAAGACAAATTTTAACACCAACACAAGTCATCCTTGAAGGATTATTATCCTTTTCCTTCTATGGAGCAGATTTTGCAAATTGTGGCTGGCACATAGAGGTTTTCAATGTTGGATGGGTATTCTAACTTGAATCATATCCTAGTCAAAGAAGAGGATCAATACAAAATGGCATTTACAACCAAGTGGGGAACATATGCATGCCAAAATATGCCCTTTGGTCTATCATACATAGGCACAATATTTTAGTGCACCATGGATATTTCATTTAAAGGTTACATAAATGAGTTCATCTTGGTTTACATAGATGACATTACAGTCTTCTCAAAGCAAAGTGAGGATCATATGGTACATCTAGATAATTTCTTTGAGAGATGCATAAATTTTGGGGTATCTCTTAACCCCAAGAAGTGCAATTTCACAATGGTGTAGGGAAATATTTTGGGCTATGTGGTTTCAAATAATGGTATCGTAATTGATCCTAAGCACGTTTAAACCATCCTAGCTCTTTCCCTGTCGGTGCACAAGAAATCCTTGAAATCCTTTCTTAGAAAAATCAAATTTGTTAGGCACTTCATTCCTAACTTTGCAGGATTGGTAAGGCCCATCTCCCTCATGCTCAAGAAGGACATAACTTTCAAGTGGACAACAAAAGGAAAGGAAAGCTTTAACAAGATCAAGCAAGAAATTGCTTGTGTGATAACACTCATCAACCCGGATTACTCAAAGGATTTCATACTTTATGCTTATGGTGTTGATGCAAGTGTTGCTATTGTCCTGACACAAGAAAATGAACAAGGGTTGGAGCAACCAGTGGCTTTCTTTAGTCAAATGCTGAAAGATTGTTAATTGAGATACAATCACATGGAGAAACAGGTCTACGCCATCATGTGCGCACTCAAAAAATTCAAGAGCATGCTCTCCACAAATCACATCAAGGTGTTAATTTCTCATGCAAGTTTGAGATACTTCATTATGGGAGCATAAATTAGTGAGAAGAGAGCATGATGGGTGACCAAAATCATGGAGTATGATGTGACTATAAATGTCAAAAAATTGGTAAGAGGAAATGTGCTCTACAAATAACTTGCTGAGGATGTGAAGGATGAACCCAAGACATCATTATTCTTGGATGAAGTGTTCCCACACGCAGAACCAGAACACAATGAAGCCCCTGGCACGCGCGAATGGATGAAGGACATGATCACATTCCTTTCCAAGGGTGCATACCCTCCCTATTTAAACAAAGGAAAAGAGAAGACATCTAAGGCTGTAATCAATAGCATATGTTCTGATTGATGGTCTTCTCTTCAAAAAAAATTGATGGCATGTTGTTAAGATGCATCGATTGCGCGTAGAATGAAAATGTTTTAGCAGAATTTCACGATGAATTCTCTAGTGGACACTTTTCTGCCAAGACCAGAACAATGAAGATCATAATGACAGGACTCTTTTGGCCTACCTTGTTCACATATGCGCATAGGTGGGTTGTGAAATGCAAAGAATAAGCTTTCTTTACAGGAAAGAAGAAGTTGGCAATGCTTCCCCTCTGACCAATCCAAGTGGATCAGGCTTTCACGCAATGGGGTCTTGACTTCATAGGCATGATCAACCCACCTTCAATTGTTGGCCACAAGTGGGTAATAACAGCTATAGACTACTTCATCAGATGGAAAGAATTTTCCGCGCTCAAGGAACCAACCAAATCATTCATCTTGTAATTTCTTGAGGGCATCGTAACAAGGTTTGGCTTTCCTGAAACCATTATCTCTGATAATGCAAAGGCCTTCCTTAATAGTAAGATTTCTCGTTGGGTGCTTGATTTGGGCATTTATTTAAAGAATTCATCCAACTACCACCCTTGAGGGAAATGGCCTGACAGAGTGAACAAACAAGAAGCTGGTCGGAATCATGAAGCGCACAATGAATATCAACCAAAGATAGTGGCATACAAAGGTTTCGCACATGCTCTGTGAAGATAGAATCATGACAAAGAAAGTAATTGTAACTTTTCCTTAGAATCTTGTTTATGGCAAGGAGGATACACTTCCTTTAATACTTAAGTTGAATTCATTAGCATTTTCTCAACAACTAGAATTGGAGGGCATGGACCGGAGAGAAATCAGAATGGTAGAGTTGGTTGAGCTTGAAGAATCAAGAAACTCTGCCATGATCAAACTAGAACAACATCAACAAGAAATAAAGAAATGGTTTGACAAAAAGGTTAGGCCTCAAGCTTTCAAAGTTGGGGACTTGGTCTTAAAATGTGATGTTGACAGAGCTAAACCAGGCTGTCATTCAAAGTTTAATGCACTTTCGAGTGGCACATACATCATCATTTCATGCAAGGAGGATAACTCTTTCAAGCTGACTCACCTTGATGGAGGGACACTACAAATCCCAACTAATGGGAGCTATCTTAAACCCTTCCATTAAGCTTGCTCCATCATTTTGTAAATATTAGAGTAGTTTCTATTCCTCCAAGTTTGTTACGTGCACATTGTTTTGTTTGTACATAGTTATTTCTTCTCATGTGCTGTTGCGCACTCTCTTCTTTTACTTCCATGATGTCGGTATTCTTTTGGCAGTTTAACAACTTTTCAAGTTTCAAAACAAACTTCAAAAATGACTCATTAAGTGACTTCAAGAGTGGTTCTTCAAGGTTTGAGATAAAAAATTCTTGATCACATAGCAGACTCCATGCCCAATGGATGATCTAGGCTACTGATCTCCTTCATCTAGCAGGAAGATGACCCCAAAAGTCACTAAAATTGTTATCCAAATAACTCCCCTAGCTATTTGGACAACTTATATTTACATTCTGGCTCTGTGGTTCTATATTACAGCTTACATGTAGCTCATTTGCTACTTTGGCACATTATCTTGGTTGTCGATTCTTTGCACGCCCTTGTGTGCTCCTCCTTTGCTTCATTCTTTCATTTTCCTTTTCCTCTTTGTTCCATTTTCCCTCACGCGCACCCTTTGTGCACTCATTTTCTTCCCATCATTGCATATACCCTCTCGCGTGCCCTCTCCTTGTGCACCGCAGATTACTTTCTAATAATTATGCCTCAACCATACATTTCTTCCTTAGGTATTTCTCACATTTCCTCCTGCGTACGTTACCTTTGTGTGTGCCCTCCCTCTGTTTTTCCTTCCACACCTCATTCTTCCACGTGCATGCCTTTTTGCCTTCTTCTGCACCATTCTATTCCATGTAGCATGTGTCCAAATTTGAGTGTGCTACACGCAACCAATCAAAGCATGTCAATAGGGCATCAAATCCTTACAATGAACTATTGGGTGACATGTGGTAGAAATGAAAAAGTAGATGTATAGTTGGCAAATATTTCAATCAATTAGTATGCGCCACGTGTCTTGCGTGCCCAATCTACACTGTAGATTTTCTAATAGTCATAAATTTTGTGTCAGTGCTCAGATTCTTACGTGCTCAAGACTTTTTGGAAAGCTACTAATATGAGCTACATGCTAGGCCATTCAAATTAAAATTTTAGCAGAATTTCGTAGGTGAGAAGCTACAAAACTTATTTCGCGCCATTAATGAATAGATCTGATTACTTCAACCACCTGATTCACTTCAGATCTCACCCCTTTTCTTCTCCAACATGCCAAAAAAACATGGAGAAGCGGACTTGACATATGTATAGGTGGATTTGAAGGCATTCATTATTGGTGGTTGATTTTTCAAATTGGATTTCCCTCCTCTTTTCTCTCATCGACTCATCTATAAATGTAAGAGATTTTCTCATTGTAAAGGGTTGGAAATTTTTGCATCCTTTAGTGTTCGCTAAGGATTATTTATCTTTACATTCTAAGTCACAGACCTCTAGATTTGGTTTGTGTATGTGAATACCGACCTTTAGACACCATTGTAACCGACTATGCATACCTCAAAGTAATAGAAACACCGTTTTGTGTTTGTTCTCTACCTTAACGTGTCTATATTCTTCTTTTTTGCCTTCTATTTGTATTTATGCATCTGATGTGTTACTTTAATTTCCTTGTAGATCCATTTTCTAGTTGTGTTTAATAAAATCGATGGTGTAAATGTGTTTCAGTTTGTGTTACGTGTGCCTAGCCTTCCCTCATGTTTTCTACTTCATTTTCACTCATAACAGATAGTGTTCATCCCACTTTTTCTGGTGTTATCACCTCCCTTAGTTTAGTTTCCCATTCTATTATCCTTTTATCCCTGCTCCCTTAGCATTGTTAGCTTAGTTTTCAATTCCAACATTAGGAGTAGCAATAGCAATAGAAATAGGTAGAGGAACCGGATTTCTCTGGAGATCTGACTCAAGTGCGTAAGGTCCCATAACTTGGAGATGGTTCCATTGTTGTTTCAAATGAATTGGTTCTATTATATCTGAGACATGGGTGTAAGTTTGACAACCAACAACCTCCTATGGCCATCTGATATCATCCATACTTGATAAAATGTTAGCAATAAAAGGAAATGGATATAGATTGTTAAACAGATTTGGAAAAATATATGAAATAAATAGACTGTGTAGGAATCACAAGCCATTCTAGAAATCACCGGTGATTACTGTGAATTCTAATAAGCCAATAAAAAAAAGGATATAACTCAGTTAGTTTGCTAGTGTACTGACTTTTTAAACTTTTAACGAAATTATTTATAAGAAGACGAGCAAGATTACTTGAAAATGGAAGCAGGAATCAATGAAACAAAGCTTACCTTTGTGTATGATTGACAAGATATCATAGATTGAGTGGCAGATGGGTGAAGATGGATCCAATATGTCTTGACGACGATGTTGGATGATACGATGATCGCCTTGATGTAGTGTAGAAATATAGGGGATATGTTGAAAAGATCAGACTTAGAAATGTTCGTGAATGGATTTGAATTCCCTAAAAATTCCTCCCCCAAAGAGGCAGAGAAATCTATTTATATAGATCGCCAGTGACCAGGATAATCTCTGGTGATTTCGGCCAATTCGAGTTAGGGGATGACAAGAATGATTTTCTTGCCATTTTGAACTTTATTTACAAGAGATTTCGAGAGATGTTAAGATGCTTAGAGGGATGAACTCAGATTAGGACCAATTCTGTTGGGATAAATGTGGAGGTATTTTTGGAAGGTTTCCCAAGTTAATTTAGTCCTAACTAGTGAGGGGGTGAGAAGTGGTTATAGGGATAAGTTAGAGGTAGTTAGGGTAGTATTTTTAGAAGGTTTCTTATTAGACTAGTTACAACTAGTGAGTTAGGAGTTTTCATGTGAGGATGAGGTATAACACATGGAATTGATTGATTTAATTAAGTATTTAGACATAGGGATGTGATGACTTGGGGAATGTGGGTGTTAATTAAATTAATTAATTAAAGAGTACAAGTAGGTGACCTAGGTCAAGGAGTGTCGTGAATCGAGATGAAACAATATAGTGGCGTATTTTAATTATTTTGACAATTGTGAATGAGTTCAGATAATGAATATGAGATAATGTATATTTTTGGTGTCTACACAACCTCCTTATCAAACCACAACTGTGTTTGGATTCACCAAATCAACCTACCAAAAACGTGTTTTGTAAAGGTTAGCTCTTATAAATATTTAGAAAAACATTCAAGACCTATAAATGGATTAATTATATTCCAAATTCCTCCCTTTTCACATTCCAGGCTATATAAATCATCACCCAATCCATAGCATGCTTCAAACAACTCCAAATTTCCATCAAAACATATCATTTCCTGCAATACCAAAAATTTTCTTCTCCAAAGAATGACCTGAAAACCATATCAAATAACCTTATCATGAGGAAAAAATCATATCATTGAAAATTTATCTGAATAATATTTTCTACACAACTTGAATAATTTTCAAACTCCACATGTAGCTCAAATATAGCCATTTTACTGAACCCCTCTTTTTAAGGCCTCAAAACTACCCTTTGACTAGTCAACATGAATGGACCTCGAATGACAATGTACCTACATGAACATGTCCTAAAACCTCCATGGAAATCAATATCATCTCCTATACATCATGTGCCATCAATTTTGCATGCTACTCCTTTGGACAACCTTGTCCCAAAACCTTATTCTACATAAATTGACGTATTTGAGTGGGGCCCACTCATCACCATGACCTCAACCATACATTTATAGAAATATAAGAGAGTCTCATACAACATTCAATCATCACTTTTGATGAAAAAATCAAAATTAGGTCACTATACCTCTCTTTCTGTAGACTGCTCCTAGCTAGGGTTTAACTAGGGTTTTAGAGCACTTTACCTTCTTAAAATTCGTTCATAAGAAAATAAAGATCAACTGACCTGATTTTTTTTTTTAAACCTTCTATAAAATCCATAGAAACATCCTTGAAATCCAAAAGGTCCCATGCAAAGCACACCAATCACAACGAGCGTCAAAAGTTCAAATGAGCTGGATTTTCACTTTTCGTGAACTTGTCTCACATAAACTATCATATCTTGAAAAATTCAAATCCTAGCAACCTTATTTTTTTCTCAAAGCACCATGAAACATAAAAATAACATCTCCAATCATCATAATGTCAATATCATACCTCAATCTCTCTAACCTTTGCTTACATGTTTATTTCTCACTATAGAAGCTAGGGTCAACTGAAAGAATGTCATAACTCATCATAAAACCTATGAAAATGACCCAACCATACATGATACATCATGAAATACCTAAATACAATCATACATGGAATCATATGGCTCTAAAACACACGGTCACACCTCCAAGCAACCATACCTGCTTCTAATGAGCACCTGTAACATAGTCAACCATCTGTATTTACATCATGCCACTGTTTTGAGTGCCCAAAAACCCCTAAAACATTATATTAATCATTTAAACATACTTCCCAAGGACCCAAGAATCTCGTATTGTTAAGCTACATCACTTAGGCACCTGAATAGGCTTGCAAGAGAAAGCACTCCTCACTGAATCTCACTATACCAACACAAACACATCTGAATCATCATGTTATCATCATATAAATCATCAAATGACCATAACACATCATCCAATTTTTCATTAATGTGGTTTTTAATCAATGAAAACACCTAATAGGACCACATGCCAACAATTTCCCCCTTTTTCATTGATGGAAAACACCCTGAACTTCTCCCCCTTTTTACATTAATGAAAAATCAATACATGTAGCTCACATTATTTACCTTCTTCAGCTTCATACCATCATGCTTCGGTTGGAAACATCAACAAAGGTCTCAAACTAGCTCCATTTCTTAATTTTTTTCTCAAAATCTCATTTTTACCTTCATTTTAGGCATACAACCACCAACATATGAACATCATGAATACTCATGAAAGAAACACATTCTTACCTTATTTGGAGCTAAAACACCACATTTCACCTCCTAGGCATGCAAAAGTTGTCAATTTTCTCCTCAACAATGTTTTGACCTTCAAGAAAACACTACATCAGACCTATACCTGTACCATATTATTCATGATCATGCCAACAATGTCATCTATGAGCTTATCAAACTATCAACACATCTTTCTTGTCCATACATTATCATGTCTAGGCCTAAAACAAGCTCTACCATACTCATTCTTTCTCTTCATATCATACTTAGGACTAAAAGCCCTGAAGTAGCTTTTTAGTAGGTTTAGAACCAACTTTGAAGCTCTCCCAATTTTCATTCAACTCATGATCTAACTAAATAGAACCCCCTGGAAATATACACTCTTTCACTAATAGAAAACAAAAATATTTATCCTTTTACCTTGTTTTAATGGTTTGAAGATGACAAAAACCTCTTAACACGGTCCTTGAACTGTATTCTCAGTGATTTCAAATTCTTTTCAATATGTTATACTTAATTGAACCAAAAACCAGCTTATCATTAGAATCTACTAGCCCCAAGTTAACAATTATCGATAAAGGAAGTCATCTTACCATACATATCACTTGATTTGAGCTCAGAACTCCCCCTGCCTCAAGATCCTCTATCAGGCATGTACACACTCTTAGATTTATAGCTTACTGTCTTCTTCCTTACTCGGTAATAGTCAAATTTCTCACTGTTATCCTGTAGCTATCTTTCTTCCTTATTGTAAGTGTCATCCTTCTCAAACACAAAGAATTGTAGTTGTGTTTATCAGTTCAAAACATTGTTCACAGACCTTCATGTTTCCTTAATTTACATTCACTTTGAAGTCATTAATATATCTTGTAGCTTCCCCTTTCAATTTTTGATGAAGACCAAAAATGAACTCCCCCTTCATGGATCTACCTCCTTGTGAGCTTAACAAATCTCCCCCTGTATAGAATATCTTTTCTCACTAGTACCTTCATTTTTGTTTTGATCTTTGTCACAGCTTCTCAAGAACACAAATTCATCACTGAGCCAAGCCTCAACATGTCAAGATGATGGATCCTTAGCATCGCATGTCAGCTGCACCATCCTTAGTAGATGATATCATGCAGTTTACTTGACCTAATGAGTGCAAGATATTTCCTTACCTGAGTGATCAATGTACTATGCCTCTAAATTTTCTCATAGACACCTATAGCTATTCATTTTGCACCATTCTTCATTTACATTCCTAAGACTATTCTCTTTCTTCGTGTCAAGGTGTAAGATCATGTTTTCTTTATTGTAGGAGCTTTCAAACACACAAATATCACTAATAATGTCAACTCCCTTCAACACATATGCTATAAAAACATTCATACTTTTCCTTCTGTACATGTAGCCTTCAAGTCTATGTATGGTCCAACAAGTGAGCCTAACAAGACTTTCAAGGTTTTATATTAAGCATCAGGGTATCAAGCTTCATCTTTTATGCATAAGAAAACTTATTTTATGCTCATTCCCATCAAGTAATGAATAAAAATCAACACACATACATGTACCTTTCACCATTTAGGACTTAGGCATAGTAATGAAGCTTCTTGTACTCACTTTCAAAGTCTTCTAGCCCCTGATTCCTAACAAGTTATGCATACCTTTTGACAGAGAATGATGCCTAATCATTGTCAATACTAGCCCTTTTCACTTCTAGACATGCTTCTTAGGCCTATATATGAACATTCGAGATTCTCATATCATGATAATGATGAATCCTTGGGCTAGATATTACACCCAAATGATTTGTACAGTTCTTCTTTGCATATGGATTTGTACTTTGACTTCTGGTGTAAGCTAGGAAAAATACACTACTAACAAGGAAGTAAAATACCAATAATCATACCTCCTCCTTCACGTTCCGTAGCAAACCTCAGAATGGGCTAGGAAACTTGGATTGAGCCCTGATTTTGTGATATGTAGGTGCTTTTCTTCGAGACGGAGCAAGACCTTCCTGGAACAATGATCCTCTTACTTTGCATCAGATGGGAAAAAGGATTATGAGGCTATTTAGGCATTAGAACGAGGAAAAAGGACGTTCTTTGCTCAAAGGATGCAAGAACTTAGATATGGAATTGAAGCTTATTCTCTCTATGTTTAGAGGGGAGGGGTAAGGTTGTATTTATAACCTGGGAGAGTGATTAACTTAGAGTAATTTAAGTAATCATGGTTTGAAAATGTGGGCAAGATTAAGTGAGTGGTTTGAAAATGTGGGAAAAATTAGGTGAGTGGTTTGAAAATGTGGGCAAGATTAGGTGAGTGGGGACCACGAAGAATGGGTGAGGATTTGAATTATTTTTAATTCATAAGTGGAGGATTTTAGGTGAGTGGGAACCATGAAGAATGGGTGAGGATTTGAATTTGAATTTTTAATTCAATAGTAGAAAAACATGGAGAATAATGACATGTGGTGAGGATTGGGTTTTTTTTGGATTTTGAAATGGATAATTAATCAAATTATATTTGATTAATTCGAAGTGTATTTTTGTGGAAATGAGGAAGGGGAATTAATTGATTTAGGATAGATGTGAAATTAGGGTGTTTACATTTTCCCCTCTTTGGAAGGGTACTATGAAAGTAGTAGCCTTTCAAAGAAAGTAGATGGGATGGGGGAAGAATTCAATCTACTTTTCTTAAGCAAAAGGTAGAGCGAATGTTTTTTGGGGAGAATAGAAAGTGGTGAGTGATGGATGTCATAGTATCCTCCAAGACAAAAAATGTCATGAGAAGATGTGATTATGGATAGATGTGGTGATCCCCTCTTGAGAGGACTGGCGAGAATGGAATATATGATAGAACTCTTGAAAAGAAGAGAAATGAATTCTGTGGAGAAGAGGATGATAATGCAGTGGAAGAGACTAGAATGACTGCATGATGCAAATAGAGAAATGATTCAATCGGCCTTGAATGCTAGGTGTGAGGGGGTCTGGGAAAGAGAAGAGGGAATGGATAGGATTGGGGGTTGATTATGAGAAGAGTAAGGGAGATAGGGGAGGGGGTAAACAAGGAATGAAAGAGATAGAAATAAGAGAGGGATGATAGGGGAAGAAAGGAATGATGAAGGACAAATAAGGAAAAAAATAGGAAAATGACAGAGTAGAGGGTGAAGGGATAAAATAGAGAGATGTGGAAAATAAAGGAAGCAACAGAGATAGTAAAGAGGGATGCATGAAAGTGAAAGAAATGATAGAGTTGAAAAAAAGTAGGAAACGGGAAAGGATAAATAAGCAGGAGAAAACAAGGTGGGAGTAGGGGCTGAAATGGATGAAAATGGAAAGAGGACGAAAGAAGAAGTAGAATGGAGAAAAAAAGAAACTATGAGGGGGTGAGGAAAGTGTGAAAAAGAATAGAGAAAAGAAGAGAAACATATACAAAATGAACGAAAAGGTAGGGGTGGTAGAGAAAAGAAAAAGTGGTCAAAAGAAACATGAAAATTAGGGGAGAGGAAAGGAAGATAAAGTGAATACAGGGAGAAGATTGAAGGAATCGTGTCATTTCGAGGAAGACCAAGGCAAAGAATATGGAACAGACCGTATGGAGATGCATGTCGAGGGTGGTATGATGAAAAAGATAGGACAACGCTGAAAAGACAGGTTATCGATGGGGAAGTAAGGAGGAAATGTGATGGAAAAAGAGGAAGAAGATGATACAGGGGAAGGGAAATAAGACGAGGGGTGGGAGAGAGAAGAGGATAAAAAATAAAATGAGGTAGAAAGAAGGAAATACCAAAAGGGGGTAATAAGTGGAAAGGGAATAGTATAAGGAATGTTCAGAGAAGAAATAGGGTATGAATGACATCGATTGGAAAATATGTGGAGATGCATAAAATGAGGATACTAGGATGATGAGAAAATAGAAAAAGTATGTATGATGAAGACAGTAAAGATATTGAAGAGGGCGAAGAGAAGATGGAGAGATGGGTAAGAAGCGACAAGAAAGGGTGGGATTGAGGGAAATGAATAGGAGAGAAGAGAATGGGGGATAGAAGAGGCAATGTCAATGAGGGGATGCTAGGGAAATCCCACTTACAATGAGTGGTGGGGAAGGGTGAGAGAAAAAATAAAGAAAAGGATAAAGCTAACGAGGATTAGAAAGGGTAACGTCAATAAAGGGATGTTAGGGAAATCCCCCTTACAATGAGTGGTGGGCTTAGAGGAGGGACGGAATTAAGGGAAACTCTAGAAGGTCCAAGGGAGTGAATGAGGTCATGCGGAATGAGGATTGATGATTTTTAGGGAAATCCTGATTACAATTATTAGAGCGGGGAATAGAAGATGATGATGAAATAATGATAGAGGAATGTTAACAATAATGGCGAATGCGTGTGTGGGTAGAAATGTGGGGGGGATTTGAGAAGATGAAGTGGAAAGAGTAAAGAAAATGGGAGGGATGAGTTAGGACTAGGTCAAAGCAAGGGGAGGTTGCGGGTGATGAGGATGAACAAGGTGAGGCTGAAGAAGAACCAAGACATGAAAAGAAAGGGAAGAAATGGTATGAAGGATGATGGATCAAGAAGGGGAAAAAGGGGGAAAAGAACGTGATTGTAGGTAGAAGAGATTAGACGTATGTTGTAAGAGGATATGTGGAGAAAGGATGATAGTAGGAGGGAAAAGTGGGTAGTAGGAGATACCAGGTGGAGGAAGCGATCAACAAAGTGAATGAAGAATGATGCGGGGGGAGAAGTTCACGATGACAAGTTAAGCATAGGGAGGACCCTGACATAAGATTGTCATGTGAGGGAAGTGGTTAAGTAAGATTTCCAAATAAGTGAAACTGGAGATGACAAGTGGTCAAGTGAGAAGTGGTGTTTACGAGAATGGAAAAGGAGGTGAAAGGATGTGATAATGGGGAATGCTTGAGAAAAAGTGAATGGCGAAGGGATTGTAGTGATGGGGAAAGACAAGGAGATAGTTCATCCTTAAGAGTGACTCTTAAGTGAGATCCCCATGTCAAGCAGAGGAGGGTGATAGTGGTGGTAAAAAGATGTGATGATGGGGGAATGAAGATGAAAGATGGATGGTGAGATTGTAGAGTGATGGGCGAGTGTAAGATGACATGTCATGCTTAAGAGAATCTCTTAAGTAAGATCGTCATGATGTCAGAGAAGAAGGATGAAGATAGAGTTGGTGGGAATAGGGTATGACAAAATTGAACTGAAGGGGAACCCTTAAGTGAATTTTCCATACTATGAGAGCATATAAGTAGGATGACCAGGCATAAGACGGATTTGGGGAAGGATGAGAAAAGAGTGAGTGAGGTATGCTTGATTGGAATAGGATACAATATGAGAGTGATAACAAGAAAGAAAGGAAACAAAGGAGTGTAACATGAATGGATGAAGTAATATATGTAGTTAAGGGCAGAGAGTGTGAGGGGAATCCTAAATTGGGATGCCCATGTGGTGAGAGTAATGATGCGATAATGAGAAGCAGAAGAGGCAGAATGGGAAGATGTGTGTGGTGGTGAGTGTTGTTTGATGAGAGGGGAGGTGGTGAAAAATATTCTACAACAGAGAAGATCTTAGGGAGAGGGTAAAACCTCCATTGAGGGATTCCATAGAGAAGGGGTTATTAAGTAAGATTGTCAAGCGGGAAGCAAGAAGGGTGAAAGGAAAGAATACAAATGGGTGAGAGGGGATAGGAATGGTGAGAAGGGTAATATGGGGATAAGTGGCGGAGGAGTAAAAATGAGGAGCGAGGATGAATGGATCAAATACATGGTGAGCATGGTGGGGGAGGAGGAGTTGCTGGATAGTGAATGTTACTTGAGAAAGATCGTCAAGTAGGGTTCGCAAACTGCAATGGTGATCAAGTAGGATTCACAAACTGGGGAATGTATTAGTATGGGTGAATGGATGGGGTGTAAAGTAAGATGTTGATCATGCAAGGAAGATATTCATGTGATGAAAAGACATCTTAATTTTTAATATAGCACATAACAGGATGCATCGTGATATAAAAGATCAGAATGACTAGACTGTAATATGCGTGATAGCATAAACAGGGGTCATAAAAAAAGTTTTATTCCCTAGTATGATATGCAAATGGAAGAGAGCATAGACAGAGGCCATCAAGAAAATATGATGCCCCAGTACGACATGCAATCAGATAACATAAGAATATTAGAGAGAACACTAGGATACATAAAATCAAGATGCCCCCTGTAATATATCAAGATACAAGAAAGCAATTAATAATTTATAACTAATGATTCAACACAAGAACCAATAGACATATCCCTAACATATTCCATAGTGAGGATTGATCAGATGTGCCCCCAAGTAGGGGTACGAGGATATAGTAAAGTATTGAGTCATTGTCTTCAAACAAAGAAAAAATGAGACTCGGATTTGCCCCAAGCGAGGATTCATGCGAGAAGTGTTTTGAATTCAGTAGTCATAAAGTGATTGGATCATCTGTTGGGGATAATAGTTCAAAGGTTGAATTGTGTTGGTATTTTTAGAGTTTTTACGATTTTAAAACATTTTTGTTTTTTTTTATGATATATATATATTATATATATATATATAATATATATATATCATAAAAAAAACAAAAATGTTTTAAAATCGTAAAAACTCTAAAAATACCAACACAATTCAACCTTTGAACTATTATCCCCAACAGATGATCATTTAAAAACATTTTTGTTTTTTTTATGATATATATATATATATATATATATATATATATATATATATATATATATAATTTTTTCTAATGTTTTTTTTTAGATTTTTTATAATCGTTTCTATTTTATTTTTTTGATTTTTTGATTTTTTTTTTGTGACGATTTTCAAATGTATTCAGATTTTTGACGATTCTTTCTAATGTTTTTTGAATTTTTAATGAGTGTTAATTTTTTTGTTGGATTTTAGACAATTGTTTCTAATGTTTTTGGGTTTTTGACGATTTTCAAATATTTTTAGATTTTTAGATTTTTACACTGTTTTTGGATTTTTGATGATTTTCACACTGTTTATGGATTTTTATACTGTGATTGGCAATTTATGGACTAGAGTGCAGACTTATTTTTGAGAGGCGATAAACTAGGATATTATCCGTATGTATCGTGTTCCGTGTGGCAACTTATGCTCAGAATAACACAAATTCTCTTTCTATTGGCAGGATATTGGGTGATGATATGATGAAAAGAAGTCCAGCTCCATTCTTGATTCCACACAACTAGTAAGATGCGTGGGCTCATCACCTAGAATCAAGGACGTAGGAGGTAGATAATGAATATAGAGACAAATGCTAACAACAATCCCTTTGGGAAATTGTGACTCCATTCTTCATAATGGTTTCGAACCAGTTTCAAAAATGGCTTTCACTTTATGAGTAACATGTTAGGCTTAGACAGTTATGTGGCCTGCTGATTGGTAAGATATGAGGTTAAGGGATAGTTCTCTCTTCACTTAGGCATCTAAATTACTTATTTGGGGATTCTATAATTTTCAAGCATTGTAAGATTTTGCATTTTTGAAATGATTCCCTATGCCTTACCCCATGCTACTAGTCAGAAGCAAGATCTCATCACCAAAGGCAAAATATAGGAGAGTGAATTCCCTTTTTGTTTTTTGTTTTGTTTTGTTTTGTTTTTGAATATTTTGCAATGTTTTTATGCTTTTATGAGAATGGCCCTCTACGCTTTGCCCCATGCCACTTGTAAGAGGCAAAGGTTTGTCACCAAAGACAAGATGTAGACGAGTAAGGGCACCTTCCTCCATTCCCAGTCTCACACTACCAGTAAGAAGTGTGGGCTCAACACCAAAGACTATGAAGGAAGAAATATGTGATAATGAATTATTCATAAGTTATTTAATTGATGGATTTTTTTACAATAGTGTTTTGTATTTGAGAAGAAACATCTGCCCCCAATCTCAGTCCCACATGGCTAGTAGGACGCGATGGTTCAACACCAAATACTAAGATGGATGATCAAACGAACTGGGTAAAGAACTTTATAGCTTTGTTATGAAAAAGATAATATCTTTGAAGGGAATATATTACCATCAGTAAGCTTCTAGGTATGACCATAGGTGAAAGCAACTGAAAATGGGAGATATTATAAGAAATATGGTACTCACAAACTTAATAGGATCTATATTAGCACATGTCTCGTGATGATAAATATGAAGATGTGACTTTGATAAAGAAAATATCTACCAATGGAAATGAATAAATTTAAATTATTCAGAGATAAGTAAGACTAAAGGAACAATGTACACGTTGTTTCCTGAAATAGTGAATATCTCAAGGATAAAATTTCTTTGAATAGAATGCATTCATGGGTTTTTAGAGGACTTGGCCTATGTCAATGGCCAATTTATAAGCTCCAAACCCAAAATTATATATGATTTTGTTAGGCTCAAATTTTTCTTGTTAGTCTCTTTCTTTGGGTGTATTCTTTCGATTTTCTTTGAGAATGAAATCATTGATCTTAAATTTTCTAGGTTGGAATTTTTTATGGTAGCTATGTCATAGCCGATTTTGATATACTTGAAGATGATCTAGGGTATTAAGTCATTTTTCATCAAGAAGCTTGAGTTCATTAAGGTGTGAGTGTCGATAATAATCTTTATTGATTACATCTTTGAAAGATATTACGAAGGATGGAAATTCAACCTTGACATGTAAAATAGCTTCCCAACCATAAACAAAGGAGAAGGGAGTGGCTCCAGTAGGTGTGTGATAAGATGTGCGGTAAGCCCAAAGAGTGGGATAGATTTGGTTAAGCCAATAGGTTCCATGTGTGTTGACAATGATGGTTTGTATTATTTAGTTTGTTGCTTCTATTTGTCCATTAATTGATTGATTTGAGGATAGATTCACGATTAAATATGGAAAAGGTGGCGTAAAGATATTCCTGGGTATACGTACCTCATAGAATGTATGCACATAGAAGTCTTGATAGGTGAGAATCATTAGTGATGAGATTCCTGCAAAATCAATCATTGAAAGCATGATGGACACGACAGGTTGCATTATCGCAAGTGTCCAAACTCGATGTGGTTGTGTTTCAACAACAAGGCTAGAGATGTTAGGCATAGAAGCCAATATTGGAATAATAGAATCAAACTTAACGGTACCTATTGATGGAACCTCTTATGTAGTGTCTACAGTAATATCAAGGTTTGAAAGGAAGTTTTGAAATGAGGTCAAGGTCTTGTTAGATGTTGGAAGAATGTTGTCACCCAAAACAGGTTCAATATATGTTTGGGTTAAAAGAGATTCTTGAAATAAGTTCAAGTGCTCAGTAGATGTTGGAAGAATGTTGTTGTCCAAAATAGGTTCAATGTATGTTTGGGCTGAAAGAAAGTCTTGAAATAAGTTCAAGTGCTTAGTAGATGTTGGAAGAATGTTTTTGTCCAAAACAGGATCAATGTATGTTTGGGTTGAAAGAGAGACTTGAAATAAGTTCAAGTGCTCAGTAGATGTTGGAAGAATGTTGTTGTCCAAAACATATTCAATGTATTTTTGGGTTGAAAGAGAGTCTTGAAATAAGTTCAAGTACTCAGTAGATGTTGGAAAAATGTTATTGTCCAAAACAGGTTCAATGTATGTTTGAACTAATGGAAGGGAATTTGAAGAAGATATGGATTGGTTTGGAATTAGAGAGGCTTGACTGTTGTTATCATGATCTCGTGGAATTTCAGTATATATAGGAGTTTTGACAGTAGTCATCTCTTCATGGAAAGTTGTGGTATTGGATGTGGCATTGCTTGGAAGAGCGTTGTCATCAAGTTCTACAAAGATGGCATCGTTTTCAATTCAGTCTTGGACGTAATTCCTTAAATCACACACATTTATCTGTGTAATGACCATCAATGTAATGAAAGTCATAGTATGTGTGTTTCGCATGGAATATTTCAGCTCTGTAGAACAGACTTGCTTCTATCCTATCATTTCTTTGAGAAAAAGATAAGGGTTAGGGCTAGGAGGAATACCTGTTGAATGTTGAGATGGTGTGCGCGTACCGTAGAGAAAGATCAAATCGACTGCGAAGAACTCCTTTTTGTCTTGGAAGGACTACCTGCAAGTAAGAATACAAGACCACAAGATTTTAATTAGACAACAAATGAGGGATCTGCCTTAGGCCCAGGAAATATAAAAACTTCCTTTCGAAGGTGGTCAGTTCCCCTTTTAATATGATTCAACACAAATGATAATATAGAAAGCTATTACAAAATCACGATTTAGGTATCTCGTTACAAAGCAATAGAAACTAAACTATCAATAATAAAGTCATCACGTTGTTTGTTCGGTTACTGGTCGTTGATATGTTCAGGTTGAGTTATAGGGATAAACCAGGCTGGATTTGGGGTTGTTAGGTGGAAAAATAGGCAAGCAAAAGGGTTTTGGGGTATAAGTCACAGTGACCGACGGCGGTCACTAGGTAACCGACCATGGTTAGAGAACCGCTGCCGGTAGAGGATAAACGATACCGGTAGGGGCAGCAATCTAAGTTCTTCTGGATAGAAGTTGGTTGTAAGGTGATTATGGGGTTATTAGGATTGGTGGATGGCTGAGGGGGATGATGGGAGGATAGGGAAGACTCAGAGTGTGGTAAAATGGCCTTCTGGGCAATATCCAGGGTGTGTGGGTGAAGGTTAAGTGTAGTAGTGGTTGGTAGTAGATCTAGGAATAAACTTATGACGGCTGTGATTCAAAAAGTCTAAGAAATGTTAACAAAGAGACATACAAGGTTCTACTTACTGTTTATTGACAAGAATGCAGGTCCAAGAACTGTGGTGATGAAGGTAGAACTTAGATAGGACGTCCTGACGATTAGAAGATGAGATTTCTTCCCTCACGATGATCAGATGAGTGTCACTGGGCTCTGGTTGTGCAGTTGCAATCTTGGGCTTGATGTCCTTCTCTTCAATCTCTTCTTGTTTCTTCACTTGTCTCTACTCGGCCAAGCAAAATCTGGATTCCCACGATGATTTCTCCTTCTCCCAATCAAATGAAAATCCGATCCTTGTTTTTGGTTAGAAGTGGCCATTTACGGGGAACCGATGGCGGTTATGCAACCGACGGCTGGTCGAGTAGGAACCGGTATCGGTCCTGTCAAAGTGGGCTATTTTTGGTAAAATAGCTAGCTTTCCCTCCTTTTCTTCCGAGGGATTGGTAGCGAGCTTGGTCAAGTCATTATGAAGTTGGTTTTAGGTGCGGATGAGGAGTAATTAGTCATAGGTGTGGAATTGGACCAAGTTATAGGTCTTAATTAGGTTAGTTTATGGTTAAGACTAGGTCATGATGAGGTGGCGACATGAGGTGGCAGGTATGGTGATGTGGATTTATTAATTATAAGGTAATTAATAAATAATTGTGTAAGGTTTAGGTGGTGAGGTTAGGTTGCGAAATGTGATGAGGGTCACAAGGGGTCGTAAGACACAAATTTGGTGTCTACATTAGCCCCTTATTGTCGTGTAGTTTGTTTTGTAAAGCTGCACGGACAATAATAAGAAGTGGTTACTCCTGTTAAGGGTATAGGTAATCCCCCTCAAATCTATCACAGATTGAGGTAGCGTGAAATCAGGGATAGGGTTAATAAAGGGTAAATGGTGTTGAGATAAGGGTGAGATGGTGGGGTAGGTCCAAAGAAGCAGACGCACGTTGAAATGCACAGTAGTGCGACGAGGGTACATGATTTGACGAGCAAACCAGCAATGTATAGGCAAAGGTCGATAGTTTATCCAAACAAGGGTGATATAATCCTGGCATCCAAGGCATAGGAAGTAGCTCCAGGGTATATAACAGGTAAGGTACAGGAACGTTTAGGCATGTTCGGCAGTACCAAATGGTTGGTTTGGTTGAGATAAACGTCACGGTCTAGGTCTTAGGCAAAGTTGGTTGACAGATCAAGTCAAGGACCCGGGTAAGTGTAGGAAGTTGATGGACTAATATAGGGTCATCCGTGGACATCATATTGCAAATAACAACATAATATCAACTTGTAGGGATTATTAGCAATACATACACTCAAAATTAGACAAAATTATATGAATGTTGAATCGTAGCATCCGGAATTTAGTTTCTAAAATACTAATTTTTGTAAAAAATGGACAAGATTAGCTATATTAAACACTCAAAATTCAATGACTTGGTAATTTTTTTTAAAAACGCCGATAAGATTATAGTCTGTTTTCCCACAATTTGGATGACCAAAAATTGATATATATATTTTTCCTTTGGTGAGAAGTTATATGCCACTATATATCTTGGGATGGATTTTATTTTGTATTTTTTTGAGTAATATTTTATTTTTTATGATTTTTTCCGTGAAAGTGGTATGAAAACATAAAGAAAACAGAGCACTTTCCGTTTGCCCGCCATAACTTCATCAAAAAATATTGAAATCAAATAATTTTTTTTTTGAACATGTATATAATTTCACCACGGTTGGGATGGTATAAGTTTTATCACATTTATGATAAGTGAAACAAATTTTGCAGTCTTAAATGTAGACATAAACATTCACAGGAAAAAGTGTCTTAAAGACCTACTATTAGTAAAAAATTATAAAATGATATTTATCCTCTTCTATTCACTTTAAAATCAGTATTTCTACAAAGCTAATAGTCTCCCCTATGTAATGGTACCATTTTTATTACATAGTTTTTACTTTTCGGCATGGTTCAAGTCCGCGGAAGACTAAATTTGATGTTTTGTTGTTTTTAATGTAAAATTCAGGATTTGATGTCCACTTAATTGTCCCCCAACTTGGTGCACTTACCCACCCTAGGAGTCAGGCCAAACCCAAAATGGCGAACATTGGTGAGTTCGGCACTTGAGGAGAAGAAGGCTACTGGGTGGATAAATATTGTGATGAGGTTGCGATGTCCTTGGGTCAGGCCAAATAGTTATGGTGGTACTGGCCTTGGGTCGGGCCAAGTTGAAATGAAATGAGCGGCCATGGGTCGGGCCAAACCTGGTTTGGGTTGCGGCCGAAAAAGGGTCGGGCCAAAGATGGTTAGGTTGCGGCCATGGGTCCAAGAGATACAAATAGTTGTTGGCCAAGATTGTGGCCTTGGGTCGGGCCAACATGGTTGGGTTGCGGCCTTAGGTCAGGCCAAAAATGGTTGGGTTGCGGCCTCGTGGGTCGGGCCAAATAGGTTGGGGTGAGGCCTTGGGTCGGGCCAATGATGGACCAGGGTTGCGGCCTTGGGTCACAGGGCCAAATGGTTGTCCATGTTGCGGCCTTGGGTCGGGCCAAATAGGTTGGTTGCAGGCCTTGGGTCGGGCCAAATGGTTGGGTTGCGGCCTTGGGTCGGGCCAAATAGGTTGGTTGTGGCCTTGGGTCGGGCCAAATAGTTTGGAGTCGCAATGGCCTTGGGTCGGGCCAAATAGGTTGGTTGCGGCCTTGGGTCGGTCCAATGAAGTTAACAAGGGGTTGTCAACGAAGGTGGATAAAGGCATGTTGGTAGAAAGGGCTATTAGTAAATGAAGGGCCGAAATTGGGGTAGAGGTGAGATAAAAACTGATGTCGATTATCTATGACCGATATCAAGTTATGGGACCGATACCGGTTTCTTAGGGCACAATAAAACCTGATATCGGTTATGGGCGAAAAACCTATAAAAAGAAAAAATACAGGCCTGTCATTGTCACTTTTGTAATTTGGAAACCAATTTGAGTTTTCTGACATGGAGAGTGAGATTGGAGCATTGGTTGCATGAGGTGGCGTTATTTCGACTGATGAGGAGTTAGTTGTTAGTGGGCCCGAGTGAGGAGGAGGCAGCAGTTGATTGGTGAAGGACCCAGAAGAGGACATTTGAAGCCATGGCACAACCAGGAGGAGCAGGAGGGGATGGACCAGTTGGACTACCACCACCCATCCCTCCATGACGATGTGTCGTCGTACGAGTAAGTTCTGAAACCCCTCATTGTGTGTATTTTATTGCATTATGCTATATTTGGGGTTTGGGTAGGAATGTACATTTTGGAGAAAATAATTAAGAAATGGAAATGATTTGAAAAAGGGAGAGGGTAGATGGGTTAAATAGGTCAAGGCGGTAGGGTGGGTAGGTTTTTAGGGTATTTGGGTGGGTAAATTGGTAGAAAAATGACAAAATGTAGGTGGGGGGGGCGCAGGAGTATCGGCTCTCGGGATCAGTTACAACGACCGACGTCGGTCGCTAAGCGACCTGTGTGATCGGTCACAAAATTTTAGGTGTAGGGTGTTTTGTTTTTGACCTGCGTCAGTCGGTCATGACCGGCTGTCGGTGGGAAGGGGACATTGCGGTCAGTTATGGGTGACCGGTACCGGTCCTTAGTGTTCATCTTAGCTTAATTTTGTTGGTTTAGAGATTATCAAGTTGTTGTGGAGTTTTTGGTGGTGATTTGGGTATGGTTTGGGTTCAAGGGGAGTGGGGGTGTTGTGGTATTGTTTGGGTGTTTCAGTATAGGTGCGGTCTGCAGAATGACTTAGGTTTATGTCAATTTGTTAGTGTGGGTTGTGATTTTGTTTTTGAGTTTTTGGATGTGGTTTGGGTATTTGGGCATGGTGTAGGGTGTTTGAGTATGGTTTGGGAAGAACTGTGTTGTTGTTTTAAGTTTGTAGATGTGGTTAAGGTATTTAGGCATGGTTTGGGTCATTTGAGTATGGTGTGGGTTGTTTGTTTGGGTGTGAAGAGGGAGGGGGAATAGCGTAGAACGTTTTTTAGGGGAAGATAGATGGGCGTAGACATGTGGTATGGAGTCGGGTTGTGGGCGGGTGGATAAGAAAGGGGATATAGAGAGGTAAAGTAGATGTTGTGATAAAGAGTAGGGCTAATGTAGTGGGTTGGTTTTACAGGCACGACAGCAGCTGACGATGTGGGATAGGATGCCCCCACTATTGAAAGGGTTTTGGATGCGACCACACGTGTCCGCGAGCACACTGGGGTATCATGCGCGAGGTGGGACTCGGCAGAGTCTAGCGGTACAGAGCAATCGATAGGGATCATAGTTTGATGGTCGCCCTCATCGAGAGATGGGATCCAAGCGACCAATGTGTTCCATCTCCCGACTGGGGAGATGACTATCACATTGGAGGATGTGTATCGCATCCTTCGACTGCCGATTGAGGGAGAGGCAGTCTTCGAGGTAGATTCAGAGAGTGGCCATGGAGTAGCATCTAGGAATAAACTTAGGTGTTCGGGGATGCAGATGCGCTACTGACGTATCATAGCGTAGAGCATATAACGTACGGGGATATGTACTGTGCCCATCACCATGAGACACGGCTTGGACTGTGCTGATGATGATCGGGATCACCTGCTTGGATGCCCTCCCAGACTCAGAGGGAGGCCGCTTTCCATGGGCAGTCTTATGGGGGTGTCTTACACTGCAGATGGTGGAGGAGCACACCTGTTATGCTTGGGCACCAGTATACCTGGTACAGTTGTATCGAGAGTTGTGGGGCTATCGTCGGATGAGGCGATTCGGGATTTGTTCGACGTTTTTGGAAGTGCATTGTTGGGCATATGAGCACATCATATGCCTTAGACCAGTAGGGCTGCCCCAGCAGCCAGGGCCACAGGTCCCTATATAGATAAGACTTTCAGAGGTGGTTGGGGGTCTTGGGTCAGCCACGAGCAGTGCTTGCAGGGCGAGACGTTACTTATTACATAGCATTTATTAGAGGGCCTGACAGCAGTCTTAATATTAGTATGGAGACTAGGTATAGAGGTCATCACCCTCAAGGAGGAGCCCGATTATAGTTGCGCTTGATCCAGTACACTTTGTAGATAGCAAGATTGAGGCCGGGAGAGTATGAGAGGATACCCCTAGAGAGGGTACGCAGGCATAATGGGGCTGTCTACAGGACGAGCCACCTCCCTTCCCTCAGTATCGGAGGGATGATGTAGAGGCTCCACTTCCTGCACCACAGCCCTTAGACCCAGATTGGGTTGCTGAGAGGCCAGCAGATGACACTGTAGATGATGTTGGTTATACAGGAGCATATATGGTTTGGTGGGCTGGTCAGAGAGCAGCAAGGATAGCACAGCCTGCACAGTGCAGACTTGGTAGCATGTGACAGCAGAGCGAGATCAGCTCAGGGGCCAGGTACAGTTATTACAGGGGATAGCTTGCTGCTGCACAGGCACAGATAGGTGTTTTACAGGGGCAGCTAGCCTAGGCTCAGGTACAGGCACAGGCACCGCCACTAGCATGTTCAGCACAGCCACAGCCCCAGGCACAGGTACAGGTACCACCACCAGCAGTTGGCACAGCCACAGCCCCAGGCACAGGTACAGGTACCACCACCAGCCACAGGCACCAGCTAGATGGCACTGAGCACAAGGCACAGGGGGCACTGGTAGTAGGTGTCAGGGGAAGTAGCCCCAGTACCTACGGTGGCTCGAGAGCTAATTACATGGAGGCTAGAGTCGGAGGCCCGATACTATCAGGATATTCTTGATGGTACCGGGGCTGATTATCAGCCCTATGCGGCACATAGAGTAGAGACCTCTCGGAGCCAAAGGTCTCAGGGAGGTGCAGCCAATAGGTTGGTGGGTCCGTCACAGGTCGGAGGTGAGAGGTAGGACAGGGACTAGCAGGCAGACAGGCAGAGGGAGGTGGAGAGAGCTGAGGGGTCCCTGCACATTTTGTATATTGGACATGGGCACCAGTCTGCGAACCGGTTATGTTGATAGAGGCATGCGTGCCTATTTACTCATTTATTCATTCATTTATTTATTGTATATACCGGCCTGCGAGCCGAGTAGAGGTTGTACAGTAAATACCGATGTCGATTATCTATGACCGAGTATCGTTTTTGACAGGACCGATACCGGCCTTACGAGCCGAGTCGAGATTATTGACAGTTATGCGGCCTGCGTGTCGGCTTTGTTATATTATGAGATTACGGAGGCCCCATGCAGGGCACATTGTATTTTTGAAACTTTGTATATATATAGATATGATGTTTTGACCCACATGCTGTGCGTAAAAAGCGTTAAATGTTTTGTCGATGGTTTGTGATATGTGATATATGATGAGTTTGATTGACATGGTGTTATATTTGAATGATGTTGATGTCTTTTGTTGATGGGATGTATATAGATATAAATGATGAGTTTAATTGACATGTTATATTATGAAATGTTGTATGTTTGGTCGTTGGAGTGTGAATATTAAATGGTTGTATCTGTTGATTTGGATCCAAATGGTGTATAGAGTAATGGTTTTTGATATTGGTTATTGATGGCTTGTTTGTTTTGTAATATAGAGACATGATGTTAATGAAATTGTAATGAGATGTGGATTTAATGAAAAATATGGATAATGGTGTTGTTCATGCAGGAAAAAGGGACTGGCGCCACATAAATTTGCAAAAAAATGAAGAAAAGGCTTAGGTGTAAACAACAGGTTGGGCGTGACCGATATCGGTTATGTAACCGATGTCGGTAGATATATGACCGGTATCGGTTATGTAACCGATATCGGTTATTCAAGAATGATTTTCCTAAAAATAGAACTGCTGGGTTGGCAACTTAAGTTCTTATTTTTAGCATTCTTATTTTTAGAGACATGAAACACGTTAAATATGCGAATGCGACACTGTTTGACAACTGCTACAGGTAATTGCATGAAAGAATTTGAGTGATAAGGAGGAAAGAGACAGGTGAAGTGAGCGTGGGCTGAGATTCAGAGGGCAGAAAGACAAGTTATATTTGAAGAGGGTGGTGAACATGGCTGAACAAGGAGAAGCATCCAGCAGGCAGGGGCGAGGGGGAAGACATGTTCCGCCCCAAGCTGCTGCATCCGGAGAGGTAAATTGTTTGGTTGTAATGTGATTTTTACATGTTTTGTGAATAGGATGAGAGAAGTGTAAGTGGTTAGATATGAGAAAGAAAATGTGATAGCAAGGGTTGGGGATGGTATGAGTGCTACGGGGCAGGTACACAGGGTGGGCCTGTATGTTTTTAGGTAAAAATAGGAGTAAACGGGCTTCATAAATATCGAAGGTGTATGTTTGAAGTAGGGTAGGTATATTTTGACAGTGACCGGTATCGTTTATAAGTAACCGGTATCGGTTAGCCAACCGGTATCGGTTATGCATAACTGCTATCGGTTACTGTAAGGGTTTCTAGATTTTTGAGAAAAAAAACCCGTAGAGTTTTGTTCTTTGGAATAATTATGTGTCGTTTTGATGTATGCAGGCAGAAGCAAGGTTAAGGATGAATGATACTGTGCCAGCGTTGTTGTCACGAATCCGAGCGGATGTAACACCAGCTGAATGGGCATTGATAAATCGGTTGGGGTTAAGTGGAATCCGCTATTATTCAAGAATCGCGCGTAACCATGCTATGTTGCAGGCGTTGATTGAGAGATGGAATCCAGAAAAGAATACCTTCTATCTACCAACAGGGGAGATGACAGTGACTTTGGAAGATGTGTTCCGTATTTTGAGACTCCCAATGATAGGAAAAATAGTGTATCAGGCGTTGCCCAGCGCGGGGCGGGCAGCGATAACAATAGTATTTGGGTCAGCTGCACGAGATTTGACACAGCGAGGTTTATCATTTACGTATGGTACAATGTATGCAACACACCCTGAGGAAACAAGGTTGGCCGTGCTATTAATGATAGCGGTGGGGTATTATGCATTGCCGAGGGCGGAAGGTGGAAGATTTCCCAAAGCATTGATGAGTGTTATTTGGGAAATGATAGAAATGAGCGTGACATTCGCATGGGCACCCGCATATCTGGCAGAGTTATATAGGGGTTTATGGGCATGTAAGCGAAAACACAGGATGACACTGGATTGTTCGTACTTATTACATTGTTGGGCCTATGAGCATATTGATTGTGTGCGTCCAATAGGCCGACCCATTGAGTCGGGAGAGACATGAGTGCAAAGGTTGGGATTCAGATGATGGGTCCAGACAGAACAAGAAGCGAGATCCCAGGCCGTGATAGATGACATTGAGTATTATAGACAGGTATGGGAGATGGTGACAGTTGCGGATATTTGTTGGAGGCCATACGGGAACTATATGGTGACAGAGCACATAGCTGAGGAGTTGAGGGGTGTAGAGCGATTGAGGTGGATTGCAGGGCATAGGCCGGGTGAGTACGAGAGGATTCCTCTAGATCGCGTGCGGTGACAATTTGGGTTTGTTCAGGATATTCCTATGACATATAGACCATACATGAGGATTGATACTGAGGCAGCATTGTCACCTCCCTGACCTGACACCTCTAGAAGGGCTAGAAGAGATAGCAGCTAATCGTAGGGTTATGGATGCGGGAACGACGGAGGCCTATAGAGTATGGTGGGTAGCAGAGCTGCGAGGTGCACGTGAGTGTCCTGACATAGCTGTGATTACAGTGGAGAGAGATCGTCTGCAGGATTTGGCTCGCCAGCTTCAAACACAGGTGAATGAGACAATGGGAATGTTAGAGGCTTCACAGTTATGAGTGGAGAGACTGGAGGCAAGATTCCTCCACGTGAGAGGACGTACTTGTATGTTACAGGAGATGTTGGCGGATCAATGGGAGGAACCAATGGCAATGGCACCTTTGAGGATGGAGAGGCTAGCTGAGAGGCATCGACGATCACGATCACCACCTGATTCGGGAGGAGGTGCAAGAGTCTAAGGGGATTTATAGGAATATTAGAATAAATAAGGATGCCGACCTGCGAGTCGATGATAGAGAAGATGTATTTGGTTAATATCTAAAATAAAACTAAAGATGTATGTTCTTTTTGAGTGATGATAATAATAGAATTGTTTGTGTTTTGGATGTTGTTTGTTTGTTTTGAAAAAATGATAAAGAGGAACGTTGGCAAATAGAAATACACAAAAAATATTTATATTTACAACACATGATAGGGTATGGTAGGGGATGGTCGAGCTAACTTGGGAGACCCCATGTCTCCTAAGTGCTGCCTACATAGCCCATTGCACAAAGCAAGGAGGGGCCTCAGACCGATATAGTTCTCCCTTAGAGCAGGTAGAGGTGAATTCAGGCAATTTGTTTGTGGTTAGGCAATTTTGTTGGTAATAAAATTTGATGTTAGTAGGGTAATGTTGTTGGTTGTTGGTAGGGTAATATTGTTGGTGTTGGTAAGGTAAAGCGAATGTTAGCATACCCAAGTAGTAGGGAATCGTCTCCCTGATTAAGGTCAACACACAATCCTAGAGTCGAGCAAAAAGAGGCAAGAGTGTCCCGTAATTGAGAAGAGCTAAACAAACCACATATTAATGTAGGATGAGCGTGAATCCCTAGGTACCTTGCATAGGCGAGGAAGTCGATAGGTGAAAAGAGTGGTATAATCACAATATATCGGATATACGTCACGTCCCTTGAGTTTTGTTGTTTTTGACAAATGGTGAGGTGAGGTGGGTGATGTGGGTGAGGGTTGCAGAGAACTTATTATAAGATGATGATTCTGACAAAAGAAAACCAAACCTAATAGACAAGTCCATGACTTCAAAAGTGCTTTGAAGTACTGCTTTTATTTTTATTTTTCTGGATATAGACTGATCGATGCGGGAAGTCTACATGGGATACGTAGTTTGTTGTTCTTGAGGTCTTCACGAAGCTGATCAATGCGAGAAGCTTCTAATAAAGGCTAACTGTGTATAGCTGTCCTTCGAGGGGAGCAGTCTATTTATAGTAGCAGATGCAGTGTTTATGTTATAGCTGTCCTTCGAGGGAGCAGTCTATATATAATAAGCGCAATAGTTTGGCATATAGCTGTCCTTCAAGGGAGCAGTCTATTGTATAAGTTAGAGGTCTAGATGTCCATTGGGCATGAAGCCTCTAGTTTTTTTTTTTTTTTTTTTTTTTAAGAAGTTTGACTTAAGAAAATCCCATAAGTGTGTAATTAAAGAATGTGTCATTTTGATACTTTGAAGTCATGGACTAGACTAAGAAGGGGAAGGCATCTTCTAAGGGGAGGTGATAATCAAACCATGTGAGCTTGATTGGATTTTTGAGGTGTAAGAAACAAAAGTGTATGCGGTGGTAAATGAGCTCAAGGGACGAGCGTAAGGTAGATAAGCAGTGATTATAACACTAATTCAACAATAGAATGGTCGAAGATGCAAGGCATTAAGGGGTTTAGGCTCAAGTTTACCATTAAGCGAAGCTAAACGATAAGTGCCTGATCCATAAGTGTGAGTGATAATGTAAGGTCCAATCCAATTAGGAGCAAATTTTCCACGTTTACTCTTTTCTAGTTTGGTTACATGTTGATTCTCTTTGAGGACAGATAGCCAACCTTAAAAGTACGCTCATGAAGCTGTTTATCATAAGCACGCTTCATGCGTTTTTTGGTAGTAGATTTGAAGGTGATCAAGAGCCGTAAGACGACGCTCATCAAGAAGCTCTAATTGGGCTAACCACTCTTGGCGGAAATCATCGTTGGGGAGAATATCTTGAAGAGATATTCTGAGGGAGGGTATTTGTTACTTCGAAGAGGCAAGACAGCCTCGGTACCATATACCAAAGAAAGGTGGTGTGGCAATTAGTGGAGGTACGAATGCTAGTACGATAAGCCCAAAGGGTAAGGGAATGTGATCATGTCAGTTTCTTCCGGACTCATTGACAACTTTCATGAGGATTTTGGTTAGGGTTTTATTAGAAGATTCAGCCTGACCATTGGCCTGCGGATAGTAAGGCGATGAGAAGCTAAGTTTGATACAAAGTTGTCACAAAGGTCTTGTAACAACTTATTTTTAAAAGATTTACATTATCTGTTATTAGGCGATGAGGAATACCAAAACGACAGATAATGTGATGGTTAACGAATTCAACAATTTTTTTCTTTTTTGATTGAAATGAGTGGAATGGCCTCCACCTATTTTGTGTAATATTCGGTTTGCTGTGATAATCCATCGGGGACGTTGCGAAGAGGATGGATGAATCTCACAATAAGGTCTAAACCCATTGTGAGAAAGGCACAAAGATCCTTCGTGTGACCTGTAGCGGATGGCTAGGAGTATGTTGAAGGTTGGCATGTTGTTGACACATAACACAACACTTACATATCGTAGCAGTCGTTGTTAAGAGTAGGCCAATAATAACCTAGTGAAGGATCGTGTAGCAACGGCAAAGCCACTAAAATGTACACCCACAAATCCCATCATGGGACTTGTGGATGGTATAATGACCTCCGCACCGGTTAGACAGCCGAAGGAGGATGCCATCAAAGCCACGTTTATAAAGGAGTCCCCCCATGACAATATAACAAGAAACACCTTAAGAAAAGCACGTTTGCCGTTACTATAAGGCAAGTGGAGACCAGAGGTTGTGAGGTAGTCGTGAAAATTGGTGGTACCAGGTATCCTGCGAATTAGTAGACAAGTATTTATCATACAACAACTACGGGGGAGAGGAGGGGCCAAAAAAGTTGTTGGACACGACGAATATGTCAGAGTTAGTTGTTGTTTTTTGTGAGGCCGGAATTTGCGAGGCTAAGCAAGCCTCGTATCCGCAAAAATTTTTTAGTGGAGCGGGAATGGTCTGGATAGAATAAATGCGTAAATGAGGTCAAAAGTGATCCGTAATGTTTTTACTTTTGAAGTTCCTCATTCTTCCAGTGGTAGATGCCCATAAACTTGATGATACCATTGGAGTCGCCCAAAAAATATTTAATAGATTTGACACCTAAGTGTAACGCAACCTGAGACCCAAAACAAGGCCTCGTATTCCGCGTATTAGTAGTGCAGGGAAATCAAGCCGGAATGAAAGGGCCTAGGTTCAGCGTCAAGAGGGATTGCGACAACGCCAGATCCTCCGCCAGCTGGCATTTAGATCCATCGAAGAAGAGGGTCATTTGATACGACTTTCCTGAGGGGAAAGAGGGCGATGAGTTCGCAGGGAAATAAAATTGGTGAATTTGTTCCCCTAGGGAAAGGGGCCTGCGCAAGTTGGTCTAACAATAGTTTATCTTGATTGACTTCTGTGTACAACTCAAGGTCGAGGTCGGTGAGGAAGCATAAGGCCATCGGGCGATGTGGTTTAGATGTGGTTGGCATCACTATAATGAATGGGGGTGCGTGGTGGCGATGACAAAGGTTTTGTGAATTCAGGAGGTAATGTCGGAGTTTGGTGGTTACGAATGATAGGGCTAGGCACAATTTTTCTACATGTGTATACCTAGTATCGTAATCCCAAGAGAGTACGACTTATATAATAAACGGCGTGTTCTAGACGTGCCGAGCCCCGAGTGCGAGCATAGCTCCTATAGCATTGGTCAGTGGACAGAAAGGTAAAGGTAGAAAGGACGATCATCTTAGTGGAATAATCCGGGTGGTTGACAAGAGATTGATTTAAGAGCTGCAAAGGCTTGGTGACACTCTTCATTTTTACGCATTGAAAGGTAATGTTCTTTTTAAGAATTGATGCAAAGGGTGACATCGACCGAGATGTTGGGGAGATGAAACACCGGATGGATGAAGTTTACCCTCAAAACTACGCAATTGTTTGAGGTTTTGGGTGGGGGCATTTTAGGATAGCTTTGACTTTAGATGGATCGACCTCAATGCCAAGCAAAGAGATGATAAGCAAGAAGTTTCCCGAAAGAACAACAAAGACACATTTCTTGGTTGAAGCCGGACCGAGATTGCCCACAGGAGTTGAAAATAATGGTTAAAACATCGAGAGTTCACTGCGATGTTAGATTTTGCCAAGAAGATCCTAGACATAATCCCGCAAGGAGTGTGTGCATAATGTATGAAAATGTAAGTCATGCCCGCGGATAGGAGCCACGCATTTTTAAGGCCAAATGGCATGACACGATAACAGAAGGTTCCCCAAGGAGTTATGAAAGCGGTTTTATGTGATCGGCCGGGGCTACCAAATTTGATTGATCCCGATAAGCATCCATGAGAGGAAAGAATTCATGGCCCGCAGTGAGATCAACAAGTGATCAATACTGGGAGGGGAAGTCATCCTTGCGGGCACAAGTGAGGTTAAGGTCTCAGAACTCATGCAATCCGAAGTCCCCCGTTGCTTTAGTGACAGGTACGATGGGTAGAAAATCCATTGAGAGAGTCATAGGAAGATGAAGGGGAAATAGAAAGGAAGTGTTGCAGCTCTTCTTGACAAGAGGCCAATGCGTGGATGCATCTTTCTGCAGTTTTTGGTTGACGGGTTTGGAATCGAGGTTTAGGGTGATGGTATGGAACAGACAATGGTAGGATCAATTCGTGGACATGTCGCGTAGGACATAGCGAAAGCTTGGTGTGGTATGGAGAAAGGTAGTAAAGGCGGCTTGTTCTGATGTGGTAAGGGAGGTCTGATCGTCACAAGTGAGACATACGCGGTGTGGATGTTGATCTTCTAGAGTCGACTCATTCAACATAGTTTGAGTTTCAGACGAGTAAGCGCGGTTGAATATAGGAGTCGGAAGACAAAAGGGCAAGGGAGGAGGGAGGAGGAAGGTCTCAAAAAACCCACAAAAAAAAAAAAAAACAAAAGAAAAAGAAAAAAAAAAGACAAGACACCAACACAAAACGGAAGCCAGACACCCAACCAACGAAAAAAAGGACCAACTCAGCCATCTCACTCCCCCACTCACCCCCCCCATGGACTCAACAACATTAATCGAAGGCGAATCCTCTTCGATTCTGTCTAGATACAGGAAGGGGCAGGCAGAATGATGGAGCCTCATTATCGCGTGATAGTGAGGGACCTATGAAGATAACATTTATGAAAAAAAAAATTAGAGGGATAGAATTCAGGGTCTATCGATTTGTGGTGATTGATGGCAAAGTGGGGGTGATGATGGTTTAGTAGGGATGACGCGTCTTCTTCCAGGATACAGCTGACATGAGGGTCTCCTGGGTAGGGTTCAGGAAAATGAGACCACTGCGATTCATTGTGTTCTGCGTGTAGTCACGGGAATGAGCGTATTGGCCTTGTTCGTAAAGGATTAAAAACCAAAGCCTTTCCAAGCACAGTGAGCCAAGAAGGTGAGGGCGAAAACAAGAGTTGTCAATATTGAAAATCGGATTGGAAGGGAACCACAAAAAATGCACGTACATTTCAACACAACACAACCCTTCTGTTCCTCTTGGGGGTTCTTTTTTTTGGGGGGGGTCAAGGTAATGGCGGATGCATCAACACCCCCATTTACATTAGGTTTAGTGCGGCAATGGTGGTCCGTAGGAGATTACCTCCCCACGTACGGTCGTAGGTGAGGATGTGCATGATCACGTCTCCGTACTCCTGTGGGTAGGGAAGAATAACTTATTATAGGCGGACTCACCCCAGTGAAGGCGTTGAAAAACATTACTAAGGGGTCTGGAGGTGGGGATGTTATTTGCAGGAAAGGAAGTAATATTTGTACGGCGGTTTCATTCGTTGAAGGTGTAGGTGCATCGGAAGTGAATGGCTGGGTGGGATGAATGGGTGTCGTACTGGTACAAGCACATCATTAGGGCGATATAAACATATTGCAAGTTTGAAGGGGGGGAGGATCAGCTTTACGTGTAGGACTTCCCCTTGTACTCAAATTTATGCATCTATGTAAGGGGGAGGGAAACACATCCATAGCCAGGATCCAAGGGCGGCCTAACAACATGTTGATGGAACTCTCCCTCAGGACATAGAACGCGTTCGGGTAAAGTACGTGGTCTACACGAATGTTAAGGATCACGGTGCATAATAGAAGTAATAGATCATTGAATGAATCGCAACAGGATGGGGTGTGGCACACATGAAACTGACGGGATATTCATTTGTTGGAAGGCTTTGAGAGATGATGTTTAGGCTAGCGCCCCCGTCAACATACAAGAAGTACCCGAATATCACGAGTACGCTGAGAGACTTAGCAGGGTCAGGATCTTCGGCACCAAAGTTGATAATTCATCTTCGGAGAAACTGACAGCAGGGCTTGATTACCGCAACGAGTGGTTGGGGAGATAGATTGTTGGTGAGAGAAGCCAACATTGATTGAGGTTAGAATAGAGGTAACAGGCAAGGTTTCATTAGGTAAAACCTCTTATCCCTAAAGGATCTCAACGAGAGCTTGTCGATGAGATTCAGAAGTTGCATCGAGATACAACCCGCCCCCCTCCCCACACCATCTTAACCACCGTTTCCGCCCGACCAGCCCCCACTCCCCCCCCCTAACATGCCGCTACTCCCACTACCCAACCTTCCCGTCCTTTAACCACACCAAAGTCCCAACCCAGTACAAGCCAACCACCCCCAGTCCCTTCACCCCCATCTTTCTTCCATTCTGTTCTCTCCATAACCTCTTACTTACCCTACAAGGTCATTTTACAGGGATTGTGAGCTGTTTGATCAGAGTTCGATCGGGCAATGCATTTAGAGACGGAAGGAGGGTCCGCGAATAACCATTTAGTGGTGTGTAATCGGATGGTAGAGGAGAAAGAGGTGTCGCAGGCGTGTTTTCTTTCGCGTTCCTATTGTTTTTCTGCCCTCGGATTAAGCAACACTAATCATATGATCTCGTGAATACGAGAGGAGGAAGATGGTAGGGATAGGTCATGGGTTTTCAGAGGTGGGCGGTAATATGATAGATCGGTGTTGAGGTGGGGACAGGTGGTATAGGAGAGGGAATGAAGATAAAGGTCTCTCCTCTTCATAAGGGTCTTTCTTAACTTTTCTATCGGAGATAGGGGAAGGATGAAGTATGGTTTCAACGCTTGCATCCCTCTACGTCATGTCCTGGTGCGGTGGTAAGCGCAGATTTTAGACTCGTCGAACATATAGGTTGAGTTTAGACGGATCCTAAGGCTAAGTGGGGTAGGTAAAGGTTTGTCTTTTTCTTAGTCGCATTCTCCACCAAACTACAAGGAGTTTGGCGAAGACCCTTTGAGTGGGTCAAAGTCGAGGAAAATGAGGCTATTGACGGGTCGATTCTGGTGATGACATGGTGTGGTTGGTTTTATATGGGGGGTGTTTAGACCAAGGAGTTTGGTAATGGGTTTTACAACCGTGGTTTCTTTTGACGTAGAGGCTATGTTTAGCTGGTGGTGATGAGGCCACAGATGAGTGGTATCAGAAAACAACCACGGAGAAATAGGAGTGAAGAAAACAAATCTATTGATGATGGAATTTGTTTAGGGTTGATAGGTGGAACGGATACGCGGGGTGACGGTGTTGCTAACCCTGGATTTCTGTATGGTGTACAGAAGGATAGGTCAACTTTAAAGAAGAAACGCAGGGTATGTATATTGATGAAGGTAGAGAGGCTGGGTCCCTAATATGGAAGGTAGGGGTGACGTGGAGGGGTTTATGTTGTGTTAACGGATAGGATTGAGGAGATTGAGTATGTCTCCTAAGGGGATGGACGGCTTTATTTTTAGATAAATCAAGCAGCTTAGGTGGGTGTGTTAGATAGGTATGGGTTTTGAGTCCCAACGCATAGGGGCAGATTGGACTAAGTTTTAATAGAAGTGGACAAGGTATTTGGTAGAGATTGAGGGGGTGAAGATGAGGACATGGGCATTTACGATTCTGTAAAACACTTCGGTATCGCATAAGGATAGTCATTTGCATTAGTGCGAAATGGCGTAATCAAACGTTCCCACAGGGGACCTGGTCTATCTTCTAGGGAATGACAGTGCCTCACATGTGAACAGGAACTTTTGTAATGGAAGAAGGTGGGTTGTGATTCCGGTCCACTGTGGGTGTGATACAAGGGTATATGAGGCTATTGTATCAAGGGGCGTTAAGAGGTCAACCGGTTGCTAAAAGGTAGGTGATGAAGGACTAATAGGAGGAGGGGCGGGTTGAGAGGATCTGTCATGTTTAAAGAATGTGGTGATGTCGGTTCAAGAGGTTTTTCGTCTAAGGTGATAAAAGAAGTGGCGGCCTTTCCAAGCACAGTGAGCCAAGAAGGTGAGGGCGAAAACAAGAGTTGTCAATATTGAAAATCGGATTGGAAGGGAACCACAAAAAATGCACGTACATTTCAACACAACACAACCCTTCTGTTCCTCTTGGGGGTTCTTTTTTTTGGGGGGGGTCAAGGTAATGGCGGATGCATCAACACCCCCATTTACATTAGGTTAGTGCGGCAATGGTGGTCCGTAGGAGATTACCTCCCCACGTACGGTCGTAGGTGAGGATGTGCATGATCACGTCTCCGTACTCCTGTGGGTAGGGAAGAATAACTTATTATAGGCGGACTCACCCCAGTGAAGGCGTTGAAAAACATTACTAAGGGGTCTGGAGGTGGGGATGTTATTTGCAGGAAAGGAAGTAATATTTGTACGGCGGTTTCATTCGTTGAAGGTGTAGGTGCATCGGAAGTGAATGGCTGGGTGGGATGAATGGGTGTCGTACTGGTACAAGCACATCATTAGGGCGATATAAACATATTGCAAGTTTGAAGGGGGGAGGATCAGCTTTACGTGTAGGACTTCCCCTTGTACTCAAATTTATGCATCTATGTAAGGGGGAGGGAAACACATCCATAGCCAGGATCCAAGGGCGGCCTAACAACATGTTGATGGAACTCTCCCTCAGGACATAGAACGCGTTCGGGTAAAGTACGTGGTCTACACGAATGTTAAGGATCACGGTGCATAATAGAAGTAATAGATCATTGAATGAATCGCAACAGGATGGGGTGTGGCACACATGAAACTGACGGGATATTCATTTGTTGGAAGGCTTTGAGAGATGATGTTTAGGCTAGCGCCCCCGTCAACATACAAGAAGTACCCGAATATCACGAGTACGCTGAGAGACTTAGCAGGGTCAGGATCTTCGGCACCAAAGTTGATAATTCATCTTCGGAGAAACTGACAGCAGGGCTTGATTACCGCAACGAGTGGTTGGGGAGATAGATTGTTGGTGAGAGAAGCCAACATTGATTGAGGTTAGAATAGAGGTAACAGGCAAGGTTTCATTAGGTAAAACCTCTTATCCCTAAAGGATCTCAACGAGAGCTTGTCGATGAGATTCAGAAGTTGCATCGAGATACAACCCGCCCCCCTCCCCACACCATCTTAACCACCGTTTCCGCCCGACCAGCCCCCACTCCCCCCCCCTAACATGCCGCTACTCCCACTACCCAACCTTCCCGTCCTTTAACCACACCAAAGTCCCAACCCAGTACAAGCCAACCACCCCCAGTCCCTTCACCCCCATCTTTCTTCCATTCTGTTCTCTCCATAACCTCTTACTTACCCTACAAGGTCATTTTACAGGGATTGTGAGCTGTTTGATCAGAGTTCGATCGGGCAATGCATTTAGAGACGGAAGGAGGGTCCGCGAATAACCATTTAGTGGTGTGTAATCGGATGGTAGAGGAGAAAGAGGTGTCGCAGGCGTGTTTTCTTTCGCGTTCCTATTGTTTTTCTGCCCTCGGATTAAGCAACACTAATCATATGATCTCGTGAATACGAGAGGAGGAAGATGGTAGGGATAGGTCATGGGTTTTCAGAGGTGGGCGGTAATATGATAGATCGGTGTTGAGGTGGGGACAGGTGGTATAGGAGAGGGAATGAAGATAAAGGTCTCTCCTCTTCATAAGGGTCTTTCTTAACTTTTCTATCGGAGATAGGGGAAGGATGAAGTATGGTTTCAACGCTTGCATCCCTCTACGTCATGTCCTGGTGCGGTGGTAAGCGCAGATTTTAGACTCGTCGAACATATAGGTTGAGTTTAGACGGATCCTAAGGCTAAGTGGGGTAGGTAAAGGTTTGTCTTTTTCTTAGTCGCATTCTCCACCAAACTACAAGGAGTTTGGCGAAGACCCTTTGCATGCCAACAAGGAGTTGACCGTCGGGTGTACGGTCAAGGGCATGAGACAAATAGTACTGTACAGCGCTAGGATTAGCATCCAGAAATTTGGTAAATTCTTTATCTCCCACAGGAATTTTAGGAACCTCGCTGGTATCCGTAGGATTCCCCACAGAATGTGAAGGGGGTGATTCAGGCAAAGAAATAGAGCAAGCATGTGAAACCCATGGCGGCGGCTTGCTTTCGAGTGATAAACCCATGGACAGGAGTTCACAGTAGGGTTTCAATCTAGCTAGCAGGAACAGAAAAACAGACTCAGAATGGTGAAATTGGTAGGTTGCTGGTTTGTCAGGAACTGTAAAAGACAGTAACCGATATCGGTCTGAGTAACCGATGTCGGTTAGACTATAGCCGACGTCGGTCAGTTAACCGATGTCGGTGTAATAAGACTGGTATAAGAAAATATAAGAAGCTGCTGATTTGATTGTTAACTCAGTATATTTATCAAATTGTTCTAAGGTAATCACAGAAGACAGTGTATAAACAGAGAAAACAGAACTGAAAAAAAAAACAAGATGCACACGCAAATCCAGAGACTAACCCTAGGGTCAATTTTAATTTATTGTGGGCTTATGCCTTTAGACGCGGAATGATGTCAATCCTAAACAAAAGACTTAGGGGAAATGTCAAGTTTGTTTTGGCTTATAAGGTTACCTCAATCGGGCGGAGGAATACCGCGGAAAAGGGGGGATGTTTTGAGCTGTTGTGTTAATTGTGAAGTGATTCGGTATGTGTTGTGTAGTGAAAGTAAGATTAATTTCCTGTCAATACCGTGGAAATCACCCCCACGTGTACGACCTGTTACTTAGTCTATGTTCACTAGAATTGAAAACACAGCAAGCAAGAATGTAATGCACGTGTTTTAAACCCAAATCGAAAATGATATTCGATGAAGCAAATGAGATGACTTTCACTAATGCGAAACTAGGAAAGCAAGACAAATTCTTCACTAAATATATAACAAAAATAGCAACAGCAAGTATGCTTCCTAAAATGAAAGCAAGCAAGAGAAACAGAAACCCGAAATGGGTCCCACCGGGCGTGCCAAAATGTTTCACACGGAATGTTTCGGCTCTGCAGAATAGACTTGCTTCTATCCTATCATTCCTTTGAGAAACAGATAAGGGTTAGGGCTAGGAGGAATACCTGTTGAATGTTGAGATGGTGTGCGCGTACCGTAGAGAGAGATCAGATCGATCGACTGCGAAGAACTCCTTTTTGTCTTGGAAGGATTACCTGCAAGTAAGAATACAAGACCACAAGATTTTAATTAGACAACAAATGAGGGATCTGCCTTAGGCCCAGGAAATATAAAAAAACTTCCTTTCGAAGGTGGTCAGTTCCCCTTTTAATACGATTTAACACAAATGATAATATAGAAAGCTATTGCAAAAATCACGATTTAGGTATCTCGTTACAAAGCAATAGAAACTAAACTATCAATAATAAAGCGTCACGTTGTTTGTTCGGTTACTGGTCGTTGATACGTTCAGGTTGAGTTATAGGGATAAACCAGGCTGGATTTGGGGTTGTTAGGTGGCAAATAGGCGAGCAAAAGGGTTTTGGGGTATAAGTCACAGTGACCGATGGCGGTCACTAGGTAACCGACCACGGTTAGAGAACCGCTGCCGGTAGAGGATAAACGATACCGGTAGGGGCAGCAATCTAAGTGCTTCTGGATAGAAGTTGGTTGTAAGGTGATTGTGGGGTTATTAGGATTGGTGGATGGCTGAGGGGAATGATGGGAGGATAGGGAAGACTCAGAGTGTGGTAAAATGGCCTTCTGGGCAATATCAGGGTGTGTGGGTGAAGGTTAAGTGCAGTAGTTGCTGCTGGGTAGTAGATCTAGGAATAAACTTATGATTACTATTATCAAAAAGTCTAAGAAAATGTTAACAAAAGACATACAAGGTTCTACTTACTGTTTATTGACAGATGCAGGTCCAAGAACTGTGATGATGAAGGTAGAACTCAGATAGGACGTCCTGACGATCAGAAGATGAGATGTCCTCCCTCTGATGATCAGCTGAGTGTCACACTGGGCTCTGGTTATTCAGTTGCAGTCTTGGGCTTGATGTCCTTCTCTGCAATCTCTTCTTGTTTCTTCACTTGTCTCTGCTCGGCCAAGCAAAATCTGGATTCTCTCGATGATTTCTCTTCTCCCGATCAAATGAAAATCCGATCCTTGTTTTTGGTTGAAGTGGTCATTTACGGGGAACCGATGGCGGTTATGCAACCGACGGCGGTCGAGTAGGAACCGGTATCGGTCCGGTCAAAGCGGGCTATTTTTGGTAAAATAGCCAGCTTTCCCTCCTTTTCTTCCGAGGGATTGGTAGCGGGCTTGGTCAAGTCATTATGAAGTTGGTTTTAGGTGCGGATGAGGAGTAATTAGTCATAGGTGTGGAATTGGACCAAGTTATAGGTCTTAATTAGGTTAGTTTAGGGTTAAGACTAGGTCATGATGAGGTGGCGACATGAGGTGGCAGGTATGGTGATGTGGATTATTAATTATAAGGTAATAATAAATAATTGTGTAAGGTTTAGGTGGTGAGGTTAGGTTGCGAAATGCGATGAGGGTCACAAGGGGTCGTAAGACACAAAGTAATTGGATGTCTTATCAGTTTAGCCTCTTTTAGTTGATGAAAAACACTAGAGAGACTTTCTCCAAGGGGGGTAAACTGACATTGGACTTTACGTGAACTGATGTCTTCATGAGGTTGTATGATTAGCCTTTTGGGTGATCGCTCACTGATTTGGGTAGCCATATGAGAGATTTGTGTTGTCAAGTTATTAATTTTTTCTAATAGCTCATTGCGTGATGTTTTTTGTGAATTCATCATGTTTGCAAGAGAGGGAGAATGAAGAAAGGTGCGATGAAACTCAACCTATTGATCTTTTTTTTGGCTCAATCGAGTTTGAACAAGTAAGGCTATAAGGAGCAAGCTTAAACAAGCTACTCAAGACAAATATGCGATAGCTTAATAAGCTATAATGAAAATGGTTGAGATTTGACTTAAACAAGCTCTGGATTGTTGATGGGGAGAGTAACGCAAACAGGTTAATCATGATATGGTTGTGATATAACTCAAAATGAGTTATGAAAGGATTTGTGTTGGCTGTGATTTGGATAAATACGATGGTGGAAAAAATAATGAGTGAACTCAAACAAGTCACCCAATATTAGTTTGATATAGCTGGAAACAAGCTATGAATGATGTTTTGACAATTGACGATGTGGGGAGTGAATGTTAGTCACTCAATATCAGTTGGATATAACTGAAGACAAGCTATGACAAATGTATTATTGGCTGAAGCGAGCTAATGAAATTTGTGTGATGTTTTAGTCTGCGTTGTTGGATTGTTTGGATGTTTTTCGCTTGGTATTGAATTGGTCGAGAACTGATTTTTTTTGTGGAACACAACTAGGATTTGAACTTTTACAATGAAACACATTGATATCAGCCAAATTTTATGATAAATAATGCTAAACTATTTTGTTTTCACACAAAAAGTAATCATGTGGATCCAATTGTTTTGGCTTAGGAGGTAAATTCTTCAGGAATGATTATTATTTCATGCAATCATACATGTATGTTGTGGATTGATGGATGCAAGCTCTTATTACTCCAAAAAAATATGCATCCTCCGATATACCCTAGTCCTGATATACCTAATTCTGTACGGAGACAAAATTGGTACAAAGAGCCCTTAGAGCACTAAGGAGACTCACCAATTCTTACTTGCCTATTTCGGAGTGAATCATCACATCCAGAACAAGTTTTGTGAAAAGGTGGAAGGTGATGGAGGGATGAATGCATATGGTGTCCTTATAACTCCCCGAAGATTTATAGGGACGATACCCAAACTTCGTTGTTACAACTATTTAGGCGTGACTCGCATGTGCTGCACAACAGTATTACCTGTAAGTGAAGAGCAGGGGCGAGGTAAATATCGAACGTTGTGATGAGACTAGGTCTCAAAGTGTAATGCAAATGAAAATGTTGTTGGTGCGTGGTAGTCAAGTCCACGTCACCGGTGTAGCTTTCATGGTGATGAAATCCACCTTATCTACATGTAAAAACAAAATGATAAAGTGATTAAACATAGTGTTCTTTCCAACTTGAAATAAATCACCAACAAAAAATAATTACATATTTGAGCGTACTTTTTTTTTTGTTTCAGCAATTTTCTTTGAATGGTGGTATTTTTGAGGGATTTTTTTTTTTGACAATATTCCAGCGATGCGGTCCTACAGAAAACAAATTAGTAGTTATCCTGCAAATGAAATGTTAGAAAAGTGATTGTGGCTGTTTTTTATTTTCCAGATTGCTCGAAGGCACAGGAAAAGAGCATACACAACCAACGACCAAACAAATATTAATAGTATGAAAAAAGGAAAATAATGATTGAAATGATAGTTGGAAAACAAAGCTAGACGATCCTGCAATGTTAAAACAAGAAATTAAAAAAAAAGTGATCGTTTCTGATTTTCTAGATCGCTCGAAGGCGCAAGAAAAGAGCATACACGGATACAATTGGAATAGATTTTGTTCTTTTTTTGTTAATAATTATTGCAATTAATCATGATTGTGAAATAGCGATAATGATTGTTTTCACAAAAAATAAAAAATATCGAAATAAGAGTGTGAAAACGTTACCTAGAAGTGTTGTCGTGGAAAATTGAAATGTAAGGCAAAAAATTAAAAATTAAAAAAAAATTGTTTTGCGGAGCTTGAGTGGCCTCACGTTTCTGATTTCCAAGATCACTTTTGAAGTGTGAGGGAAAGAGCATATGTGTGAGGTTTTTACATTAAATAAAATAAAATTAATTTTTTTTTTTTTTTTAAAAAACTATAATTTTGTTGTTTTTTGTTAAAAAGACAAGTGTTAGAAGAAATGAAACCAAAAAATTTCTGTAAGTCTAAACCAAAAAATTATTTTTTCATTGCATAGATCTTTTCGATACCTTTCTGTTAAAAAAAATGAAGTCATTCCGAGTTCGGGAGCAAACGTTATGGCTTCCGGAAGATGGGCTACAGTAGCACTCTAAATGAAAATTTTGAACGTGAGAAGAACATCCTGGGAGCTAGTTTTTTTTATTTTTTGACTTCTGTATTTCACCTGAGAAGCTAAAATTTTGATAGCAAGGTTAAAAAAGAACAATAAACAGAAATAAAGAGTTAGATCACAAAATGACTAACTAAAATGAAAGAAATAAAAATAATAATAATAATAATAAACTTCCGACAAAGTAGTTATTTTAGCAAAAGTAAATAAATAAATGCATTTTCTTGGATTGGTTGTCCCATGACAGTAAGATGATAAACTAATGACTAGTTCATGTGTTTCTACAAATTATGAGTGAATAGAAAAATTAGAACTGCGAACTAAACACAAAGCACCAAGGAGATCAAAGACAGGATGAGCGTCATAGTTTCATTGTTGTTATAACCTGCAGATACACCACAAGACACCGCACAACAAAAAAAACTACCCAAAGTGTGAAGGTTAACCAAAAATTCCATAAGGAACATAAAATGAATAATTAGCGAACAATAATAAACAAATAACAGATAAAACCACTAATTGGGAAATTAATGGTAACAGATCGAAAGCCACCGGGTGTGCCAGAATGTAAGCTAAGAAAAATACACTACTAACAAGGAAGTAAAATACCAATAATCATACCTCCTCCTTCGCGTTCCATAGCAAACCTCAGAATGGGCTAGGAAACTTGGATTGAGCCCTGATTTTGTGATATATGGGTGCTTTTCTTCGAGACGGAGCAAGACCTTCCTGGAACAATGATCCTCTTACTTTGCACCAGATGGGAAAAAGGATTATGAGGTTATTTAGGCATTAGAACGAGGAAAAAGGATGTTCTTTGCTCAAAGGATGCAAGAACTTAGATATGGAATTTAAGCTTATTCTCTATGTGTTTAGAGGGGAGGGGTAAGGTTGTATTTATAATCTGGGGGAATGATTAACTTAGAGTAATTTAAGTAATCATGGTTTGAAAATTTGGGCAAGATTAAGTGAGTGGTTTGAAAATGTGGGCAAGATTAGGTGAGTGGTTTGAAAATATGGGCAATATTAGATGAGTGGGGGCCATGAAGAATGGGTGAGGATTTGAATTATATTTTTAATTCATAAGTAGAGGATTTTAGGTGAGTGGGGACCACAAAGAATGGGTGAGGATTCGAATTTGAATTTTTAATTCAATAATAGATAAACATGGAGAATAATGACATGTGGTGAGGATTGAGTTATTTTTTGTATTTTGAAATGGATAATTAATCAAATTATATTTGATTAATTCAAAGTGTATTTTTGTGTGAAATGAGGAAGGGGAATTAATTGATTTAGGATAGATGTGAAATTAGGGTGTCTACATCTGAAACTAAATCTCAACCATGCACTTCTTGTCTAGACTACCAAAAGGGACCAATATGGCTCATCCATTGGGAAAATGATATGAAGAGGTTACTCTCCTCAACTCACTCTATGCCTTGACTAACAATCCTGGAATTGTAGAACAAATGATTTTCTTATCCTTGGTGATCATGTTTCTTTCCTTTTGAGAGCTTCAACATAGATATACATGACATGAGTCCTGATTCACAATCCCTATACATCTTGGCATAAAATATTAATGACCACAAGTCCATAAATTGGTCTTTGAATATTGTAGCTTTTGATCTTCACAGTGTCATAAGCATGCTTCTAAAGATACACAGCCTTCATACTTACTAAACTTTTCCTGAGATAAACTCTTTTGACACTGCACCCTCTGTTTAGCATAATACATGATCTTCCATGCACATTCACTATAGACTTTCACAAATGTCAAATCCAATGACACAAACTACACAAACCTTCTTGGGCCTTCGAGACCTCAAAGACTTGTATTTGAGCATTTATACTTAAAAATAGAGACACTTGGAGACTTGAAAAAGCTTCACACAACTACTTATAACTTATGACAGACTTATAGGTCCGAGACACAACTCAAGCAACTTCTCATAAATATTAACAAGCAACTATGCAACAATGGTGAGTTGACAACATTTTTTATCAAGGAATATGAAAATGTTTCTTATTTCTTCATAAGAAACTATCTTTAATTGCAAACACTTTGACCTTGAGCAATGAATGGAGGAATTACAGAGATATGCACTCTAGACACACTTTTGCAATGTAAGACAAGGACAAAAATTTCAGACATTAACAGTAACATACATAGACTATCCATACATTTGCATAATTTGATCTTTTCAAAATACTTTCCTTGAGACACTCTTACAACATTTGATGCAAATAGTTTATGACAAATCTCATTAGACTTATTTGAGGTTTATAGCATCATTGAAGACCACATCATTTTGAGACACACACATGACCTATTTAGATAACATCATATGCAAGAAATTTTCATATCATGACAAGATTTTATACTGTGACTTAGACATGATTCACAAGCTCAGAGACAACACTTTTGAACACTAACCATCATATTCATGACAGGACTGAGAACACATAGATATAATAATACTCAGCATACACACACAACAACTGATGAGAATGCAAACATGACAAAGGACCGCTAAGAACATACACACACTGAGACACCTAGCAAGTGTAAGAACACATGAAGACAAGGGAAGAATCACTTTCCATATCTTATCACTCTAGAGGTATCCCAGAGTCCCAATTTCTTCAACTCGTCTTGCACCAGAGCTTGAAATCCATTCAAACACATGTGATATTCTTCAACAAGTGCAAACATACTCCCTTGAGATTATTTGGGATTTTTGACGATGTTTCCAACCTTGATGGCACTAGAATCCTCCTTGACAACCTTCATGTGTTGCATAGTAGGCTAATAATTATTTTTCATGGCTTTCTTGACTTGAGAAACCTCCTTTTTATTTTGGAAAAAATTATGCAATATGACCTTATTATTGGCAATTGAAGAAAACAATGTCTTTCTTTCTTCTATGCTCAAACACACTCAAGTTCTAACCACAATCCTTAGCTCTATGACCATATTCAAAATATGAGATACATTCACCTTTGAAGACACCTACCTCATTCCTTGGATCCCTCTTCTTGCTATCTCTAGCTCTATGACCAAGTTCATGACAAATGAAACAATATCCATTGAATAAAGAGTCATATCTCATATCATTAGGTTTTCTAACTAACTTAGATCTTCTCAAATTAGTCCTCTTAGTCACTTTCACATATGATTTTTAACTTGGACCAGCCTCATCATCATCCTTCTTTTTCTCTCCTTCAAACCCTAGTCCTGTTTAGTCAAGTGTGCATCTTTGACTCTCCAACATGCCATTTAGAGCTTGTTAAATTTTCTCTATATTTTCATAAGTCTTCAAATTATTGTGTGCCTAATCCAAATCTGATTGTAATGAACTCAACTCAGCTTCATACTTGTTGCAATCTTCTTCTTTTACCTTTAGGGTTTTAGTCAAACTTTCCACTTGAGATTTCAAATCCATGATAGCTTGATTATGTTTTATTTCCATATCCTTTACCTAAATTTGATATGCCTTGATACATGATTGAGATATTTCATTCCTTATTCTCAATATAGTCTCAATATCTGAAGACTTACCTATTGTTTTTGCTTCAAAGGATCTCCTTCAAGATACTAGACTTGCTTCACAAGGGCCCACTCTGAAACCAATTGTTGGAAGCACAATGGACTGAGGGGGGTGAATCACTCCTAAAAAATATATATTCATTAATCAAACCATACATTCATGAATTATATTTTCCATACATCATTCATAACCATGTGTTCTTATTAAGATATGCAACATCAATCACAAGAGCATGAAACAAAGTACACAACACAAGAACACCATATGTAAGTGGGAAACCCTCATGGGGAAGAAAACACACTAAATTTTTTCTGATATTACACACAAAATTAATTTAGTGAAGCACCAACTTCACAAGGAACACCAACCCCTAGTTTAGAAGAGCACCAACCCTACAAGGAGCACCAACCCCTAATTTAGTGAATCACCAACTCCACAAGGAGGCAATAACCCCCCATCGATGACCGAGCACCAAATTGGCCACCCGAATATTTTTTAACTCTACTTTTTTTGATGTCACAACTGATGGAGATCACAATTTCAGCTCACAAACCCTATCTCACACACTAGGTCTTCAATCTCTCATAATTTTGCTCTTCCTTCACTTGTCTTTGCTCTAACCTATTGATCTCATGTCTTCAATCAGTCCTAAACCTTTCATGCTCTTCCTCAACCTTCAAATAATGCTCACATAATTACAACTCACTCTCTATAGGTCACTCACTTTGCACACACACACACACACACACTACACACACACACACACAACTAGCTTCAAAAATCACCCAAAAACATGTTTTTACAAGCTTCTCTTGATTTCAAACATAAGCACAAACTTTTTCCCTCCTTTTGTTCGATCCATACATCAAGTAAAATTTTCAAATTTTAATTACAACAGTCACAAGTGACCCGAATAGGTCAGCCTAACTAAAACCCTCATTACATGTGTTGTAAAAGGATCAAACCCCCATGGGCACAAAGTTAAAAATGCCCTTACATCAAAACCATACATTTTCATCACCCATAAACCCTTAAAAATGATTAAAAATATAATTTTGCATTCATAAATGGTCACAATTTATCTCGTCCAATCAAATTATTTCATTTAATGAGCCTAGTACTCTTTGTAATTCTCAAAACTATTGTTTCCTACACCCTTCAACACCTTGGAAACTTCATTCGATCACCAAATCAATTCAACAAGAGAAAAGTATACCATGTAACCAATTTATGGAAATGGAAGAACCTACAAGATACTTATTAGCAAGTTATAATCCTTTAATCAACCTCCTTGTCAAACCACAACTATGTTTGGCTTCACCAAATCAACTTGCCAAAAAGGTTGTTTACAAAGGTTAGCTCATAAAAATATTTCTAAAAACATTCAAGACCTAAAAAATGGATTAATTGGATGCTAAATCCATCCTTATTCACATTTTAGGTGATATAAAGCATCACCCAATCCATATCATGCTTCAAAAAACTCCAATCTTGTACCAAAATACATCTTATCCTGCACTGCCAAAAATATTCATGTCAAAAGAATGACTTGGAAACCTTATCAAATCAATTTATCATGAGGAAAAAATCATATCACTGGAAATATCTCTAAATCCTCTTTCCAAAAAAACTTGAATAATTTTCCAAATCCACTTGTAGCTCAAGATATAGCCATTTTATTGAACCCTTCTTTTTAAGGCCTCAAAACTACCCTTTGACCAGTCAACCTTAATGAACCTCAAATGACCATGTACCCTACATGAAAATGTCCTGAAACCTCCATGTAAATCAATATCATCTCCCATACATCATGCACCATCAATTTTGCATGCTACTCCTTTGGATAACCTTGTCCCAAAACCATCTTCAGAAACTGACCTATTTGAGTGGGGTCCACTCATCACCAGGACCTCAACCATACATTTCTAGAAATATAAAATATTCCTCTACAACATCCACTTATCAATTTTTATGAACCAATCAAAATTGGGTCACTATACCTCTCTTTCTGCAAACTACTACTAGTTAGGGTTTAACTAGGGTTTTAGACCTCTTTACCTTCTTAACATTCGTTCATAAAAACATGACGATAAAATGAATTTATTATTTTTTTGAAACCTTATATACTCTCCATATAAACATCCCTAAAATCCACAAGGTCCCATGCAAAGTACACAATTCACAATGAGCATAAGAAGTTCAAATTTGAGCTAGATTTTCACTTGTTCTTGACCATGTCTCACATAAATTGTCATATCTTGCAAAATTCAAATCCTAGCAACCTATTTTTTTTCTGAAAGTACCATGACACATCAAACTAACATCTCCAATCATCGTAATTTCAATACCATACCTCAATCTCTCTATCCATTAATACTTATCTTTGCTTACATGTTTGTTTCTCACTGTAAAAGCTAGGGTCAATTGAAAGAATTTCATAACTCATCATTAAACCTATGAAAATGACCCAAACATACCTGATACATCATGACATACCTGAATTCAAGCATACATGGACTCATATGCCTCCAAAACACATTGTCACACCTCCAAGCAACCATACCTGCTTCCAATGAGCACTTGTAACATAGTGAACCACTTGTATCTACATCATGCCACTATTGTGAGTGCCCAAGAACCCTCCAAACCAGTATTCATCATTTAAAATTGCTTCCCAAGGACCCAAGAAGCTCATATTGTCAAGCTACATTACTTAGGCACCTGAATAGGATTGGAAGAGCAAACACATCTTAATCATCATGTTAGTATCATATACATCATCAATTAACCCTAAGACATCATCCATTTTTTTCATTAATGTGGTTTTGCATCAATGACTACACTTAATAGGACCACATGCCAACATCACCCTAAGAGTACACGCAATACATGTTGAGGAAGTCTTCATGTTTAAATTTTCATCAAAGTAATGTAGCCTAATTTAGTGTCTATTGGTGGGATCTAACTAAATCTTATTTTATACCCACTGCTAAAAATATATGATTGCATCGTTACCAAGAATACACTTTTGAATAGAATTCCTAAAATTTAAAAACCACTAGCAATTTTAAGATTACAAAGCAATAGTATTTGTTTTGAAATTAGCATTTTTTAAACCACTATTCTCCACATCAAACAGTAAGCAACATAAAAAAATGGAATCGTATCTTTGTAATTGATTTAACCTCCTTATCATTTTCCATTTTTGTGGATTTTGTAACACCACAAAGAACTTCAATATTTTTGGAGGCAATGCCTTTCTTGTTATTAAATACTCACAAAATTTATTGGGTTACCTACACTAGTGATATATATATATATATATATATATATATATATATATATATATTATATATATATATATATATATATATATATATATATTCATAGTAAATTATAACAAGATATCTACAATAAATGGATACTAATTGCCCTGGGCATTTTATTAGATGATCATCACCATCAAATGATTAATCAAAAAACATAGTTTTCTTTATACAAGTAAATCAACTGACTGAAATGAGTTCACATGTTTACATGAAAAATAAGAAACTTGGATGAGATTCATGAGAAAATGAATGCCTTTGGTGTAACGATTTAAAGATAAATGTTTCATCACATTCTGAAGTTATTTAGAAAGCATATTGTCTTTTTTGACAATTGAAAACTTATATTTCAGAATCTACTCAAAATGCTACTTTAGTGTGTCCATTTGAAATTGAGGTGCAGCTGAACTCTAGCCAACTACACTGAAACAAAAATATCATTGACTTAAATTCCATACCCTCTTAATGCAAAAACAACCCATCATGCCAAAAAACAAAACAAATAAGTAAATTCCTACCAAACATAATACCAAGTGAAGGACCTTGAAAGGCTGATAAATGTTCTTCAACAAAATTAAAAACATGATTATACATAATCAATTGGTCTAGACTTAAAAGCTATAATTTTCTGGAAAAAGTTAGGCCACATAAAGTGTTGTCCATGTCACATTGTTCAAATGAGTTAAAATTGTTCCATGAAGAGGTAACAAATAAGGCCGTGGTAAATCCTACAAAAGGTGATGTACTTTGATCCCATTAAATGTCTAATTTTTTTTTAAAATGAATATATTTAAGTATGTGGGAGCTGAAAATGTTTGAAATGCACTTTTTGAAGGTTGTGGACTAACCCAATGTAATGTGAACTTCATAATTATGCACATAAACTATGGATTGAAGCGTCAGTAAACAATTAGTAACAATTGATAAAAAAAAGTTCTATTCTATAAATTTTCATATGAAATACAACGTGTTTTGGTTTTTAGATTGACTTCATCATAAATATGTACAAAGATGCTAAAAGGAGATGTGGTTTCATAGACTACAGTGATTGCAAAATATGCACAAAATGGGTTTGTTGAACAACACTTATAGGCTTTTAAATAAATGCAATGGGTAAGTGTAATGGAAGGCTCTAAAACCTTTGTTAACATACTCAGAGCATGCATCAAAAAGAGAGCCTTAAAACAAGGTATGGAGATCCATCAAAACGTAATTGAAAAAAGATTTTTTTTAACATAGTATCTAAACTAGCGATTTTTTATCACATTATTTGTGTTGATGGATCTAGGCTTGAATTCTAGCATACCAATGTTTATTAAGATAGTATCTAAGCCTATGATTTTTTTGTCAAATATTGTTGGGAGGATTGGCAGTACCAAATATTTCAGCACATGTTTCATGTATTAGAGTTAAAATTCTATACCCCAAAATAAAAATTTGTTATGAAAGGCCAATATATCTCTATTGTAAAGTTTTAATATTCATATTGACTTTATTGGTTGGTTTGGCTTGTGATCATGCTCTATATGCTTTCTAGTATTAAATAATTATAATGTATTCATATGTTTCTTTTGTTGTTTCCTTTTTCTCTAGACACGCTCTACTAAGAGAACTATAGTCTTTATATTTTTTCATTTTGAAATGCATATATTTTTAGAAACTACAAGGTGGTGGTTGAATCCAATATTTTAATTCTATGTTAGCACACCCCCATGACCAAGATCAAAGAAAGATGCACCTGAAAAAGAGATAACTAGAGCTCTTCCTTATAGATTTGAGGTCGAAGTATGAAACTGAAGTAAATATGAGCTCTTTTTATAATAGGTGCAATGGGCAAATGTAAATCCAGACTCTACAATCTTTACCAACATCCGCCTAGCATGTGTGAAATAGAAGATTTGGAAGAGAGCATGGAAATCCATCAAAGAATAATTCAAAGCACGTTTTTGTCAGATGATGTAGTTGTAAGTGTAGTGGTAGAGTTATAAAAGCATATGCAAGGCACAAAATATGTTTGAAAAATTCTCACTGTTATGTGGGGATGTGTCCCCACCGAAACCCAGGTGTCCGGGAAATCCCAAATATTTTGGGGACACCAAGACATGGGGGAAATGTATCCTTGTTGTTTCTTACATGTCAAAGAAGAAAAGAAACATCCCCGAGATGTCAAGAAAAGATAAAGGATGTCTCGGGGATGTCTAGACGTCCTTGGGATGGTCAAGGGACATCACGGGGACATCTAGACATCCCTGACATTACAACAATATTTCTAAAAGCTTTAATTTTAAAAAAAAAACATTTTTTGACTTTTTTTAAAAATTGGAAAGTACTAATAATATAAAAATATATATAATAACGTAACCATAATAAAAAAAGTGGCATTCTAAGTTATAAAATGACTTTATGGCCTCATTCATGTCACATTCAATATTCACACTGAAGCAAGGTGAGCAAAGAAAATAAGAAGGGGTTAGAGGAAGAAGGTGGGCAAAAGCAAGAGCAAGAAAGACGTATTTATAATTTTATTTGCTTGCAAAGCTTGATAATAGTCTCTATCTTTTAAAATGTAGATTTTGTTTGAAATTTTTAGGGGCTATTTTTAAGTGTTTGTATATTCTTTCACAATGTAATCATGTTTATAGTTTGTAGGATTTTACAGAATGCATACTGTATAGGGTTTGATTGTTATTGGTTGGGATTTTTTTAATAAAATAAAATAGATCTTAAAACATAAAAATCTTGAATGTTGATTCAATGATTCATTGAATAGGTTTGGCTAGGTTTAACTTTACTGTGATAGTATGATACACATTCCTAGAAAAAATAACATTAGGAATACAAAAACTTTGATACACATAAATGTAGATACAAAAATTAAAAAACTTAATACTCTTACAGCTATGTTCGATGTTTTAGGTTTTAGGTATTTGTTTTTTAATATTTTTGCATGTAGTTATGGGCCTAATAGCCTATGGCTTTTTTTTAATCATTGTGATTGCAATTTTGCTATTTTTTTATTCGTCACACAATGCATATGGTTAAGAATGTTTTAATTTTTCATAATCATTGCATTTACCATATTGTTGTTTTTATTCATTAAATAATACATATATTTATGGTTATTTTTCTTGTTTATAAATTAAAAATATAATTGTTGCATATAGTTATAGTTATCAATTTGTTTTAATTCATTACATATAGTTATGGTTTTTTTTAATTCATTGCAGCCCCAACAATCATCACCATGAGTTCTTCTTTTGAGTATGGTTATGAATCAGAGGAGGAGAGGGTTGAAATTGAAATAGGTGGAAGTGTTGGTGATGACATAATTGGGAAAGGTGGAGAAGTGAGACAAAATATAGTGCCAATGACAACTGGTAGTGCTACCAATTGTCTCTCTTAAATGTTGTCTGTATTTTCCAATAGACTGTTTGAGAAGAAGAAGTCATTACAACAATTCGTTGAGATACTTGAGAACCCCAAGTCTAGAGGGGGAGTAAACTATGGAAGTACAACATATGTGCACTAACTTGGCATGGCAGCATCACCAAAACTAATGCACATACTTGGCATGGAAGCGTCACCAAAACTAATGCACAGACTTGGCATGGAAACATCACTGAGACCAATGCACACTTGTTGCACTTTACAGGAAGGGGGGTTGGTCTTTGTAAGGATCTTTCACTAGAGTAGAAAGAAGAGAAGGGGATACTTTTTAATGAAAATACCACAGACAATGTTCTAGAATTTTATGGTACTATCAGTGAGACTAACACTCGTTTGAGCTCTCATAAGACTAGTAGGAATATTTTTGCTAGTTCTGGTTTTGGAATGATAAAAGTGGAAAGCAGAGGGAAGAGAAAGGTCATGGGGGCAACCCTCAATCTAGTTATAGACATCTTTGATTCAAAGATAAGGGAAGAGGTGGATGATGTTATTGGAAAATAATTTTATATTATTGGGATCTCATTTCATGCCACTCGGTCCCCTTATTACAAGGAGATTATGGTCAAGGTAGAAAAAGTAGGTATGAGTTATGTGCATCCTAGAGACACCAAACAGAGAACAAAAATCTTGGATAGAAATTATTCCAAAGTTAATTTATTGATGGAGGAGATGAAGGTCACATGGGTGTCACATGGATGCAACATTATCATGGATGGGTGGATAGATATTAGACATTGTCCACTCATCAATGTCATTGTCCCTTACAAATATGGACCGTATTTCTTGAGAGTAATTGATTGTTCTGGGAAGGGAAAGATGTTGAGTTCCAATTTCAGATTTTGAAGGATGTCACTAAGGAGGTTGGACCTTCAAATTTTGTACAGGTTATCACAAATGCAGCTTATGAGTGTAAAGCAACAGGCAAACAAGTGGAGTGTGCCTACAATAATATTTATTAGACCTCGTTTTGTGTGCATGTCATGAATAATGCATTGAAAGACATAGGGAAAATTTAGTGGGTTAGAAAGATATTGAATGAGGCCGAGGACATGCAGAAGTTCATATAAAATCATTGGACATCACTGACCCTCTTTCAAAACGTTTCGAAGAAGGAATCCCTGAAACCAATTGACACCCGTTGTGCATCCTTTTTTTGTTTGAGAGGTTGCTTAAGTTGCAAGAGCCCCTACAAATTATGATTATGACACAGTATTAGACTAGGTAGCGTGAGTCTAAGATAGAGCAAGGGAAGAGAGTGAAGGAAGTGGTGTTGAGGGAAGCATTGATGTGAAATACAGCGTATCAATTATAACTCTAATTTTTGGATATGGGGATTCTAACAACGCCAATTTTGGTGAAATTTATGAATGCATTGACAACATGTTTGGGAAAATGAAGGAAACTATTCAGATAATTCACCTCACTCTAAATTACTACCATGAACATATTCAACCCATCATTCAACATAGATGGGAGAAGTTTGAACACCCCACTTCATATGGTTGCATATGCATTGAATCTCAAATGGTATGTGGAGTGGCCAGGTAGAGTTATCCTTTTGGATGACAATGAAGAAGGGCCTTATGAAGGCCTTTAAAAAAAATGTATATTGCATAGGAGGATTCATAGATCAAGTTGGAGTGGCTTAACTTCATTGAACTTAATGGGTACAAAATTTCAGCAAAGATGGCCAGGGCAACATTGGCACATGAAAAGCAGGTGAGTTGGTGACGATCGTATGGGCATCCAAAACTATTGCAAACACTTGTAATTTTCCTCCTTTGCCAAGTTTTTAGTTCCTCTACCTTTGAGAGGAATTGATCTACATATGGTCGGACCATCTATGTTAAGAGGAATAGCTTACCTCTACGAGCGTGGAGAAGCTTGTAGTTGTACACATTGTTTTGTATCTTATGGATCGTAAGACAACTGAGTACAAGTAGACTCCAACATTACGGTGGAATGTAGATCTTGAGGAGCCGAGGCAAGTAAAAGAGAACAATACTATGCAATGAGGATTGATTGAGTTCTCCTTTGAGAACGAGGATGATAGTTCCAACAAGGAGAAGTTCACGGAAGTTGTTTCAGATGTTGAATCTAATTTTTAGGTTAAAACTTATCCTCTTTTTGTAATATTGACCATTGTTGGTGTATTTGAACTTGAGATTAATGATATGAATATCAGCTATTGTCACTAGATCAATCACAATGGTTTTATAATTTATTTCAACTTATTTAATTTTAAGTCTCAAATTGAAATAGTTTAATTAAATTATGTATATTCATTAATTAATAATTTAGATATATTTGATATTTGTGACTTCAGATTATTTAAATCTCATATAGTTTTATTTCATCGTATTTAAGTCTTAAATGGTTTTATTTCATCTTATTTATATAGTTTAATCACTATATTTTTATATTTTTAAAATTTATATGTTTTTTTAATTAGTCATCCCCAAAATTTTAAAAGTTTTCACCGTCCCAAAAACCTTGTCTTGTTGTCCTAAAGGCTTATGTAACATTGTGATTTCTGTCTCAAATTTATGCGGTTTTATGGAATGCCATGATTGTAGATATGCATAAAAATGGCTATGTTGAAAAGGCTTTAGAAAAAATTAAATACACTTGGTAGGTATGAAGCCAAAATCCACAACCTACCAAGATATGATCTTTGAAACATGGCACGGGGATTCGTCAAAGCATAATTGAAATCAAATTTTCATTAGATGTTCTAGTTCTAAGTATCTTGGAGGACGATGATACAAAAGGCAGAAACATAGACAAGGCATGCAAACTATTGAATGAAGCCAAACTCCACAACCTACCAAGATATGATCTTTGAAACATGGCATGGGGATTCATCAAAGCATAATTGAAATTGGATTTTCATTAGATGTTCTAGTTCCAAGTATCTTGGAGGATGATGATACAAAAGGCGGAAACATACACAAGGCATGCAAACTATTGAAAAATGCCTAAATAAATGTGGTTTTATTGATTGCAATGATTTCAAGATATGCACAAAATGGATTTGTTGAAAATGCCCTGCAAATTTACAAACAAATGTAAATGGCATGTGTAAAGCAGACTCTACAAGCTCTTCCAAGCTCCTCGTAGCATATACCAAAATGGGAGTTTTATAATAAGGCATGCACATCCATCAAAGCATAATTATAAGAAGATTTTTGTCAAATGTTGTAGTTATAAGTGCATTGGTAGAAATGTATTAAACTATGAGTTATTAGAAGGATTAGAAACGCATTGTACTTTCAATGTACCAATGAAATATTAAAATTTATTTCACATAAAATTTAGAAACGTTTTGTACTTGCTCGGAGTCCATATTACTAGCAATCGCATGTGTGCAATGCAATGTGAACGTCGAATGGTATATGTTATTAGATTTAGAACGATAGCTATTACTGTTGTAGTTAATGTTAATAGGGGGTGTGATTGAAATATTGATTTTCTATTAAATCCAAAACAAATATTGCAAAATACATTATAAGGGATGTTGGATAATAGTTAATTGTGTGATAATTGAATACAAATGCAAGTGAGACATGTAAGTTTGCTAACACTCACTCTCAAGAATGTAGTGAATGTGAAGTGTTGTTGTCAAAGTAGATTGAAAGAATGACTGAGTGCTTTAACATATTATCTCTCCATGAAACTCAAATGAGACAAAATATGCAATCATATATAAACAAAGCTTAAATGGTAATGGTACATTCCAAATTACTTTATTACCTCAACGTGTTTGAGAGAATCATTGTTAGAGATATTTTGTGCATATCTTACAATCATAGCATTCCATGAGACCGCATTTCTTTGGAGCATTTTGTAAACAAAAAATGGTATATGTTATTTATGTTAGAGGGATAGTATTTACTTCTGTAGTTGATTTTGTTTAAACTATGGGTGATTGATTTTGTATGTGTAGAAATATAGATGAGCCACTTCATTTTAAAAGTGTAATCATGAGGTCTAGCCATTAAAATAATTCTATATGCAATAAAGTGATATAATGTACAAAGCTTTGGATGGAAACAACTATAAATTGCATGGTTCTTTCTCGACATTTGAAAACTGTAGGTATTTGTGTGCAGATGAAGACATTAAAAATGTGTTGTTGTTGGTTAACATAAAGAAAACGAGCAACCATAAAAAGGAAAAATTGAACATGTATGTTGAAAAGTGTAATTTTGTAATTGTAGATATATAAATGAACCAATTCATTTAAAGGTTTCATCTCTTCATTTCAAACTTGTTACAAATTCATACATATACATTTACAAATCTCATATCATGAGTGGTATTGTTTTGCGAACTATTTTATTTGAACTTAACATGAGAAGAATTATATCATGAATGATAGCCTTTAGAGGGTTATTTTATTTCCGATAAACATGAGTAAATTTGATACCCCTTGAACGGAAATGTCGTCTAGGATAGAAGAAGTGTTGAATAAAGTAGTAACGAAGGTGCTATCAAAGTAGAGTGTACTATTTACGAAGGGTTCAGTGATAGTATTCTTGCTTCTTACTTTTTTCTTTCTCCAAGTGTTGTTACGTGCACCATTTTTGAGTACCTTTCGAATGAAAAATGAGGTGAAATGCGCAGATTTGCAAGCGAGGGAACTATAGAGAAAGTTGTGAATGTCAGACCCTGCCTTTCATTGGTTCCAATGTCGATAGTTGCTCTATGCATAGTAAGTCCCTGGGACTTTTGGATAGTTAATCCCCAAGCCATTTTAAGCGGCAATTGTCTTCAATTCCCTCTCGAAATAGGGGGTATTGGAATATGTAATGGGTTGGAGGGTGAAATATCCCTTGTGGGATATTACTTAAGAAAACATAAAATATAGAACTTATAGCAAGGTAAAATACTATTTTTTAATGAAAATGTCTAGCTAGGACAGCGAATGGTATTAAATTGCTATTACACAAAATATTTGTCCACAATGCATGAAATTACAAGGGAAGCTTACAATAATACTAATAGACACTATGCAGACATTTTATGGAATAATGTATTGTTGCCCGACAAGGTACAGAAGCCCTAGGTGGCTAGTCCACTTCAGAGGTCTATGACCCTCTTGATACAAAAGAAAAATAAGGGTCTTTGAAGACAACAAGGAAGGTATAGGGAATAGCACGACCACATGGAGATCTGACACGACTGATTGGAAGAACCCCCAAATAGAGGCTGCAGTCACCACATTGGGAATGGAGTCGGGAAATGAGGGAGGTGCCTTCCACGTGCTGTCACACCTAGCCTAGATGGATGTCATGAGTTGGATCTAGAACCCCTTTGACTGTCTTTCCTGAAATCCCCCAAGAATCCTTGAAACCCTTCCTCTAACCCTCTAGAAATATCTCTGTAGCACGGCCCAAAAAAACAACTCCAAAATGAAAGACTAGGGTAGATCTTTCACTACCGAAGAATGCCCTGCTAGCTAGGGATGGGTCTCTCAACACCGAAGCTAGGGTCCCTGTGGGATTTGACTCCACAAGCTGTAGAAACGCAACAGTAGCAGATGCATGTGAAGGAGGCTAAAAATGTTTATGACCAAAAAGTCCCTTTTCTTCCTTCCTTGTCTCCATATATACCTTTCCTTGGCAAACGAGCCCCCACAACCATAGTGCATTTCATTCCATGGAGGGGCCACTAAAATAAAGCTATCTATAATTACTTTCTCCCTTTTTGAGTCGCCGTGTCCAAAAGTGACCCCCAAATGCCAAACTAGGACATTAAAACCACTGGGCCCCTTCCCACAAGCTCCCAGCATCCACAGCCCCCTTGGGTCTGACCACGTTTTGGGCCCGACTTGGTGTTGAAAGAAAAAGTGACAGTACAGAAAGGGGACATTACAGTCCTCCCTTCCCAAAATTTTCTTGTCCTCAAGCAAACACAAATTAGGATCCTGCAAAATCTGCTCCCCTCCCAAGTAGCAACCTCAAGTGGCAGTCCCTTCCATCGCACCAAATACTCAGTGATTGCTCTGCTCCTAAGTCCCCTCCATCTCGTTTCAATAATGGCTTCCAGTTCCAGCACCAACTTCCCTTCCTCATCTAGTGGCAATAGCTCTATAGATGGTGCAATATGCGGTCCGAGCGCCTTCTTAAGGCATGAAACATGGAAGACATTATGTATCTTACTATGCTCTGGTAGCTCTAGCTCATATGCCACTGCCCCTACTCGATGAACTATTCGGTACAAACCATAAAATCATGGTTTCAATTTCTCTGCACCCTTCTGCTTCAATGAGGACTACCTATATGGCTATAAATGCCGGAACACTAGATCCCCAACCTCAAAAGATCTCTCTATCCTGTGTTGATCTGTGCATACCTTCTGTTGATTCTGTGTCTTCTGAAAATTCTCTCCGAGAGCTTTCAGAATTTCCTGGTTCTCCTGCAACCAATCACGAGCTTTGGGAGCTCGGCTATCTGGTAATACCAAGTCTATGAATTTCCTTGCATCGTACCCATACAAGGCTCGGAAAGGGGTCACACCTATGCTCATTTGGTAGGTGGTATTGTAGCAATACTCACCCATGTGTAACCATTTGATCCATGCCCGTTGGTGTCCTGTCACGTAACTCCGCAAGTAGCCTTTTATCCACTTGACTATCTCTGTCTGCCCATCTGTCTATGGGTGGTAGTTAGTGCCAGGAGTTAACTCCGGACCTGCTAGTCTGAAGATCTCCTGCCAAAAGGCGCTCATGAAGATCTTGTCCCTGTCACTAATGATATTTTTAGGCAACCCATGTAGCCGAAAAATACCGGTATAGAAGATCCAGGCCACATCCACGGCCTCGTGCCCTTTGGGTAGGGAAAAGAAATGAGCATATAAATGCATCTATGCCAATGCACCAAGGGAAGCCCTGTGATAAATTCCATATATATGCTTTCTCATTTCTATTTGCGAATGGGGAGAGGCTGAAGTAATCCCGCTGCGAAAGAGTGCTCGGATTTGGTTTGTTGGAAAACCATACATTCTCTGACATGATTTAGGACATCGTCCTTCATCCCCTTCCATGCAAATCTCTCCCTGATGAACTTGTATGTTTTGAAATACCCAGGATGTCTAGCTAGGGTTGTATCATGTACTGCTTGGAGGATCTTCCCCTTCATTTTAGATCCTGGTATAAGGAAGATCCTATCCTTTTAGAAAATGAGATCATCCACTACTCTGTATCGGTCGTCCTGTATCATACCATCCATGATTCCACATGCAAACTGATTTTTGGAATACTCAACAAGTATATGAGCCTTCCAATCCGCTGAAATCTCAAAGATAGAACTAAGCATAGCAGTGAGGCAAGGCCTCTTAGATAAAGCGTCAACAACAATATTATTCTTACCTCGAGTGTACTCAATGTCAAAGTCATATGTTTGCACCTTGTTCACCCATCATTGCTGGCAATCGTTAAGCTCTTTTTGTCCCAAGAAGAATCTCAAACTGTTGTGATTCGTACAAACCACGAATTTGCTACCCACAAGGTATTGTCTGAATTTGGCCAAGGCATGCATAATGGCCAACATCTCCTTGTCGTAGATTGAATACCCTCTCTCCAAGGGTTTCAGTTTCCGACTCTCATAGGAAATGGGATGTCGATCCTATATGAGAACTGCCCCAACACCCTCTTCTGAAGCATCACACTCTAGTATGAATGGACAGGATAAGTCTGGTAATGCGAGGACAGGACACGAACACATTACCTCCTTGAGGCGGTCAAAAACCTATTGAGCAACGTCTGACCAAGCAAAAGCCCCCTTCTTAGTCAAATCGTTCAATGGAGTAGTCAACTAAGAGAAATTCTTCACGAACCTCTGGTAGTATGTGCATAACCCCACGAATCCTCTCAATTGTGTCAATGTTCTAGGTGGGGGCCAATCTAGGATTGCACATATTTTCTCTCTGTCCACCTTCACTGTACCCCCGCCAATTACATATCCCAAGTACAGAAGTTTAGTCATGTCGAACTCACACTTAGAATCTTTCGCATATAACGAATTAGCTTCTAATATCCCCAATATCTCACCCAGGTGCCTGATATGGTCCTCCCAAGTCCTGTTGTAGACTAAAATATCATCGAAGAAAACCAACACAAACTTCCGCAAGTGGCAGTTGAACACATGATTCATGCAAGACTGGAATGTAGCTGGAGCATTAGACAATCCGAAAGGCATCACCAAGAATTCAAAGTGACCATAATGGCATCTGAACGTTGTCTTATGCACATCCTACTCCCTAACTTTGATCTGATGATATCCCAAGAGCAACTCTTATTTTGAAAAATAGATTACACCATGTAGCTCATCCAGCAACTCGTTAATGCGTGGTACAGGATACTTGTTCTTTATTGTCTTCTTATTTAAGGCCCGGTAGTCCATACACATCCGCAGGGTCCCATCCTTCTTCTTCACCAAAACCACTGAAGAAGCAAAAGGACTAGAGCTCAGTCTAATATGCCCCATATCCATGAGCTCCTGTATAGTCTTCTTGATCTCATACTTAAACCGCTTGGGGTGGCGGTAAGGAGAAGTGACCACTGGTCTAGCATCCTCAAGCTCAATCATGTGCTCAAATCCCCTATCTGGAGGTATGCCTGGAGGTATGTCACCAAACATGGCACTGTGTTTGCCCGATAGGCCCTGTATATCCACATGGTATTGTTGTTGTCCCTCCTCTGATTTCTTGATCGAAACCAAGCAGTGTACTGTCCAATCCACCTCGTCGTGCCTATAGATCCTCTTAGCCGTAACAACTCGAGGTGCCCCGAGTATAAACCCCTCAAGATCACATTCCTCCCTTCGGATTTAAATTCAGCTCTATCATCTGGAAACTAGTTCAAAATTCACCAAGGGAATGGAGCCACTATACCCCAAGCACTATGTTGGTCTCTCCAATTCCAACAATATAGAAATCATTGGTAATTGTATAGTTACCCATTGCAATGCTCAATTAGGGAACCCGTCGTGTGCATCTCATAGACTCTCCATTGGCTACAACCACAGTGAAGCCCTCAAATTCCTTTGTCTGTAACCCCCGCCTCTCAACCAATGAAGCATCAATAAAGTTGTGGGTTGCCCCACTATCAATGACTACCACCACTTGTTGTCCCTGTAAAACTCCCCTAACTCTGAATGCCTTGTACCTCGGGGTACTAGACAATGTGGCGATAGTCTCCTGGGGGAAAGTCTCGCAATCTTGCTCCACACCCGCACCATCTGATGCCTCATCATCATCATCATCATCCTCTAATGGCTGTGTGTTCAACTCTTCGTCACCATCGCTCTCCTCGAAGACCTTTATGTATTGGGCCCTCCCTCTACCCTTACAATCGTGTCCAGGGACTCAAGGTGCGTGGAAATCGAAACACAGTTTCTTTCGCTTGAATTCCTCAAATGTCCTCACTATCTCCGAGTGGTCTCCAGGTCGTACCCTTCCTAGGTGGAGGTACCTTTGGCTGTGACCCCCCGATTCTTGAAGGAAAAACCTTAGGCTACACTCGAGGTGGAAACCTCAACTTAGGATTGGATAACTCCAGGTCACGAGCTCTCTTAATAGCCTCATGCAACTAAGAAGGCTCGAATGCCCTCACAAACCCAACGAGAGCATCTGTCAATCCTGCTGTGAATAGGGAAATCAACCTCATCTCTGTAATATCAGGTACCGTAACCGATAGTCTTTGAACATCGGTGATATACTAATCCACAGAACCGGTCTGCCTTAGATGAGTCAACTCTCTAAAATACCTGTCAGGGTCCCTCTTATCAAATATACTCACTAGCCTCTTTGTGAACTCTACATAAGTCGTGATGTCTAGGTGTCCCTGTGTAATCACCCCATGATGCCACCAATCATGAGTGTCACCCTCTAAATGTAAGATTACAAACTTAATTGCATCTTCCTCCCGCAGAAGATTCAAGTCAAAGTATGTCTTCAACTTCTGCACCCAAGACTGTACAGTACACTTCTTAGAACCATCGAAATGTGGAACAAAAATCTGTCTCAACCTCCTTTGCATCTCTGGCACCTATGCCTGGTAATCTCTCCTAGGCCTACTATCAATCTTCATTTTTCAATATTCCTGGAATGGCATGTTGTCACGAAAACCCTCACTTAAATTCTGGTACTTTTCCCAACAAGACTCCTCATCTACAACATCCCCTGGCTTTCGTCCATGTAAAACTTCCAGATCCTTCAAGAACAAAGGTTCGTGAGACCCCAGAGGCCTGGTAGAAGAATGGGGGGACCGTTGTCCTAACTGTCCACCCTCACCTCTTTGACAATATTATCCCCTGTTGCTATTTTCTCCTCTTTCCACATGAATATCATACCTGTCCTATGCTAGTCTCCCAGTGAGCTGGCTCAAATAGAGATTTGTAGTCTCCTGTTGCTTTACCATGTTGGTGAACAATTATTTCATCAGCTCTACCCCTATTTCCTCATTGTCTTTGTCCCCCATCTTTCAACCCCAACAAGCTGGAGAAACAGCTGCTCTAATACCAACAAAATATCCCTTGTGGGATATTACTTTAAAAAAACACAATATATAGAACTTGTAGCAAGGTAAAGTACTGATTTTTAATGAAAATTTCCAACTATGATAGCGAATGGTATTAAATTGATATTACACAAAATATTTGTCCACAATGCATGAAATTAAAAGGGAAGCTTACAATAATACTAATAGACACTATGTAGACATTTTATGGAATAATGCATTGCTGCCCGACAAGGTGCAGAAACCCTAGGCAGCTAGTCCACTTCAGAGGTCTGTGAACCTCTTGGTACAAAAGCAAAATAAGGGTTTTTTAAAACAACAAGGAAGGTATAGGGAATAGCACGACAACATGGACATCTGACACGGCTGACTAGAAGAACCCCAAATAGAGGCTGCAGTCACCACGTTGGGAATGGAGTCGGGAAATGAGGGAGGTGCCTTCCACGTGTTGTCATGCCCAGCCTAGATGGATGTCGTGAGTTGGATCTAGAGCCCCTCTGACTGTCTTCCCCAAAATCCCCCAAGAATCCTTGAAACCCTTCCTCTAACCCTCTAGAAATATCTCTGTAGCACGACCCAAAAAAAAAGCTCTAAAATGAATGACTAGGGTAGATCTTTCACTACCGAAGAATGCCCTGCTAGCTAGGGACGTGTCTCTCACCACCGAATCTAGGGTCCCTGTGGGATTTGACTCCACAAGCTGTAGAAATGCAACAGCAGCAGTTGCACGTGAAGGAGGCTAAAAATGTATATGACCAAAAAGTTCTTTTTCTTCCTTCCCCTTCTCCATATATACCTTTCCTTAGCAAACGAGCCCCCACAACCCTAGCGCATTTCTTTCCATAGAGGGGCCACTAACATAAAAATATCTATAATTACTTTCTCCCTTTTTGAGTCACCATGTCCAAAAGTGGCCCCCAAATGCCAAACTAGGACATTAAAACCACTGGGCGCCCTTCCCACAAGCTCCCAACGTCCACGGTCCCCTTGGGTCTGACCACGTTTTGGGCCCGACTTGGCATTGAAAGAAAAAGGGACATTATAGAAAGGGGACATTACAGAGGGATCCCAACATGGGTTGTTGTATCTATCAAATTTGACAACAAAAATTAAATGTCATGTTGGTGGTGGCATTGATGTGTTGTAGACAATGTCGGTGATTGTTCCTATAACACCATTTACGAGGCCTACGTCAACCCATAAATTTGCAATAAGCATGATTTTTTGTTGTTTGCACAGTAGAACTTTGTGCTCTAACTGATCATCATCAAGATTTCTTGGTCCAGCCCGCATGTTACTTTCAGCAATGGATTGCGCGATCGGAACATTCAATGCCTTCACCATCTGAAGGTTGTGGGAGTCCACAAGGTCATTTTTTACAAACAAATGTGGTGCAATCCTTAAATTTTTTTAGGTCTTGTTGAGTTAGGTGTGTGTCTGTGTGAGACATTAGGATTTCCCAGTCCTTAATAAGAGGGGTTGAATCTCACATGTTGAGCAGTAAATTCCAGAATGAAACTTGTGCATTGGTTGTTCCTTGTTGCCCGAAATATTGTTTGCAATGTAATGGAAGAATGAAATCCCTTCCAAAGGGTGGCTCCATAGGATTTAATTGCATAGAGAGGATTGTCCATAACCGGTGGTGATTGCCCGAGGTCGCTGAGGAGGATGACTGATCTGTTTCCAAATTCATATGTTTTTGAGTGTGGGAAAGCCTCGAGTAGCCTACTGTCAATTTTTCCTGGCAACTTTGGGCCGATGAAACTCATTTCATCAATAAGAACATATTCTATATGTTTTAGCGACTCTTGAAAAGATGATAATGCTTGGCCTTCAAGGGGTTTTAATTTGTTGATTGGAATACGGAGGGATGGATGGATTGTGGGTGCGAAGACGTTGAATGTTGAAACACCGGTAGGGGCGAGTAGAAGGAGAGACAAAGGAGATGTGGTTGATAATGTTATAAATGAATTCCAGATTTTATTTATCAGAAATGATTTTCATGTGCTAGTTATTCCTTGAATTATCAATCTAAGTAGAGGTAGAAGGGTTTTGTTTGTTGAATGGTGTAGTATGGTATCAAGAGCTAGTTGTCGTTTTGAAGATAAAGGTAGTGTGGTAGATGGTGGTGTGGCATGCATGCTAGTGTTATTTGTGTCTGCCTTTTCTCTCTTGATGAATGATGAACTAGTGATCTGCAAATCATGTGTAATGTCATGTATGTTCCAATTATTGTGTATGTCAAAATCTCATTTCCCCAACATTTCAAGAGTGTCAAGACTTGTGTTGTTTCCTAGATGAAGTTGTGAGAAGACTTTCCATACTTGTAATGGTTCGTGTTGAATACTGCATTCAGCCTCAGAGTCAGAACTAACATCTGTATCATGTCCTATGTTTGCAGTAGTGCGTAAAACATGTCATGGTTTGTAGTTGTGTTTGAACATGCCCTAAGGGTCATTGATGTCATGTGGGCTTAAGCCAAATTCGGAAGCAATATTTCTGAAAGGCTTTTATAAAAGGAGTTCTGACCAACAGAAAATGTCATATGACATTAAATCCTAAGTTGGGACATCCACAAATCTCGGGTGGACCCGAACAATTGCTTTAGTCGATCGCAGTTTCCATTTATCTCCTTTACAGTTCCTATTGTAATTCCAATCTCGAGGAACCTGAATAAGTGGTAAGTGTTCCATGGTTGCAGGGAGAACTCTATATGCATCCAAGAAAGTGGTTGTTTCTTTGTACATCGACGTCACTTTCAACGACACATCTCAATATTTTTTTGCCAGCATCTAATGATACAAATGAACGGTTGAACATAACAAGTGGCAATTTTTGCAGCATGTGGCATGTTTCTTGTGTGCTTATGTCATGTTCAATAAGCACTCTCTGTGATCATTTTGTGGATTGCAATGTGTGCTGGAGAATCCACGTTAGCATCTCTTGAAAATTTGGATAGCATTTGGTGATAGGCTTCTGAATGTTGCTCTGCTTTTGAAGCATATTTTGCAATATACTTCAGAACTACATTGTGGGAAAGTACCGGTTGGCAATTGACATTTTCTCTCCATATGGATATCATAGTTTGATTATGTATGTTCATTCTATCATCATTTCTCGAAGGCAAGTACTTAATTTTCCCATCACTTCCAATGAGCAAGGATGACGTAGGTTACGTGGCCCATGGTGCGTTGTACCTGCACTGCAGCTATGATTTCTTTCTACATAGGCATGTTTGTTCTGAACATTTTGTGTGGCGCTGAACATGATTAAGCAATTCTTCAAGGTCTTCATGTGGGGAGGAGGATAGTATTTGTGTTGTATTTAGCAAACAAGGGTCATCTAGTAGTGACTTGTGAACAAAATCCAAGCAGTTGCAAGCCAGACAGGGGTTCCAGGGAGACACAAACTTATCAAAGAATTGTTTTGTTGCCTCAATAACTGTTGTATCCTCCCAGTCCATTGTGTCAACTTTCGGTGTGTTCTCGAGCCACAATAAACCATGGATGTGTGTGGAGTCTCTATGTTTCCATTCATATTTGCGAGATGAGAGAACATAAATATTAGCTATGTAGTCTGGAAAAAACTTATTAAATAGTATATTTTATTACCCGTACCAATAGTCTACTGCTCCAAGTTCCTTCTGCAATATTTCTTCACGAAATATTGTGAATCTGTGATGCAAGTATGTTGATACTCGATGAGGGTTTGAGACAATGTTAAGTGTTCTCCAACATTGTGTGGCTTGAGGATCGATAGGGCATTCACCATACAGAATACTGTGGAGATCTGGCCATTAAGTGTCTGCAACACTTAGAGTGAAGAATAAGGTTGGTGTCCCCAATTGTTCCACCATATATGTAAGCTCGCTTCTACTTTTTGCCCAAAATGAACGCATCCCTTGAAGGCTTGATCCAAACCGCATTAAATTTTTTGGGAGGTTATCTTTGGGGCATTCCAATAGATGTCTTCGTAGATCTCCAATTTTTGTAGGGATTCCATATTCGATGTTTTGTTTCATGAAAATTGCAGTTGTGGACTAGCTTATGTGCCACATTTTGAGGTTTACAAGGAAGTAGTGAAATCTTGGGTGGGAACCGAAGCGGCCATCATGGTAGTGCATCGAATGAAGAGCATATTCATGCATTGGAACTTCTTTTATGCGGGGTTGTTGCCACATTGCTTTTCCAGCCGGAAACAAAGTTGGAAAGGCCATTGAGAACAAGTCCTCTGTATTGTATTCATTTATAGGCGAGAAACCAAGCTCTAACCATGGCATGGTAAATGGGGTGTTACCATCGTGGTTGAGCAAGAGTTGTTCGATTTCCTTTTATTTTGTTCCTGAATTGTGGGGTGTTGGCATGAAAGACGATGAGTGTTCATATGTTTCGTCAGAGTCAGTGGATTCATTAATACCATGAGCTGTAGGGGCAGTTTGGATTTAGGGAAATTCCACTGTGGCTGTGTTAAGAGAGGAGGAAACATTTGACGACTCGGATGGTAGGGAGGAAAGGGCATCATGGTCGATTAAGACATTTTTGTAATAGGGGTTGTGTTGGATTTTATATTGCAAGGTTGCCCAAACACGAGATTTACTGACATAGAAATCATACTTTTTAAAATTAGATCCTTCCCTTTGTATCAGTACTATGTCCAAATCTCCAAGGCAGTGTGGTAGGTACTTTTCTATTGAAGTAATGTTTTGCGGGAAACTTATGGTGTGTCCTTAGTATTTGTATTTTCCATGTACTTGGGTGACCTACAGGAATGGATTGGCTCGTGTGATAAGCATCTCCTCGATTTGCGTTGAAGATGCAAGAACGGTAGGCTGCTTTTCAAGGTCCATGTTGTTCCACAAAGAGAAGCGGTGGCCGTGTTTTACAGATTTGCATATGTTACAGGAGGGAAAGCCTTCAAAGGAAACTGTTTTAATTCCAGGGTAATTTTCCAAACAGATTGAGCAAGTTTGGATGTTTGCCAACAAATCTATTCTTTTGTGAAACTGACGTTGGGCTTCAATAGTCTGCAACGAGGGTGGCAATATAGGAAGTCTCTGTGAATGGGAAGGGGTGGGGTGTTCTGTTTGGGTTGATTGTGGATTGCAAGGTGGAAAGCAGACAGAAGGAGAGGAGGAACTGGTTGTACATGTGCAAGGAACCAAAGCAAAGTCAATACTTGAGACAATTTCTTGTGGTGGCACAAACAAATGGGGAGGTGTGGCAGTAGTTAGAAAATATGGGTTCGTACTGAAGGAATTGTTATGGTCGTGGAAATTTGTTTCCATGGAAGTTACTTGCGGAATGTTGGATGGCAATCCTTCACTAGTTGTATTTGATGACAAATTTGGAATGACAGGGAATGGTAGGTTGTTGGTTGACGTAAGTTGACAAATATTTGAGATTTTCATTGTTCTACGCTCTAGGTAACGACGTATTTGCTCATAATTTATGTGAACTTTATTTTTTATGCAGTTTTCTCTTTGTCGAGCTCGTATTGCAGGAGTTGACATGATTGCGAAGTGACACACCTATGGAGTACCACCTATTGGGAAAAAACTGTGTCGGTCAATAATGAATGATGCATTGTTTGTTGACATACAATAAACTATATACAATTGTAATGCATGCGGAGTTCCAATGGGTACTACGTGTAAGAGGTATCATTTTGAGGATTAAAAAACTGCATTTCTTAATTAAGGAAAATAATATTTGTTATATGGAAAGATATAATACGTTCCAATAGTATACAATGATGCAAATACGTACATAACAAAAGTGCAAGTAGTTTTCATTAATTTTCTTAAAAGAAATTTCAATCCACATAGTAGTAGGAGGCAATAGTATGTAAGAATCAATAAACTATATACAATTGAAATGCTTGTGGAGTTCCAATGGGAACTAATCGTAAGATGTAACAATTTGAGGATAAAAAACCTTTGTGTTGCCTAAGGAAAAGAATATTTGTTATATGGAAAGATACAATATGTTCTAAGAGTATACAAGGATGCAAATATGTACATAATAAAAGTGCAAGTAATATGCATTTATTTTCTTAAAATTATTTACAATCCACATAGTAGTAGATGACAATAGTATGTCAGTTTAGAAGGAACTACAACAATTTTCTTTTGAAGTAGGGAAAAAGGGCGAAACATAGATATGAAATAAGTAACATAGTGGTGATAATTCAAAGTATAGAATGGGATGGATGAGGGTGTAAAGTTTGAAGGGATGGGTGCGTTAGAAATCTTTGCGTAAAAAAGGTTACGGAGGAGTTGCACTATTATCCGCTTTCTTTGAACTGAGGGTGACACATTTCAATTGGTTCTCCACAGTATGTCTCTTTTTTCAGGGAAAGTGTGAAGCAATATTCGTTACCAATGACATTGCTTGTAATTTCACTAGTCGCATCTTCGTCTATAGACAATAGGTGGAGGTCGCTAGCTGCAACACCCATGATTGACTCAGTTGTCTCGTCAAAAGCAGTAACTGATTAAAGATCTCCTATTGGATCCTTTAGATCAATCTTGAGTGCATATCTATAATCATCGTTTTGAACTTGTGCGTTGCAACTCGAACAGAACCATGAACCATTACCATTCTCTTTCACCTTTTTCCTGCATTGTTTGTCACCTTTTTGAAGAGGACATGCCTTGTAAAAAAAGTTATCCATGCTGATATTTGTGATTTTTGCAGTAACCATGGCCCATTCATTTCTCTCAGTGTTCCCCATCTGTATGACCTGTGAGATCATTATTACAGAGGTCAAGCTTTTTGGAGGGCCCAGAAATTTTCTTGTGATAGAGGGTACCGAAGTGGAGTAGTCATCAGAATCAACCCAGCCATAAAGTGTATTGGTTTCTGAAATTAGAGGGTTGACGTAACATTTGGTTCTTGAAACCATGTCAACTAAGGTTCCATTTAAACTGAAGATGCGAGCAGCTTTCAAGGCAAGGACCGAAAGAGGTGGTATAGAAAGCATGTCTTCAAGTTCTTTGCTTATCTCATCTAAGTGTTGTCCCCACAGTGTGACACTTACACTGAATCCCGACATGTCCTTTAATTGTAGAGTTCTTCTCTTTGTTTCAGACTTGTCATGCCTACAAATTGTTGAGCATGGTGACATCGTAAGAACAATGCCAATCAAATCAACTGTAAAACCTTCAACGCTTGCAGGTATCTCCTTGATTTTGGTGAAGTGAAAGTAATGGGAAGGTATTGTATCTTCATTTGCTATGAGTGGAGATATGGTTGAAAAAGGTTGCAAAAAAATCTCCAAAGCATTGTTCAAATGGTTGTAACATAGCTTTGCATCAACAATCCTCACATTGGAAATTGTATATAGCTTCCCATTTTAAATATGCTCATAGAATGCTTATGCGGCCTCATTGAAACATGTGATGTGGATTTCCCCTTCTTCCTGATCCACAAAATCAAACCCAAACACAGAACCATCTCCTCTTACATTGTGATATTCACGAAGGGTTGTTTTTGCTAGGACACGACCCTCTACGGACCACATGCGCATAGATGTATTCAATCCACTTATTTTAGTTGGTGTTCTCGTAAAATATTTGTTAACCTAGTTGGCACTTCCATTTGTTTGAGGCAACTGACTGTCTTGGAGAGCATTTGTTGGTAGTCAGGTTGGAGCACCGATTATCAAATGTTTTTCGACAACAACATTCATTTCAATGATAAGAACAATCCTGTAGTGGAAAAGAAAATCATGATAGAATTAGAATTGAGCAACAGATGAAAAAAACAAACATAAAGAAATTATAATTAATATAAGGAGTTTATATACATTGGTAATCGAGCAGGAGATGAAACACACAATGGAGCCTTCTTGTATTGATTTTTCGGTTACACGGCTTGCAAATTTAGAGGGTAGAAGTGTTGTCTGAAAATGTATCTCATCTAAAAGGTCAACACGATGTTGGGCACCCATGTTGAGAATGGACCTTAGGGAAGACAAGTGCAATATCTGAAATGTGGGGTCAACAATGGAACCACCTTCAATCAATTGAGAAATGCCTTCGTGTGTTAAAGTTATTTCAATGTCAACAAAAAAATACTTGAAATAGTGGGAGTTCTGCAAATGTATGGTGGAAAATGTAAACTTGTAGTGCAGTCAAACATGAAATGAAGGATGTGTTCAGAAAAGCATGCATTTGTAAACAATGAGAACCTTTAAAGTTTGCTTACTTTTTCATTTATATTTTCTAAAAAGTGCAAACATGAAGTCTGACCTTTTAACAATTCAATATGCAAAAAAGTGATATAATGTACAAAACTTTGGATGAAAACAACTAAAAATTGCATGGTTCTTTCTCGGCATTTTAAAACTATATGTATTTGTGTGCAGATATAATGAGAAACACATTAAAAATGTGTTGTTGATTTACATAAAGAAGTGAGCAATTGTATAAAGGAAATATATAATGAAGAACACATTAAAAATGTGTTGTTGTTGGTTTACATAAAGTAGCGAGCAATTGGAAATTTGTACTTGATGGTAATATTGTTGATGGATATGGAATCAATGCACACCCTCCACTCATCTCCTTTATGTGTCCTTTCTACGATGCTAATATTGCAGGTAGTGTCCATAGGCTGAGATACTCTCTAATCAACCCCTTCTCAAGCAATTCTCGCACTTATTTTCTCATCTTCTCGTTCTCCATACATGTCAACCAATATATGACCTTGTTTGGTAAACTAGACCCTAGAATCACATCCATCTAATGACTCATCCTGCACACAAGTGGTACACCATCCAGAATATCTAGCATCATGATATTTGTGAACTCACCTAGCATATCCTTCACTTTATACAAATTTCTTGTTTTTGTGTGGTTCCACCTACCCCTATTTTCTGTGAAATCTTCAAAATGAATGCAAAATATTCACTTCTCCTTTCACCTTGTTCAAGAACTCCTTCCCCAAAGTTAGAAATACTTGTGGACTCCTCTCTAATTCTACACTTGTATCCTTCAAAGGATTCAGAGTGTACTTCCATTCATCATTTGTCAATGTTTAGGTATTTATGTGGCCATCATGTATCGCCTTCTTGTCAAACTGCCAAGGTCAACCAAGTAACACATAACATATGTCCATGGGCATAACGTTGCATAGCAAACGATGCCCTTTCAGAAGCCAAGACATCTTAGACATATTCAAATGTGTAATTGTCGTCATACCAAGTTTTTAACCATCTCACTAGAAACAATATTGTTGCAGCCACTATCAAAGACAACTTCGCATCACCTACCTCCCAGTTTGCATATGGTCTCGAATAGATTCTTCCTCTACATAGGTGTATTCTCCACCTTTGTTGGCTTTAACAGTACTCTCTTCATCATGAGATCTTTTCCTCACTCTAGCTCCTCTGCACAACTATTTGATACACGACTCTCCACATTTGCATGTTGTGCAACATGGTTGCTAGCATCATTACTCCTACCACTATTCAACATGGCTTGTGGACATTCAAACACGCAAATTCCACTTTCTCCACAACTAAAAAACATGTTTCGCCAAATTCTCTCTTTTGCATCCTCTTCCTTTAAAAGATCTACCTCTTCCTCTTTGTGCATGACTCTGCTCGTGCAAGAAAATCAACTTACCTTCGTGCGCATGATTTTGCTTATCATTGTGAAATTTTTCCATTGCTACACAAAAAATTTCCCTTCCTCACGCAATGCTTTGTTGTCTATGCAACACCTTTTCTTTAGCCTTCAACATAAATTTATAGGCCTCCTCCACATATCTCAATCAAATCACTCTAAATGAATGCTGAATGGAAGTGTGTAATCCATTAACATACCTTGAGATCTTTCCTGCATCGTCCTCCACACGACCTGCTCTGATAACGAGCCTATAGAAATATTTTACGTATTTCTTTGCACTTAGTTCCTTCTAACATAAATTGTGTAACTGCTTGAACACATGTGACTAGTAATTCACAGGGATGAACTCAGTGTTTAACTTTTTCACAATCTATCCCAACCCTTGATCTTATCCTTGCATCTACGTACTCTTTCAATCTTCACATGTTCCCACCATAAAGATGCATGACTCTTTAAGTTTGTACAAGAAAATATTACCTTCTTGGGATCTTATATGCCTTCATACTTTAAGTATTTCTCCAACTCTACAAACCAAACAACAAGATCTTTAGGATAAAAAATCCCAGATTAACTTGGAGCATCCAACTTTGGCTCGTTGCCGATCCTCGTGATTGCACGCAAGAATCTATTCTCTTGTGCATCAACATGCTCTACTTCAACATCCTAGTCTTCATGTTCTCTATCTACAAGCCCGTCTGTTCACATCATCATCTATCACCACTCCTCTATGTTAAGTAGTTTCCATAGCCTTTAAATAAGCTTGTATTCCTCTCATCATCTTTGCCAAACATAGTTACCAGGTTCAGAAATCTAATTAAGTTCAGAAGGGTAAAATATCTGGAAATCCGAAGTTCTCGAAATTTTTTGGAAAAATCCAAAAAAATCTAGTTCGGATTATATATATGTTTATATTATTATATACTTACATTATTATATGTAGACAAATACACACAAATTACAATAATACAAAGAAAACATTACAATAAACAATAAATTATATAAAACTAAAAAACCTAAACGAATGAAATAAAATCATAAAAAGAAAACAAAACAAACTACATACCTGATTCCGTTGCTGCAGTCCTCGCCACCACTGCTCGACCTCTGCCCGATATTGCTCGACCACTGCTACAACAAATGGCTCAGCTACAACAATTCAAGCTGGTCAAACTTGAACGTCAATGCGACCAGCTACAACAAATGGCTCTGCGACCAACCTCTACGACCACGAATGGCCCTTTGCAACCATGAACCATTTAGTTTTAGGATTTTTTTGTTTTTTGTGAAAACATGTAACCAAACCGTACCGGAATTATCCAGTCACTTTAAAAAATTCGGTTCAAACCGGCTTTCCTCCAGATTCGGTCGAACTTGGTAACTATGTTGCCAAGTCTACAAGTTTTGGCACTCTAGATGTTCTAGCGACAAGATCTACTTTGTGTGCCATCATTATCTTCCTCACAACTCACAATAACCCAAAAATACTAAATCTTATACCTTTTACCCAACAACCCAAATGCTAGAAGATGCCTACGACTACTTTCTACCCCCACACACATGTATGGAAAGCAACAGATCTAAGAATTCATGCACATGTGCATGACTTAAAATCCTTGACACAAGACTGATGTTATTGCACACACCACATTTCTCAACATGACTTAAAAATCCTTGCTCTAATACCAAATTGATGCAGTTGTAGTTAGGGGTCCCAATGAAGGGATGCCTTAGACCACACAACTCACAATTTCAGAGTTAAATATCACCGAAGCAAGATCTCTTGTGCAACATAACAAGCAGTAATAAAAGCTTCTTTTATTGATTATGAGGAACTATTATAGACTTTGGCAAAATGGCATTCCACACCCATTACAATTTTAACAAAATACTCTACAGAAATTTTGTAGGAATTTCAATCCTAGACTTATCCTACTTAGCTTACAGAGTTTGCTAAGCTTTTGCAAAACCGGATTTGGTTCAATTCAACAATAGCTAGAGGAACAAATCTCTTTGATCCCTCAAGATGTCTTACACATTCTTTGTTCCCTTCAATTTCTAAAATTTGACATAGATCATACGAGAGAAAAATATGCCTTTGTAAGTAAAGAGAACCTCGCAAAGATTCCTCAACCGATTTACGAGAATCTTCCCTTGAAATCATTTTTGTTCAATCAAGCTTTACGAAGTTGCTTAGTTTATCCTTGGGTGAAGAAAATAGATCAAGGCCCACATGTGCTCCTCTTAGTTGTATCATTTTTGACGATATTCTGTAAGACGCAAGATCCCAACATGGCGATATAAGCCTTCACGATTTTGCATGGCATGCTCTATAGGGTGGTGTGTGAGTGCGCAAATCTTTATAGTAGATAAATCATAATACTATATAGGTAATAACATAACGTGTTGTTACCTATATAATAATCTGCTTTGACTATGGTTCGATGGGTTACACGAAAACGTGTGATAGATAAGAGCTTTTGCAAGCAAAATATCATCCCAATCTCATCTCACTTCAAAGGTCATTGTCTAACCAAAATTTAAGATTAACAGGACAAGGACACATTTTTCCAAGAAAACACGTGATAGATAAGAGCTTTTGCAAGCAATATATCGGCCCAATCTCATCTCACTTCGAAGGGCATTGGCTAACCAAATTTTAAGATAACAAGCAAAGACATATTTCCAAACAACTCCCCACCGGAGGATCATTCATATCAATAGTTCTGGCACATATTTGAAGCATAACATGACTAAAAAATCTCTCAAATTTGTGTCCAACCAACACATTGGCTCCAAAGGAAAGAAACATTTGAAAAATTATAGCACTCTGCGCTCTTCATCCAACGGCCTTCAGTAATTATTACAACATAAAATCAACAGTCAAATGTATTTTTTGTTGTTTTTTGGGGACTTACATCAAAATTAAAGGGCAAAGCCCTACGATTGATTCTTTACAAAATCTTCTCTTTAACAATAATATTTACAACACCATATGTGCATGCTCATGACTGAAAAAATGCGAAGAAAAATCCAATACAAATTACAGTCACCATTTCTGTGATACCTCCATGATGCAAGCCATCTTATTTACAGAAATAAAACTTTTACTAGAAGCAACCAGCTTGAACAATCCATCTACAGAGTTGGATAATAGTTTTCAGTTCTGGGTAATAAGCTCTGTGACACCAAATTAAACATGCGAACAACTAACCATATGTAATGCATGAAATATAAAGTTGAAGAAATTTGTACGTATTTTCTTTCTTGTGCTCAACAAAATGAAATTAATGTTCATTTTCTGTGCACTCGCCATCACCATTTGAATATTGGTTTTCACTGGGTAGATGATATTTCATCATAAATACCACTTCTATTTGTTATTTTTTCTCACCAACATGATTTTTGGGGGAACTTTCAAATTTTAGCATGAAACACACCGCAATTCCCTAAATTGTACAAAATTTTCTAGGCTTCTCCTCCATGCCACAAGAAATCTGATATTACCAAAAAAATAATAAATTGGATATATCTATGTTGTACTATGTAGACATATTGCGTATTTATTTTTCCCATTATTATTAAAATCGAGAAAAGATCTTTCCTTGTTGATTCCTTCATTTGAAAGCATATGTTCTACAAGGCCATCCATCAAATTTTTCTCTTCTTCTAAGAAAAAAATCTCCTTCCAATTCTTATTTCTACTATTAATCTCGTCAAAGATAAGGCAACGTGATGGAGATTCTAAAAATTTGTTTCCGAATAATATCCTTAAGAAGAGAGAAAGGGGTTGTATCCTCTATTGCATTTGCATTTCAAATCTATTCGTTTCTTCTATTTCAATGAATTCTTCAATGGTCAACTCTCCAGTCTTCTTGGAAATACATTGTTTGACAACAAGCAATATATCATTTAAAAATACTAGATCAAGCCCAATAGAAAATCAGAAATGAATCTGTATCTTACCTTGTATAAATATCCCTGTTTCAGTGACCTGCAAGATGCGAAAAACAAAGTTATTTTCATTAGTACATGTGAAACAATTTATTGTACAGAAGGAACAGACAGCGTGTAAACTGTTTACATGAAATGAAGTACTTGTTTTTTGGTTGCGAACTTCTAGCATGTCTCCTCTACCTTGTTTTTTGTTGTGTTGACTTCAAAGCACCTACCTTTTCTGTTACAGCACCTCAAGTCTGCATCCACAAGCGAGGATATGGTTAGCAATTATATTCATAATTCGATAACTAAACTGATTTTTGCACTGAAAAATCTATCATATCTCTACTTTGTTTGCAGACATTTTTTAAACCTAATAAAAAATAAGCACTAGTATTTTGATTGTATTCAGTTTAATTATTAAAGGAATTAAGCCTATAAATCTAAAATATACCAAGTCCTGGACACAGACAAGAACTCTTTCTTATTGAATATCACAGTAACCTTCCTTTGACATCAGAACTTGCACCTAAGAAGATGCTTAAAGATAAATGCGTGAAACAAGGAAAGAAGACAGACAGTAAATTCAACTAAGCCATAACAAAGAATGAATATTATCTCAACCCAATGTTTAACCCTACTATATAGCTGGATTGGCAAAGTTCCAGTCTACGGAATTCACATTTCTAGCCTAACAAATTCACTATAAGTCCTTGGTTACACAAACCTTGAAAGATGAAATAGGACAATCAAATCCAGCTGAATTGTTTATGAATATTTTGATATACAACAAGATTTCCTCATATAACTCTTCATCAATGGAACAAAAAGAAATTAAGACAAACTGTTTTAGAGGAAGAATATTCAAGTTGCATGCATCATGGTTATCAACCCTACGAAAAAAATAATTTTACATCAGATGAGAATAGCTTTATCGGAATGTTTTCTTTATAAATTAGAATGTTGGACAATGATGGAGGTAACAATGAGTCATAAATAGAAGATTCCTCCTCAGAAAAATTTCTGTCATTTGACAACTTCAAATCTCTCTTCCTGAACGGTTGAAAAAAGAAAAAAAATACCGTAATCATGATATCAACATTGGTGTAGATCTTCAGGGAACATAACAGAGAGCATATAAGAACATGCTTTGGGTAATATTACTTATATTCATTACATCTCAAGCGCTATTGACCATCACCTCATCCCGCTGTGGGCAGAAACCATGTGAACAACATGAATGAGGAACAAGACCTTAGACAATTAATAGAAAATCAGGGAAGAGCTTCTTTATGCATCTGTACTTCAATTTAAGTAGCACAGACTGATTAATTAGTACAACATTGAAATAACTCTGGAATACAGTCTATTAATGTTTCTACTAAGGATAAGTTGCAAGAAATTGGAGTATATTACATAGGTCATTGAAGCAAAACGTTACCTATACTAAGAAGCAGCTTCCAAGGAACAATTAGTAATTAGTATTACAAACAAGGCCAAATAAAATAAGAATTCAATGACGGTTCCAATTAATCATAATTCTAGACAATTTTGGATACATTATGCAGTTCTTAAAGAATTGGAATATTTAGCTTGAAAATAATATATAAATTTCATACTTCCGCCCTTCAGATATTCCACAAAGTGTAAATCCACCTAAGTAAAACTAAATGCTGCAACTTTTATTCTCTCTAAAATACCAAAGACCACTTTAAGAGGCATATTTGTATGTTATATGACCTTACATATTTTATAGATTTGCCCCAACAGTGAATACAAAACGACCTACCTTCTGATAAATCTATTATATTTAATCAAACTTAGAAGAACATATTGATGCCCCTTAATCACACTCAGGGTTTGTATGTCTTTTTTGTTGTTGTTTTAGTAAAACAGGGTAAAGCCAGACTAGACTATATTACCATCAGAAAAAACATAATTAGAATCTAATTGTTTCTAGTGACCAATCTTCCCATCAAAGTGTGCTTCACAACACCAAAAAATGCCAATGCATGTTATTACCAAAGAAAAGATCTGCATACTTTGAGGAGGGTAGAATAAAAAAACTTAAAACAGCTATAAAGGCCTACAAATATTGTAGTAAGCTCACAAATGATATGCCACAAGCTTTGGGTGAATCGAAGTAGTAAACGGTTCTAAACCAGCATCAAGATTGAGGTCCACAAACAGGTTTTGAATCATTCCTCGACAACGAGACTAGATTCAGCAATTAAGATTGAGGTCCACAAACAGGTCTTGAATCATTCCTCGACAACGAGACTAGATTCAGCAATTAAGATTGAGGTCCACAAACAGGTTTTGAATCATTCCTAGACAACGAGACTAGATTCAGCAATTAAGATTGAGGTCCACAAACAGGTTTTGAATCATTCCTCGACAACGAGACTAGATTCAGCAATAAAGATTGAGGTCCACAAACAGGTTTTGAATCATTCCTCGACAATGAGACTAGATTCAGCAATTAAGATTGAGGTCCACAAACAGGTTTTGAATCATTCCTAGACAACGAAACTAGATTCAGCAATTAAGATTGAGGTCCGCAAACAGGTTTTGAATGATTTCTCGACAATGAGACTAGATTCAGCAATTAAGATTGAGGTCCACAAACAGGTTTTGAATCATTCCTCGACAACGAGACTATATTCAGCAATTAAGTTTTCAAAATATTGAATACCGCCTCAGGGATGTGGTCCAGCCGTATATCCTATGGAAATTATCATCACTGGCTCAGTTCTGCATTGCAAGCAAGGTTGATATATTGGTAAAAGAGCTACAACTATATCCAGACCTACTAATAGCAACGTCCTAACAACTATTCTTGTTGTTCATTGGGGAAGGGACTCTGCTGCCTTTACATTTTTCATAGTACGTACATAGAAATTTACATACCTTCAAAACCACGAGAGGGTATAACCCTATGCCACAACAGCTGCTCAGAGATTTGCAATCCCTGCAAATATAAAACCTGACATAAAATCAATACTATAGCATTAATATTCTGGAATTTTCTTTCACGTTGGAAACTAATTAGGTTCTCCACATAAATTGAACCATCTGCACTTACGTAAGAGAGATTCAACATGATTTTATACACTCACCGCTTGCAGAAAGAAAAATAGCCCTTAAAAAGAAAAAAATACCACAGACGCCGTCAGCGTTGATGCTGTTGCTCGTCCTGCCGTGCAGACGTCACAACACAGCAAGGGGGTCTGCGAGAGACGTGGGAACATCGCATCTTCTGATATTGAACTTTACGCCTAGCTTCGCGAGCTAACAGAGTAATGAGGCGACAAGGATTTTCTCTAAAATCGTATCTAAAAAAACAGCCAAAACACAAAAACGAAAGATAATTCCATTAGCCCTAAAAACACAGAACCGGGAAAAATCGGCAATTTCACAAGACAAATTCAAGAGATATCTGATCCCGTCGTTGATAAATGTGATATCGTCCAAGCACCCGCAGAGAAACAGCACCCACACCGGTTCAATTCTCTCATATACAGAAACAGGAAATTGCACTAAATCTATAGCAAAAAATAAATATCGTGTCTATTTTCGAAAAATTAGACATCAAAAAATATTCCCTTCTTGTTCGTACCTGCCCCTCGCAGTTTCGCCTTCGCTGATTAATTTGTATTGGCCCGCGTGCATTTTTAAAAACTCGTGTTCACATCAATTTTTGGTTCTTAATATAGTTTCGTCTCACAATTGTTTTATCTCGTTTGATTTTCATTGGTTGCAGCTATACTCCTCATTATCAGACCTGTAGTTTTTTTTACTACAGTATTACCGAAACTTAATTTCTGAGTTTTTTGTTTGGTTTTTCTCATGTCGTGTTCGTGCATGCTGCAGACTGTTGGCTTTGAGAACGAGATGCATTTGGACAGGTGCTTTGAGGCTTTTAAATATCGATTTGTAACAGCGGTTGATTTAATGCAGGGTGGAGAGAAGCAAAAAGATTGGGGTGAATCTGTAGGAAGGGTTCTCTTCCTTCGTACCTGTTTAATTCTTGTTGTGCGGTGGCTTTTTTTCATATTCGCCTTCGTTTTTAGTTGTATCCCTGAGTGCAGGGGTTTCAGACATATTCTAGGGTTTTTTGTTTTATTTAAATGTGGGTTTTGTGCAGTTTTTTTCAAAAAAGATGTCATTTGCTCAGGAATCAATCCACAAATGAGGTGGGTTTAGATCAAAAGTTGAAAAAAAAAACTGTTACTTCAGACCTGCGCGGCTTTGGACGATTCCCCTCCATAGACATAAAGCCTCTCTGAAATGCACGGTCTCCAAATAAGGGCACGGTCCCATGGAGTCGCTCTATCCCATGTTGATTTTTTCAACCAGGGAAAAAAATCATATCTTGACTTGGCTTCACATTTTTTGTCCATTAAACTTCAGCGGTCGCCGGAGAGGGGGGCTGACAGTTTCGCCTACATTTTAACCTGTTTAGTTTTCATGTGGCACCAAATATGTATTCTCGCCACTATTTTTTGGTTATTTTGGAGGGGAAAATAATTTACATATAATATATAGATTTTCATTACTCGAGTGCTTTTGAGAGGAAAGCCCATGGGACCATAAAACTGCAATGGGTTCCTATTATTTCTTAAAAAATTAAAACCATGGGACCCTAAAAGAGCTAAAATGCTCCTAAATTCTTTTAGCACTGCCTGAGATATTTATGGAGCCCCCACTCCATGGGACCATGCCCTAAGGGCATTGGGGTTTTTGTTTTATTTGAGGGTGTCTCCAACAATATTTTTTGTCACAAAGGCCTAAAAATAACTAAATAGAACATCCCCCTAAAATAAGATAATGAAAAAAGGCAAAAAGGCAACCCATTGGCCCAGGGGCATCAACTTCATGTACATATCATGAAATATCCCCTTTCCGGATTTATTTTATATTCAAGATTTCTAACCAAATTTTTCACAAATAAAAATCTAATTTTATGACAGCAGTTTATAGAAAAATATGACAGCAAAGTACAATTAAGGTAGCAAGGTATAAAATCAGAAAATAACCAATATCTTCACTTTTATTGCAATTAAACTAACATGCAGCAACATGCAAGTAACATGCAGCAGCATGCAATGACATGCATGTGACATGCATCAACATGCAATGACAAGAAGTTCCACTGATAAAATAAATGATCTCTCTTACTGAATATGGTTGTCTTCTCTTTCTGGACTCGAAATTGGATCAACAAGCCTCTGAAATTCTGAATCTGACAACCCGATCTGAATAAACTCCACAATAGCAAATCAAATCTGAAAACCCTTGATTTTCCTCCACAAAAAGCCCCAAAAATCTTCCAAAACCCTTCACTGAAACCCTCCGAAAATATCTCTGAAGAACAGCCTTGATTTCAGCTCCAAAAATGACAAACTAGGGTGGATCTTTTACCACCGAAGAATGCCCTACTAGCTATGGATGGATCTCTCACCACCGAAGCTAGGGTTCCCGTGGGATCTTACTCCACAAGCTAAATATTTGAAAACAGCAGTTGCACATGAAAGGGAAAATATAAGTGTATGCATGAATGATCTTCCTTTCACCCCTCTTCTCCTTTTATAACTTTTCCCATGCCAAGGAACCCTAAAAAGCCCAAGTCGCATTTTCCCCTAGGGAAGACCAAAATAATAAAGTAACTTAAAGTTACTTTTTCCTTTTCAAGTCGCCATGGTCCAAAAAGGTGACCCCAACGCAAGATTAGAATATTAGGAGTTAAGTGGCCCCTTCCAACGATAAAACATAACATCTAGTCCCTTCGAAAGCACTTTATAAATATGTCAACGAAAAATTATAACAACTGGACAAGATATTCATACCCAATAGTTCACAGCGTCTGTAACCCCTTGGGCAATGACTAGGGTAGGACCCGTATTGGCCCTCAGGCCTGTGGCGAGGGAAAGGGGACATTACAGTCTTTCCTTCCCAAAATTTGCTTGTCCCCAAGCAAATGCAAACTAGGATGCTGTAGAATCTGCTCTCCCTCCCAAGTAGCATCCTCAAGAGGCAAACCCTTCCATCGTATCAAGTATTTTGTATTATCTCTGCTCCTGAGCTTCCTCTGTCTGACCTCAATAATAGAGTCTGGTTCTAAAACCAGCTTCCCCTCCTCGTCCAATGGTGGCAACTCTGTAGAAGGTACAATATGTTGTCCTAGTGCCTTCTTAAGACATGACACATGGAAGACATTATGTATCTTACTGTGCTCTGGAAGATCCAACTCATATGGAACTGCACCCACTCACCAGACTACCCTGTATGGACCATAAAACCGTGGTTTCAGCTTTTCTACCCCCTTCTGCTTGAGTGACGACTGCCTGTATGGCTGCAGATGTAGGAATACCAAATCTCCTACCTCGAAGGACCTCTCTATCCTGTGCCAATCCGCATAAACCTTCTGCTGATTCTGCACCTTTTGGAGGTTCTCCTTAAGAGCTTGCAGGATATCATGGTTCTCCTATAACCAATCCCAAGCTTTGGGAGCCCAACTATCTGATAATACCAAATCAACAAATGACATGGCATCGTATCCATACAAAGCTATGAAAGGAGTCATGTCGATGCTCATCTGATATGTGGTATTGTAGCAATACTCACCCATATGCAACCATCTGAACCATGCATGTTGATGGCCGATCACATAACTCCGCAAATAGCCCTTTATCCATTTGTTAACAATCTCCATTTGTCTGTCAGTTTGAGGGTGATAGCTTGTGTTGGGAGTCAATTTAGTACCGGCAAGTCTGAATATCTCCTGCCAAAAGGTGCTCATGAAGATCTTATCCCTGTCACTGACAATATTTTTAGGCAAACCATGAAGCCTAAAAATCCCTGTATAAAATACCTGAGCCACGTCAGCTGCCTCATGCTTCTTAGGTAGAGAAAATAAATGCGAATACTTGGTCAATCGATCAACTACCACATAAATTCAATTGTGCCCATGCACCATAGGGAGTCCTGTGATGAAATCCATCAATATGCTCTCCCACTTTTGCTCAGGGATGGGAAGAGGCTAGAGTAACCCTGCAGGAAAAGAATGCTCCGATTTGGTTTGCTAACAAACCATACACTCTTTGACGTGATTAAGGACATCATCCTTCATCCCCTTCCAAGTGAATCTCTCTCTAATGTACCTGTATGTTTTGAAATATCTGGGATGTCCAGCTAACGGCGTATCATGTACTGCACGAAGGATCTTGTCCTTCATCTTAGACCCCGGTACAAGGAAAATCCGATCCTTGGAGAAAATGAGATCTACCACCCTGTATCAGTCATCCTTGATAATACCATCCATGGTCTCACATGCAAACTGATTCTTGGAGTACTCAACAAGTATGTGAGCCTTCCAATCTGCTGAAATCTTAGACATAGAACTCAACATAGTAGTAAGGTAAGGCCTCCTAGATAAAGCATCAACAACAACATTATTCTTACATCTAGTGTATTCTATGTCAAAGTCATATGTTTGTACCTTGTTCACCCATCTCTGTTGGCGGTCGTTGAGATCCTTCTGCCCCAAAAAGAACCTCAAACTTTTGAGATCTGTCGTACCACGAATCTGCTACCCATAAGGTACTGTATGAATTTGGCCAAGGCATGCATGATGGCCAACATCTCCTTGTCATAAATTGAATACCCTCTCTCCACTGGGCTCAATTTCCAACTCTCATAAGCAATGGGATGCCTATCCTGCATAAGCACCGATCCAACCCCCTCACCTGATGCATCACACTCTAGAACAAATGGCCGAGAAAAATATGGTAATGCGAGGACGGGACATGAACTCATCACCTCCTTGAGATGATTAAAAATTTGTTGTGTTGCTTTTGACCAAGTGAAAGCCCCCTTCTTTGTCAAATCTGTCAATGGGGCAGTCAACCATGAGAAGTTCTTCACGAACCTCCTGTAATAGGTGCACAGTCCCAAGAATCCCCTCAGATGTGTCAATGTCCTGGGTGGCGGCCAATCCAAAATTGCCTGTATTTTCTCTATGTCCACCTTTACTCCCCCTCCACCAATTACATATCCCAAATATAGCAACTCTGTCATGCCAAACTCACATTTAGAAGCTTTTGCATATAGCAAATTAGCTTATAATATTCCCAATATCTCATCAAGGTGGCGGATATGGCTCTCCTAAGTCCTGTTGTAGACCAATATATCATCAAAGAAAACCAATACAAACTTCCGTAAATGGCAGTTGAACACGTGGTTCATGTAAGACTGGAATGTAGTTGGTGCATTAGACAGACCGAATGACATCACTAGAAACTCAAAATGTTCATAATGGCATCTGAAAGCGGTCTTATGCACATCCTACTCCCTAACCTTGATCTGGTGATATCCAGATCGCAAATCTATTTTAGAAAAATAGATTGCCCCCTATAGCTCATCTAATAGCTCATCAATACATGGCACTGGATATTTGTTCTTGATTGTCTCCTTGTTCAATGCCCGGTAGTCGATGCACATCCGCATGGTCCCATCCTTCTTCTTCACCAATACCACCGAAGAAGTAAAAGGACTGGAACTCGGCCTAATGTGTCCCATGTCAATAAGCTCATGGATAGTCCTCTCAATCTCATCCTTAAATTGTTTGGGGTGACGGTAAGGAGTAGTAACTACTGGTTTAGTGTCCTCAAGCTCAATCACATTCTCAAATCCCCTATCTAGAGGTACACCAAGCGGTATGTCACTAAAAACTACACTGTGCTTATCCAATAGCCCCTGTATATCCACATGATACTCTGGATGTCCATCCTCTGATTTCTTGGTAGAAACCAAGCACTGTACTGCCCAATCAACCCCATTATGCCTATGAATACTCTCGATCCTCTTTGCTAAAACAACTCTGCTCTGATACCACTGAAATATCCCCTTTCCGGATTTATTTTATATTCAAGATTTTCAACCAAATTTTTCCCACATAAAAATCTGATTTTACGACAATAGTATATAGAAAAATATGACAGCAAAGTACAGTTAAGGCAGCAAGGTATAAAATCAGAAAATAACCAATATCTTCACTTTTATTGCAATCAAACTAACATGCAACAACATGCAAGTAACATGCATCAACATGCAATGACATGCATGTAACATGCATCGACATGCATCGACATGCAATGACAAGAAGTTCCATTGATAAAATAAATGATCTCTTTTACTGAATATGGTTGTCTTCTCTTTCTGGATAAAATAAATAAATTCCACAATAGCAAACTAGAGCTGGATCTCTCACCATCGAAGAGTGCTCTACTAGCTAGGGATAGATCTTTCACTACCAAAGCTAGGGTTCCTGCGGAATTTCACCTCCACAAGCAAGGAAAGCAAGCTGAAAGCTCCAACATAAGATGGCAAAATGAACCTCTGTGTAAAATTTGCATAAGTAGTGATATGCATGTGCCCCTCTGTGATCAATCCATGATGTCACCAGTCATGAGCATCTCCCTCGAGGTGTAGGATAGCAAACTTAATTGCATCCTCTTCACGCATGGGATTCAAGTCGAAGTAAGTCTTCAACTTTTGAATCCAAGACTGTGTGGTACACTTCTTAAAGCCATCGAAGTGCGGAATAGAGATTTGTCCTAATCTCCTCTGAAACTTGGGTACCTGTGTCTGGTAATCTCTCCTGGGCCTGCTGCCAATCTTCATTTTGCAATACTCCTGAAATGGCATGGTGTCCCGGAAACCCTCACTCAATGTCTGGTACTTCTCCCAACAAGATTCCTCATCCACAACGTCTGTGGCCTGTCGTGTCTGTGAAACTTCCGGATCCTTCAAAAAAGAAGGCTCGTGGAGTCCCAAGGGCCTGGTATAAGCATGAGGGGACCCTTGTCCTGAATTTCCACTCTCACCTTTATTACCATGATGTCCCATATTGCTAGCTTCTCCTTTCTTCATATGAGCCTCAATCCTGCCCTATGCTAACCTCTCAGTGAGTTGGCTCAAATAGAGATTGGTAGTCTCCTGTTGCTTCACCATATTGGTGAACAATTGTTTCATCAGATATACTCCCATCTCTTCACTGTCTCTGTCTCTGTCTCCCATCTTTCAACCCCAACAGGCTGGAGAAAGAATAGCTCTGATACCACTAAAATATCCCCTTTCCGGATTTATTTTATATTCAAGATTTCCAACCAAAATTTTCAAAAATAAAAATCTGATTTTATGACAGCAGTATATAGAAAAATATGATAGTAAAGTACAGTTAAGGCAGCAAGGTATAAAATCAGAAAATAACCAATGTCTTCAGTGTTATTGCAATTAAACTAACATGCAACAACATGCAAGTAACATGCATCAACATGCAATGACATGCATGTAACATGCATCAACGTGCAATGACAAGAAGTTCCACTAATAAAATAAATGATCTCTCTTACTGAATATGGTTGTCTTCTATTTCTGGACTCGAAACTGGATCAACAAGCCTTTGAAACTCTGAATCTGACAACCCGATCTGAATAAACTCCACAATAGCAAATCAGATCTGAAAACCCTTGATTTTTCTCCACAAAAGCCCCAAAAATCTTCCAAAACCCTTCACTGAAACCCTCCAAAAATATCTCTGAAAAACAACTCTGATTTCAGCTCCAAAAATGACAAACTAGGGTGGATCTTTCACCATCGATGAATGCCCTACTAGCTAGGGATGGATCTCTCACCATCGAAGCTAGGGTTCCCGTGGGATCTTACTTCACAAGCTGGATATTTGCAAACAACAGTTGCACATGAAACGAAAAATATAAGTGTATGCATGAATGATCTTCCTTTCACCCCTCTTCTCCTTTTATAACTTTTCCCATGCCAAGGAACCCTAAAAAGCCCAAGTCGCATTTTCCCCTAGGGAAGACCAAAATAATAAAGTAACTTAAAGTTACTTTTTCCTTTTCAAGTCGTCATGGTCCAAAAAGGTGACCCCAACGCAAAATTAGAATATTAGGAGTTAAGTGGCCCCTTCCAACGATAAAACATAACATCTAGACCCTTCGAAAGCACTTTATAAACATGTCAACGGAAAATTATAACAACTGGACTAGATATTCATACCCAATAACTCATAGCGTCCGTAACCCCTTGGGCATGACTAGGGTTAGGACCCATATTGGCCCTCAGCCTGTGGCGAGGGAAAGGGGACATTACATATCACTAACTTTTATTATGAGAGAGCCCAACCCTTAATTGTACCACACAAAAACTTATTATGATGTTCACTTTCTATGGTTTATATGTGAATGTGATGTGCTTACACATCCATCTTGTATAACATGATATTGCCTCTTTGGTTAGAATAACATGGATGTACAATCAATATTGACAAGGATGATATTTTTAGGATGAACTCTATGACATGCACATCCCAAAGCAATATGCAAAGTAAATATATAAATATTTACTGCTCTATGGTTAGTTGTGATTGCTTGTAGATGTAGATAAGTAGGAGAAAGTTCAAACTAAAATCGAATGAGTTATTAGTACATGTTGGTTGTAGTTGTATTATTGTCTTTATCTTCACTAATTAATTTGCATATATGTGTGTGCATTTTGTGAAAATCTTATGTTGACATGAATATTTGGTTGATAGTATAGTTTTGCTTCAGGAATGTTTTATTTTGTTTCTTTTTTATTTGTTGCACCTATTTTCCTTATTGTTGGACCTATATTTTTTTAGTATCAAAATTGATTTTTTGGTTGTTTTATTTTATTTGCCTCATGCTTGTGCATATTGAGGATAGTTAGCTTTGTACATGATTTGCATTTGGAGAGGTACATTGTCGATTTTGGCTACTAATTTATAACAATGTTTGATGTAATGAAGCATGATGTATGCATACTATGATATTCAAGGTCCTTGCTTAGACATTCATCTTGTATAAAATGATATTGCCTCTTTGGTTAGAAGAACATGGATGTACAATCAATATTGACAAGGATGATATTTTTAGGTTGAACTCTATGAAATGCACATCCCAAAGCAATATGCAAAGTAAATATATAAATATTTACTGCTCTATGGTTAGTTGTGATTGCTTGTAGATGTAGATAAGTAGTAGAAAGTTCAAACTAAAATCGAATGAGTTATTAGTACATGTTGGTTGTAGTTGTATTATTATCTTTATCTTGACTGATTAATTTGCATAGATTTGTGTGCATTTTGTGAAAATCTTATGTTGACATGAATATTTGGTTGTTAGTATAGTTTTGCTTCACAAATGTTTTATTTTGTTTCTTTTTTATTTGTTGCACCTATTTTCCTTATTGTTGGAGCCGTATTTTATTAGTATCAAAACTTATTTTCAAGTTGTTTTATTTTGTCTGCCTCATGCTTGTGCATATTGAGGATAGTTAGCTTTGTGCATGATTTACATTTAGAGAGGTACATTGTCGGTTTTGGCTACTGATTTGTAACAATGTTTGATGTAATGAAGCATGATGTATGCATACTACGATATTCAAGGTCCTTGCTTTGGTGCTCTTATAATGAGGTGGATCATGGTGAAATCTAGGACATCTTAGCACAAGAACATTAAAGTAAGGACTTTTAATATACTACTATGCATATCTATTAGTGTAAAAGATTTGCAATAAATTGTTGGTGATAAAACTACTTTGTTAAATTAATAGATTTTATCAAGAGAAGATTCTGGCTATTTCAAATGTGTTGGATATTCGTATATGCTTCGATGTGAAGTAATATAACCATGCATATTCAATAGTCAATGACTATGAACACGAGAGCATTAATATGGCATTGCCAATATGAACATTTTATAGAGCTCAAACTATTGGCAAACTAGAACATTAAATGATTCAGTCACTATCTTTTAGCGTATGCAATAATATTAAAATTGTTATGTAATGTGTAATGGTTTAGATTGAAAACAAAATGTGTTGAATACAATAAACTCAAAATGTTGAAGTTTATATTTTATTCCTCTTATGTAAGGCAATTGTGTTTGTGGTTTTATTCATATAGAATAACATTTTTTTATTTTGGAGACTTCTTGCTTAGAATAAAATATGATAGTCGAATTGTTTAATGTTGTAGTTTCCATTAGTTCATGTTATGCAAAATGTTTATATTGGCAATTCTATTTTGTGTTGTATCTTTTGATGTAGATAGTAGATTTTGATGATAAAAAAATATTCTAAAAAAAAAGTGTCAGTTGTTTTCATCTCTACACTAAGAAAAGTACATGATGAAACTCATATTCTTTTCTTAATTGAAATAAGCATATTCATTACTCGTTTGATATTGTGTAGTTTACGATTGCATTTTGATGGTAACCAAGAAAATACATGTTTATGTTTTGTTTAATAGATTAGATTCCAAAGTTTGTATGCATAAGTGCTACTAAGAGATGAATATTGAAAAGATAACATGCCATTGTTTGAGATGGCTATAAGCCATCAGGAGTGGAAATGAGAATGTGATTTTTGTATTTTACAACTCGTTAGGAAAGTAATGGTATCCCCATGAGATTTCAGGGCATATTATTTCCCTACCGAGATGAAGATCTATGAATTCTGTATTGAATTGTTATTCCTTGGTTTCTATGTCAGTTGAAAAGTTTAAAAATGTGAGATGCCTTGTAACTTCAACAGTACTCTCTCAGAACTCTCGCTCATTATCATATGGAGGAGGGACTGACAACGGGAGGGCTGGACTAGACTATAGACAACCACCCATCCCCCCACCCCTTCTCACTTTCTTTGACAACTGACTATAATTACGCCGAAGGCGTTTCTTACTATGGGGCTTGCCTTGGGTTGCCTGACATGTGTCAAGAGATTGACGCCTTGCAATGCGACATACTTCAACGTCTGCATAGGTGAAATGGTGGTCATTGATATAGACCAGGAAGAATGTGGTCTTTATACGCCAACTCCACTTCATAAGATACGTCAGATTTTTACATGACATCTGTGACACGTGGACTATGGATGGTCATTTATTTGGGTGGTTTAACATGGTTTCCCTCATCTACACTCCTTTGTTGAAATGCTCTGATTTCTTCCTTACTATATAGGTTTTATGAAGATGACGTTGTCGCACACAGTCGCCACATCTAGTGCAGATTGTGGAAAATTTCCTACCCTTATGCAAGGCCTCTACATGTGGAAGAAACTGTATCGGTATTTTGCAGCTAGCTATACACAAGTGTTTCTCCATCCACCCAATTTATGCAATCTTGTACCTAAGAAGCTTGTAGCACTCCAAGTAAATATCAAGGAAAAAAACAAGGGAAAAAAAAAGGCAAGTTTTGAGGAAATTGATGGAACAAATGAGTTGTGGAATGTCATTATTGACCTCTTCGATTTATATAGTTTACACCAACTGTGTGAAGCCAAAGCATTGTATTATTGTCTGTCAAAATCTATCAAGTATGTAACAGTTTTTGTTTTTTGTATTGCAAGAAGCTATATATATTTTATATTTTAGAGGATTCATATGGGGATTTAGGCTAGGACTCAAACTTGGGTCAGTTGATTGTTAGACCCTAATCCCTACTGTTGCACTTAGTCCTAAATCCCATTAATATGTAACATTTGAAATTAAATGTATGACTGTTAGTCCCCGCACATGGAAAAAAATCAGCTAGTGAAGCGCGCTCCACAGCCCCCTGTCCGCATATGGTGTTAAAAAACAGAGCCCAACCCTCACTCACCCATACCATTATAAAATAACTAGCAATTGCAAATGAGTTGCAAGTTATGTCGGAGAGGGATTGAGTTTTTTGTATACAATATAGTTTGGATACAAAGTGAAGGTGAATTGTATTTGTATTGCATTACAAGTGGGGTTTGCATATATATATGTACAACACTTAACTTATTTAATGTCGGAGATTACTAATGGATCCTAGATCTTGGTACAATATTGTGAGCATGATGGGGGAAGGAGTATGCACATGCCTTGTACGCTGTGTGCCAATTCTGTGTTGCAAAGTCTTTTCTCCTCCTCCTTGCGTGCTTTTATGTTCTTTGTATATCTCATTCTTGCATAGCGTTCAAACGTAAAAGTTGGTAGGATTTGTAGATCTTTGATGGCACGAACTCTTGACATTGCTGTGAATGTTAGACCTTGACGGTCAACATTTCCGATGTCTACTGTGGCCTTGTCAAGAGTTAGGCCTTGTGATTTGTGGATGGTGAGGCCCCAAGACATTTTTAGTGGGATTTGGCGATGATTTCCACGTGTAACAGGAGGTAAGGGCAAGTGGGTTGGGTTGAGTATGTCCCATGGGGGCCCTTGGTAGTGTTTGAAGTTGACAACAACAGAGGATGACAAGTTTGGTGGTTGTGTTTCTGGGTTGTACATGACATCTGTCACTTGCCCAAGTGCACCATTAACCAATCCTGAGCTAACCCATAAGTTAGATGTCAACATGACCTCTTGTCCAGTGCATAGGAAAACTACTAGGTCTAGTTGAGTGTCATTGATGTTTGAGTCAGAGTTATGTTTGCTTTGTTCTGCGATGCTCATTACAATTGGTACGTGTAAGGATTTTAGCATTTGTTTATTGTGCTTGTTTGCTAGGTCCTTTGTTGCAAATAGGTGCTTCTCAGTCATGAACATGGATTGCTCTGAGGTAGACATGCACGACTTTGTACATGACATGAGAAGAGACCAATCCTTAACGGTTGCTTCTGCATTTTTGATGTTGGTCAACATTTCTCTGAATTCAAGTTGTGTCGAGTTTAATCCTTGTTGCCTAAAGTTTGTGTCCAAGGTGATCATGGTATCAAAAGCATGCCAAAGGAAGCTTCCTACTTTGTTGCCTGCATATAATGGTACATCGTTGACCGGAGGGAGCTAGCCTAAGTCACCCACCAAAATCATTGAATAGTTACTGAATGCGTGGTTACTATGTTGGGGGAATGCCTCACGAAGTCTTTTGTTGATGTTGTGTAACATTGTAGGACCTATAAAGCTCATTTCATCTATGAGTATGTAATGTACGACACTCATACGCTCTTGAAAGATTGCTAGGGCTTGGCCTTCAAGAGGTTTCATGTCAGATATGGGTATTCGGAGGGAAGAATGTATAGTAGATGATTTTATATTGAATGCAGCAATACCTGTTGGGGCTAGTACAAGGAGGGAAGATTTTAATTTTCCAGTCATATTTTCAAGCCCATTTCTTATGCATTGTATGAGGTATGATTTTCCTGTACCAGCGGTTCCCTGAATGATCATCTTCAATGGTGGGTGTTTCCCTTGTTGAGTTGCATGGGAAAGTACAATTGAGTATGCAAGGTGTTGTTTTGATGATAGCTGCAGAGCGTCTAATTGGGTAGGTGGAGTAACAAGTGGTGGTGAATTTTCAGTGTGGGAAAGGTCTATGAATTTAGGTGCACTTATTTGTAAGGCAACAGGGATTGAATGAACCTTCTAATCGTGGTTAATGTCAAAGTCACGGAGGCCTATCATGTCTACATCATCAATTGTTATATTGAGTGTTGGGTGCATGCGTGATATATGATCCCATTCAAATAGTTTTGTATGCAGCGGATTAGATCCATGCGAGTCATTATCGTCACTACTTGTCCTAGTTGCAGTTTCTTCTAGAGTAGTGGCTCTATTAACATGTAAAGGGACGTACAAGTTTTTTAATTTTTCCCATTGGTTAGTTATTTTAGATGTAGAGATGCCAATGTCTATTTGGATATGTCGAAAGGGTTTATAAAGCAGAAGCTCTGTCCAGCAAAAATCCTCATAGTGTATTGCATCTGGGGTGGGGACATCACTGTATCGGGGGAATACGCGGATGACAGTAGGGGTTCTTCTTTGTAGCCATTGAGTAACTTTCCTTTGGCTGTTTTAGGACCAGGAATGAGCAGCTTCAAAGAGGGAGGTGTTCTCTAATTGTGAAGGGCATTTTATGTATGCATCTATGAATGAAGGGAATTGGAATGTGTTTCCTAGGTATGTGAGGACACATTTGAATACCTGCTTACCGACGGATAGGGTAATAAATGTTCGACTACAACTGGAAAGGGGGAGTTTTTGTAACATGTGGCATGTTTCTTATGCACCAATGTCCCAGTCAACAATAGTTTTAAAGAGGAATTTGCTGTAGGCCGCCTTTGTAGGGTGATTGACGCTAACTTCATTAGATATCCTTGTCAACATGTGATGGTAGCTTTCTGATTTCTTCTCTACCTTGGCTGCATATTTTGCAATGTATTGTAAGACCGCATGTCATGACACAATGGGCTGACAGTCAACATTAGCTCGCCATAGTGCTAGCATGTCTGAGTTGTGTATGTTGACCTGTGCATCATTGCGTGCAGGGGTGTACTTTTGTTTACCTGTTTCATCTAAGCCCAAGCTCGAATACTCTTGGAGTGGCCAAGGGGCTTTATATCTACATTGAAGTGTCCCATTTTTTTTCTGCAAGCAGGTTGCCTCACTACATTTTGTGTGGCGTTGCACGTGGTTCAATAAGTTTTCATAGACAGCTTCTGGGTCGTATGTAAGTATCTCATATGTGTCGAACAAGCATGGGTCATCTTCCTGCGAACGATGTATCCTAGGTTTTCCACTCTCAGGGCCCCTTGGATTCCATGCAGTTACTAGTTGGTCGAAGTAAGTCTTTGCTGCATCAAGTTCACGGGGGTTATCCCAGTTTAAGACCTCCATGTTTGGTGCATTTGGAAGCCATATAAATCCGTGGATATGAGCTGAGCCTCGGTGTTGCCATTTGTACTTGTATTTTGCACAAAGAGGATCCAGCTTGGTAAATGGGGTAGGGGTGGTATTGTATTAAAATCTAAGTGGTAGTGAGCTCACTTGTACCAGTAGTCAGTGCAATGCATTTTTTTTGAAGCACCTCCTCGCAAAATATTGTAAATCTTTTTTCCATGTATGCAGAGATGATATGGGGGTGCATGTTCAAGTTCGCATTTCTCCATTGCTGGCTAGTTGTTGAGGGTGGCATCGGGGTTCCTGGCATTGCTTTGTGTAAATTTGGCCATTTAGTATCTGCTGCACTTAAAGTGAAGAAAAGTGTAGGGCTTTCTAGTTGGGTTATCATATCTGTGAGTTCATGTCTACGCTTGCACCAAAATGATTTAGTTCCTCACAAATTGGACCCAAAGTGCATTAGTTGCCTATATTTTTTTTGTGAAAACAACAGATGTTGATTGGCTTCTGTGGCACAACATAATGTTGAGAATGAAGTAACGAAAGTGCGGATGGCTTCCAAATCTGTTATCATGGTAACGTAGTAGGTGAAATGTGTATTCATGCATCTAAACCCTTTTGATGCATGCTTGGTGGAACAATGTAATCCCTATAGGGAACAATGTTGGAAAAGCCATAGATAGCAAACCCTCAGTGTCATATTCGTTGACTGCGGATGAACCAATGTGTGGCCACTCAATTGACTGTAGCAGAGTTCGTTTTCTGCCTTCGATGAAATTTGTTATTTGGTCAACTTCTGAAGTGGCTGGAGGGAGGGAGGACACAAAAGATGATGGTTTCCGCTCATGGGTATTTGGTGGGGAACTTGGGGGAAGGTCTGCTTCTGATTTTGCTTCAGCATTGTTTGGGATAGTTGAATTGAAGTGTGGTAGGGAAGTAGATATATCAGTACTATGAAGTGGTAGGGAATGCAATGCAGGGTGGTCTAGGACAACATCCTTGTAGTAAGGGTCATGAGCTATTTTGAATTGCAATGCAGCCAAAACACGAGATCTACTTACAAAGCAGTCGTAAGCTTTATTTGTTGCTCCGATTCTTCGGATGATTAAGATGTCCAAGTCTTTGACGCGCCAAGGCAAGTGTTTAGTTATGGATAAACCATCTTGGGGGAAGCATATGGTGTGGCCCCTATATTTTTATTGGCCACCTACAATGTGAGTCACTTACAATATTGGGTTGACCCTTGCTATCAACATTTCCTCAACTTGTGTAAGTGAAGATAACACCTTAGGTTGTGGGCCTAGGTCCATGTTATTCCAACTTGAGAAGTGGAGATCATCATTTTCAACAATGCATCTGTGACAGGTATTGGCACCTTTGTAAACCCTTGTACGTAGCCCAACATATAATTCATTACAACATGAACATGTGTTTAGAGGTGGGAGGTGATCTAATATTTGTCGGAATTGGCGTTGTGTATCTTGGAGTGAATGCGTATTTGGTGTGTGATCTTCGAGTAGGTTGACATGGTTGGCTATATAGATTGGCACTTGTGTGTTCAGCTTTTGTCATTTCATGCAAGCTATATGGCGATGATGCTCATTGAGGTTGTTTTTGTTGGCTGCATACCTCAACCGAGCCTTTGCATTTTTCTCATTCCGTGTTAGGCCTGCAAAAAATGAGTTAAAAAGGTAACAGTAATTAGGTATAGAACGTAGTTAATGCATGCAAAAAAGAAAAGTTCTTTTGTTTGATTGGAGTGAAGTGTAACAATGTATGTCTAAACATCATTTTTTGTTTAATAATGTCGACAGTGTTTGCATTGCTAGTATAAAGTGACTTTTATTGCACCCGAATATGTGTATTATAAAGACATATTAAGAACACGGAGTGATATATAAATATAGGAAAACTTGAGCACAACATGCATTAATATTAAAGGTTATATAACTTATGAATGTAAAAACCTATATGTGGAGTAGGTGGTATGGTAAGTATGTACTTGTAAGTCCCTAACATTGTGTGGGTACAATATAATATGTTTTCTGAGGTAGTGCAGGATCTTTTTCATCAATACATAGTTAAGGGGATGCGAGGAATGCATCTAGTGGGGATTCCTGCATGTTGGAAGTCATGTCCTTAACTGCAACGACAACAGTGCACTGGGCTTTCTCTTCTGACCTGTAGACCTCTAGCTTCGTGGATATTGTGAACATGTAGCAGTGGAACAGAATTGGCTTAACAACAGGCCAAAAATTGTCAGGTGTTGGTGCAAGAAGTTGTAGCTCTTGTGCTGATATACCCATGATTGATGTAGCAACCTCATCAAAAGCAGTTACCCATGTTGTTGATGTGCCATCCTCAATGATGAAGTGTAATGCATATTTGTAGTCGCAATGAGAGACATCATGCTTGCATTTTTGGCAATACCAAGAGGAGTTTGCAGTTAGATCAAGTTTTTTCTTGCATTGCTGGTTGTTAACAATTGATGTGCATGCTGGATAGCTAAATGAGGACATATTAATGTGTATAATTGTTGCTGCGGTGGAGAAGGTGAGTGGTTTACCTAGATGTGAGGAGGATTTTATGCCTGTGATATCGGTTTTCTCAATTTTTCCAATACTCACTGAAGGGTATGCAACTGCAGAGGCGAGTGAAGTAAACCATGCACGCAGTGCATGAGCCTCAGTTATATCAGGATCTATGAAGATTTGTGTATTAGGCCCATGGCTAATGTTGTTCCTTTGAAAGTTGTAGTTTTTGCTCTCTTAATTGCAAGAACTGGTCTGATTGATGTCTGTGTAGCACATAGTTCACTTAGAAGTTTGCCCTCATTGTCACTAAAAGCACCCCATAACGTTGCCTCAATACATAGTGCCGAGTTATCACTTAGTATGACTCTGCATTTGTGGTTGAAAGTACTATCACTTTTCCTTATAGTGGAGGGGGCAGTAATGGATAGTGCAATAGCTAGTAGGTCAATGGTGGATTTGGCAAGGGAGGAGTTGATTTCTGCTATTGTTTTGAAATGGAAAAGATATTGCGGTATGTTTACGGACTGGTTTGTACTAAGCTTTACAGAGGAGTCCAAGTCTAGGATGATGTCCCAAGGAGTTGTGGAGTTGTTATAATCTTTTTTTTGCAGTCCGCAAGGTGCCTCCTTTGATTGTGTATGTTTTACCTAGTTGTATTTGGTTGTAGTAAGAAGTTGCAGCTAGGTCAAAAGAAGTCACCACTATATCTGAACTGCTTTTGTCGATAATGTCGAAGCTGAAAACCTGCCCCATGCGTTTTTCCGTGCTATAGTTGTTTAGGTTGCCTTTTTTGATGACCCTTCCTTCAATAGTCCAAAGGCTTTGGTAAGGATTTAATGATTTAATTGGCATGAGTTGCATGCAGTCTATAGGATGACCTTCATGAGTAGTTGGCGCCAAAGTATCTGTGCGGGATGTTGGCATGTGTACGGCTAGTTGGGGAGGCACAACGTTGGGGGTAATGGAGTCTGCAATGCTGCTGGTTCCTAAACAATAAAATAAAATGGAAATGAATTAGAAAATGGGGGTAACGTAAAGTACGAGGGAGCATGCGCTAAACCATAAAGTGGGGAAACCAAGTTATGGCCCACGTAAAGTGTTTTTTTTAGAGAATAAGCACGTAAAGATATGTACAGTAGGGAAGATGTTTATATAACACAACAGTTTCCATGCTCATTCAAAGTAAAGTATGAAACATATGTACAACAACTATAATGTATATATCATGATAGGAATTATTCAAAACTTCTGACGACGGTTTCAAAATGGAACATGTACAACATATTTATGCAAGTATAGGTTTATCAAGTTAGTCCTTCAAAAAGAGGTTACTGTGGGGTAGAATAAAAGAGGTGGGCATATGTATGAGCAGTGCAAAGTCGTAGTAGGGGTGAGGTAGGGACTAAAATTATAGGGACGCAAGATAAGCTTTGAATGCAGCTCTAATGGAGTGTTCCTCGCCGCCAGAGTAGTATTGGTCATAGCTAAGCGAACGAAGGAAAGTGTACAATGCGTCAAGCCTAAGGTACATTGCATCTACCTTGTGCATCATGTCTAAGACAATGGTTAAATCACTATCGAGAATCATTGTTGATGGGATGAGAGACTCTGATATCCTACCAGAAATGGTTTCTTAGAGAACAAGCAGATTTACACAGCAAAATAATAAAATATTCTCTATTCAGATCATATATTCAACACAATAATAATTCTCTGATACAATTTCATGCGGGACAGGTTACACATATATAGGAATATGTATTCCTAAAAACAAGGAATTTGTTCAACAACACTCCCTCAAATCTCTCTCTCAACACCTATATACGTGATATTGTTTTAACTCACAACAATATCACAACTATCAAATAATACAGCCAAATATGTGAATAATTACTCACGTAATTATTCTCTTTACAATATCAATAATAATGGAGCACTAATAAATTATATTTCCTAACATTCCCCCCCTTAGTGCGAACATGGGGAAAACCTGCCTTATACTTGCACCTGCTCATGATCTGGTGATTTTCACAGGATGATCACAAACCTCAAGGATGGTTTTGCAAATGGTTGACCACAAACCGAGAATGGTGGTTTTGCAATTGGTTTACCACAAACCACAAAGTGATGGTTTTGCAAATGGATTACCAACAACCAAGAATGGTGGTTTTGTTATTGGTTTACCACAAACCACAAATGAAGGTTTTCAAGTGGTTTACCTACAACCACATCATGATATGCCAAGTACTATTCTCAGCCCTCGTCACATCTCAATGCAGGGAATAACATAGGAAATTCTGTTGACATCTGTTGCTCATACATACATAGAAAAAACTGACATACTGGAAATGGAACATTGGAATGATGTTCCCCCCCTCAATGTGAAATTTCCACTTATTGAAAACAAGATCACTGCAAACTGAAGCAAACACACAACTGAAAACAAATGCCACCAAATCATCTGTGCGGCCCCGTCGTTGGTGACTGACGAGAGGTCGCTGAATGACCTCCAACCTCCGTTTGCCTCCTGCCTCCTGTTTCATGCTGCTAGCTCAGCTGGATTTGGATATGAAGCTCAACTGTTTCACATTGTTTATTCTTTTCTTCCCTCCCGCAATGTGAAACACTTTATTTTTTCCGGACGTCGGGTAACACCAAAAATGCGTCCGTGAGGCAAAATATTATTATTATTTTAAAAAAAAAAATTATTTTTACAATTTTCCGACTCTTGACAACGACACTTTTTTTTTTTATACAATGGCATTGACCGACAATACACTTTATTTCAACATTGACACTATGACCGATTTGACTTGACCTTTTAACACTTGAGATTGTACTAATAATTCTAATAGACAATACTATAATGTTTTTTGACACTTGATAAATATTTTACAAATGACTTAAAATCAAAAAGGACAATCTTTATTTTATTTTTATTATTATTTTTTAAATGGACAACAAGACTCTAGATGACTATGTTATTGACAAAACCAAATGGGTTATACTAAAACTCTTAAATTTTGATATGTATTACTTTTAACACTATGACTCACTCAAAACTAAAAGACTTAAACTAAACAACAAACAAAAAAATGCCTTTTTAATATTTGGCCACGAGCTTATGTTGAGGGAATCAACATCTTTTTATCATCAATGAGCACTGACATTCAAAGGTCGATGTATAATGTTGTGTTCAATACATGCTCTGGTTGGCCGTGATGCAAGGTTTGAAGCCATAACTGTACTCACATCGAATGCATTCACCAATCATAACTTTATACCCACGACTACAAATCATACTAGCAAACCACGATACTCAATGAAGTCGAGGATTCGATGACGTGGCAGAAAAGAATTCCAAATTGCATGAACCTCTGTATCCACTGTCACACCTTTTTATTACGATGGATAGCATTAAAAATTATTTGTATCGATGTTGACTGTGTACAGACCATGTGGAGATAATTCTAATTTGAATGTCAAGTGGATTAATGCCGAGTTCAATATAAGATCTAATCTCTGGGATCCAATGTGAACACCTGAACCAAAACAACACTGTGATCTAATAAATCAACGAGACAACGTGGAGATGGAATTTCCTGGAGGTTTTGATGCAAATGCCACGTGGATGCTAGCCCAATGGAAGAAATGGAGAATGACAGACTGTAATGTGTGCGCAGGTAGGAGAATGGCAGACTGTAATGTGTATGCAGGTTCGCCAATCTTTAAATGCTTGAATCGATTACCACAGCATTTAAAACTAACATATATAATCAAACCATGGATAGATATATCTGCAAATTAAAATGCCTATTGAAGAATGGATCGATCTATTGGTACATCCACGTCCTTGAAGAAACTAATCCAATCCAGAGATAAATTCGACCAGAAAATCTATTATATTATATTATATATGGTTTCCACTTTTGCAACCCACTTTTGAAAATCTGATACCACTGATGCATAGATCTGCTGATCTTCTACAATGCGGAGAGTATAATGCTCATGTGAACTTCTTTCCACAGTTGAATTCAAGGGCAGGTCCACAGTGCAAACCACCACGTAAGAGATGACACAGCTTCACATAAGAAATTTACAGATTTGCATTTGTCAAGTATGAACTTCCATCATTCAGGCAGAAGATGACATGACTGCCCCTTCACCAATCAATAAACCATATTGCAAGGATTATGGCAACGCTCTGATACCAAATCTTAGAGAACAAGCAGATTTACACAGCAAAATAATAAAATATTCTCTATTCAGATCATATATTCAACACAATAATAATTCTCTGATACAATTTCATGCGGGACAGGTTACACATATATAGGAATATGTATTCCTAAAAACAAGGAAGTTGTTCAACAGCACTCCCTCAAATCTCTCTCTCAACACCTATATACGTGATATTGTTTTAACTCACAACAATATCACAACTATCAAATAATACAGCCAAATATGTGAATAATTACTCACGTAATTATTCTCTTTACAATATCAATAATAATGGAGCACTAATAAATTATATTTCCTAACATGGTTGAGCATGTAGCTGCAATAGAAGTAGCCAAAGAATGGACAGAATTCGCAAGCGGTGGTTGGACACTTTGTATTGAGCTTTCGTTGGTGGCTGCCTGGGTTGCATATGACTGAGGGGACCCATTTGAAGCTACCAGTTTAATAGGAGGGCTCCCAAAAATGGCACCAGAGGTATCATCAGATATTGTGATAATGGATGGACTTCCATTTGGAGAGGCCATAATACCTGAAAAAAGCAACCAACTTTGTTTAGTATAAATTTAGCTTCTACTGACAAGTACAGAAATACATATACATATATATGTCACGGATAATGGTTAGGCCAAAGACAGAACCATGATATTTAGTGAATGTCATGCAATTGAGATGGAGATGTAGTTAATACAACATTCCAAAAGGAAAAATTATCTGGACATTCCTTTTAGTTAGAGAACTGCTGAAGAATTCTAAACATTGCAAAAAACATTGGCTTGCTGAAATTGAAATTGCAACTACATCCATAATTCTCTGTATGCAACTATGGAAATGTCAGACATTCTCATTGTAGTTTTCAGCATATCTTACATAAAGATTATCAATGATCATTTGAAACCTAACCTGTGGATTGGTATTTGAAGATTACTTCTTTCGAGTTCCTATCAGTCAAGTACTTTGGCCTCTGTAGTTTCATTTGATTTTGGGTATTGTTTAAAAGACATTGAAGCAAAAAGTCAGTTGAGTACTTTGGCTTCAATATTTTCGTGTTGTGTAATTTAAAAAATAACACAAAGTTGAAGCAGCAACAAAAGAATTTGAGAAGAATAGAGCATTTGCCAAAGGAGAAGACAACAGTTCTGGAATATAGAGCACAGAAGAACAAAGTCATAAGCAATGAAATAAGATAAGTAGAATAAAAACACAGCAGTAGTTGTTAGATCATAGTCGCAAAGATATGGAGAAGATTAAAGAGAGCTCAATATATCCTCTGCAGGAAATACGTGGAAAGATTGTGCATGCAAAATTTGAAGATTACTTCTTTTGAGTTCCTATCAGTCAAGTACTCTGGCCTCAGTAGTTTCATTTGATTTTGGGTATTGTTTAAAAGACATTGAAGCTAAAAGTTAGTTAAGTACTTTGGCTTCAATATTTTCGTGTCGTGCAATTTAAAAAATAGCACAAAGCTGAAGCAGCAGCAAAAGAATTTCAGAAGAATAGAGCATTTGCCAAAGGAGAAGACAACAGTTCTGGAAAATAGAGCACAGAAGAACAAAGTCATAAGCAATGAAATAAGATAAGTAGAAGAAAAACACAGCAGTAGCACACATAATGCTGACTCAAAACATAATAAATAAAAATATGCATTTAGGCTACAAATGAAAAAAGATGTCCCATGTACACTCGCCCAAAGTTTTATAAGTTGGCCATATCCCTTGTTAATGTACATAATGAGATACACATAAGAATACATAGTAAATAAGCATAAATTTATTTATAAATAGGGAGAAATAATGAAAATTACACAAAAGTAATTAAGAATGCATCATTACAGACTAAAGAGATACCTAAATCAAATAATATATTTCATTCATTCATTTAAATGTCTATAGATTAGAAATTAATATCTTACAAGAAAGATCAACTTATGAATCAGAAATGACAATAACCACCACTAACTACTAACCTCCCAACAATAAAAACATTCTGATTTAGTGGTGTCCTATATGTATACAACATTTAAATGACATACATATATAATTACAACCACATGTAGATTGAACTCGAGCAGAATGGTTTGCAGTTGATGATGAGCCAATATTTCGGATGAGATTTGGCCATCATTGGGATGAATGCCATCAAATGTAGAAGCAGGATGATGATATTTCGACTACGCATTCTATAGTCTCGTAGCTGCACAACGTTTTATGTTGTAAGTTGTGATTGTACTAATGAAAAACACAGTAGTAGCTGTTAGTACCACCTACTCATGCAAAAATTATAGAGTACATGTAGACTGAACTCGATGAGATTGATCCTAAATAAGAATGGTTTGTAGCTGATGATAAGATTTCGAATGAGATTGCCATCGAATGTATAAGCAGGATGATGATATTTCAACTGCACATTCTATAGTCTCCTAGCCGCATAGCATTTTATGTTGTAAGTTGTGATTGTGCTGATGAAAAACACAACAGTAGCTGTTAGTACCACCTACTCATGCAAAAATTATAGAGCACGTACTGAACCCAACTCGATGAGATTGTTCTTATACTGGTATTGAAGAGTGAGAGGTATATAGAAAGGCCACAATGGCATAGCAACAAAACAATAATTTGCAAACCTGTTATATCTCTGAACTGTGGCGTATATGAGGCGAGAGGGTGTTGCAAGCGCTGGCTATAACAATCCAGTGGAGATGGTGCAGGATGTAAATTTAAAAATGCAGGGGTGTATTTATAGACAGAGATAGTTTAAGCAGGCCTGTAAGAGAAGGACAACAGGTAGATAGCAATGACCGACTCTATAAGAAATGCAATTACTACTCTAAATATCACACCAGCTGTATGTATTGCCTGTTTGTTACCTATTTCTTACATCAGCTATGCACTGTTACAAAATTGCACATATATTTCATTTACAAGCTTTTATATTATACAAATCTGTTTTCCCTCAGTTTCAGTATGTATCCCATTCCTATTCTACTGATGCATACACAGTGTGTAGTTTCCAACTGTATTTATTGCAAAGCGGTGGACTGAAGATTGATATGATATAGTTCATTTTTGAATTGGCGGGACAGATGTGACTATGAAGCGGGCGGTTGGTAGGGTCAGTGGACTCTTCCTGGGTACTGCTGAGCATAAATACACAGTTTTCGAAGTATTCATCTCTATAGTCGACACAAATAGGAGACTTAACATAGCCATCACCATACCACCTCCAAATGTTGGTTTGTTCTGAAAATTGTGCGAGTACTTCATCTGATTGTAACGAGATGAACACATGGACAGTTTTATTGTGAGGTGACAGTTTTCCTTTGCGGATTATATGAATTGCTAAATGCCAAGTAGTGAAATTACTTACAGTATGTCCTTTTGAAACAAGGGCAGCATGCTGCGAAGTATTACCCCTCTCCAATTTACTTTAAGGATTGAATTCAGTCGAAAATATCATCTTTTTTTATATTTAATTGGATTTGTATTTTAGTAGTGGTATAACAACAATTTTTCAGGCAAATAAGACAGCAAAGTGGATAGCCGGAAAGGTTAAGCCAGAAAATGTTGTCGGAGTTTGACACTTTCCAGCAAAGCCTTCTTCAAAGTAAACGCCTTCCGGCGAATTAAGAAAAATGTAGTAGATAGAGGCATACAAAAAAGCATTTAAAAATATGAAAATAAATTTATATTTTATATTTTATATTTTATTAAATATTGTCATATTGTATTGAGAGGTCGGAAGGGCATGGAATAGAGTTTGGGCAGTAGGCGGGTGCATGAAAATGCATGTACAAACGTGCTTTGTGTTTCGTCAAGCACATTTCGAGCGCACATTTTCACTCCATGTGTGGGGATCTTGTGATAGATATGAAATCAATGACTTCTACCGAGTGTTGATCAAGGCCAGGGATTGACAGTTGGGACTATATTCAAGAAAGCACAAATATTTGTGTTACATCTTGATTGGTTGACACTGGACATGTGGCGCTTCCAATTAGAAGTGACATAAAAATTAATAGCTCCACGCGGTAAATAAAATGGTTCCTGAGTGCTTTCTCTCTAGACTATGTGGATTTTGCATTAGCAATGTGAAGTAATTTTTTTACCTCTAGTAAAACAACCCATTGGTATTCCAACTTAACAATCGTTGGCCTTAGTTATTTCCTCCGCTTATTACGTCGACAAATGTCAGTTGATCGAGGTTGGCTAGTCATAAAATTTGTCGGTCGTTCCTACATGCAGTGATCTTGGCCGCCTATCTCAATGTCCTTCTAATCACAGTCATCCACGTGTGTGTGTCTGCTTCTGTGAACGAGGCTTCCTGCATTTGACACATGATAGCCATCCAACGAGGGATGTTTGGCGGTGCATGTCATCCGACATCATCGGGGCAGTCCAATGTAAAAACCTAAAATTTAACTTTAAAACTAAAACGCAAACCATGATGTCTTCTTTTTATGTGCATGGTTTGTGTATTGCAAGGAGAGAGATATTTTTGTTTGTATTACAAGGCCATCAAGGTTTTCTAAGTGCACAACCTGTAAAAATGGTGGCAGATACTTGATGTCGTGACCTATAAAAATGGGGGCAAATATTTGTTGTCATGGTCTGCAGTTTCTAGGTTTGCATATGCATATGGGGAATATTTGTTTTCCTTGTTAAAATGGGTTTCCATTGTTACATTTTAAACAGCTTAGTCGATTGCTTGTGAACCACTTTTAATGTATTTTGTATATGGGCACCCATTTATTTATTTTACACAGAATGCCTTGCTTTTATTTTTAAGCAAAATACATGGGTAGGATTTCAATTTTCAGAATTAGTTACTTTGGTGGGAAGCACATGAGTTCAAGGACTTGTTTCAATTCATATTTTTTTCCTATTCTTAGTGGGCGTCTCAAATGGATTGGATCATCCTTTGTAGTTGCTTGATGCAAGAATAATCTTAGCTCATTTAGTATATCTTTAACATTAGGTCATCCTTAATAACTTCTCTTTGTATTACCAGAAGGATATGACCATGCTCTAGGCTTTTATTGACTTTGTTTTCAATCTTCACAGGTGCAGAGTAGTTCATCCGGACCAAAAATATTTAAATTAGATGAGTTTTTATTACTTTTCCTCCAACAATTCTTCCATGTAGGAAAAACCCTATGCTAGGAAAATATAAAGCAGATGCATTATCAGATAAATACTCACTTAGATAAAGATAGTCCTGTTGACGACAAGGAAGTTTCCCCTAAAAGTTAAATGATCTTCTGGTCCTGGACTGATGGCGGGCTTTTTGCGAACTACCTCACCCTGGTTTTTCTGACTGTTTCATTTAGTGCCTCTGGTTTTTTGCTCATGGTCCGGCTTTTCATTATAAGATTTAAGCTTGTTTAACTCCTTATGGACCTTCCTGTCTCTTTTTTGCTGGTTGTTTTTTGATCCTTTTTGTAGTTTCCTCCTTTGTATGGCCCCTGGAAGCCGATCCATTGTTTTTACCTTATCTAATAAAAAAATACTCACTCATTTAAGCTCTTAAGATTGAATACAAATCACACTCGAATTTTTATAAGAGAAAAAACATGTAAAGGTAGGTAGCTAGATGTGGTAGAAAACTTAGATGTACACTACTAATGGAATTAAAGTTGAGTGAAGAAAATTAATTGCATTCTCGAACCTTTCAGGATCTGCGTGACAAAGAATAAATCTTAGACAAGATTTTCTACAAATTAAATGCTTTTTATATCTGTCATTTACATAAACTATATCCCTACAGGGCATGTAAACTACCAGTACTCTTTTTCGATGCTTTGAAACATATGAGATATATATAGTAACTCATTTAGTGATCAAATCTAGCAGGCTACCAAAAAAAAAAACTTGAAACGCCTTTTCGGAAAACCTCGGTTTATATTTAGGTGTTTTTTTAATTTATATATGAATTGATCTGTTTATTTCCTAATTTTGTGTCATTCATAATTAATACATGTGTAAAGAGCGGTATACCCTTCATTAGCTCTAATGATATGGGGCATATTAAGTAGCTCAACACTCTCACTGTGATCTCCATTTCCTTCATTCTCATATTCAAATCTCTATGAGAAAAAGAATAAGTGGTATCTACCAAACTTGAAATCAGAGGCTTTGTATTTATGGTTGGCCAAGGGTGTATTAAAATCGTGTAACAATTGGTGGGTAATTGGTGCTCCACATGATGCAACGAAAAATGCCCTATTCAAAATTTTAAGGTTTGTAACAAAATAAAGGTTCAATGTCATTGTGCTCATCATGCAGGCCCAATGTCTTCTATTTCTACATGTGGTTTTTGTTCTTTAACTCTCCGCAAACAATTATTTCAATGATTTTGGCATCGTCATTTCCTTTTTTCCACATTTTTTACGTTGTTTCTTTATATGCTTACTATTTTTAACCTTGATTTTAAATTCCCTTGTTGTTTTAGATTCCAAATTCCCTTGACAAATCTAGCCTTTGCATTATCGTCCCTCATATATTTTGGTCCTGAAATCCCCCTTTCTCTTTCAATAGAAGTAGACAAGATTATGGGCATCTTGCTCTAGCTTAGATAACCTATTTTCTCTTGATTTTTGTATATCGTATATTTATGCCATTGAAGGTGTTTCCTATGTTGGACTAAGGGTGGTTGATTCTATCACCATCCAGTCCAATCGTATGAACAACATAATTTTATTTCTTGTGTCATTGTTTGTTACATGGTTTATCTACCTTTTATTCTTGTTGTTGTAGTTTTCAATGCCTCCATTATTTTTTGCGTCTTTTGGGTTTCTTTACATCCAACATGCTTAATGCCCATCAAATGGGCTTAATCATCTATGATTTAATGCACATCACCTTTTTTTTGCAATTACTTGAGCTTAACACTAAAAGGGGGGCAACAAAGTGCTATAATAAACAAGCATTGTGGTTTGGTTTTGAAGGTGCAACCTATTTGATTTTCCCCATATTTTATTTTGGCACAATTGTTGGCACCCTATAACTAAGGGACAAGTTAACAGAGCTAACTAAGTGAACCTTCCATATAGCTTAAGAAAACATAGTACAACGTTAATCTTAAGACCCATACTATTTTTGATTAACTTGACTTGTATTATTCAATGCTTATTTCATCATATTCGAGCATTGACCCCCAACTATTCTCTCCTTGTTTTCTCCTCGATATGGAAAATACTTTAATCGGACCTTCTCAATTTATGTTAAAATATCTTTTGAATTTTGGGAAAGTGCAACAAGTTGGGGGCCAAAAGGGGGTCATAAGTGGACGTCATATTGCAAAAAATAACGAAATATCAACTTGTAGTGATTATTAGCAATGTGTGCACTCAAAATTAAAAAAAGTTATATGAATCGTAGCATCCAGAATCTAGTTTCTAAAATACTATTTAAAAAAAACAAACAAACAAGTTTAACTATATTAAACACTGAAAATTCAATGACTTGGTTTTTTTTAAAAAGCCTATAAGATTGTAGTTTGTTTGCCCGCGATTTGGATGACCAAAACATGATTTTTTTCCTTTGGTGAAAAGTTAGATGTCGTTGTCTATCTCAGGATAGATTTGTTTTTGTATTTTTTTTAGCAATATTTTTTTAATGGATTTTTCCATGAAAGTGGTTTGAAAACATAAAGAAAACGAAGCACTTTCCGTTTGCCGGCATAACTTCAACAAAAAAAAATCGAAATCAAATACTTTTTTAACATGTATATAATTTTGCCACGGTTGGGATAACATAGGTTTTATCACATTCTAACATGTGAAAAAAAAAAGTTGCAGTCTTAAAAGTAGACATGAACATTCACAAGAAAAAGTGTCTTAAATACCTACTATTAGTAAAAATTTATAAAATGATATTTATCATATTCTATTCACTTTAAAATCAATATTTCTACGAAGCTAACAGTCTCCCCTACGATGATGGTACCAATTTTGTGACATGTTTTCGATTTTTCAGCATGGTTCAAGTCTGCGGAAGAGCAAATTTGATGTTTTTGGCCTTTCACACGCCATAATGACCTCCCAAAGCTCAAGTTTGGGAAAAACAGATATTTTCTAAGCCTTGAGGGTCAGATTTGATGATATGCAAGACCATGATCGCAGTTCTAAATCGACCTATATCAAAAGAACCACGATTATGGTTATTAAAATCATATTTACATGAATCCCAACATCTAATTCATCTTGTGTTTTTATTCTCTGACTTGACTATACGAATTTCTGTGAAATTCTACCACCGTCTGTACTTTTTTCTTGTCATTGGAAGCTATTTTTATTTTTTGTTTTTAAGGTGCCTTACATTATTTGGAGTTGCCCTACATTGATTGAAACATAATGGGAGACAAGAAACAAAGTCAAAAAAGGAAATTAATAAGTAAAAAAACACCTAAGGAATTAGAGGCAAAAATATTGCAAGATTCTAAGCGAATGCGGAAACTTCGTGAATCAAGAAGAGGTTCATCTTCAACCCCTACTATTGTAAGCAATGAGGAACCAGGTAATGTTTTTATTGTCAATGTTGAAGATGAATTAAATACTCATGATGAAAATGAATTAAATACTCGTGATGTAGTTGATGTTGAAATTGAAGGAGACTATACGGATGAAAATTGACATGCAACCTTTAACCACACTCGACCCCCTGAGGTCGTGTTGGGGAAGTTGATGTGGAAATATGTGTGGCTAACTATAGGAGGATCAATGAATAAGATATGGTAGTGTGATCTCCTAGTAGTTGAGTTGGTAAAGGGGATATTTAGAGGATATAAATGGGTAGCATAAATTCCCTATGGTTTGTCTAATTGAATCTCAATGTTGAACTAGTTTGAAGTGTTTAAATTAACTGAGCTGAAACTAACAATCTTGCTATTACTGAAAAGGAAAATAATATGAAAAAACCACAAAAAATGAAATATTACATTCACAAACAACAATTTACTTTTATTTTAAATAATCAAATTTACTTCTGCACTAAAACTAAACAAGTGAGATAACCTGATGTGGTTATTCACATGTGTTGAGTGTATTGAAACTAAACTAACTTAAAACAAGAACTTTACCAAATTATCTATGATATGTAGACAACCTCCTACAAATATTCTCTCCTTCAGATCCACAGGGATGGGAAGAAGAGGATCCGTCACTAGGAGCTACTATTAATGATTTAAAACCCTCATGGAAATTAACTGATTACTTGCAAATGAAAGGAACTTTATTTCTACTCTATTTGATATGATGTAACAATGATAAATTGCAGTAATGAAGGAAATCAAACAACCACTCCAACATGGAATTCACAGAACAGAGGTAAATCCAGCTGTGTGTGATGACTTGTCCCTTCAATTTATCCTTTCCTTCTCTGTGTGTCCATATGAGCCCAAGGAATTGGGAATGTAAAGGCAACAACAGGAGAAGACGTTTGAGAAATGGCAACTTGAAGGCATTCTGGTTGCAATGCAAGTGGAAGAGGGATAGAAAAAGTGAATAGAGCTTGGCTATGCAATTTCCAATAGGATTGTGGCAGCAATACTATGCAAGAAACAAAAACTTCTCAAGTCCTTTCCTTGAATGCAAGCATTGAATATATAAGAATTGGCTGAGACGTGCCTTCATCCACAAGGAAACCTTGGAGTGCCAAATCATTGGGTGAAGATGTAGTTCAAACTAATTAAATCTATTTAAAAATAGAAGAGGGAAGGAATACCATGCAATCAAGACTATTTTTAGGCAATTTGACTCACAAACGCACCTTGGAAGTCAAGTTAAGTGAAATCACGCGTGTTAAAACCACAAATGAAAAGTTATGGAAAAAGCACACAAGACCGCTGCCCAAGCAAGGCGGCGGTCTTGACACTAAAGGCCAAAACATGCACAAAAATGAGCGGGGAGTTGAAAGAAAGCAGGGAAAAGTTAAGTAAGGATGTATAGGTTACAAATATACATTGTGGATGAGCTTAGGAACTTGAACACCTTCTGAAACGACATGAATCAAGTAGGGACTTTTGTAACCATTTTCTGACGATTTTGCTCATGCAATTTTGGGTGTGTATAGAGACAATGAAAATGTGAATCAAGAAATTCATTTTGAAACCGCAGACAACCAAAATTTTGTAAAAACACCTCCTCGGATTTTACGAAAGAGACCTAATTATTTTATTGAAATTGATGAAAACATTTTGAAACCAATGTTTGACAAACTTTCTGAACGAAAAATTAGAAGAAAAGACACTGAAATTTAGGATAATCATTTTAAAATTTTAAATGATTCCCAAAGATGTCAGTTGTTGGTTAGTTTGATGAAATTGAATAAAATGAGACCTACATTAAACACATTAGGATTGATAACATATAATATACATGGTCAAACCTCTACAATTGTTGATAACCTACATGATGCATATCACATTGTTGGTGTAAAGAGACACACAAGTGATAGTAATGTCTTGTGGTCATGTACTTGATACTAGTGTTGTAAGTGAATCAACAAAAAAATAGCATTTGATTAGGAAAACAAGCTGAATGTTGAAATTTAATCAAAAAACTCTAATGAAATCAATTGAAAGGCGTAATATCCTTCAATCATCCAATAACACTGATTTTTGGTCATTTTCTGCTAGAGCACTACATAAAGACAAAGATATATCTGATGCTATAAGAGAAGTTGTTGTTCAATTTTGGCATGGTAATACTAGAGTTTCACCTAATACAAGAGATGTTGTAAAATGAAGAGTTGGTTCTACTAATCGTGAACCACATCCAAAGCAATTCTTAGATATGACTCAAACTCAATTTTTTTGTAAGTTTGAACAGGAGCATCCAGAAATTAAAATTAGTCAACATTTTTTTGAAATGTTGAAACCATTATATGTGAAAATCAACCATGCTCCCTCCATTTTTTGTTATAGGCAACATGTTGAATTTGTGATGCATTTTGAGAATTTTTGACGTATTCACTCTTATTTTCATTCTGAAAACTATGTTACTAGAATGTGGTGTTCAAGTTCCACCAATATCTTCCAGGGATTTCATTCCTACGATGTTTTGTGAAAGAAAAGTTGAACAATTTTTTTATAGTCAGGATTGTTTAGATGGAAGTTGTGGTATGTGCACCAAATTACCTAAATTATAAAGTTTTATCCATGAGAAAATTGGAGGTGTAATAAGACATAATTTAGCTGGGTTTAATAAATATAAATCAATACCCTACCAATCGAAAGATGGAAAGGAGTCTAAACGGTGTGAGCTAGTTACAGAACATATACGTGTTTTTCAATTTATGAGAAAATTTAAAGATAAAATCGTTTATGAGTATGTTAGGCATACACACAGAGCTCGATGGTTGGATGAACAATTCAAGATATGCAAGGACACATTTCCTATTGGTATTTTTGTTTTAGTGATCAATTTTACAGAGAATTACACGTTGCAACCACAAATGGAGGTTCAATCGCAATATTACAACTCAACATAGGTTGCCATTTTTATGCATATAACATTTATACATTCTCCTGATAATACAAGCAATGATCAATTTTTAATATGAGAGTACCACTTTTATATCAGTGATGATCGAACTCATTTTACTGAATTTGTGCAAGGGTGTTTCCAGTTTTTTATGAAAACTTTTATGATAGGGACACCAGTCTTCAAATCAACATTATATTTGGTCAGATAAGTGTTATCCTGTAAAATTGACGAGGGGAATTTTATAGATAACCATACCAAAATTTTGTCCTGGTCCCTCGTCGTGGACCCCTCTGCGTTCGGAATGTTGCAAAGTCCCTTTCTGGGAAATCTAGTTCTCCGAACTTAGCCATTTTGGTCCCTTTTTGGCTGGGCGCACCTTTTATCTGTGTAACACAGAGTAAATCTGTGCCCCCCTTCTTTCCTTTGGCGCACAGTTTTAAGTGTCGACACATGTTTTTGGTGTGCCTTCCTTGCGTGCGCCAAGGCACATGCGCCTTCATGTTGACACATCGATTGTTGCACCGTGTTTTGGTGCGCCAAAGGGCGCAAGAAATGGAGTGTTTACAGTCTTAAAATTACGCCAAAGGCGCAAGTATCCCCATGTCGATACATGTTTTGGTGCGCCTCTTGAAAAAGTGGTTGGCGCATTTATTACACCCTTGCCTATATATAGGCGCATCCGCCCTGTCACTTTCACAGTTGAAACACGTGATAATTTTGTTCCTCTGCACCTATCAACATGCTTGTCATCCTCGCGTTGCGTTTGTGGACCTCGCTTCGTCTCTCACATTCTATATATTCCGGGTAAGTGGTCCTTGTTTCTCTCGTGTTTTAATTTTTGCTGTCGGTTTTTATAGGAGGACGAATGAATATAAGGAACCCATAAACCCCTCCTTTTGTTTTTTCCTCCCAAGCTTTCTCTGCCCTCTTTCCAGATCTGCTGTCAAAAAGGGGCTCTGCCTAAAAAACCAACCTGGATCTTTTCACTGTGCCCCTTCACCCTTTGAATCCCTGAAGAAAAAGGCTTAAAACACATGCAAACCCATCAGGGAAAGAAAGAAAACTTGGAAGTTAGACTGCATTTTCCTCTTGGTGCATTCACCATTCTTGTTGCATAAAATACAGTCATGCCCAGAAGGTGCACTTTTCTTGCTTGCAACACCCAATAACCCTGCGCCCTTTGGCACACCAAACTTCTATGTTGCATGGAAAATATTTACACCATTGGCGCATCCTGTCCTCATGCAACACCAACATTACTTGCGCCAAGTATAAAACTGCTTAAACGGAACATGCACATCCCCTCTTACAACAACACAATGTCATGCAAACCTTCCCTGCGCTGCGCCAAATTCCCCCTTTTGCGCACATAAAGCCTGCTGTTACACACATCAACCCTGCGCCCTTCGGCACACCAAAGTTCCATGTAACATGAAAAATATATGCGCCATTGGTGCATCCTATCCCCGTGTAACATGAAAATTATTTGCACCCAGTCTATAAAACACATATGAATGGCACATGGCGCACTTCTGCTTACAACAAAAAAATTTCATGTGCAGTATTCTTGCGCCCTGCGCCCTTTGGCGCTAATTTGTTCCTTGTAACACCCTTCTTCTGTGTGCCATACTATTAACCTTGCAGCCTGCAGTGTTCATGCGCCCTGCAGTGTTCCTACGCCCTGAGGCCTTTAAATTGTTAACTCCTCATTTTGTAATACTCTAATGGAAGATCTAACAGCTAACATGGCTCTTCTGCGTTGGGTTTCTCTTCTTCTTCTTGCAGATCAGCAACTGAACTCAGATCCACATATGTCTACATCAAGCAAGAGGCCAACCAAATCAAAGGGTAAAGCCAAGCTTATAGAGGAAGAGATGAAGTACAAGTACCAAAGGGTCAGAATGCCTGAGTCCCAGGCAGAATGTGACCTAGACATAAGAGACTCTGAGCTCGGTCACATTGACATGGAAGATTTCTGGGCCAGAACCAGGAGAGTCACGGGGAGTCCTTGGATGGACAAACTAGTAGGTAGTGGCCTGCATTTTGCTGGGGGATCCCCGTCAGTGCAGTGAACAATGAATTCATGATGGTAGTGGCTCGCTGCTACAACAAAGACACGAGGTGTGTCCAAAATGAGAAGGGCGAAGTCATGATCAACCTTACTACCCGGCACTTCGAAATCATGTTTGGCATCCCTCACCACCGGCATTTTGTGGCCGTGAGCCAAGAAGACTGCATTAAGGCATGGGAGGATAATGAAGAATAGTGCATGCAGCTGATGAATGAAGTGTATTTAAAGAACAAGAAGGTGGTAACCAGATGGCCACAGGTTATTCACCGTAGTGACTTCTCCGAGGAACTGAGTGACACTATCATGTTCCTAAGTAGAGTGTTTGGGATTTCTGATGCCCATTACTTTCACAAATGGATGCTCAGGTACCTGGAAACCATGAACAAGAACGTACCAGATCAACGCTTCGAATGGGCGGAGATCATAAGCAGCACCATCTCCGAGAAGCTCCAACAACTCACCACAACGGGGAGGTTCTACATGAACTCCTATGTAGTTTATGTTGCAGCCTCGGAAAGGGAGTATCCAGCATTGAGCCGATGCGGGGTTTGGCCCCAAGTAAAGATATACGAGTACTACCTAGAGCTAAAACTGGAGAACAACATCTCACAGTTCACCAAAATCAATGATGCCTTCTTCTACAGCATCGTCTGCCTATTGAGGCCCAACATGACTCACGGTCGAACGACCAAGAGCATTTTCGCAGCAACAGAGAAGTGGGGGGCCTTATTCACACAATTTCCCACCTTCACCTATCTCAGGGCAGCTAACTTCTTGGGTGAGCCCACCAAATTGCCAAGGTATGCAAGGTCCCAAGCTGATCCTGTTGGAGCTATCCAGACAGCTCGTAACATACCACGAGAAGTGCCTAAAGAGAAAGAAGGGTGGAACTCCTTTCCCCCTTACAGTGGGCAGATACACATGCGTCTCTCACCACAAATCCCAGGAAATGGTTGCAGAGCTAGAGCTGCTAAATCTAAAGCACAACTTCCTAGTGCAAGGCCCACTTTTGATCCAAGGAATTGCCTTCCCAAGGCAAAAAGCTCGATCCTATTCACATTCCACAGATCAAGGACATTTATATCGACCTGTATCATGAGGTCGAGCTCAGAAGAAAGGACCATTCCCACCTGGCCCTAGCAGAGATCATTCAGTATGGTATGGCCATTGTCCCAAAAGGTTATCAAACTGCTAATCAAGAAGTTGATCAGGTATATCTTGATACGGATGGGGACAACTGGCCATTTTACTGCAATCGATAGAACAAAAGCGCCCTAGACCATTGAAGAAAGGGTCAAGGAGACTCTGCGGAAGATAGAGCACTGGTGCAGGATGAATGGCCTCATCTACCTCGGGGTAGATTTCACTACGTCACCATTGGGCAATGCACCTGTCAAGCCAAAGCATCTGCCAAAGGTCAAAGGAAAGGATAAGGAAGGTGAATCAAGCACTACTCAAGAAGGAGCTCCTAGAGATTCCTCCTTCCACTGTACAAGAACAAGTTATAACTCTGGCTCCCCAGAGAAAGAAGTCATGCGAAAGGTGTTCCGATGGGCACATCCACTTAGGATGTCACCACTACTATAACTGCTGAGGTCCCTTATGTCCCTTCTCCCTCTCCTCCTTCTCCTCCTCGTGTGACCCAAGCGACCATTCCTTTGGTCGTATCCTCTCCCCCATCTTCTACTGTTCCCCCCTCCTCATCATCCATCTTCTCTTCTCTCACGGAGCTGTCCCCCACCATTTCTTCCCTCATCTCTCAGCTCCCTTCCTTTCCCACGTCTTCCTCCCCTATAGTGTCCCTTCCCCCTGTGAGCACTTTCTCGGCCTCCCTCTCGATGCCATGCCAAGCCTCCAAGTGTCTCTACGCACTTTCCCTCCACTACTACAGCTGCCCCCTCTTCCACTTCTGGTCCCACTCCCATAAGTCCAGCATGGATCTCCCAGCATCTGAGCCAGCAAAAGAGGAAAGTTCCTATCACACCGATGGACTTCTCCATCATCCCAGCAAAGGGAGCTAAGAAGTAAAATCCTATAACCCGCTTCTCTCAGAGTGCATCGGGTGAAAGAGTAATGGAGATTGCATATCCCAATCCTTTAAAGGATAAAAAGGATCTATCTCCGACAGATTATATAGTGACCCAAGTCACAATGGGAACATCTTCAGAAAGCCTTCAAGGAGAGGCCCTATCTGCAGTCGATGCCCTTTGCAAGAAGCTCTAGGAAGCAAAGGAAGAAAAGAGGCTATTAAAGGAGCAAAATAAACATCTTCTCCATGCCTTGTAGAAAATGGGCAGTGCACCTCCTACAACTACCACCGAAACTCCTGAGCCCCTGAGCCAGGATAAGATAAATGAATACGCCAAAATTGGCGAGCAAGGTATGGCAGTATCCACCTGGAGAGACCAAATCCTCAAGGAAAGTGAGGGAGTAATCGTTAAGTTCACAGAGTTGTATCAGAACATCAATCAGGCAAACAAGGCACTCCAGGTGATTGCGGGACCCATCTCTGAAGAGTTAGACCATGCTAGGCTGCAGCATGAGACCTTCCAGAAAATGCTCCACTATTCAGTTGAAGATCTTAGTCAAGTTCGGCATCTTCAATCACCCCAGAGCGCCCAACAAAATCCTTTCTACTTTGGACTACCAGGTCGATCAGTTGGAGTTTGTCCTTGAAAAGATAGATAAAGTCAAAGAGGAAAGCCTTGGAGGCTATGCACCAGATGGAGCAAATCATCCTAAGAATGTCTCCAGGCTTGCTCACTCCTTCTTTTGAGGAAAGCAGACCAAACTATTCGGATCTTTAAGGAGATCATCTTGCAAGGGTTAGGGCCAGAAGCCACTTTCGACACTGAATGCATCAACAACCTTCTGGCCTGTCGTGAATTTATAGGGTACCTGATAGAGGCGGGAAATGAATATTCCAAGCTCCCAAAAAGGCTCGTGGATGAACGTGAAACTTGAGAAGTTATCAGTGATCGCCACAAGGATCCTACTCAAGATCAACTTCAGCCCATGATTAGCAAGTTCATGGAATATCGGGCCCAGTTTAACATCACTTCTCTCGAGCATCAACAGAAGCAGGACACTCCCTTTCGGCCGTGAGATGAAAACAATGAATAGTCTCCTTCCTCTTAGATTGTTCCCCTTTTTTGTAAATATCTAAAAGTATGTTGGCATAAACGATGACATCATCCATGTTGCACCATGGGATGTTGTCATCCACCAAGTTGCCAAAAGTCAACAGTTGACTTTTAGATATTTTGTAAATATTTTGTAATTAGTTGTTGGTTTCTTTTTGCCTTCTTTATCCTTCTCCTTCTTCTATATATACTTGAATTACTTGTTGTATTCAAGGGTGGATATTTTTCAGATGAAAAACAGAAGTAAGAAGAAAAGACTTTGAACTTTTTGTAACAGAAGGAAATATTAATACAATATTTAGACTTTGTGCTGAATACCTGTGTTATACATCAGAGCTTTCTTATGTTAGATCTGTATGTTTGTTCTGTTGAATCTACTTCTACTTTATTGTCATTTATTCATCAGTATTGCTTTGTTCATCTATGTGAGTAAGTTCGGCTCTGTTTACTACCAGCCCAAAACATAGACCCTCTGACCTTTCTGCTTTGGAATTCATTTCTTTTCTCCCTTTAGATATTTCCTATCTCCCTGCCTCGCTTCTTCCCCTTTCTTCTTATAGTTGGAAGCACCTCTATTGGGATGATATCTCAACCCCTGAAGGCAGAATATTGTGAGACTTGCACAGATTCCTGCTGGTAGAATAGCAATAAACCAGTTTTTCTTTGCTGACTCAAAGAGGGGCTATGCCCCACACACTGTTGGCTCATCTATCCATAGATCTGTCCACCCGACAGATTTTCAGACCAACAATAAGTACACGTCTTAGTTTAAGAATGCATGAATTTTTTATTGGATGAGCATGATGCACATTAAGATGGATGTGCAATATATTTGGAGTTTCATTGAGGTTGAACATGGAAAAGGAGAGCATGAAGATGAAAGTGCATGTGTGAAAAGATTTCTATTGTAAGAGAAGAGTCGAAGTACACAGATGGTGCTATATTGAAAGATATAAAGAGAATAGTAGAATGGTGTATCGAGAACATGACCCATGGTTCTCAAGAAAATTCCACAGTTTGTAGATATTTTTGGTTGATATATGAACAAAAAATTGCTAACTACGAGGATTGTACGACAGTCATAAGTTCTAGTGATGTGCACTCGTTTTGTAACTTAAATGCTACTTCATGGGCCATGTGGACAAAAAAGTTGGCGTGTTTTTGTGCATCTTGTATCGAAATTGTCACGACTAAATGTGATTCACAAGAATGGGTGGATCGACGGATTTATAGGCCTCTAAATTTGTTTCCCAGATTATCAACCTCCACAGGTATTATGACTTGTTTTTCCCATATGAAGTTGCAACGTCCAAGGAATTTAAAGACATTTTGATTTTGGTGTGACAAGGTAAATGGTTATTTTTAATTCTTGTATTGAGTTATGTCCATTGATATTAATATGTAATTTAAATTTGAGTTGAAACCTCTATTTTTGTAGGACATATGTTTCCAGTTATTGTGATCAGAAGACAATGAAGAAGGAACATACAATTTCTTATGTCGTTGCATCAAGGAAAGAATGAAGTTGCATTCTCTTGTTATAGATGGCAAAGATATTGAGTACCCTACAAGGTCAATGGTAGTTACTACAACTTGGCTTCGATGACATCCATTAAAAAATTCCTCTGTTTGGGTGTTTGAAGACTTTGAGACGTATATGAGAAAATACTCTTATATTCGCATCTACTTATAGCGACAAATATTCAGATATATAGATATCGAGGAAGGCCTAATAACAAGATTCTTTGAAAGGTTTGAGAGTCTGATCATGAAGCAATCATGTCCATTATTTAGAATATATATGATCTTGAAGGTTAATTGGAATGAATTTACATGCTCGAGTCTGGTATATATTTCTTTGAAGTTTTTAAATTTGTTTACTAGATTCAAGTTCATATATTTTATTTAATTTGAGTACTTTGTATATATCTAGTATGGGTTTGATTTAACATAAATTACTTTGACTAACACTTTTATGCAGATAAAATTGGTGTCATAAAAGCTTAGATACCTTCACGTGGTTGGCACTATTAGTAGATCCAATCCTGATGGTTCATTGGAATGAATTTACATGCCAGAGTTTGGTATATATTTCTTTGAAGTTTTTAAATTTGTATACTAGATTCAAGTTCATATATTTTATTTAATTTTTGTATTTTGTATATATCTAGTATGGGTTTGATTTAACTTAAATTACTTTGACTAACACTTTTATACAGGTAAACTTGGTGCCATAAAAGCTTAGATACATTCACGTGGTTGGCACTGTTAGTAGATACAATCTTGATGGTTCATTAGAATGAATTTATATGTTAGAGTCTGGTATATATTTCTTTGAAGTTTTTAAATTTGTATACTAGATTCAAGTTCATATATTTTATTTAATTTGTGTATTTTGTATATATCTAGTATGGTTTTGATTCAACTTAAATTACTTTGACTAACACTTTTATGCAGGTTAAAATAGTGGCAGAAAAGCTTAGATACCTTCATGTGGTTGGCATTATTAGTAGATCCAATCCTGATATGTTCATTGGAATGAATTTACATGCTTGAAGTCTGGTTCATATATTTCTTTGAAGTTTTTAAATTTGTACATACTAGATTCAAGTTCATATATTTTATTAAATTTGTGTATTTTGTATATATCAAGTATGGTTTTAGTTCAACTTAAATTACTTTGAATAACACTTTTATGCAAGTTAGTGGTGCCATAAAATCTTCTACCTTCACGTGGTTGGCACTGTTAGTAGAGAATTTTGTATTCTCAAAGATAAGAGAAGATTTCATTATTTTCCAAGAAAAGAGAAGAAACTAACAACTATTTATGTACCTATGAAGGGGGTTCTTGACTCTAGATTGGGTGGTCTGACTCTGAACTAGGCCTACTTGGAGCCCGCCACAAGCAGTCGAAGGCGTATACCCCCTAACCGGACGCGATGGCGGTGGCAATTCACTCCCACAACATCATGGGGCATGAATTCTCACTACTCGATCTGTTCATTACCTAGGACTACCTATAAAAGGTAGTTGCAAAAAATTATGCCACAAAGGATCAAGGAATGCCACAGTCCCACAAGCGTCTATTTGCAAAATAATGGATTGGACAGCCTTACACTGGCTCAAACTACACTATTTGGCACATTTGCAAATAATAGGGCAATGAGAGCACCGATTGGAGATGGAAAAAACTGAGATAGACTATTATAGAGGGTCCCTACACTGAGGTGTAGGATCTAATGAGACATATCTAGGTGTCACGGAGACCGAGTAATCACAGGTCGAAGTTATACGATTTTTTGGTCTCAAGGCTCTTAAGGGACTACCCCAAACAAAGTAGTCCCAGAAGCAATGACATTATCCCGCACCAAAATGAAACCTCCCCTAGTGTTTACCTAGCCACTCAAATGTGTTGGCACAGTTGGTTTGGTTCCACGAACCACTGTTTGCAAAATATAGAATTTGACAACCTTACACTGGCTCAAACTGCACTATTTGGTGTGTTTGCAAACAATAGGGCAGCAAGAGCACCGATTGGAGATGGAAAAATCTAAGATAGGATATTGTAGAGGGTCCCTACTAGAGGTGTAGGATCTAACGAAACATCTCTAGGTGCCATGGAGATCGAGTAATCACCCGTCGAAGTTATACAGTTTTTTGGTCTCAGGGCTCTTAAGGGACTACACCTGAACAAAGTAGCCCGGAAGCAACAACATTGTCCTACACCAAAACACCACCTCCCATAGCATTTACCTAGCCACCTAGATGTTAGGCACAATCAGTTTGGTGCCATGACCCACTGTTTACAAAATATAGCATTTGACAACCTTACATTGGCTCAAACTGCACTATTTGGTGTGTTTACAAACAATAGGGCAACGAGAGCACCAATTTGAGATGGAAAAAACCAAGATAGGATATTGTAGAGGGTCCCTATACAAAGGTGTAGGATCTTAAAAAGAAATCTCTAGGTAGTGCCACTAAATTACCCGCTAAGTAATCACCCTCTGAAGTTATAAGTAAGCTTTCGGTCTTAGCAGCTCTTAAGGGAAGCCTATGCAACATGGAAGGAAGTAGCCAAATAAGCAATTAAAACTAAGTCAGGACAAGCCAACTCAAAGGGACACCTCCCCTAGCGGATTTAATTAGCCACCCCGTCAACTGTGTTGGCACAGTTGGATTAGTGAGTGACCCAAACCCGTTTGCAAAATATAGCATTTAAGTGAGCCTTACACTGGCTCAAATTCTTCTTACTATTTGGCATCAGCATTTACAAACAATAGGAAAGCGACCTGATCACAACCAATTGGAGATGGAAAAAACTTCCAAATAGAATATTGTAGAGGGTAGAACCTAGATAGAGGTCCATGTAGGATCTAACAATACATCTCTAGGTGTTCGACGGAGAAGTGAAATCACTCCATGTCGAAGTTATACGATTTTTTGGTCTCAAAAGTTTTATCTTAAGGGACTACACCCGAACGAAGTAGCCTGGAAGCAATGACATTGTCCTGCATGAAAAAAATGAACCTCCCCTAATATTTAATTAGCCACCTAATGTCATGTGGCACAGTCATTTTGGTGCCATGTAGGCACCGCTTGAAAATCGTAGCATTTGACTCAGGACCCAATACACTAAGTGATTAAAAGATCTGCACTATTTGGCAAGTTTTGCAAATAATAATGTCCGAGAGCACCAATTGGAGATGGAAAAAACAAGATAGTTATATTATAGAGGCTCTCCTACAAAAATCATAGGGAAGTGTGAGATAGATCTCAGAAATCTCTTCTGTCACTTCACGACCATTTACTAATGAGCAAGCAATTGTCAAATAGTTATAAATGATTTCTTGGTCTTCTTCCCAGGGCTCATATAAGGGAAAAGGGAAGAATGAAAGGAGGATCAAGAGTTAGAGATGACATTTGTCCAGTTCCTCTCAATGAAAGGCTGGGGGCTAGAGCTCTGGCCTAGCTTTCTGAGTTTTGTATTATCATTTCGCCTCTTATCTATTGCAGTTACTGTGCACAGTTTTAGAGTGCCATAATATGCTCTGTGGTAAAATTTGTCCATCTCACTAATATTTTCTCTGATAGCCTTTATTTCTACGACTGGAAAATGTATGTTTGCAAACAATTACTATCTTCACGAAGGTCAAGGAGTTTGGAGTAGTGTTCTTGTGTGATTTTCCTCTTAGAGTGGTGCATCTTGTGTCATCCTTTTCATTGCTCAGATGGATTTCTCTATTTCAGGTAGTGACGCTATGAGTTAAGTCCTGTGACTCGTCAGACGTTTTTTGCTCACTAAAGTTTTACGTCGAATTTTATTTTCTCTAAGGGGTTCATTGTCTCACATTGCAGAGAAGATCCGGCTTATTTAAAATCTAGAGGCCTCACCAAAGGGTGTATGTCCCACTAACCTAAGATTTCATATGACCCCCAACTGGTTGCATCTGCAAGGATAATCGTCAACAGGTTGGACCTGAGTAATCACTTGTCGAAGTTATACGTTATTTTGGTCTCAGGGCTCTTAAGGACAACACAACGAAGTAACCTGGAAGAAATGACATTGTTCCACATGGAAATAACACCTCCCCAGATAGTTTACCTAGCCACCCAGATGTTTTGGTGTAGTAGGTTTGGTGCCACATCCCACCATTTACAAAATACAACATTTGACAAACATTGGCTCTGAACTAACTATTTGGTAATTTGCAATCTAATAGGGTAGTGAGAGAACCGATTGGAGATGTTAAAAACCAATATAATGAATCTATGTAGAGGGTCCCTACATGGAAAGGTGTAGGATCCTGACGAGATGTATCTACCTATCCACGGAGAGAGTAATCACTTGTTGAAGTTATAACAGTTTTGGTCTCATGAGGACCTTAAGGGACATATCACCTATTGAAGTAGCCTTAGATGCATGACATAGTCCCCGCACCAGAAATGAAACCTCACCTAGCATTTATGCCTCTCAAATGTGTTAGCGTAGACGTCGGTAAGGTGCCACAATGTCCCGAGGCATGACTTCTCACTACTCGGCTCTGTTCATTTCAGGTTTACTGCCTATAAAAGGGAGTTTGCATGACCGAATGCCACAAAGGCTTAAGTGAATGCCATGAATCTAAATTCATTGGGATGTAATTAGAGGCCTTTCGCTCAATTTTTGGCTCAAACAATTCTTGGTATGGAACCGAGCGCCAAGTTGGATCGTCAAAAGTTTATGTGCAAACATGAATTGGGATGAATAGGGAAGTTATTCTAGCTCTAGTGGATCTGGTGGTCTGAAATGGGCCTCCCTAGAGCCCACCATAGCACTCAAAGGCATATACCCCCCCAACTAGGTGCATTGGCTATGGAAATTTTTTCTCATGACATCTCGAGGCATGACTTCTCACGACTCGAAGCGTTTATTGCCTAGAACTGCCTACAAAAGGAAGTTTGCAAGTAATTATGCCACAGAGGCTCAAGGAATGCCACAACCATGAATTCTTGGGTTTGATTAGAGGCCTTATTTAATTCAAGTTTTGGCTCAAATGGTTCTCGGTTTGGATGACCCAGTGCCAAGTTGTGATTGTCAGAAGTTTTCATTGAAAACATGAATTGAAATTAATAGGGAAGGGGTATTTTACTCCGGATCAGGTGGTCCAACTGAGAACCGGGCCTCCTTAAAGCCCACCATAACACCCAAAGGCATATACCCCCCCAACCGGATGCATTGCAGGTGGCAGTTCACTCCCACGATGTCCCAGGGCATGACTTCTCACTACTCGGCTCGCATCAATGAGATTGCAACAAGGTAAACACACTACCATGTAAATACTCTAATGATTGTTTGGTCTATTTTTAAAGCATATAAATACACAATAGAGTGTTAAGAATATTTTTTGCATATCTTGTGCCAACTAAACTACAATGTTTATGTATTTTTTAAACAAGTGAATTCAAATTAGGACCTTATTATTACACACATCAATAACACTTAATTTGGACTAATACTTAACAAATAATTTATAAGTACACTAAAAACATATAAAATGACTTATAATAAATCCCTCAAGACCATTTTTAATTGTGTAAATTTTGTCCCACTTTGGAGTGTGTCAACCACGTGCTTAAAATAAGAAAATTGATATAACTCCACAATTGAATCTCTTGAACAAAAAATGATCTTGCACCCAAGAACCTTCAAAATCATTATATAACATAACATCATATATCATAAGAATAACCTCTTAGTAGTTCATAACATGGTCCATATCTACAGTATTATGGAAAACCATAGTATATAACTCCACACTTGAATCTCTCGAACAAAAAATGATCACATGTTAGTAAGTTATCAAAATATAGCAATAGTAGTGAGTTATTAGTCCTCAAAATATAGCAATGAAAATCATAAGCAAATCATTCACATATTTTTCCCAATGAGTATCGCAAGTACATGCATGATATGGATAATGGTCACATAATCGAGGCCATCAAATAAAATAAAACATACAAGTAATATGGTTATGAAAACAAACATAGAAGTATATCACGTGCAATGAAATCAAATCAAACATAGAAGTAATATGGTTATGAAAACCAACATGGATATAATGTATCAAACTAAGTGTGCCATCTCTGAAAATATAAGAATAATGTATCAAACTAAGTGTGTCATGTCTATGATATAGAATAATGTATCAAACTAAGTATACATATAAGACCACACGTGGTCACATAAGACTGTATACATGGACTATGAAGAATCATGAACTAGGACCAGATGGCATATATATCTATACATGGTTCATATGAATCTAATCATGAAACATATTCCCTCTCTTGGCCTTGCTAGTAGAAGCATGTCCACGACCTGTGGATGTAGTGGAGGGAGATGCCACTACAGATTTCATCTGTGTGGTCCTAGGCATCTCTAAGCTGGCCTGCAACTTAGCCTGCACATTCATAAACATCAAGTTTTTAACACCCAAATTTTTAAAATACATTCAAAATTTAGAAACTTATAAATTTTTATGCATGTGAAATCTTACTGCAATCTCATAATCCCTATCAATTTTTCATTTACGCTCTGAAGGGTCAAAAGTAGACTCACGAGGTGTAAGATACATACAAATAAATAGTTCAAATTAAATATTTCATGTACAATTTGATATTGTAGATAAGTAGTAAGAAAAAATTCGTCCAAAATTTAACAAATTTGAAAAATTGTACCTAAGTTAGTGGATTTGCAGATGCTATGGCAACATCTACAATAGCTTTCATAGTTTACATATAGGGAGGATTCTATGTGGAGTCAAAAGTTGTAGAAAAAACATGCAAATCAACATTAATTGAAAACTGTCCAAGAGAATGGTGTTTAACATATGAGAAAATTTCTTCCTTAGAAACTTATATCCTTCAATAGGTGACAATGATATAAATCATATTGATTTGGTAGAGTTTTGGATATAAACGCAAGATGGCAAAAGGAATCCATTATTAAAATACAAATGTGGGTGTAAAGATAAAGGATATGTTTGTAAAAGAGGTTATGTTTGTCAATGTAACAACTAGGTGTATAAGTGAGATAGTTGTTTATGCCTAAGTAAGGCAATATTGTTGTACTAAGAGGTAAGAAATAAGATTTAGAATGTGTGGAGATCATGTAGGGATGTAATTTTATCCTCCTCTAAATTTATATGTTTTTGAGCCCTTTAAGGAGATAAGAATAAAGTTTATAGGGAGGCTAGTCAAAAAAGAGGGAGCTATTCGAGGGATTTGATGATGATATACGGAGGATCAAGATGTAATAGAGCCAATTAATGAAAGAGGAAGACATTTGTTTATGTTGCAGACAAAATTTTGTGTGAATTTTTTTAAATTATTATTTTTGAATGGATTGTATGTATGTTCCTCTGCTCATGCCGAAAAAGATGAGATACATGAGTATTAGGATGAGAAGTGGACTAGTAGCAATAAGTCCTAAAACAAAGAGTTATGTAAGATTGCAAGTGTATGACTGAACCAAGAGTATTAAAACCTTATGATAAAGTAGAGAATCTGTCTTAAGCATATTCAAGTAGTAATTCATTAAATATGTGGAATGCATTTGGTATGTAGAACTTGATTCTAGGCCTTACCAAGTTATATCCATTGTATACAAGAATGCAAATATAGAGAAACTTGATGAATAACAGATATAATATGAGATTGGGTGTATAGAATTACATAGGGAGTATTGGTGATAAAAATGAACCAAGTGACCCATGATATATTTAGAAGTATAGGTAAATTATCCCATACTGTCATCTCTTTTTTGTTTAGAGAGAAGAGGGTTAATAAAGAATGCATAGAACTAACAATGTTGGAAAAGTCAATTATGCATACAACCTAAGAAGCTAAAAGAGATCCTCAAAGGCAAGGGATGATGGAGAAAGCATTAGATATGTAGTTATCTAGAAACATGTAGTATAGAGGTAAGTGTCAATGATCATGATAAAAGGAGAGTTTGTATATCTAGGAGAGTGTTTACTTAACCCTTGCATAATAAGAGCTTAATGTTACAATCAAATTGTATTGGCTAGAGTTATGGAATTGCAAAATACTAGAGAATTACACAATTAGAAATAACGTATGAAGAGAAACTAACCTGTGTAAAATTCATGTGAGATGTGCTAATAGCCTCAGTGCCTAGTGCAGATGATGGTCATCCAGGCTTCTGCGTATAAAAGATAAACAAATTAATATGTACATATACACGTGAAACACTATACACGAACATTAATGTGTATTTAATAATAAACGTACAATCAAATGAAATTTTAAATGTAAGTAACTTGAAAATTACGTCTGTAACACGCCCAACTACAGTAGCTAGCATACCAGCTCTTGTTATTTAAAAAAAAAATTAGTTTTTACATGTATGTATGATGTAATCAAATACATATATATTAAAATCTTAAATAAAATAATCTTTTGTATCTATAATTGTAGACACCAAAATTGGGTCACACTCCCCTTGGTCCCTTTTTGAATAACCAACTTAAACATATTCACCTAACCATGACCCTTCTACCCCACATTAATATTAATTATATTATTTACAAGTAAATTAATACTCATCCTAACTTCATTCATTATTTAAGTACCTTAATTAATAATAAATTCCACCTCACCTAGACACCTCACCCCACCACCTCACCTAGATACCTCATCAAAAACCTATTTTTAGCATATTTCACCCCTTTATTAGGACTCAACATTCACTCACCATAACTAAATAAGACTTATTCCTACCTACCTTAATGAACTAAGAATTAGTGCAACCCTAAAATCACATGCCTATTCTCCCTCTAGCCACATTCCCACTCGTTAAAATGTAACATTCCGTTTTGATCCGCGAGAATAGACAAAGCTAGCCCAAAAGATTGCTAAGATTTGGCATTTTTAGTAAACCTAGGATTTCCCACCTTAACCAATGTCGGTCAACCTGAAACTAACGCCGGTCACCCTAAACCATCGTCAGTTACCATATATTCATTTTGCTAACCTTTTTTGAGAGGTTTGCCACATTCTTGAGTTTTGGAATGAAGGAGACCTACATAAAAGCAAGAACAGAAGCCCTTTCACACATCTAGAAAACCTTAGCTAGCACTAAGATGGATTCGAAGGTATTTTCATTCATGGTAGCATTCTGGGAAGCACTGCATCATAACACTAAGAACCATTCCATAGATCAACCATTATCATCATCCAACCATCAAATATACAAAAACCAGTAAGTGTATCTCTAACCTGCATCATTTCATACTTGTCTAGACTACAAAGTTTCTTCATCTCTGTTTATCGTATCTATTTGCATTTTTCATCCCACCCTTGTTACCTTCTTGTGAACCCCACCATTCCATCACCCAAAATCATTTAATCACCTATACTTGATTCATGAATATCTCTAAGTGCTCCCAACACCTCCACAGACCTAACCATTCCCTTTACCATCTTTGTTCAGTCTCAAACAAACCCCCAAAACCTAGTTTATTGGATTTTTACCATCCCACCTTAACCGTCATCGGTCACACCTCACCGATGTTGGTCTCTATATTTTGTAATCCTACCAATAACCTACATCCAGGTAAGCCAAGCTACCCATAACTTGACCCTGACCTGTTCCAACATCCTTACGCTTCCTACCCTACTTCCAGATCTGATCATAACCTAGCTTGTTATATTAGATTTACTTATTGTATTTGGATGAGATACAGCAAATCATATCAAATACAGTAGGACATAATTTATTTATGTCATTTCTTACATTAAGTTGTATTAAATAGTGGGTTGACTGCCACCAAGGAAGTACCACACTTCTTGGATTTAGCACACACTAGGCAACCCACTGACATATTATTGTTTAAATCTCTTTTGTGGTCTTGTCCTGTATTTAAGGTAGTTCCTCCTATCCAAAAGGAAGCTCACACAATCAACATTGGATCAAGAAGTCATAACGCACGCACAATCTCCAACAGAACATCACAATGAGGTATTCCTCCTTAGCCCGTCACATTATTTGTTTCGTCAAATCCATAAAGAAAACAATGAAACATATAGTTATTTACATTTGTACATTCAAATACCTATGAAAGACTCAGGATCATTTGCACCAGTTCTAAAACCATCTGCCATAATGTCATTGAGAAAAAAGAGATCCTGTGATCTAGAAAATGATGTCTCACCCATAATGCATACGACACCACATGATCTACAGTGGTGTGGTGCACTAGAACTCGCACCTCCACCAACATCACCATATGCTATCTAGTTACTATGTTAGGCTAGAGTGTTAGTGAGCTCCCTCAATGCATGTAGTGTGTCAATCTCCACAATCTCCTTCACTATAGGAGGGATAACTGAAGGTAGTGGGGGTTTTGGGGCATGGGGGATCCTAGGTTGACCAACACGTGCACCTGGTCTACTCTACGTAGAGCCACCTCCTCACCCATAGAAATTAGAAAAGTCAAATTAATTTGGGACCTCATTAAACAAATAATCTCAATACAATTTCTTCAAAAAATAAAGAGGAACCTCATTGTTGTTGCATGGTGATAATAAAAAACCATCCACCATCGGTCCCAAAAAAATTTCTTGATTCGGTCATCATGGCACCAATGGATTGGGAACCATTTGCAAGTAGTCGCGTGGGAGGCATTGGTTCTTGGGTCAAAAAATAATGTAAAAATGTGGTCTTTTGATTTTTTTTTATCTTTTACGGCCAGATGGGATAATTTATCTGCATACCAATGCCTACAATCAAATCTAAAGGTATTCCATCATGTCTATTTGGTTGGTTGCAGAGTCAAATTTTTCAATCAATGTTTATAGTGTGTTAGCTAAAGTCATACGGGATGGATTTGTGGCATGATTTTTTCTTATTTTTTGAATAAGGTTATTAATGACAATTGTATTTTGTTGGATTCTTCCAATGATATTACCTTATGTTCCTGCTAGTTTTTTGGGGACGGAAGGAGCCACAAGAGGTGGATAACTATTTAGAGGAGGGTTTTAAGGAATGTTTAGAGGGTTTTGAGGAATATTTGGATGGTTTGGAGGAATATTTAGACGGTTTGGAGGATTACCACCTTGCCAAGCAACTGAAAAAAAAAATTATATACATAAACAAAAAATTGAAGAACCCATGAAAATAAAAAAAACCTAAAATGCAAGAAATTTAATAAAAAATGAGCACCTACCTCTTCGTCTTGGAGGTATCATTGAAAATTTCATGATCAAGAAGTCCGAAGAGCAATTTTCAAGGGGTATTCAAAGCGTGAGTGCCAACAGTGGGGGATAAATCACAGTTTGCAGGGGAAAATGGGGGAAAATGGGGGGTCACAGGTCTATTATTTTTGTTGCCTATGTTACATATATGTAACAATTTGCAAACAACTATGCACAAAACATAGGAACAAATTCTGACAATTGGTAGAATGAATTATAATCTTCTAATTATAATGTTCCCTATTTATAGTCTTCGACGGCCTAGAGGATTTAAGGAGCTCACATGTGTGCATGTAATTTCCCCCTCTTTCTTATATCTCAAACATTACTTACATTGATAGACATTTTCAATTGGGAGTCTTGGTGGATGTTTTTTACACACCTTGAGGAAAATGGAAGATCAAGGTTTTGTTCAAGTGGTCATCGATGAATGTTGCCATTAGGATTGTTGTTAAGGGAAAACCGTTGATCGCATATGTGGATGAAATTGGCAACATAAGGAACCTTAAGCACAAAGTTTATGTATCAAACATATGTAGAGTTGGGGATTCAAACTTATGTAAGTTTCCCTTGGTTTTTTTTATCATTCAAATTATATTTATTCAATGACATACAAATACACCCCTTTTCTCTGTTATATCATTGAAAAAAATGGCATGTGATTTATATGTTCATAGTCATAAGAATTTTTTTTTGCACAATGATTTATTCTAATACTTTCCCCACCAATTTACTTATCCCTCAAATGCCTTCTTCATTGCACCTCTTCTAACTCCAATGTTTCACTCCCTCATGTTTTATTTTTGGAAAATCACCTTCAGCATTTCCATCCCACACCTCACGTGTGATTTCTAGTTTTAGTTGTGATGCTTAAGAAGTTTTGTCATAAATGATGTTTTTTTGGGTCAATAGTTTTATTAATTAAAAATGAGAAATTAATAATGAAAAAGGCATAACAAATAGGATAATGGTAATTCACCGATAATCGAAATAAATATTGAAGTGTTAATATTGCTTCCATGTATGGAGGAGACAAGAATTTTTTTTTACAAACATATCATTTAAAATTAGTTGCCTAAATAAATAAGGGTATTAGCTTCTTTAGCAGGTTGAAAATTGAATTGCATCTCCTCAAAAATATCCTATTTTAGACAACAATCAAATTAGCCATGAAATTTTTTCAAAACTTGTCAAGTACTGCTAGAGGCTTTCAACAAATAATAGGTTTAAGAATTCTACTCTTAAATGTTTCGCAATACAATAAAAGTATTAAAATCACATTCCATTTAAAATAAGATAAATTCCTTTTTACAATGCACAGAGTTTTTGATTGGCTTGCACAAGATAACCCATCTTGAAATATGACTATGACATATTTCTTATCAAAAAGTCCTCGTTTGTCAATTCAAAAACAAAATTCTAGAAAACAAAACAACCTAATTCTTAAAAATTAAGAGGTCGTCATTTTTCCTTTTATTAGTAGTAGGTTATAGTCCATTTTCCCTTGATCTTTCACAATTAAGTATGTTACATCCACCACACCAAATACTCACCCTATGATTGGCCAAAATGATGGTAAGCAAGCCCTATGTTGAATTTGGGTGCAAGGATCTATTCATTAATGAAAAATCAAACTTTTACAAGACTTTTATAATTCCTACTCATCGGTAAAATATGGTAAAAAGGGGTATTTAGAAAATATATAGGTTGAATTATTCTTTAGAAACCAGAAGGTATACAACTTGCAATCCATGTTGTCTATTCATAACCTTCTCTTATCACTTTGAAAAATATGGATGTTGTGTGATCAATATTTGTTTTAAGTTTATATCTCAGGTTAAATAAGTTGATTCTAGTTCTATAATATGACTAATCTCCATTAAAAAAATCAGTATGATCCATCCAGGAATTGAAAAATAAAGTTAGAAATGATAGCTACAGAAAAACAACATGCTTAAAAGAGATCAAGATATACAATTTTCTCTCTCAAGTTGAAAGAGATGATAACAGTCGAAAATGTCTCGTTGTGGGATCCAGGGGCCTTGTGAGTATGAGATTCCTATTACTATCATTATATGTATCATCAAGTACTGATTGATTTGGGTATTTAGATTCTTGAATTGGATGATTAGGTTCTTAAGTTGGGCATTGAGATTCTTGAATTTAGGCCTTGACAGGTCTATTGAAATTGGGTTTTCTATGGGACGACTTGATTATTTTCAACGTGGAGAAAATACATGGAACAAATTTTTAGTGATCATGAAACCCAATGAAATATTACAAATAGACTCATCTTTCATCTAAAATACATATCAAAATACCCTTTGTATTGAAGTAAAGATAATGAAGAAAACCCTTAATTTGATATGATAGTTTAATTTTCTCTAGGAATCCAAAATTTCCTAAAATGATTTAAAGAATTCCGAATACTGACAAAGCAACAATTTTTTAAAATTTATCCTCTTCCTCCAGTTATTGGCATCTCCAATTAATGTGGTTAATTTATATCTTATTTCTTCCAAACAACATTGGAAGAAATAAGCTACACCCTAAACATTAAAGGCCCCATATATCCTAAGTAGTAGAGCACCCAAGGTTGTTAAACATGGTCGTTGGAATGTCCAAGATTTGTTTCTTTGTTGTTTCATGTAAAATTACATGGTATTCGAAATAATAAGTGACACCATGAACCACAAAGAGGTTGTTATCTTGAGTTAAGAACTCATTCTATGAACCACAACAAGAGTGTTATCCTGAGCTAAGAAGGCACTCCACGAACCAAAAAGAGACTGGTAGTTGAGAGGTAGAGCACCTAAAAAAAATTAATTAATCATTTCCCTCACATGATTTGATGGGGATTTACATTTATAAGTAAACTGCAACATATTACAAGTATAGAAAATCTTTAACTAGAGACTTTACTCCACAAAAAATAGTCAAAAAAAATATCTCCAACAAGGTCACATAGACATTTTAAATGTTAAAATGCAAAATTCCACTTAGCCATCTAGCTTTACTCTCAAATTCCAACCAATTATCTCCCCTTGCACTTAGCCACTGAGGCGTAGCTTCTCTCCCCCGACACCATCTTGTCACCATAAATGGGGATCCCCCCACTAGCTCACAAAATCGGTTGGGGCTCGCTGGCTCCCCCAGAGCTACACACTCATGATGGGTGGAGTCTTCTGCTCCCACTAGATAAATTTCTACATAATGCCTTAGCCATTTCACCCACTCGTGGAATTACAAAAGACAACCAAGACGAGGGCTATGCTAGCTTTGGTTGGGAGGTGCCCGATAGTGGCCAAGACCTTCATGGATCTGGCTGGCTTAATGACCATGATCTGACCACAGCTGTTCAACTCTTTGCAACAACTGCTTAGTTTATTTTTAGCTATGATTATGTATTAGTTGTTTTGTCCTAGGCTTGGCCTAGTTTGGTCGTGGCTTTGGGACATGCTCTCATACCACCTGCTTTCTTGTTGAATTATCTTGTATCATTTTACTTGTTAATTTAATATAAAATCTTATTCATCAAAAAATTCCAACCAATTATAACTCCACTTTAACCATCTCAATACTCAAATCTGCCAAGGTGCTATGTCATATTACTTTGCATGTATTATTCCACCCTCCTCTTCATTGTGCAAAAGAAATAATAATTATAAATAATGGATCATTAAATTTGAAGAGGGTTTTAGACAACACGGTAAGTGTTCTAAAATTTCATTTAGAAGGATCATTACTGTTCTAGATGAAATAAACCTATTCAGCTACTTCTTTTCATTTTGTTTAATGCTAATGCATCTCTGGGTTCCTCTAGTTTGAAATATTCTACATATTCCAACTGTTTTAAATCCACTATCTCATAATTCTTAATTGTTCCATGACAACCAAAGAGCTTGTGTAATTGTTATGATGTTGAAATTTTAAATTTGAGTAAATAAAGACAATTTAGCTACAAATCATAGCCAACTGAAACTTTGTAAAGAAATGATGTTGCTCCTGTCAATTCACTTCAATGTGCTTCTATAATTGAATTGAACCTACAACTGATCATGACGAGTTTTTAATCCTTTTGAATAATTATAAGGAAGTTTAACAATTGTAAAAGATTATTTGAACCCCTTTGAGCCTATATGCAAGAATTGTAATTTTGTTAGTAAGTGTTTCATGTCATTTTATAACAAAATAACATATTGTTGGGGTTAATCACACCAGTTTTATAGATATATATCAGATCTAAGCATACAAGCAATAAATACGAAAATAACCAAGAAGAAAAAATACACAAGATTTAACGTGGTTCACCCAATGTGGGATACGTCCACTAAGAAACATATCCAATCTATCATTCAAAGCTTCATAAAGGATATACAATGAAGATCTGTAATCTTCCACACCTTCTTTGGATGTACAATACTTTCTTCCTCACAAGCTTCTCTTTTTCTCTCTCCAAGAATTCCTTCTTACAATTATGATCTCTATTTCAGTATCACCTTTCTAACCCTATCTTTTCAAGCTTATATAAGCATATACAAACTTAGGGAAACTTAGCTATGCAATTACAACCATTAGATCACCTTTTAATCAAATGTTAGATCTAATTCCTATGACTTAAATAAAACCAATCACACACAGGAAACTAATGTCAGTTAGCCTTAACCGATGCCTAGTTCATACTTGATTGATCCGATGTCAGTCCCCAGGTGACTAAAAACGGTCACCCGACCAACTGCCAGTTACTATGTATTCCAAGCAAGTTTGTAAAGCATGCTATTTGTGAAGCAATTAAGCTCCACAACTCAACAATCTCCCACTTGGAGATAAATTGTTGCACTTGTACCATACAAACTCCATTCTTGGATCTTTTCCTTGGCATGTTTCTTCCTCTTCAAGTCTCAAACTTGAAGACCAAAAAAAGTGGAGTGTAGCTCCAACTTCTCCCTTTTCAATGGCTTCGTTATCATATCCACATGGTTCTTATTTGAATGAATTTTCTCCAATTTCACCTGCCCATCCTCCAATACCTACCATATGAAGTGATATCTCAACTGAATGTGTTTCTTTCTTGAATGAAATGCTGAGTTATTTTCCAGATGAATCGCACTTTGACTATCACTGTACAATTTGCAATCCTCTTGCTCCTTTCCCAACTCTTCCATGAACCTTCTCATCCATATCATCTCTTTGCTAGCCTCTGTAGCTACAACATACTCATCCTCTGTAGTAGACAACGCCACAACCTTCTGTAATCTCAAAATCTAGGTAACTACTGTGCCACCTACTGTGAAAACATATCCAGTGGTGCTTCTTCTACTATCCAAATCTCTTGCCATATCTGAATCAACATAGCCACATAACGTAGTATCTAACCCTCCATAGCATAACTGCATGCCGGATGTCCCTCTCAAATATCTAAGAATCCATTGGATTTATTTCCAATGCTCTTTACCTGGATTGGTCATAAATCTACTCACAACTCCCACTACTTGTGTAATGTCTGGTCTGGTACAAACCATAACATACATAAGACTTCCAACTATTGAAGCATATGAAACTCGTGCCATGTACTCGACCTCCTCATGTGATAAAGGACAATTGATCTTTTCTCAATTTGAAGTGTCTAACCATAGGTGTACTTACAGGTTTTGAATTCTGCATATTAAACCTTTCCAACACCTTATTGATATAATGTTCTTGAGACAAATATAATTTCTTGTTCTTCCTATCTCTAATAATTTTCATGCCACAAATTTTCTTTGTAGCTCCTAAATCCTTCATTGAACATGTATGAGATTAAATTTTCTTTAAGCTCAACAATGTCCTGCATACTAGATCCTGCAATAATCATATCATCTACATATAGTAACAAAATAATATAGCTTCCATTTTCAAGTTTCTTGAAATAAACACAATGGTTAGATTCACATCTCATATAACCATGCTCATGTATAAAACTATAAAACCTCATATACCATTGCCTTGGGACTTGTTTGAGCCCATACAAGCTCTTTTTCAACCCACACACAAGTTTCTCCTTACCCTTGACTTCATACACAAACGAATGTTGCATATATATATATATATATATCTCTTCCTCCAAATCACCATGAAGGAAATCCATCTTAACATCAAGTTTCTCTAAGTGAAAATATTCTACTGTAACTAAACTCAAAATAGTATGTATGGAAGTCATTTTTACTACAGGAGAAAAAATCTCACCAAAGTCAATACCTACTTTTCTGTGCAAATCCTTTTACCACAAGCCTTGCCTTATATCTTTTCTATCCACCCTCTTCTTCCTTGATCCTGTAAACCCATTTGTTCTGCAATGTTCTTTTACCTACTGAAAACTTAACCAAATCCCATGTCTGGTTCTGTTCCAAGGAGTCCATCTCCTCATCCATGTCATGCTCCCACTGTTTATGGGTTTCATCCTGCATTGATTCTTCAAAAACTTTCTAGTTCACCACTATTAGTCAATAATAAATAATATAAATAAGGTGTAAATATTTCTTGGAGGTCTATTTACCCTTTGTGACCTTCTCACTGAGATTTGGGGTGCATAAGGCTCAATCTGTACATCATGTACATTAGTATCCACCTCTGACAGTGATCTGACACTGGTCACCTCATGCCGATGTTAGTTCTATGCAATCGATTCTGCTGAGTTCAAGTGACCGACACCGGTCTTGAGGATGCCGACACCGGTTACCCCCATCAACAACTGATACGTATAGATGACTATTTTAAATACGAGAATGCATTTTTTTCCACAAAATATTCCATCGATTCATATTTGGGTATCAAAATCTAATCCTTGTACATTCTCTTTTCATTCCATTCAATTTCACGAATCCTAACAATCTTAGAATCTTCTAAATCCCAAAAATGGAATCTGAAATCACCAGAGCCATAACCAATAAAAGTGCATCTCTTGGATTTAGCATCCAACTTTTTTCTATTTTCTTTATCAACATGCACAAAAGCTTCTAAACCAAATAATCTAAGAAAAGAAAGATCTACCTCTTTTCCAGTCCAAGCTTCTTCTGGTATTCCACCATCTAGTGACACTTGAAGGCCCACGGTTAATTAAATAAACCACCATGTCTATTGTTTCTACCCAAAATTGTAAGGGAAATCCAACATGTATCCTCACACTTCTTGCATGTTCCATGATTATCATGTTCATTCTTTCAGCAACACCATTCTTCCTATGGTGTTCTAGGAACCGTTCTTTCTCTGCATATTCCATTCACTAAACAATAATCATTGAAATCTTTACTGTAGTACTCACCACCATTGTCAGATCTAAGGCATTTTAACTTTAAATTTGATTCATTTTTCACAAGGGGTTTTCATCTTTTAAAAGTCTCAAAAACATCAGATTTACGTTTAATACAATAAACCCATACCTTTCTTGTGGCATCATCAATGAAAGTCACTTAATATTGGGATCCTCCATGAGAAGCTACCTGGGCTGGTCCCCACACATCTGAGTGCACAAGCTTCAATTTTTTTCTCCTTTGTTGCCCAAAATTTGAGAAATATCTCACTCTCTTTTTTCTGTACAAATATACAATGCTCACAGAAATCAATATCTACATATTTCAAATCAAATAACTTACCCTTAGCCTTTAAGATCTGCATTCCTTTTTTGACTCATATGGCCTAGCCGATTATGCCACTTGCTTGCATCTGAATCTGAAGTAGATAGCACCGAAAAGGAATCAGTAATACAAGTAGACAAATACAATGTTCCTACCTTCTTTCCTTTTTGCTACAACAAGATATCCCTTGGTAACTTTCCAAGAGTTCGGTTGTGAATGTAACCATGTAACCAAATTCACCTAGTTATCCTACAGAAATTAGATTTCTCCTGAAGCTTGGCACATGCCTCACATATTTCAATATTCATGTATTTCCATTCTACAATTTTAGATGAACTTATCCTTTACCAATAATATATCATGGTTCATCATCTCCTAAATAAACATGCCCAAAATCACCCTGGACATAATTTCTGAAATAACCCTTATTAGGGGTAGCATGGAAAGAAGCTCCTGAATCTAAAACCCATGATTCAATTTTATTATCCAAGGAGAGAATAAGGGCATCTTGCATTACCTCTATAGATGCAATATTTTCCTCTTTACCTTTGTCTGGTACATTCTCTTTGTTTTCCTTGAACCAATAATCCTTCTTTGCATGTCCTTTCTTTCCACAATTCCAGCAGGTTATTCCTTTACCTCTGGATTTAGATCTATCATTCTTAGACTTTGATTTCCCATTATTCTTATTCTTGGATCTCTCCTTCTTCCTTCCTCTACTTTCTATATTCAAAGCATTTCCAGATGATGACTCTCCTGTACTTTTCCTGCGTATTTCTTCATTCAGGATTATACTAACCACATCATCAAACTTCAAAATATTAGTAGTAGATGTCTGTATTACTAATAACCATAACCAAGTTATCCCAACTATCGGGAAAAGAGACATAAGAATAAAAGTGTTTTTACTTCATCATCAAATGGAATATTAACTAATTTTAATTGATTTACAATAGAATCGGAAATCATTCAAATGGTTTGATATAAATCCACCTTCTTGCATTTTAGAATTAAATAATTTCTTCATCAAATAAAATTTATTGGAAGCACTTGGTTTTTCATATAAATTAGCTAAATATTTCATCAAATCTATCGTGATTTCTGCTTTGGTAATATTCAAAGACACAGATGCTGCCATGCTCAATTTTATAGATCTTATAGCCTTTCTATCAAGAATTTTGCATTCCTCATCAATCATCTTTGTAGGCCTTTCCTTCTCATACAACGGTAAGTATAGATATTTCTGATACTAATAGTCTTTCACCTACATATTCCATAATTGATAATTATAGTCGTGAAATTTCTCAACTCTGTATTTTCCATCTTCTGCCATCGTTGTAGCTCCCACTCAATCAGAAATCCCTTTGTGAGTAAATCTGTCAACACATAAAACCCTCAAACAAAAAATATCTGATACTAGTTGTTGGGGTTAATCACACCATTTTTACAGATATATATCAAGATCTAAGCATACAAACAATAAATACGGAAATAAACAAGAAGAAATAATACACAAGATATAATGTGGTTCACCCAATGTGGGCTACATCCACCAAGAAACAACCAATCTATTATTCAAATATTCAGAGGATATACAATGAAGATCTACAATCTTCCACACCTTTTTTGGATGTACAATACTTTCTTCTTCACAAGCTTCTCTTTCTCTCTCTCCAAGAATTCCTTCTTACAATAATCTCTATTATTTTGTTTCTAACCCTAGTTTTCTAACCTTATATAAGCATATAAAAACTTAGGGAAACTTAGTTATACAATTACAACCATTAGATCAACTTTTAATCAAAGGTTAGATCTAATTCCCGTGACTTTAAATAAAAAATCATGCACAAATAACCTATGCTGGGTTACCCTAACCAATACACGGTTCCTACTTGTTTGACTGATGTCAATCCCCAAGTGACTAATGACAGTCACCTGATCGATGCACCGGTTACTGTGTATTCCAACAAGTTCGTAAAACATGCTATTTGTGAAGCAATTGAGCTCCACAACTCAACACATACTGCACCAAATATGAACAAGAATGTGCATATTCCTAATGGCGTCGGCTACTCATGCACAATACCTAGTAGATAAAGAGGCTATTATAAAACTGATATAAAAAATTTCATTAGAAATATGCACAACAGATAAAAATAACTTCATTAGAGAAATTATTACAATAACTCAAGATGAAGGTATGTTACCTCTTTTCAATGTATAATTTTCCAAATATGGTTCCTTAAACATTAATATTTAAATACATATTATTATTGACACTCACTGTATTTTCTGAAAAGAATTACAACTCAGTTTCTTTCACAAGAAAGAAGCCACACCTCCTTAATCCAAACCACACCAGCTTCATAATTATAAGGAAAATAATTTTTTTTACTCTTACAAGTAACCAGAAAAAAGACATTGTCATTATGGTTGTTTCAAAAAAAGAAAACACGCGTACATATTTTTGAAGTCGTTATACTTATAAAGCTCATATTCTATAGTGAATGATTCCAATTATAATATTTTTTAATATAATGAAAATCAATATACTTGCAATTTTTTTGTTCCTAAAGTTGTTATGCTTGCAAAACTCATATTCTACAGTGAATGATTCCAATTATACATTAAATTGCTAACTAACTTAGACATAAATAGATCTCGGAGCAATCAAATTGGGGATTTGTTGCTACTCCAAGGAAGGTGAGAGGTCTCTCCAACAATGACTACAAGATCACATTGGATCCCATCTACTAACCCCATTGAATATTTGAGGCAAATATTGAGCTTAGCTATTAATCATATTTATTATATGATATGCAAATCAAAGCATCGTGTAAAGTTTAAAGGTATGTGGTTAGTCCTTTTTATAGTTTTTCCTTTGAGGAAAACTAACATCTTAGTGCATGTGGGACTAAAAGCACAAAGTAGATTAAGGATTGCTAATCATGATTAAGGTTTTTTAATCACAGTTAGTGAATTAACAAGTGATTCGAATGTGAGGAGCCTTAATCAACCACTTAGGGTCAATTAGGAGGCTAGGATAATATTTTGAAGCATTCTGAGATGCTGTGGAAGGAAGTGGGGTGATTTTGAGTGGTTGGAAGAGGGGTTTGAGCCAATAATAAGGTATATTGACCAAAATAAGGGTAAAATATAGGCTTAATTAGCCAATAATCACTAAATGTTTGTTTGGAAGAGGATTTTGACTTACGATGTGTTGTAAAGTGGCATCCTGAATGTGAAAAGAGGTTAGGAAATCAACAATGCATTGTTAATTGACCAAAATAGTAAGAAACATTAGTTAATTAGTGGAAATCACTAATTATAATGGAAATGGTAAGAATGAGAGTGATTTGTGTGTTTTTAGCAATAATCTTGTAAAAGCAGAATTTAGGTGTCTACATTTGCTCCTGTTTGAGGTGAAGTAAGTAACTTCACTTCAAATATAGTAGACAAGCATAAACACATAAATTTTTGAAGAAAAAAATAGTAGAATGAAGGATGACCACTCGAGTGTTGATGGGGTGATAGAAGAAGTCAATTGACGATAAAAAATATGATTGAAACAGATAGAAGAAATATGATAGGAATAAACATGATTGTTCATTGCCCTAGGTGATTTGGAAGAAAAATTAATAGTGATAAGACATGAAAGTGGAGGATAAGAATAGCTCTTTACATCCAATCTTTAATAAGAAACTTTATTTCATCATGTTGCCCCTATGATCTACATCATCGACCTTTATTAAAATAAACAAAGGTGTAAAATAACATGAAAAACTATATTACTAACATTTGTTCATTGTTAAAAATACATAACTCCATACAACATACATAATGCAATGCAATACAAGAAAGTAAAATGATACTTAACTCCATGCAACATACATAATGCAATGAAATACAAGAAAGTAAACCAAACAACCTAACAAAGAAACAAGTATAATCATACATACTCAAACAAACAACATTCAAGACAGTTATACCAATGTTTTTGTTATCAAGATTCAGTTCCTGAATGTTCGTGTCGTAATGAAAAAGGCTAAAAATGGTGCCCCAAACAAGGATATATGTGAGGGAAATAACGAAGGGCATAAGTAGTCCAATGGAAAGCATTTGTACACTATGAAAAAATCTCTGGAAACTCACTATTGCATGGGAGTACCGACAATAGTAAGCAAGCCAACTTTGTTAATGGAGGTAGATCACAATGATCCGCAAGTCGTTTGAGACAAGAACAAGTAAGAACCTAAGCAAGATGATTTTGTAGGACAAATTTTGATGTTCGAGGATAATCCATTTGATACAGGCTTCAGCTGTGTGCATGCTGTTTACCAATTTTTGATTTTTTTGAATTTTTTGTAATTTTTGGATTTTTTAATGATTTTACCAATTTTTTGGGTTTTTTGAAATTTTTTATATTGTTTTAAATTTTTGAATTTTTAGGAAGAAGATATTATAGAAGAAATAATGAAGTCATGAGACATAGCCAAAAGTCACCGTAAGACAAAAAATGCCCCATGTAGTAGAAAAGGCCACTGGGAAGCAAAAATATGCCCCAGTGTAGCAAAAACGGGCACAAAATAATTATTTATTAAAAATAATCATCATGGTGAGAGAGAAGAATTTAGAAGAACCACAACAACTTTAGGGTGCCTTGGGGGTGAGAAACACATCACGGGGAGTAAAAATGGGTATATAAACCATCGTGGCAAGTTTATTTACCACACACACATACCTTTTTACTACTGATTGAGCTCTGACCTATGAGAGAGGATGACAAGGGTGCAGAACCAGAAACACCGTGTGGATCACGTGAGAGACTACATGAGACTTCCAGCGGATGGCCCATAGGTACATGCAATCAAAATCTTTACCTCTGTTAGTTTATAACATTTAAAATGTATTTATTTAGGAATTAAATAGGGTAGAAAACCTGCGCGAATGCGCCAGTGTGGCCCTTGGGGTGCACTTGTGCTCATGGGGTACGCTAGTGTGGATTATGCATAGGAACATTTGCGCTAGCACCTTAGAGTGTGTGCTCATGCACACAAGGTCGAAAGGCGTATATGCCTATGCACTTGTGCAAAGAAAAACACATTGGCACCATGAGAGGTGTGCTCATGCATGCAAGAGTGTTTAGGGGAAAATATGGCGGACGGGCATGCGGAATGGGGGTGCTAGTGCTGCCAGGACCCTGACACCGTAGGGGGTGCACTGACATTGTAGAAGTCATTTTAGAATGAATCTATAAGGAATGAGAGGTTTTCAGAAGAACCTAGATGATATAATAGAAGAATAACATGGTATAATAGAAGAATAAGATCATAATAAATGACCTGATCAACCCTATAGATGGATTTAGAGTGAGGTAGAGATGTGGAGAGTGACATAGGATGGCTCTGGGCTTATGAGGTGACATTCAGGTGACATGAGCCCAAATTTTTCTTAGAGATCACACTGAGAGGTGATTGGCTCTATCACATGTGGCTCACATGCCACAGATTACTTTAGATCACATCCTGCTCATAACCTATAGCTGAGAGGTGGTGCTGTGAGAGTCACACATTTTGCCTTCCGATCGACAAGATGAGTGTTACTATTAGAGGATGTGTGGCAGATTCTGCGAGTTCCTATCCAGGATCAGTTGATTACCTACGACGACCACCAGGACCGTATTTGGCAGATGTGTAGCTGAGATGTTTGGAGTGATAGACATACCACTGTCGGGGTATGTCCATTGAATATTACCATGTGCATGGCTGATCAATCAGTGGCTGGGATAGGTTCCCGTATTTTTGTTAGCTCTTGTCAGTGGCATATTGCTGCTTGGCAAGACTAGTGCATGATTTCCTCTGGGCCTTATTAGTGTGATTCATGGCCTCCTCCAAGGAGAGGTTTACTACTAGGGACAATGCATTCTGGCTCATTTATATGTAGATTTACATTTGATAGCCTACCGCTGGTCAAAAGTACCGTGGGTCCTGCCACTTTGCTACAGATATGGGCTTGGGACCACATTGCGATTGGATGCCCTGTAGGAGCATTGAGAGCTCGGGTTCTGGGAGAGCCATCTATCATGGGCTGGGTTCTGGATGGAGATGATATTCACAGCCAAATGGGGAGATTTAGATTATTACAAATGTGATTTTGAAAAGCTACAACCCCACATGATTATATGGTAGACCATACAGGTTATGCCAGTGGCCTTCAGGATGGAGTTAAGTTGAGCACTACTATAGCAGATTATTTTATCCTTTGAGAGTAGGAGTCATATCATGGAGTGGTATAGAGTGGACATGGTCTAGTGGTAGTTTGGTATCATCCAGGGGATTCCTAGTGATGAGATGTGATACAAGCTGTAGATACAGAGAGACCTTTCCACATGGGGCCTCAGATTAGGCTAGGCTCGAGCTCGTACTAGCTTCTTATAGGTGGTTCCACAAGGTTTGGGTGTAGCTCGAGAACATATAGTGGATCCAGGGACAAACCCGGATTATACAGGGTGGTATGCGACAATGTTGCCTCGACATTTGACCATTCCACAAGAGGTATTAGATGTACAACAATGCACAGGGGTTACATGGCCCAGATCTTAGGGCACAAGAACAGGCACATGCAGGTCCACAGGTAGGGATAACAGGTAGGGGTGTTACCGATACAACAGGTGCTGGTTCAACAACAAGGATTTAGTGAAACATTCAGGTAGTGGTACAAGCCATAGGTATTCACACCATGGATGCCCCTTCGGGTTCCTATTACGGGAACCATTATGCAGGAACCTCCATCACCCCCTCACATGAGTCCACCACATGAGTCCACCAGGAGGTGGAGGAGATGGCGGAGGGTGGAGTGGATATGGAGGAAGATGTGCATAGGTTGGTGCGTAGGTGACTACCTTACAGCAACAACTACAACAAGTTATAGGCCTACAACTCTAGGCTACTGCAGAGAGAGACCAGATTAGCCATAGAGAGAGATATAAGTGATCGTACGAGAGGGATACTAACTCAATGACATAGTGAGATTAGTCCAGGACAAAGAGAGTAAAACTTATGACAGATCGAGATCAGGTGATCATAGAGAGGCTACAACTGCAAGTGGAGAGGGGACCAGGCTGTGGCAGATAGAGCCCAGTTGCGAATAGAGTTGAGATAGCCAGTGAGAGGGTAGAGCTGTGATACGATTCAATACGTAGGCACTGCGTTCAGGAGTACAATTTTTGATTGGGCAAAGTGACTTCCCTAGTAGCCATGAGGCTACATATTACAGGATGTAGTATCATGCGGCTGTCCCAAACGAGTAGAGAGTTCCTGAGTACAGTTAGATGAGCTGAGTAGCTATGTCATCGGTCTAGATTCGTAGAGATCCGTCATAGATCACTGCGATCCGTATAGGGTCCTTTAGAACAATAGGCTTCAGAGCAACATGGGTCAACAGAACATGGTGCAATGCCTTCTTCACACGTCTAGCACCTCAGATGACCCCACCTAGCGGAAGATCTGGACTAGGAAGTCCCGGAGAGGGTGAGAGTTCATGGTTTACTATCTTATTGATATATTAGATGTATATTTTTGGTGTACCACCCCGATATGGAGGCATTATTTTGTATGGATGTATATGTACTATTTTTTATCATGCCTCGTAATGAAGGCACATTTTTGTATATATGTACATTTTGTATTGTTTTTTACTATGCTTCATGATGAAGGCACAATTTTGTATAGATGTACGTTATGTATTATCCTGCCTCGTGATGAAGGTACATTTTTGATCCATGCCCATGATGGATTTTTGATATCTGATATGTATCAAGACACATTGATTTTGTACATGGACATTTGATATTACGATGGATGTATGATGACTGATGGATTACTGATGTATCACATTTTGTTTATGAGATATCATGCTTAAATTTTTATGTTTATGTTTTGTATCACATGTTTTTAGATTTATGAGATAACCTTAGTTGATGTCATGTTGCATGTTGATGAGACAATTTGAGTAAAACATGTTTTTATTTTTGATATTGGTGTGGGAGGGATAGATTTTGATCATGCACAACCTCTCTTTACCATTGATGATATTAGGTATTGATGATTAGCTTTAGCATACATGTGTGATGTATAAATGTGATGCTTTTATTGATATATGATGATAACTGATATGATGATGATAAAATGTACAAGTCAAACAAAAAGCAAAAATTAATAAAATCTAATCACAAGTTTAACACAAATATATATAAGTATAGCAAGATAAAATGAAATCAATGCAATGTACCACATATTAAAGTAATATCTAATGCTAATGAACCATCAAGTGAATCCAATTTAAATCACATAATATGAAAAAGAAATGCAATTAAAACCATACAAGCTAACAACTAAAAGTAAGCAAACTACTACTTTATTTTTGTGGGAAAATTTTGGGAAATGTTTTTCATTGTTTTGGGTATTATTTCGAGACAATTTTCTATTATTTTGGAGTTATCTACGAAACATATTTTGAATTTTTTTGATTTTTTTTCAAGGAACATATCTGTATGTTTTGAGATTTTTAAAAAATTTATACGAATGTTTTTTTATTTTTTCCAAGATATTTCTCAAGTGTAACGTGAAAGGATATGAAGAAACTTGGATGCCCTTAGCGTTAGATGGGATGTACAAGGGAAAAGAATGCCACATGCTATGTGTAAGAAGGCAATGATGCAAAGTTACCCCCAACGTGAGATGGGAATATTTAAAGTCAAACTCTCCGCATTCAAAGGTAGGATCAACTCAGATCAGAGGCAAAGAGGGACATGCTCATAAGGGATTTAGACGAATGTAAAGACCAACTTAATACAAAGTTATTGTAATCCTAGACCTGAAATGCTTCTGAACAACAAACACTCCCATGGTGCTAGAAATTGGTTTTCACTAAAGGACTTGTGCAAAGTGCCACTATTGTGTGGTTTTAACTATTGGACGCATATGTTTATTTATCTATTATCTTAGTTTCATATTTTTATATTTTTTTTTTCATTTCCTATGATATTTTTAAGGACCCCCACACCTAAGCATAGAAACACTTAAGATGCATTGCATTCATGGGTTCTCTGAAACTTTTGGCCATCTGAATAGGCCAAGCTTATAGGCACATAAAATGAACTTGGCAACCAAAACATATGGCCCTATCCAATTAAGTTCAAAATTTCCCTTCTTTTCTCTATCCTTCATGGTGTTGAATTGGTTTTTATTTTAGCACCAAGCCTCCTACCTCAAATTGACGAGGTATTAGTCTTTTATTATAGCTTTGCTGTACTCGATCTTGATACACTTTAAGGTGATTAAGGGCATGTAATTAGCCATATTCTCATCTAATAGCTCTAACTCTTCTAGTCGAGCTACTCTGTAGTCCTCTTCTAAGAACTTATTCACATGTTTGTAACAATAATTTTCCATGGTATGCCAATAGTAGCCTACTCTGATTATTTTCTTTGCCAATATGATCCCATTAGTATGAGCCCCGTAGATGCCTTTGTGCACCTCTTTGATTGCTAGGATAGATTTGTTTAAATTTAGATAATGCAACAAATTCTCATCATAGCCTCAGCGAAGAAGAGGGTGCCCCTAAGTAGGGTATAACGGGCTATACGATGGATGAGGTTTCATTTATCAGTATGGGAAATGTTAGTGGGAAAGGTTCCATTGTGGAGGTAATTAAAGATGTCATAGTACCACGGGGAAAAGGGACCAACAACTTCGCACACCAAATAAGACTGGCATGTCATATGCTAGTGTTTGTAGATGCTCCACAAAAAATGACATAACGTTGTTTGTAGGTGGAATAATTAACATGGATTCTACTATAGCCATAACATTTGTTGCTCTGTTCTGGGATCTTGGTATTTGTTTGAATGTTATTTTCTCAAAGAAATCCTTCAAATAATCGACCATTCTCTTATATGGAAGATGTTTCTCATCTTTTACTTTATATTAATTTGTCACCTATTTTATAATTAGCATGGAATCACCGGTTATATTTACTCATCTGATATCCCACTTAATTGCTAGCTTCATCCTTGTGATAAGGGAATCATACTCCATTATATTATTTGTGCATGGGAATCCAAGTTGAAATACCTGGGGGATCAAGTCTCATGTAGGAATGATGAACACAACTATGGAATCTAAACCATGAAAGGTAAAGGATCCATCAAAGTATAGCTGCCATATAACCGATTCCTCTAGGTACATTGTGGATCTATCTGAGAGTTCAAGACTCAAAGGTTCGGTACTTGGTAGCGGATTTTTAGCTAGTTGATCTGCTAGAACCCGTCCTTTCACTGACTTTTGATGTACATACTTAATGCCAAACTCGCTAAGTAAGATGATCCAATTAGTCATCTTTCATGCGAGTGGGATTTGACAATAAGTATTTTTAATGGATGTAACTTTGAAATAAGCTTGACCTTATTATTGAGAAAATAATGACATAGTTTCTGGAAGTAAAAAACTATGGCCAAGCAAGCCTTTTCGATCTATGGATAGTTAAGCTCGTAAACTATCAATGTTCTGCTTAAGTAGTACACATTTTTTTCTATCTTCTCCTCATCATACTAGACCAATAGTGCCTCAATTATAAAGTGTGTGGCAGAGATGTAGAGTAACAATGGTTCACCTACCATGGTTGGCATTAGAATTGGGGGTTTAGCCCCAAATAGATTTTGAGCAAAGAAAATGCTTATTGCTACTTTGGTCCCTAGTGAAAACTATTATCTTTCTTGAGAAGATGCATGAATGTATGACACTTGTTTGTAAGATGAGAAATGAACCTTCTGATGGCTTGGATTTTTCCTTGTAAGCTTCACAGTTGTCTAATATTGGTAGGAGGAGGTATTTCTATTATAATGACAACCTTTGTCAGATATACTTCTATTCCTCTCCTTGAGACAATGAATCCTAGTAGTTTTCCATATAACATGCTGAAGACACACTTCTTCAGATTTAGTCAGAAATTCTAGTCCCTTAAATGCTGAAAAATACGACGTAGAATCTCTAGGTGCTCTTCCTAAGTCCTAGACTTTACCAATATGTCATCTACGTAATCTTCCATGATGTCACTAATCATATAATGAAAAATAACCATCATTGCCTATTGATAGACCTAGCACTTGCATTCTTGAGGCTAAAGGGCATGACTTAATAACAGAATGTCCCACATGGGGTAGTAAAAGTTGTCTTGTGTTGGTCTTCCTCAACAATCTTTATTTGGTTATATCTTGAGAAAAAATCCATGATTGATAGCATCTCATAACCAACTGTTGAATCAACAATCATGTCGATGTTGGGAAAAGGAAAATCATCCTTAGGAAAAGATTTATTAATATCTTGAAAGTTCGTACACACTCTGATACCGACATGATTTTTCTTAACCAGGACCACACTAGAAATCACTCTGAGTAATCGATAGGCTTGATGAAGCCTACTTCTAATAACCTTTCTAGCTCTGCCTTAACCAAACAAGGGTGGCGTGAGGATCCATCTTCCAGATATTTTGTTTTATGGGCTTAGTATCTGAGTGTATAAAAATATTGTGCACTGCTAATGCAGGATCAAGTCTTGACATGTTTACTTGAGACCAAGTGAATATATCTGAAAATTCTCTCAAAATTCCTATAAATGTTTTTTTTCTTGAGCTGAGAGTGAAGCTCCCAACTTAACCATTCTAGGAAGCTCCTCTGTGCCGATTTTAACATCTATTGTCTCCTCCACCAATAACTTGGATTCATCTTCCATGTGCATAGGACCAGGAGGGAGATTGATATCCTCTTCTACCAAAGGTGGTTCAGGGAGATATTCATCTTTAGGTGGGTACACTATCTTGTCCATAGGTTTCTCTGTTTATTTTTCCACAAGTGCCTCAAAGATATTTTTGCTATAGGACTTGGAATTTTTCTTTCCACGAGGCTTTTCTGTAAGACTTTTTCCCTTGCTTACTTTTTTACTAAAGTGACCACACAACTCTACCTCCTCTACAAATTAAACACATGCGTTGAGTTGAATGGAGAATCCTTTCTTGTGGTCATTTTTGTGAACATTGTCACGAATACCAATGAACTCACCAATAGCCTCGTCATTTTGAAAGATGTCGATGGGTACGTGCTACTGTTGGTCACAATTCATGAGTGATGGGTAGATGAGTTTTAGTGTCTGATCTATAGGGGATAAGGTGGTGTTATGGTTAGGATAGACCACGTCAAAAAATAGGTTCGTGGAAGCAAGGTCTTTGTAAAGACTACACTAGGGAATCTACTTTGCAATTTCACCTTCACTAATAAACTATCTTCACATTCAAAAGAGGCGCCCTCGTCATCTGATGAAGTTAGATTCATACAGATGAATTCCAATACCAAGACTTACCCAATATATGATGAGGTATTGGAAGAGCTTCGAAGTAAAACTTATCCATTGCAGTTGTAGCCACAACCGTGTCCTTTATATCCAATAGTAAGCATTATTTGATTATGAATAACATATCTTTGGTGACTGGTAACATACAACCATTTCATCATCTTGAGGATAGAAATATAATATCTGTCGAGTATCCTTTCATCTTCTAGTAATCCACCTAGAACGTAAAATTGTCAAAGGGGCAGTTCTCCCTTGATCTTTGGAACTTTGTAACACAACCTACCGTATGCTTTGGCAGATAAGGGAATGTTGTGAACAAAAAGTGTTTGCTGCAGATCATGCTCTCCACAACCGCTTGGTCTAACCTTCATCTCCCACGCATTAAAAGGATTTTTTAAGGTGGAAGCAACTATTGTCATTAGTAGACAAGGTATCAGGGTCCACTCGTGAAGCAAGGGCTTTCGACGGAACATGAACAATGATCTCCGTAGAGGGACACTCGTAGAATGGTAGGAAAATAGCCTGATAATGCTTTGCAATGAGAAAATGGTTGGGGATCTCCTTGTATAGTAAGTGTATGTCCTTCATGTTGCATAATTTGAACACTGATGATACGTTGATGGTAGGACTTATATGACATGTGAATCCATGGGTGGCCGAGTAATATGTTGTAGGGGAGCTCCAAGTCTAAGACATGGAACTTCCTATCATGGTTTAGGGGACTAATTTCCAATGAGAAAGTGATCATTCCAACTAATTATCACTCTATTCATTTTCATACACCTTTATGATGATGACCTTTATCTCCAAATCAACTTCTATGTGCACCCTAGTTGCCAAACTAGCTTAAAGAGTACAAATATTTAAACCTGATCCGCCAGTCCACAATCACTCTCTTGACCTTCTTACAGCTTGATTATTACTTCAATTTGTAAGGGCATGTTATTGGAGGGATTTTCTACTAAGACGTCCGTCAGACTAAAGGTTACATGTTCTAAAGGAGCTAATTTGCACTACCATTTCTTGTAAATGTGTTGGGTCAATATCAACAGATACTCCTAATTCCTGTAAGGTTTTGTAAAGGATATCCTTATGGATGTTTGAAAGCTTTAGAAGGTCATAAGATTGAAATCTTAGTTGTGGTCTTCTCTAATTGATCTAACACATCATAGTGACTCTCTTGAGGAGGAGGGGGAAGGAGGTTTTGAGATAACAAGGTGAGCTTGTCGTGTTTCCATGATGCAATCTCTTGCTCTGATTTTGATCATGCTTGATATAGCTCAACAGGTGAATCAACACAACCTATTAAGGCATTAAAATGGTCTATGTCTTTGATACTGTAGTTGGTACTCTTATTTTGAGACGACTGTCCCTGATCCTAATTTTCCTTTCCTTCATGTTTGGGGAAAGGTTATTTGAAAATCCCCATATTTATGTTTGCAGATTTGGTAGGGGAGGTAGTAATCTATATTCTACATCGCCATTGTTAATCAATTCCTGAATGCAATGCTTTAATTTAAAACACTTGTTGGTTTTGTGACCTTTAACGCAGCGAAATATGCAAAAAAATAATTTTCCCTAAAACACGATCAGCTTAGGTGCATCATCCCCGTAGGGTTTTGATTCAGGGTATCAAACCATATTGATGACCTCTAATTGCTTTAATATTGATGATATCCTGAGTCAGACATAAAGGAGTGAATGCACGAAGTTTATACTCTGTAGGCCGGAGCTCCATTTGCAAGCTTCAAAGGAGTATGGTTTTAAACAACTTGTACTCATTTAGAGTCTACTAATTCCATCACTGACAACGTTTTTTTTCCTATTATGGGACAAGACTTTGTCTTGTTATTAGCTTTAGAATCATTATGTTCACATGAAAATGGCTTTAGCGCCCCTCTAGCTCACAACACTTTTTTTATTTGACTCCCTTTTTCAATTACCTCTTCAAACATGTTGCCACAATGCATTTGCAAGTGGAATGTGATGTCAGGGTGGAGGTTGGGAACAAATATACTTATCATACTATTTTTTCAGGTATGGAGCAAGGGAAGTAGCTAGCTAACCCTCTCCACCATTGTGGGAAAGCAACAAAGTTCTCGTTGTTTCATTATTTCACATTGCATAGATCTAGCATGGTGACATAACTCTCTATATTAAAAAAAAAGTGACGTAAAAAATGTTCCACTAGTTCGAACCATGTAGATATGGATCCCTTGGGGACGTGTAAAAACCACTCTAACGTTTATCCTTCTAAACTCTGTGGGAAGAGGCAAATAATATAGTCATCGCTATATGTAACCTCTTGACATGACATCTAAAAATATTTGATATGATCTCAGGGATTACCTTTTCCCTTGTATTTATCAAACTTCAGAAAAACAAAACCTTGTCATAGGAAAGGTACTTGTAACATGACTCTATCAAACGGATAAGGGCACAATTCATCAAACTGGTATTTCTTGTTGTTATTACCAGTTTTTCCATTCTAGCAATGCTAGAAGGGCATTCTTCATAGTGGACCACTCTTGATTGAGGAGTTGGATCTTGTGTCAGTGGTGTAGGCCTGTACGAAGGATTAAATCTAGGTGTATTCCCACCCCTATTCTCTGTGCAAGAAATTCCTCGTAAGGGTCTTTTTTGTGTCTCTCGTCAGAGGAGTATTTGTTGGGAACTTGTGAAATGAAGCTTTAGTTTTTACCTTTCGTATAGCTTGTTTCAAATACTTTTGGTTGTTCCTTATGTATATATTGAGGCCAAACTTACCAACTGGCGAGTGAGGGATTTTACTTGTTGTTCTAACATTACTTCTTCGAGTAGGTATTTCGTTATGATCTTCATTAGGAGGAGGTTGTGCATGATGAGAACATGTTCCTCGTGGTCTTCACAATGTACTCTAACAACAAGTATCCATGATAGTCTCTGTCATTTTCAAAAGGTACCTCCTCATTTTTTTGTCTTCTAGAAGTAGAGGCGTGATATGGGTTTAATAATTTCATCAACAGTACGACGAGGTCGGTCTACTTCTTCTTCTCCATGAACCATTCCATGCAAATGAGAGAATGAGTCTATTGTAGATGGTAATTTGGCACCTCTAATTCAACGACACGCAGAAGAACCTCATGTTATGTTTTGAAACAAGCAATCATCAATATGGGTGGGATGAATCTCTACATCCACACGAGGAGAATCCTCCTCTCCACCACTATGGTCAGTCATGACATTATCCTCTAAAATAGGGTTGTCACCTCCAAAGAGATTGGCTTCTAACTTTCATGACCCCATCTTGTAGTAGGTATACTTGAAACAAGTGGTACAACATGAAAGGTTTCCGCTAAGGTTTACTAAAAATGAACCCTAGGATTATTTTTACAGCGTAACGATGTTAATTCGTCACAAAAAAAGGTGACTATAGAATAGCCATGAATCCAATAGGTCAATATGAACCTAAGGATGCTAAATAATAAAAAATGATCTACCTTAGGAAGGTAATATATGACACGAGATTTATATGAAAATATAATGACATATAAAACTCAAATCCAGTCACAACAAAAGTTTACTCCTTGTGATTTTTTTCGAGATAGGTTTAAAATAAATAGTGACAACACAATATCATTTGTTAGGTCAATTTTGAAACAAACAAGACCTAAAATCTAAGTGAGTGTTGACGTGATCCTCTAACAAGGTATTCTAAAAACTAGTTTATAGACACTAACAAAGTCTAAGTCTTGTAAAATGGAAGATAATAATGTTAGCAACGTAACAATGCTATTTGAACATGTTAATCAAAATTTTACAGAAAACAAGATTTTATAATCAAAATGGCGTTATAGTGGTGTTAATAAAGTAACCTCAACACTCACTAAACTCAAGACAAGGCTAGGATGTAAAACTATGCCTAAGTATATCAAGGAATTACTATGCATGTGATTAATGTAACAATACAATATGGAGATTTAGGGCAAGTGTCACAATGAAAACAAGAAGTAAATATCACAATTGTATGGCTATAATGCGGGAAACGTAACAACTCAAAATAATTCAATGATAAGACAACCTAACTACAATGATAATAAGTCTCAATATGGGTTTGAGACAAAGGGCCTACTAAAACTTGATGACGTACCATTCACACTTTCAACACTGCAACCTAGTCATGCAAGTAGACTACAAAAGTGGTGGACATGATTATTTCTAGTGGTATCCATATATGTTTGTTCTTCTTTTGTCCCAAAATGAGCAACAAGAAAACAAGGGAGTAGACCAAGTGGTGATGAAAAATACTTGATGTAACTTTGGCAGAGTTTCGCCTTGTCTTAAGACAAATGAAAAACTAGGAAAAAGTAACACTAAATAGATTTCATGATGAAATGTCACGTAGTTTTAACTTTAAGAGATTATTTCCCTTGGTCGAAAATCAAGAGTTTGAATCCAACAAAGTTATCACTTTGTGAGAGATCTCAAGTATAATAGCTAAGACAAAATTGGCTCTAACCCAACAAGCTTCCTATTAGTTCTCTCACCTAGGTTGTCACAAACTACCTCTGCGAGCTTGATTTACCAAGAAAGTTTCACTAACTAATATTGGAGTATCTTGGCTTTACTTTACCCCATTCAATACAATGAGAAATGAATTGCATTCGATTGTATTTTCACCAGGGTTGTAACGGAGGTAACTTTGACTCTAAACTCTCAAGGCGTACTAATCAATTGGGTGGTATGGAGCACTTTCCCGTTTCGTTTTAAGGTTCCCTCTTGTGTGAACTACTTTGGGGTTCTTAGGAGCAATCCTCTTGTTATCTTAAGGCTTATGCCAAAGGAAGTTTCTCCTAGTTAAGTGGATGAGCTTTAGATCTTAACCAAACCGGTACATACAATGTTTTGCAAATTGGTGTATTTTCTTATCTTTTGGATTAAGAAATTTGGTTTAGACCATCGTTTGGTAACCTACATCACACATGTATGTTAGAATTTGGTTTGAAGACATTTCTCCTTTCTTTGGTTAGCATTAGGTCCTTCACACAAATGGTTAGTAGTTCAAAAAGATTTATAATATCATAGAAAGAGGATTAAATGTTGTTTTTGGTTCTCAAGATTGTCCAAGGATGCGAGAGAAGAGCATACACAATAAGTAACCCAACTAGATAGCAATAAAAAGCTTGTAAATAAATAAAATCCATAAAACTTTGTAAATCAAGGTTTATTCCCAATTAATCCAAGTGTTTTTTTAGTGAAAAGATAAGGTTGTTTTTGGTTCTCAAGATCACACTAGGTGCAAGAGAAGAGCATACACAAGCCTTAGCCTTAGTTATTTATCAAATGAAAATCTCTTAAAATAAAAGATCATATACATGCCAAAATGAAAGTTTATTTCCTTAAGCATAACAATGAATGATGATTTTTCTTACTTCCTTTAAATTAGGAAAATAAGGTTTAGATGTGCTTTTGATTCTCAAGATCACACAAAGTGTAAGAGAAGAGCATATAAAACCTTGTTCCGAACTCATACAAAACATTAAAAAAAATTACTCATCAAACCCTAAGCCAATTTTGTTACAAATCCTACTCTAAATCAGAAAATTGATAGCAACAACAACTAAAAACCCCTAGAAAATGATAGAAGCACTAAAAACCAGAAGTTGAAAATTTAAACTTTGAGCCAAATTTACCTCAAAGCGCCAGTGTGCCTCCTAGTGTAGTAGTGCATCCCATAGATCACGAGTGCATCCTTTGAAGCAGAAACACGTACAGTTATGCAGAAGTGCACCTCTATCAAAATCTCATAGTGGAATTGCTCAGGTGCGACCAATGAGGTGCCAATGCATACTTTAAAGCAATAACACAAATTACACAGAGAGGACTAAAAATATAATGATGCAAAAGCATGTCTAGTACGATGTAGGCACATCCAACATAGCGTAGGTGTGTCCAGTAAAGCACAGACATGACCTTTAGAGCGTAAGCACACCCCTTTGAGTGTAGATGGTCAAAATATGGATTTTGACAAGAAAAACTTGAAAAAGATCAAATCTTTGACGTCCTGTTGGAATTTTGATAGCACTTCACCTCCTTATATCTTGCAAATAACATCTACTACTAATCTAGTTTTAAATAACTATCAAAATGAAAATTGATCTAAAAAAATTTGAAATTTACTCTAAAAATCTTGAAACTAATCTAGAAAACTTGAAACTAATCTAGAAATCTTAAAAATAATCTAGAAAACTTAAAATTAATCTAGAAAGCTTAAAACTAAAACTAGAAAGCTTGAAATCTAAAAAATTTGAAATGAAGTTAAAAATATTAAGAATGAATGCAATGGGGTATGCCTCCTAGTGCATTAATGCGTCCCATAGAGCATGAATGCATCCTTTGAAGCAACAATGCATACAGTTATGCAGAAGCGTGCCTTTGTCAAAATCTCATAGTGGAATTGCTTAGGCGCGACCAGTGAGGCATTATCACATACTTTAAAGCAATAACACAAATTACAGATAGAGGAACAAAAATGTAATGATGCACATGCACGTCCAGTAAGGCGTAGAAACTTCCAATATAGCATAGGTACATCCAGTAAAACACATGCACAAGCTTTAGAGCATGGGCGCACCCCTTTGTGTGTAGGTGCACACCTTCTTGTAGGTGGTCAAAATATAGATTTTGACAAGAAAAACTTGAAAAATATCAAATCTTTGAATTCCTACTGGAATTTTTATTGCACTTCACCTCCTTATATCTTGCAAAGAACATCAAAATGCAACGTATACTACTAATCTAGTTTTAAATAACTATCAAAATGAAATTTTAGCTACAAAACTTTGAAACTTACTCTAAAAAGGTTGAAACTAATCTAGAAAACTTGAAACTAATCTAGAAAGCTTAAAACTACTCTAGAAAACTTAAAATTAATCTAGAAAGCTTTTTTTTTTTTTAATTATTGGTAAATAGTTTTGAAGGGACTATACCCTATTATAATAAGGGATCAATAGCCAAATAGAGCTATAGAGGGACAAAAAAAGAGGATCAAAATCCAGATAAAGCATTATGTTTAGCAGTAACAAAAAGATAGTTACTAGCAAAAAGCTAAACAGACAAAAACTGCAACAAGACAACAACAGAAAAAAATGAAAAGACCGAAATATAGCAGCGCCTAGAACGAAGCCCTCCAGCCCGAGGGAGATTATTTCTTGGAAGCTATGTCGATCTTGGATTTGATTGTTTGAAGCGAAGTGAACAGCGCCAAAGTGGTGATGTGCGTGGGGTCACTTGCATTCAACTTTGATATGGTTTGACTTCTCTCCTTTTCAATCCTCCAGATAGTTTTAGGGACCCTGCTAAGCATGGAAATGCTATGAACATGCTGTTCCAAGAAGTCACCAATGGCATTGAAGATAGCCATGTTATGATCGTGCCTGTCTTTGGCTCTCCCCAATCTGTTGTCTAAAGAGTTCAATTTCTTGTAGATGTCAGCAATCTGATCATTCCCATTATCAGTATCATCATCAACCTTTCTTTTACCCTTCTGTTTGGCCATGTGTTGTAGGTCCTTCTTTAACTTCATCATCTCATTTTCTAGAGAATCCAACCTATGAGGAATATTATTCCCCTCCTGTTGTAGGGTCGTATCCTAGCCAACATTACTAATATGCAACAAATTATGTGCAAATTCTAGCTCTTTGGTGCTTCTAAGAACCCAGGTAGAGTGAGGGATGTCAATTTTGGGAAGTTTTGGGTTCTTAGTCTTGGGTTTAGAAGAGGTGTTCAGGATGGAAGTGGGAGCAGTGAAGGTAGGGATGTGTGGATCGTTAGGAGAGAGCAGGAAGCCAGGGAACTTAGAGACACAGAGCTTATGAGGTAGAAAGATAAGGCCTTAGTAAAGAGGAATGACATGGGAGTGCTTCTGGAATTCTAAAATGGAGTGCTGAAGGGAATTTAGCAAGTTTTGCGGGCAGCAAACCACAAATTGTCTTCTAAAACTTAAACTAGAAAGATTAAAATCTAAAAACTTTGAAATGAAGTTAAAAATATTAAGGATGAATGCAATGGGGTATGATCCCACTGGGAGTACCAAATTGCGATATTGCTTTCTTGACATCAAGGGAAAAACCCAAGTACATTAGTTATTCTTGCATCATGCACCACATTTTCTAATTCAAAAAATCTTCAACCACTGCATATTACAGTGAAGGAAGGTACTGTTGTTGCACTATAGCCCTTGTTATATTAGGAACTTTTCATTTACTCATACTTGTAAAATTACAAACATGTGACTGGAAAAAAATTCAATGCTATACTTTATAATATGTAAATAAGCATAAAATATAAATTTGTGGACACTACTTATTTCATGGATGGTCTAAAATACCTCGCTCTTGTAAGGCATTTATATTGGTGTAAGTCATTTTCCACATCACGTGGCGAGTCATCTCACTCAGGTGAGGTCAAAGGTCTAGGTGTCACAGGGGTTATGATAGGGTCGTCATTAGATTCCTTACACGTCATTACCTGTCATTGCATCATATGTGAGTTACTTCCATTTATGGAATGTAAGTCCCCTTCTCCACTTAAGGAGATATGATTATAGGCACTGGGGGTTACAAACCATCCCAGAATTTGTACCCCTTACCTTTTTCAGATCTATGTGAGAGATGGATTGATATTTTCCCCTTTCGAATCCTTGCATGCACATTAAAGGTTGATGTTTGATCCTTCATGGAACCTCGTCATGCTGTCGGAGTGCAACTCATTTGATGTCCACGTTATCCCGCAGATCCTCGTGCTTCACGTTTTTGCATTCTTCTTCATGGTATAAGAGTGCTCATTTATGGTATCTGTACTACTCACCGTCTACTGTTGTCTTATTGTTCTCAGCTTTCTGTTCGAGATTTTCAAGTTTTGTGTACAAGCGTCATAGTGGAAATTCCACTTGTGCTCTACTTGTATTGATTCGGGTTTCAAATCTTATTCGTGGTTGTTGGTTCGTGTTTTCGAGTGTTCGTTCCAGGGTTTGCATGACTGTTCTGGAGGTTCTCAGGGTGCAGGCTTGAGGTTTCAGATCAGAGTGTTTAGTACCATTTTTTGGGTTTTTGAGGCTGGTTTTGGGCCCAACTCAGCCCCAGCTCGCTGAGGTGGAAACCGAGCTGGCTTTCCCAGCTTGCTCTCCCTTCTATGCTCATGTATCTGCAACCTTCTCAAGCTTTTTTTTTGTCTTTGACACTTTGCATTTACATTGGGTTTTACATCTAGTCTTTGGCCTGCATTCTTTGCATCTCTCTTGTAATGATCAAGCCCTACCACTGGTTCATGCCCTTACTGCCGCACCTTGCATTTTTCTGCGACCTATACTTCATGTTTAAATGGGGTCCATATGAATCCATCTCCTCCAACTCCTGCTTCCACCCTGCACATCTCTATGTTTGCCTCATGGTTGCTACCTTGGCTCGTGCTTTCGCTAGTCTTCTCGACTCTCGTGTCATGGTCTCTATGTTTGTGCTCGACCCATATCCATCCGTGCTCGCTGCTGCACTCGGCTCGTGCTTGGATTCCTTCGCCCCGAGATCCCTGTTCGACATCCACTTGGTACTCATCGTTCTGCGTTGTTGCCATCCGCTTGCCGTGCTCTGGGTCATCGCTGTTGCCTCTGGCTCATGCCCGAGTCCTCTGTTCGTCCTTCTGGTGCTAGTCTGCAAACAGCTTGAGACTTCCATTGATGTCTTTTGGAGGTGTTTATTTTCTTAACATGCATAGGTTGTTCCCCACAATGATCTCCATGCACTCATTATATTGGAATTAAGTTTTTCTAGGCCAATATACTTTCCAAAACATATTCATTAAATGTTTTGGACAACTAATTATCACATATTTATGGATGAACAAATGAATTGTTATTATTTATAATTATTGTATTTAGTTTGAAATTGTAGTTTAAATGTTTTAAATTTACACTAATATTATATTACAAGTGCATAATATGTCTAGGGTCTTGGGAAAAGTGAACAACTTTGGATTAACTAGATTTATAAATTTGTAAGCTTCTTTGTTTTACTTTGCAAATTAAGCTTAATTGTCGATCCATTTCATATTTAAGTCAGTGTGTTAACTCTTTATTGATATTATTTCTGACTTTGAATATTAAATATTGAGTTGTTGAAAACTATTGTTAGTTGTTCTGCTTGTAAGCTATTTCCTCCATTAGGTGTTTTAACATTGTGTTTTTGGGATTGATATTAACATCTTCAATTTAAAAGGATATCACAAATCTAAAGAGAGAGGTGGTTTGTCAACAATAAATTATACCAACTATAAATTATGTGATCAAAGTAGATGAATTGCTATGATCATGATCATTACTAATTTTTTGTTTTTGTAGCTGCCCACACATATTGACATCAATCCTATATTTTTACTTTCTACAAAATAAATCAATTGTATTTAATGGATGTTTATACTCAAAATTATTATAACTAATTTTATTCATTCTTGTACATGTTTCCATAAAATTTATACAAACTCATAGAAACATGTGTCATTCATGTACGAGAAAATCTTTTAGTGAATAATTGTTGTGATTTAAAAATTAAAAAAAATGATTTTTCCTCTTGAGATGTTAATGAAAATTAAATTGATACTTAAAAGTAAAAGCATAATTACCTCATTAGTTTCTATTAAAATTCTATGTATATTTTGTTCATGTACTTAAAATATTACAAAAAAATTAATATTAGAGAGATGCAATTCAAACAATACATAATACTAAAAAAATTAGTAATTCTCCATGTCTTCCATTAAAAAAAAACAATTGCGCATTTCCGATATGTTGCACTTGCAATTTAAAGTATACTTGTCACGGTTTCTCAACTCAATCTAACAAGTCTGCAAACACTATGTAGAGGATTAACTGCGGGAAATTGGAATAGTTCGAGGATAGTTACAACCAGGCCTGGAATTTCAAATTATCTGTGCCTGTCAAATCAAAATTTGTTGACGGCCGTAGCTCTTTCAGATGGCTGTAATTTCCAGTTTTATATATATATATATATAATCTATTCGTAGATATATAAATAGGTATTATGTTTTTATATAAAAAACTAAAAAAAATTATGGTTTTCAAAAATTTTAGCCTGTCATTGTCTACAGTTTCTAAAATTTATAGCCCTGTAAGATACGGTTAAAATCATAAAAAACGGGCTACAGCCTGTCAATTTCCAGGCCTTACAACTCAGATTCACGTATTGAAAGGCGGACCCTGCTGGAAAGTAGTTGGGAAAATATACTATTTTATGTACGTGTATGGGTATATTGTACAAAATATTACGACCGTCCGCATTTTCCATATGGAGAATAGACAACTCCTTGAACATGTGGTAGGGAATCTAATTGATGACAATTACAAAAAACATACGGAATTGATTTGGATTAGTTTGACGGACCTGTGCCAGCCATGTTACGATAAATTAGAGGACACCGACTAGATAAGGCGCTCCAATTACCTGTGTTATTTGAAAAAAAAATCCGAAACTCATTCTCACCATTCATCGAGCGAGCACTTGCAACATTCCTGAGTGATGTCTTCAGAACTTGCATTCCAAATATTATATTATCATCAACACTTAATACAATCTCCAAATTATATTCCCCACCGACTACTGTCATGTTCACAACCAACAAAGGAGCACCCAAACTTAAATGAGGATCTCTACACTTTTAGAAGATACATAACATCTTATCTATTTCCAAGTTTCAAACAAATCACAACAGCAAAAATAAGGCTCAAATATTCAACTGAACATTTCAATTAGTAATGAACTTAACTCAACAATCTATCAAACAAAAAGGCTTCACTTATATGCAGAGACAATTTAGGATTTGATTAAAAGCTAAATATTGCTACTCTATTATTTTGCAGAAAAGGTGAATCTGCAATTTTTTTTCAAAGTAGTTTTCGTACGGCTAGATGGGTGTTGGTCAGACATCTCACCCTTATTGCCACTGTATGAGGTTGTATGGTGGTCGGTGGTTTTACTAGCTAGCAGCTATCCAACTTAACTAAGATGGTTGTATATTATGGTTAGAAAGTTTGCCCCAAACATATTAGACAAATGCCCAACATCAAAGGTTGTTTGATGGTCATCACTTTCTTGTTGGATGGGTATTTTCTTGTCCATCTGCCAAGTCCCTCAGACTTCGGTTGTCTATCCTAGTTGGATGACCATCACAGTGTATTTGGTAATTCATCATTTTCTTGATGGACAGTTATTTTTTTACTTATACATTTGTCATATGCATGTTAGAAGCAGCCCTTCAGTCATCTAACCTAGTTGGATGGCCATCTCAATGTGGTTGGATGGTTTGACACAAACAAGTTAGACAGTTAGTGGTTTTTTCATCTGTTAGCACTTGGATGGGAAGCTTTGGCATGAGTCCTAAGACACGTACCTCAAATTTCACCACCAACCGTTTGTCACCATGTGTCCAGTATCGTGATCCCAAAACCTATATACCCATATGGGTTCATTTCTTCACTTTTTTCACCACATCCACCGCTCTAATCTCTCCAATTTTCTCTCGGACCAACGTGCACCTAGACTCTAGTACCTATTATTACTCCTGCCACTTCACTATTACAGTTTCAAAATATTTCTGACAATGGCTAGCACCACTGTCACTCCTACTACTCCCTCCAAATTCCAATACAAAAATCTCATGTTCCCTCATATCGCATCGCTCATAAAACTAAAAGACACACCGAAGGAGTGGATGTAAAAAACAGAATTCACGAGGCTTGTGAGAATGCCCCAATTTGAAATAGGATACTTTCATCCTTGATTACCTGCTGACTTTTTTACATCCAGAAAGATGCTCAGTTTTTCATTCCCCTGATGGATCATACATTATCTTTCACTGTGGCACCCACAAAAATCCATCAGTTAACTACATTACCTTTCCAAAATTATCCTCTCGTCATTACAAAGGAGGTCCATACTAATGAAGCCAAAAATAATTGGAGTCTTATTACAATCCTTACTAATGAAGCCAAAAATAATTGGAGTCTTATTACAATGTGCAGGTTGATGGTAAGTTCAATATTATTTTCAATTGTTTATTTTCCTAATTTTACTTTGACTACCAAGAAACTAACATTTCTTGTTTCTTGTTGCAGCTCTTATTAATCGTTCCAAAAGAGGCCTTGTTATACAAAGCATTGCAAACAATTTCTTTCATGCAATGATAACTCTATTTCAAGTGAGGATTGTGTTATAGGGTAGATCCGTACACATTTCTCTTTGGTAATTTTAGTATATATTGCGTACACTTATGGGGCAGCAATTCAATTGGTGCACATATTTTTCCAATCAAATAAAAACAGATGTCAACAATGCCCTTGCCAGTATGAATACATCTAATAAATTCAATATTTTTTTCTCTTCTACCAATTATCTACTTGCTTTCTATCAAGAAGCTTTCTACCAATTATAGAACAGACAAATTTTGAATGTAATTAATGACAAAATGATTGGTATCTCACTTGAAGAACAACGGGTAACAATTAATTTTCACATGTATATCAATTGCTTATTTTTGAAAGCAAAATGATTGGTATCTCACTTGAAGAACAACGGGTAACAATTAATTTTCACATTATATCAATTGCTTATTTTTGAAAGCAATACTAATAGTAATTTTATCTTTTGCAGAGAATAATTATGGCTACAATATATCATAAGGAATTTATTGCTCGAGGTAAAGCCCCTTCGATAGGCCTCTGTTAATTCTGATATGGATTCGGTGGAATCAACCCCTATACGATTTTCTCGTCAAAAAATACCTAGGGAATCAATAGCTCAACCGCTCATATCTTCTATGCCATCACACTCTCTATAGGTATAAACATTATTATTTACTCTTTATAATAATTAATTAAGCTAATAGTAAGCATTACAATATTTTAATATTTCTACATTTTTTATTTTCAGAAATTTTTGAATTTGTCGGTATAGATCAAACTCATTCTCAATGTCAAGATCAAGTCATCACATCTCCAAGAATGCAAGGTATTGAATAAGTAATAATATTTAGCATATTTTTGTTTACTTGTAAATATTTTATTGATTAGTTTTCTAATACATTGTAGTTTTCTTCTTGTAGTGAATAGACCCTCATCTCCAAGAATGCAAGGTATTGAATAAGTAATAATATTTAGCATATTTTGTTTACTTGTAAATATTTTATTGATTAGTTTTCTAATACATTGTAGTTTTCTTCTTGTAGTGAATAGACCCTCACTGCATATTAGAAAAAGGCCTCTTCAACGCATGTAGTTGAGTCTACAAACAATGTATTTAACAATCTCATGTTTTCAGAAGTACAAGTACAACCAATTACATATTTAACTGCTGTACAAGGGATTAAATTATCTCATGTTTTCAAGGTACCAAAGGAATTTAGACCTGGCTACTTCTCAACATAGCATAATAACTACTGTTACATAGCATCAAATGCAACTCATCCAAAATACCTATATGTTTATGAAACAGAGGCATATATGACATCCACTTTATACAGATTGAATTATTAAGCAGTTTCTCGTGGTTGAAATTTTGTTAACATAACAAATTACTTTCTGAAACTATGCTCCAAGAAATGAAAGAACTATCCACTAATTATTGCATTTCTGATTACATCTTATTAAGAAATGAAAGAGGCCCCTGAAGGCCTTTCAAAGATGATTGTCTCAAATTAGTTCCATGGATACATCAAAAAATATGGTACAGGAACTACAACCTAAGACGGGCAAAAAGAGCAGACACCCCAAAGATTGATTAGCAATTAGATGTCTTCTCTCTTAATTTATTAAACTTATCATCACATACCATGTGCGCTTAGGGATGCAAAGGTAGTTTAAGTATGCATATATATTGGAGAAAAAGGTAAAAAATCTGCCACAGTGATCACCTGTCAAAATTACTGAAATGAGAATCCCAGAAATACACATCCTATCATCATGCTAGAACAACTGCACAACTCAAAAGACAACCATTAGCCCAGTCAGCAAAAACCAACATAATATGACTCCTAGCATCTATATGATGATTGTAAACCACACATTGATGCCTCCAATTGATTTGTGATGAAATGTTTCTATTTTTATGATTATTACAAGGACTCTTGAAAGAATATGAAAAATCTACTCCTCAACACGTACAATTTAAATAATATCTCAAAACATAATTTCCTTCTTTTCCTAAAGCTCTTCATGAACTCAATTTTACACGCAAAATCATGATATTATGAGCATTGAAATAAATTATTAAGACTTATCTAATAGACTAATAATACATTTGTATTTATGTTCTGTAGGAAAAATATGAAAATTTAAAGAAGGAAGCAGTTGTATTTGATGCACATTTGAAGAATTCAAAAAAAATCTTGAATGCATTTATACAGTTGAAGGAAAAACTTGTGTTAAGAATTCAAAAAAAATCTTGAATGCATTTATACAGTTGAAGGAAAAACTTGTGTTATTAAATAAAAATAATAATACATTGAAAAGTATAATCAAGGAGCATAAGATGGATCCATAAATCTTACTAAAGGAAAATGCATATGTTCATCCATCACTTTTTTCATCAGGAGATGTTGCGAGGGAGAAGCAGAATATTCTTTAAAATATCAATACCGTAATGCAGGATTTGTAAAAGTCTAGAGTTATAGAAAAGAGCATTATATAGACTGAGAAAACTTTCACCTACTATGCAAGAAAAAGATCACGCTTCCCCTGCAACATAAAATTGAAAAAATTTAGTTTCCCCATGTGACAGGTGTGTTGTCACAATTCCAAAAATGGCATAGCAATTAAAAGATAGTGGCCAAGTAATAGTTTTCTTTTTTATTCTATGTGGCAGACATTAGGACAACTATCATTCATAATCATAGGCATTGTTGGTTGGATCTTTTGTCAAACCAAAATATGAGGTTCAACCACAGTACATGAGATTTAATCCCTCCTCAAAGACAGGTGAGGCTTGCCTGTTTATTGCTAATCTAAAACACAGTAAATAATATATACAATATTCACACTAATCTAACCATTGGGGGGTTGGGATGAAATCCCGAAATCCACATTCACACGATTCAAGGATATTGCTTTCGTAAGTGAAATAAGTTAGAAACTGTTACAGTGAAAGAAGTACAGTAGAAAGGAAATGGGAGAAACGTATTTTCTTTCGAGTAAAAGCAGAGCACGAAATAATCATACGAGTTTTAGATCACAGATATAGTGTTCAAGATAATTAGAAATACTGAGATTCTATGCAAAGAATAGCTTTGAGATCATGAACATAAGAACACTGTCTCAAATAAGATATATTTCACAACACAAAGTCTGTAAAACAGTATCAACTCCTATTCTTCTAAATGATTGAAAGAAAACACAAAGTTTTTCTTCTTTCCAATAGCCTCTTGATCCTCCAAAAATTCTCGACCTTTTAGAATGCACAAGCATCCCTTTTTTATAACGAAAGAAGCTAGAGTTTAAACAGAACAGATCCTGAAAAGTAGCATGCTAACTAGAGTTTCAGCTTTGCATGATTCTCACGCAGGAGATCAAGTCGAAGTCTGAATTAAAAAATATGATAAAATGGAAATAAAATATGTGTCATTCTAAAAATAGAAATGACATGAGACGCTGGAGCTCAATCCGAGTCATCATCTTTTGATTCTTCTCCTTTCTCTTCCTCCAGCTGAGACTGTTTGTTCCGGAACTCCTGGAACTTCCGAATAATGCCTTGCATTTCGTTTTCCTCAGGTGCAGTGGAAAGATCATTCCACATTTCGCAGGTCTCATGGATATCACTGGCACCGCCGGGAAGCTTTTTCAACCTCTTGCTGAGCTTTCTTAAGGCCTCCAACGTATGCTCAATTCTCACAAACTGACCAATGACTTCAAGGTCGAATCCATCTACAGGTTCATGCTGAATAATCTCTTGAACTTGTTTGAAGAGATCATCTGCTGATAGGGCACTTGATTTCCCAACCGACATCTTTGGACAAATCTTTAGCAATTCTTCCTCCAGATCACTTTTCCCATCGATCAATTTATCCCTTGATTCCCTCAACTTGGCTGCAGGCTTCGTTGAGAATCTTTACTCTGAATTTGATGCCCTTGATCAGCTGAAAGTGTTTATCTGTATGTGGAAGAATTGCTTCTTCTACCAAGAGATGTGCTGGGGATTTGCTTCAGCACTTGGAGAGCCTCACAAGTCAAATCAAGCTGTCCAAGTTCTTCAGTGAATTCCTCATCCATCTTCTCTCCTTCCTTCTGAATTTCTGCCAAGGACTGATGAACTTTCACCACGTCTTGAATTACTTCCTTCCCTTGTTGGAGCAACTTTTGGATCCATTCATCAACCACTCTTCCTTTTCTGGTAATCTTCTCAATCGTAGGCACCGATGAGAAATCGAATCCGGCAGAAGCAGAAGCAGATGGTATGGATTCCAGGGGTGTTGAGATTTTAATCAAAACCTCTGTCAACTGTTCCACCTTTTGCTTAAACTCATTTCTGCTGATCCTTTGTTTCTTTCAACTTCTGGTACAGCACGTCTATGGAATCCTTTGCATCTTGATGTGCGCTCCTTTTGCTGTCACTTTCCCTAGAGACACCTTGGTTACCTGGTAATCAGCAGCTGTTACATCATCTCTAGTTTTGTCAGCTGAGGGAGTGGTGATCTCTGCGAACTTATCTCCTGAAGCATCTACCAAAACTCTTGAAACTGTTTTGGGTTTCTTGGCTGATCTCGCAGTAGAAACCTTGAGTGAGCTAAAATCAAGGGGTGGTAGGGGTACAATCACCTTCCTCTTCCTGGGAGTTTGCTCAAGTAACCATTGTGGAGTATCAGAAGGAAACTGCCAATGTTGTAGTAACTGGTGTTCTACTCTCAAAAGGAGCAGATTCTACTATTGAAGGGGGAACAGCAGTCAACATGGTAGTAGGTGCAACAAAGAGAGGCACAGGTTGTGGCGAGCTGGTGATCACTTGGGTTCCAGCAGAGAGGGGAGAGAGCCCGGAGAAAATGCCTGGCCATGCTTGAAGAAGTGGATGGGGAATGAGGAGAGCTGAAGTAGTAGTTGAGGGGGAGGCACAGATTCAGTCTCCAAAGCCTTGACTGCCAGAGATAAGGTCTCTTCAGTCTGAACAATCAGCAAATGGTGGAAGTCAAGGGCTGACTTCCTTCCTTCTTCCAAATTAATTTCTCCTATTTCTGGTGGTGTTGGTGATTCTGGCACATCCACCGTTTGAGTTGGAGAGACAATTGAAGAGATTTGTCTTTCTTTCCTCTTCTTGGGAATCTTGATTTTTATAGACCCCCCAGTAGATTCCTTGTCCTTCTTCTTTTTGGGAGGGCCCCGCCTCTAGGAGCAGCCAATTTTGGAAACTTGTCATCTTTAAAATTCATGCCCCAAGAAGAGAGCCATTTCTTTGTACGAGCCAGAATTAGGGCTGACCTATCGGTGATAGAGGATTTCTCAGCTAGCCGACCAATCAATAGGCGGGGAAAACGTATCGATCTTCGTTAAGCCCATCATAGGACATATCTAACACACTTTCCTTGTCTGCTTGTACCATCTGGCAAATCAGAAATCTCTAGCATCTGAATCTCTTCAATAGTAAGCCTACTATTATCCTTTCTGCGTATCGCAACTTCGTCCCGCAGATCAATCCAGATGTCCTCAATATCAGGCCTGTGCAGATGTTGAGCTCCATAGGCCCGAAGCACTCCTCGGATGTCAAAACCATCCCGAGATTTCATATGCTTCTTTAATTTCTCCTGGAGTTCACATTCGACATTTTTAGCTTTTGCCGCTGTTGAGCAAGTATATCTCCCAATAGAAATTGGGAAGGATACTGCTGCCTTGTGCTTGCTCTGTTGGAACTTGTGGAAATCCAACAATTGTCTGACCAATTCCAACAAAATTAATCTATCCCCAGGATAGCGAGGCAGACGGAAAGGCTCTCCTGCATACATCACTATTCGAATGTATGTAAACTTCCTAAACTGTAGGAAGATACATCCCCATTTAGATACCTCGGCCCAAGCCTCATCGGAGACTCTTGTTTTTCTCAATCCCGAGTTCAGTCTGCAGATGTTCTCATAGAAAAAGGCATCATTTACCCTCCTAAAGTGATCCTTAGCACCCCTTCTTCGTTATTTGCGGAAAATGCTTGTAGATTGGGTTTGTGATCCTGCTGCCTTTTGTATCGAGCCCGGGATAGTTCCTCATCCCGGCTGCCGCATAGGCCACATACGAGAACATGTAGAATTTTCCCGTCGACAAGACCGTCGTCATTTGGGCATCAATCTCATCACTGATCAAGGTTCCCCAGTCAATCCCCTGCTTATTCTTCTTGATGGTGACCATGAACTGGTACATCCATCCGTGAAATAGATTTGACTCTGGTAAACCAAATACCCGGCTAAGAAGTGTGATGATATCATTTATCTCTTGTATAAAGTCACACCTAGGAATAGTCCTAGGAAATCGGGATACCGCTGGCTTAGCTTTAGCCAGGAACTTCTTGTTAACATCTCTTATACAATTCTCTTGGTTAGTGTCCCAGGTTTTCTGGGCTGACTTCATATTCAAATTCCCATATTCCTCGAAATTGGGTAATTTCAGGAGGTCATCAAGATAAATCCCATCTAGCTTGATCAATACTTCTCCTGCTGGGTTCCTAACGGAACGAGAAGCAGAGTCGTAGTTAGAGGCACAGGCCAGAATGAACTCTGGACATTGGGCCGATAGAGGAAAGCCTGCTGCCAAAGGTAAGCCACTGTTTGCTAAAGAGGTCATCCATTCAGTTTGACTGGGACTTTTCACCCTGTTCCAGAAATCGTCCATGTCAACATTACCGAATTCGGTATCCCGAATATCGTAATTATATTCAACATATGACGGGGATTCTGGTTTCTTAAACTTATATTTCATCCTGCTTGATTTCTCGGTCTTCTCTTGTGATGGACCGGGGTCTGTCATGAAGAATATTTGGAAGAAGAGAGGACTCGGAAAACTCCTGGAGATGCTGTGCACACTGAAACACCTAATTGACTGAATGCGTCGGAAGATAGAGGAGAACCCGACTCGCAGAAGAAGATGTCGAAAAACTTAGGAGGAACCCGACAGGCACTGCCTATGTCGGAACTCCTGGCGAAACCCGACACTTAGCTGTTCAATGGCGGAAACTTTTGAGATAACCCAGTACGTCCACTGTTGATGGCGGACACGGGAGAAAATCCGGCAGCTACTTTCGATGACGGAGCTTAGGAGATGCCCGATCCTGAGAGTTGAGTTCGGAATATTGATACACCCCGCCAAGTTTGATCTTTCAATGCACTTCGGATTTTTGAATCCTGCAAAACAGTTTTCAAAAACCGAGAAGCACAAAACAGAAGTACTTCCTTTGCAGTTTCTACATACACAACCTCTTTTCTTTTCTTGTGATTCAAATTTGATTCCATACATCATGCAATTAACTGGAATTTTGGAAGGAACAGCACCAATTGATAATCTTACAAGAAGAAAACAAACCCTAGAAAACCCCAAAACCCTTTCCAAAACGATTCACAGTAAATAAGGGGAAGAAAAACCCTCAACAACCAGGCAAGAAATTGGAAAGGAAAACGCAGTCGATCCAGAAAAATCAAGAATAAAGAAGGAACGAAAAATACCTTCCAATTCGAGACACGTTGAAAATCGAAAACGAATCGATCCAGTCGGGTAACGCGAGCTTGCGGGTTCTGGGAGCAGGCAGAGCACGCGTAAAAAATCCACTAATGTAAAAATATGAACGGTAAAAATGACATGGAAAAACCGCAGTATTTATAAGAAAATCCAATAATAAATACACTTCAGCGCGGCACGTGCCAACTCGCCGACCACTCGGCATGAATGCCACGTCAGCGTGTTGGAGGAGTCCGAAAACCCGACACGAAGAGATTTAGTGCATTTCGGATTTCGGGCTTCGGGAAACATGGAGCACCAAACATGTTTTGAATCATTAATGTTCCGATGCATTAAACTTCCGAAAATCCGATTACAAAGGACTGAGCGGAATTCGGGAATCGGGGAACATGGCGCATAAAACATGTTTTGAAACATGAATGTCCCGATGCGTTAAAGTTCCGAAAACCCGATTTACAAAGGATTTTCTCAATACTTGGCGGGTTTCGGGAATCGGAGAGCATGCCATATAAAACATGTTTTGTAACACGAATGTTCCGATGCCTTAAGCTTCCAAAAACCCGATTTACAAAGAGATTTTCTTAATACTTGGCGGGTTTTCGGGAATCGGAGAACATGCCATATAAAACATGTTTTGTAACACGAATGTTCCGATGCCTTAAGCTTCCAAAAACCTGATTTACAAAGGATTTTCTTAATACTTGGCGGGTTTCAGGAATCGGAGAACATGCCATATAAAACATGTTTTAACACAAGAATACGTTCCGATGCGTTGAGATTTCCGAAAACCCGATTTGCTCTTAAAAGAGGTCATAACTGCAAAAGTCACTTCAGAAAATTTTGTAGGGGTTATCCGATCGTTTTGTCGTTTACTCAAAACGGGGATAACAATTTGATAATCTTATTATTTTTTGTGCACTTATTTTTGACCTGGTGGATAACCAAATCAGTGTCCCCAAATATTTATAGCGCATTGACTTGTTTCTTTTCAACAATAAGAATACCATGCACCAATGCTTCATATTATACTACATTGTTGGAGCACACAAACTTTAATCTGTGTGTGAAGAATAACTTATCATTCTTAGGATAAATGAGGATGACACCTATGCCTGCTCTATTTCTACTTCTGGAGCCATCAAAGTATAACTTCCACAGTCCAGAATTGTCTTCACCTTGTTTGAGTATGCTACACAACACAATTTCTCTTTAAGGATGCAATAAGTGTCCATACCAATTTAAAAATATTAAAGGGCTTTGTAATAAGGATCAAAATCATAGCGCTTATTATCCCATTCATCTAACAATAGAACAGGTGTAGGAGGAGGAACAAGTTGTTCTTATGGAGTTGAATCCTGTTCTTGGCCTTCTTAGATTAGGAAATTGGCTTGGAGAGGTGATGGGTCATATGAATCAACATGATATGAAAATACGAGCTCTGCTTATATGGTAAACTAAGTACCATACCTTGTTCTAAGTAACATATGAAACCAATCAGAAGACAAGTAACCACATAGCTTGGAAGTGAAGCCTCTTGATAGGAAAATGTAAAACAAAGGAGGTAGGTCAATAATTGAGACATCTTGAGTTATGGTTAGCCTTGGAAATGCATGGAGGGTTAACTCAAGATCCTTTATGAATCCTAGATTAGTAACAATTGAGACATAAATCTACAAGATTCTTATAGACATGGGGGTGTACTCAAGGCCTAGGAAATCAATGATTTTCTTTGGCATAATAGAATTATTAGCTTCAAAATCAATCATACAATTGTGCACAAGATGTTTGCCTACTATCAAGGACATATAAAAGGGTGGGGGTTTTGAAAAATTTGATTACTTTCTTCTCCTATGCTTGACAAATGTTGACAACAACATGCGGTTTTTGGATAACTGGATCAGTGCGCGGGGGAGTTGCACCAGGGCTTCATGTAATAGGTCGAGCTGACATGGAATGGCCATGACATCCCACATTTTACATTAATCTTCTTCATTGGGTCCACACTATTGAATGGAAGGCCTATGGAATTTTGCATTTTGAGGCATAAAATTCTCTTTTCTTGATTGTTTAGGCGTGGAGATAGAAGCTTTGGGATGCATAAAGGCTTGATCTACTAAAGGAGAGACATGTGTAACTTCATTTGGAACCTTGCGCTTAACCTCACGTGTGGGAATCTGTGTGTCAAAACTACTGGTCTGATTTACATCCGTGTCTTTCTACTTTTGAAGATCCCCTTTGACTTTTAGAAGTTGAAGGATATGTTTTCAGTTTCCAACATCATTTTCTTGTATCTTGTATTGTCAACAACATGTGTGAGTGGCCTATTTGAGTTATCTGTAGCTTGGTTCATTACACAAAATTCATCAACACTAAAGAATAAATGGTTGGATTTAGGGATAACTTCTAGCACTTCTTAATTTTTAGGTTGGGGCATGCTAATGGAGGGATCACTTTAAATCATTTTAAATCATGTAGGCCTATATGCCCAAGGGCATTAACACAGTTAACACAGTTATACTGGGCTGTGAGGCATGTTACAAGGAAAGCACCATTATGTATCTTGGACCAAATTGTTTTGAAATGGAACAAGTTCTTGACTTGAATTAGGTGGTGGAAGAGGTTGCAAGGGGGGTAATAGTTGAAAGTGGGAGATGCGCATTAACATGCCATCTGTTATTCTATTAGTTCTGCCCATATCTTTGATTTGGATATTAATTTCTAAAGGGATGACAAATTTGATTAGAGTTATTTCTAAAGGCTTGTGCTTGCTATTTTTCTAAGGATATGAATTTAGTTGACAAGTTTTTAATCAAGGATTTCATTTCTTCATCCTCCTTTTACTACGTGGGAGAATATGATGTGGAGGCAACGTGTTGAGAACTTGGCTCAGGGATAGGTGTTGAGTTATGGATCTTAATTGCTTCATTGGCATGCTTCTATAGACTTGCTGGAATACATAGTAACTGACTTCGGTTGACGAACCACCGTCGGTCACCCATGGACCAGTATCGGTTAGGTAAGGAGGAAATGACATCTGTTAGGGCTAACTAACACAAGTTAAGGCTAACCAAAATCAGTTTCTTGTGCGTGATTACTATAATTAAGTTGCACGAATTTGATCTATCTTTAGTTGTAAAGTGAATCTAATGGTTGTAATTGCATAGCTAACGTGCCTTAAGATTGTAGATGCATATACAAGCATAAATCTACGGTTTAGAAGGAGAGAATTCAATTGAGAATAGAGAGAAGTTTCCTTTTGAGAGAAAAGAGAAATTTGTAGAGAAAAAAGTATAGGACATCCAAGAAGGTGTGGAAGATTGCAAATCTTCATTGTATTTCCTCTGTGATAATAAATTGGCTATTTTTTGGTGGACATAGCCAACACTAGGTGAACCAAGTTAAATCTTATGTATTGTTTCTTCTTGTTTATTTTCATATCGATTGCTTTTATGCTTATATCTGATTCATATATCTATACAACCTATGTGCTAACCCCAATAATTGGTATCAAAGCATATTTGTTTAAGGGTTGTGTGTTGATAAATTTACTCACAGAGGGATTTCTTATTGAGTGGGAGTAAAAGCAATGGGAGAAGAAGGAAAATTCAAAGTAGATAAATCTGATGGTCATTACTATCTATTATGGAAGATGTAGGTGGAGGATTATTTGTATCAGAAAGATTTATACTTACCATTGGATGAGAAGGCAAGACTTGCAAAGATGAATGATGAATAATGGAAAATTATTGATAAAAAGGATCTGAGATCTATAAGATTGATCCTGACATCATCTATGGCTTCAAATATTACTGAAGCAGGATCTATGGTAGAGTTAATGAAATCTTTAGCAAATTTATATGAAAAACCTAGTGCTTCAAATAAAGTTTATTTGATGAAAAAATTGTTTAATTTAAAGATGCAAGGAGGATCTGCATCAAGTCATTTGAATGATTTCCGGTCTATTGTAAATCAATTAAAATCAGTTAGTATTCCATTTGAGGATGAAGTGAAATAACTTTTATTATTATGCTCTTTGCTAGATAGTTGGGATAACTTGGTAATTGCTGTTAGTAATACAACATCTGCTACTAATGTTTTAAAGTTTGATGATGTGATTAGTATAATCATGAATGAAGAAATACAAAAGAAAAGTACAGGAGAATCATCATATGGGAATGCTTTGAATGTAGAAAGAAGGGGAAGGAGAAGAAGGAGAGATCTAAGAGCAAGAATAATGGGAAATAAAAGTCTAAGAATGGTAGATCTAAATCTAGAGGTAGAGGTGTAATCTGTTGGAATTGTGGAAAAATTGTCATACAAAGAAGGATTGTTGGTTACAAGGAAAATAAAGAGAATGTACCAGAGGAAAGGTAAAGAGGAAAATGTTGCTAAAAAAGAGGTAATGTAAGATGATCTAATTCTCTCCTTGGATAATAAAATTGAGTCATGGGTTTTAGATTCAGGAGCTTCTTTCCATGCAACCCCTAATAATGGCTATTTCAAAAATTATGTCCAGGGTAATTTTGGGCATGCTTATCTAGGAGATGACGAACCATGAATTATTACTGGTAGATGTGAAGTTCATATTAAATTATAGAATGGAAATATTTGGATATTAAAAGATGTGAGACATGTTCCAAGCCTAAAAAGAAATATAAATTATGTGGGACAATTGTGTGAAAATGGTTGCATGGTTACACTCACAACTGAATCTTGGAAATTTACTAAAGGATCTCTTGTTGTAACAAGAGGTAAGAAGGTAGGATCATTGTATTTGTATACCTATAGTACTGATTTCTTTTCTATTCTATCTACTTTAGATTCAGATACAAGCATGTGGCACAATTGGCTAGGCAATATGAGTGAAAAGGGAATGGTGATCTTAAAGGCAAAGGGAAAGTTATTAGATTTGAAACATGTAGATATTGATTTTTCTGAGCATTGTATTTTTTGAAAGTAGAAGAGAGAGAGATTTCTCAAAGTTGGGGGAAACAAATAAGAAGCATAAATTGGAGCTTGTACACTCAGCTGTGTGGTGACTAGCCCAGGTAGCTTCTCGTGGAGGATCCCAATACTATGTTACTTTAATTGATGATGCCACAAGAAAGGTATGGGTTTATTGTATAAATCATAAATATAATGTTTTTGAAACTTTTAAAAGCTGGAAAGACCTTGTGGAAAATGAATCAAATTCAAAATTAAAGTGCCTTATATCTGACAATGGTTTGTGAGTACTACAACAAGGCTTTCAATGATCATTGTTCAGTAAATGGAATACGTAGAAAAAGGATGGTTCCTAAAACACCACAGGAGAATGGGTGTTACAGAGAGAATGAACAGGAATATCATGGAATGTGCTAGAAGCATAAGGATATATGATGGATTGCCCTTATATTTTTGGGTGGAAGCAGTAAACATGGTGGTTTATTTTATTAATCGTGGACCTTCAAGTACATTGAATGGTGGAATACTAGAAGAAGCTTGGAATGGAAAAGAGGTAGATTTTTATTTTCTTAGAGTATTTGGCTCAGAAGCTTTTGTGCATATTGATAAGGAAAATAGAAATAAATTGGATGTAAAAATCCAAAAAAGTACTTTCATTGGTTATGGCTCTTGTGATTTTGGATTCAAGTTTTAGGATTTAGAAGGTTCTAATATAATTAGGAGTCATGAAAATTGATTGGAATGAAAGGAGAATGTACATGGACCAAGTTTTAGTACCCAAAGGTGAACCGGGTGGAGAAGTTTATGGATGAAAATGAACTCTCAGATCTACAGGTTTACGCAGTAACTGGGACAAGTTTACCCCTGACCGACATTGGTCCCCTATACTGGCATCAGTTACAAAATATCTAGACCGACGTTGATTAGCCAAACTGATGTCTGTAAAAGGTGACAGGTGTCGGTCATGGTTAGAAGTAGATACAAATCTATAGGATGAGTAGATTGAGCCTCCGACACCCCAAATCTCAGTGAGAATGTCACAAGGGTAAGCAAACCTCCATAAATATTTTCACCTTCCTTGTCCTATTTATTATTGATTGATAGTGGTGAACTAGAAATATTTGAAGAAGCAATGCAGGATAAAGCCCCCAAGTAGTGGGAACATGTTATGGATGAGGAGATGGACTCCTTAGAGCAAAACTAGACATGTAATTTGGTTTAAGTTACTTAGTAGGTAAATGAGCATTGCAAAAAATGTGGGTTTACATGATCAAGGAAGAAGAGGGTAGACATAAGAGATACAAGGCAATGCTTATAGTAAAGGGATTTGCATAGAAAGAAGGTATTAAATTTGGTGAAATATTTTCTCCTGTTATTAAGATGAATTCTATTCCTACTATATTGAGTTTATTTGCAGTAGAGGATTTGCATTTAGAGAAACTTGATGTCAAGACGAAATTTATTCATGGTGATTTAGAGGAAGAGATTTATATGAATAAGCCATTTGGGTATGGAGTCAATGGTATGGAGCAACTTGTGTGCAGATTGAAAAAGAGCCTATGTGGGCTCAAACAAGCTCCAAGGCAATGGTATATGAGGTTTGATAGTTTCATGCATGAGCATGGTTATTTGAGATGTGAATTTGACTAGTGTGTTTATTTCAAGATGCTTGGAAATGGGAGCTATATTATTTTGTTACTGTATGTGGATGATATGCATATTGCAGGATCTAGAATGCAAAACATTGGTGAACTTAAAGAAAATTTAGCTCACCCATTTGCAATGAAGGATTTGGGAGCTGAAAAGAGAATTCTTGGCATGCAAATTCACAGAGACAAGAAGAAAAAGAATTTGTATTTATCTTAGAAGCATTATATCAATAAGTTGTTGGAAAGGTTTAATTTACAAAATTCAAAACCTCTAAGTACGCTTATGGCTAAACACTTCAAATTGAAAAAAATATTAGTGTCCTACATCACACAAGGACTAAGGAGGTTGAGTACATGGCACGAGTTCCATACGCTTCAAGAGGTGGGAGCTTGATGTATGCTTTGGTTTGTAATAGACTAGACATTACATAGGTAGTTGGAGTTTTGAGCATATTTATGACTAATATAGGTAAAAGAGCATTGGAAAGAATTCCAATGGATTCTCAGGTATTTGAGAGGGACATCCAACATGTAGTTATGCTATGGAGGGTCAGATACTTATTTACATGGCTATGTGGATTCAAACATGACTGGTGATTTGGATGACAAGAGGAGCACCAATGGATATGTTTTTAGAGTAGGTTGGACAAAAATTAGTTGGTTTTCTAGATTACAGAAGGTTGTGGCCCTGTCTACTACAAAGGTTGAGTATGTTGTAGATACATAAGCTAGTAAGAAGATGATATGAATAATCAGGTTCATGAAAGAGTTGGGTAAGGAGTAACATGATTACCGATTATATAGTGATAGTCAGAGCACGATCCATCTAACAAAGAAATCAACATTTTGTTAGGTTGTGGAGTCTGTTTTCATGTGAGAAAGTGTTAAAGACTGTACACTAAGAGTACTATACACTTTCCACAGTTGTCTCATTGGGGTTCAGGGGTGTAACCCTCGAGAAATATTTTTTGGCCTTAAAATGTGCCCAATATACTGAGAAACGCGCTTTTCTCATATGGGCAGAATTTTGACCCATAGGTTTATGTGACGATTTTGGCTCATGGTTTTGATACCCATGGTTTTGTAAAACTGCTTAAGTAGTTGTCTATTTATATGGTTTTGTGTATATGGTAGGTAATATAAAACATTGTAGATGTGTTTTGAATTTGGGTGTGAATTCTGTAGAGTTTATTGAGCATAGCTCTAAATAGATTTGGGTATTGTATTGAGAGAGCGGTGGCTTGTAATAAAATATGAGCAAGTGATTCTTGATGGACATAGCCCAAATTGGGTGAACCACATTAAATACTGTCTCTTTGTGTTGTGTTATTTTATTCTATAATTTTATTTGAGATCTGTAATATTTTATGCATATTAGTTTCTATTGTTGTTATTCCGCATATTTTATCCCTTATATCCTAACAATTGGTATTGGAGTGAGGTTTGGTTTGCTGAAATGTTGAATCATAGGGAAAGTTTTATCTTGAGTGGGAGCTATGGTAGATGATGGAAGATCTAGGGTTGATAAATTCAATGGGCAGAATTTTAGCCTTTGGAAGATGCAGATGGAAGATTACCTTTATCAGAAGGATCTTTATATTCCACTATCTGAGAAGGTGAACAAAACCTCGAGCATGATAGATGTGGAATGGGATTTTCTGGATAGGAAGGCACTTGGGAAAATACGACTGTGTCTTGCATCTTTGGTATTGTTTAATGTTTCAAAGGAAAAGACTACAAAAGAACTGATGGATGCATTAGGTAAGTTGTATGAAAAACCCTATGCCTCTAATAAGATATTTTTAATGAAAAAGTTGTTTAATACGAAGATGTATGAGAATGGTTCAGTAGCAGATCATCTAAATGATTTTAATACGGTTGTAAATATGCTAGCTTCGGTTATAATAAAATTTGATGAAGAAGTTAGGGATTTATTAGTTCTGTGGTCTTTACCCGAGAGTTGGAATAGCCTGGCAATGGCAGTAAACAACTCGGTTCCAGCTAACTCAAAGTTGAAGTTTGAGGATGTTGTAGGGGTGATTCTAAGTGAGGAAATGTGAAGAAAAAGCTTTGGTGAATCTTCTACTTTAAGGAATGCTTTGACAGTGATAACTAGAGGGAGACAGTAGAATAGAGGAAGCCATGGAAAATCAAAGGATCAGGCAAGGTCAAAATCTAAAAGTAAATTATATCCAAAGTCATCACCACCATAACCAATGAAATTACATTTTTATGATTTAGCCTCTAGCTTGTTCCTATCATCCTTGTCTATATGGACAAACACCTCACATCCAAAGACTCTAAAAAATGAATAATCAACTTTCTTACCATATCAAGCCTCCTCGGTATGCCTCCATCCAAGGCACTTGAGGGTCCTTTGTTTATCAAGTACACAATTGTGCTTACCACTTCTACCCAAAAAGAAATATGTAGTCATGCATGTAACCTCATGCTCCTAGCACGTTCCATTATTGTTATGTTCATCCTTTCTGACACCCCATTCTGCTAAGGAGTTCCTGGAACCATCTTTTGCCTGTGGATTCCATTCTTAGAACAATAATCATTAAATTCATTGCTGCAATACTCCCCTCCATTATCTGACCTGAGACATTTTAGTTTAAGTCTTGTTTCATTCTCTACCAAGGCTTTCCATTTAACAAAAGTGTCAACTACATCAGATTTTTTTCTAATACAATAAACCCAAACTTTCTTTGTTCATCATTAATAAAAGTAACATAATAACTTGAACCCCCAAGAGATGATACCTGAGTCGTCCCCCATACATCAGAATGCACCATCTCTAACTTACTCTCTTTCTTTGTAGGTCCAACCTTGAGAAACCTTACCTGCTTCTATTTCCCATTTATGTAGTCCTCACAGAACTCCAAACCTATTTCTGTATATCTAGGAAAATCCTTCTTTATGATTTCCATGCCCTTATGGCTCATATGACCGAGCCTATAGTGCCACAATGTTGTATCTACTTCTGAAGACACAAGATTACAAAAATTAGTGCTATAAGTGGTTAAATACAAGGTTCTAACCTTCTTACCCCTTGCCACCACAAGAGCACCATTGGTAACCTTCCAAGAGTCCGATGTAAATATCACAGTATAACCATCACTTCCCAACTGCCATGCCAATATCAAATTTCATTTTAATGTAGGCACATGTCTGACATCCTTCAATAGCCAAGTATTCCCATTCTACATCTTAACATGAACAAAACCTTTTCCAACTATGCTACAAGGCTCATCATCACTAAGAAAAACATGCCCAAAATCTCCTTGAACATAATCAAAAAAATAATGTCTATGTGGAGTAGCATGGAAAGAATCCCCCAAATATAAGACCCAAGATTCAGTAATATTATGCAAAGAAAGAATAAAAGCATCCTAACATACATTACTCACTGCCACATTTACCTCCTTGTTTTCTTCTTGTTGTTTCTTCTTGTCTCGAAGCTCCCAAAAATCCTTCTTTGCATGCCCAGAATTTCCACAGTGCTAGCACAAGAATTTACTTTCATTGGTTATGGTGGTGATGACTTTGGATATAATTTACTTTTAGGAACAAGCTAGAGGCTAAATCAGAAAAATGTACTTTCATTGGTTATGGTGGTGATGACTTTGGATATAAATGTTGGAGTATTAAGGACCATAAAATCATTCGATCTAGGGATGTGGTATTTAATGAGAAATTCATGTATAAGCAACAGTTGCAGGAAAACAAGGAAGAATCCAAGAAAGAATATGCAATAGTAGAGGATATTCTGGATGGAAAAGTGACACATGAATCAGTTTAGGAACCTCCTCAACAAGAACCCCAAACTCCTATATTGAGGAGGCCTTCTAGGGTAAGAAGAGAACCTGAAATTTTTTCTCCTTCTCTTTATTATTTATTACTCATTGATAGTGGAGATCCAGAGAGATTTGATGAAGCAATGCAGGTAGATGCTAGGAAGAAGTGGGAGTAAACCATGGATGAGGAGCATCAGGGTCTCATGGAGAACCAGACATGGGATTTGGTGAAGCTACCTGACGTAAAAGGGCTTTACATAACAAGTGGATGTTTAGAGTCAAAGAGGAAGGAGGAGAGAAAAGATACAAGTCCCAGTTGGTGGTCAAGGGGTTTGCACGGAAAAAAGGTATAGATTTTGATGATATTTTTTCTCCTGTAGTAAAAATGAATTCTATTAGAACTGTTCTAGGAATAGTTGCAGCAGAAGACTTTCACTTAGAACAAATTGATGTAAAGACTACATTTCTCCATGGTGATTTGGAGGAGGAACTATATATGCAGCAACCAGAGGGCTATGAGGTCAAAGGTAAAGAGGAGATGGTGTGTAAACTGAAGAAGATCTTGTATGGCTTGAAACAAGCTCCACGTCAATGGTATAAGAAATTTGATAGATTCATGATGGAGCAAGGTTATATTAGATGTCATTCTAACCATTTCATGTATACAAAGAAATTTAGGATGACGGTTATATTATCGTTTGTCTATATGTGGATGACATGTTGGTTGCAAGTAAAAACATGCCAGAAATGAAAGTACTCAAGAAGCAGCTAAGTGAATCCTTTGCTATGAAAGATTTGGGGGCAGCCAAAAAAATACTTGGTATGAGGATATCTCAGGATAGGAAGGAACGGAAGCTAACTTTATCTCAAGAAGAGTACATTAAGAAGGTCTTAGAGAGGTTTAACATGTAGGATGATAAACCGGTTGGGACTCCTTTGGCAAGCCATTTCAAGTTATCAAAGGACTCGTGTCCCAAGATAGAGTGGGAGAGAAACAAGATGTCCAAGGTACCTTACTCATCAGCGGTTGGCAGTTTGATGTATGCCACGGTGTGCACCAAGCCTGATATTTCCCATGTAGCGGGAGCGGTGAATATATTTATGAATGATCCAAGTAGAGATCACTGATAGGCAGTAAAGTAGATCCTTCGGCATTTGAGAGGGACCATGGGGACATTTTTGTGCTATAGTGGATTAGACACCACTTTGTGTGGTTATGTAGATTCAGATATGGCTGGAGATGTAGACAACATGAGGAGCATAATAGGTTATGTTTACAATGTAGGTGGGACAACAGTGAGCTGGATTTCACGACTACAGAAGCTGGTGGCTTTGTCAACCATAGAGGCTGAGTATGTTGCTACCACAGAGGCAAGAAAATAAATGGTTTGGTTACAAAAATTTCTTGAGGAGTTGGGGCATAAGCAGGAGGAAGGAAAGTTGCATAGTGATAGTTAGAGTGCTATACACCTAGCTAAGAACTCTGCTTTCCACTCTAGGATGAAGCATATATAGTTAGGGTACCATTTCATCAGGACAAATTTGGAGGAAGAGAAGTTCAAGTTTGAGAAGATTCATACCAGTCAGAATCCTGTAGACATAATGACCAAGGTGGTCACAAGGAAAAAACTGAAGTTGTGTTCAGCTTTAGTTGGTCTTCACTAAAACTAGTGAAGGGTTGAGAAGCTTGCTCAGAGGAAAACTAGTCTCCAAGTGGGAGATTGTTAGGTTGTGGAGCCTATTTTCATGTGAGAAAGTGTTGAATAATTTACACTAAGAGTATTGTACACTTTCCAAGTTGTCTCGTCGGGGTTCAGGGCCAGCAACCCTCGTGAATTTTTTTTTGGCCTTAAAACGTGCCCAATATACTAGGAAACTTACTTTTCTCATATGGGCAAGATTTTGACCCATAGGTTTATGGGATGGTTTTGGCCCATGGTTTTGTAAAAATTCTCAAGTAGTTATCTATTTATATAGTTTTGTGCATATGGTAGGTAATATAAAACATTGTAGATGTGTTTTGAATTCGGGTGTGAATTCTGTAGAGTTTGTTGAGCATAACTCCAAACAAATCTAGATATTGTATTGAGAGAGAGGTGGCTTGTAATCAAATCTGAGCAAGTGATTCTTGGTGGATGTAGCCCAAATTGGGTGAACCATGTTAAATACTGTCTCTTTGTGATGTGTTATTTTATTTGAGATCTGTAGTATTTTTTGCATATTAGTTTCTACTGTTGCGATTCTATGAGGGATTATTCCACATATTTTATCCCTTATATCCTAACACATTTCATTCAATAATGAAACACATTCAGTTGAGGTATCACTTCATACGGCAGGTGTTGGAGGATGGACAACTGAAGTTAGAGAAAATCCATACGGATGAGAACCTTGCGGATATACTGACAAAGCCATTAGTAAGGAAGAATTTGGAGCTTCACTCCACTTTTGTTGGTCTTCGAGTTTGAGACTTGAAGAGGAAGAAACGATCCAAGGAGAAGGAGCCAAGGTTGGTGATACACAATGCATTGCAACAATTAATCTCCAAGTGGGATATTGTTGAGTGTGGATCTTAATTGCTTCACAAGAAGCATGCTTTTACATGTTACTAGTTTTTATAGTGACCGACATCAGTCAGGGGGAAACTGGCATCAGTCATAAGGTAACTAACATCAGTTAAGAACTGACCAGTGACTGACATCATTTAGACAGGAACCAGCATTGGTCACTTGTGTGATGGTGCTTTGTTCTTTAAACGAGAATTAAAATAAATCTCTTGATTTAAAGATGATTTATTGATTGTAAAAGCGTAGTTAGTTTTCTAAAATAGTTATATATACATGTATGCATTGTATGAGGGCACGAGAGAAGAAAACAGAAATTGTTTTGCATGTTAGTTTTCTTGGTGAGCAAGAAAGAGTTGCTGAGTGAGTGAAAAACATTGAACATCTTGTGAGGTGTTGGAAGATAAAAAATATTCATTATATTTCCTCTATAAAGAATTGAATAATAATATTGCTTGTTTCCTAGTGGACGTAGCCCACACTAGATGAACCACGTTAAATCTGGTGTTATATTTCTCTTGTTTATTTCCGCATTCATTACTTGTATGCTTTATCTGATTATATATATGTGCAACACTGTTATATGGTTTAACCCCAACATCCCTCACTTCAAATCAACATATTTTGGTAACATATCCATCATTATTTTTGGTGACCTTGACCAAATACCCCTTGTCAATGACGTTCCACTCTATGTCGGTCACTCCTATGGTATAACTTCACAATATGTATCAAACTTACTACAATATTAAGGAAACAAGGTTTAAATGATTCCCAAATAAATCTTTTCGACATCTGCTACTAAATATCAAATATGGAATCCCACTAATCCAAGATTGGAAAACACTCATCCAATGAATAGTCTCCTGAATATCTAGCGCTGACAAAACACATTTCCTGCTACCTCCACATTTTCTTGCAACAAATGACCCTGTTAATCAACACAACCTTAACATGTTGAAATCACTTAATTCTTCAATTGCACGCTCCAATGCTGAACAGACCGAGATCAACTATTTAGAGGAACATGATGAAGAACAACTTGAAAAAATTATTCTCCTCTGTAAACAACAAAAGGTTATGCTCACCCTAAATTTGTGGGTTGAAGTTGGCCTTGTGAATGGCTCCATTGACACCATTGTCGACATTGTATACACCTCGTCTTTGTCTCCTCCAGATCTTCCATTTTTTGTTGTAATTGAATTTAAAAAATACAACGCCCCTCCCTGGAATCCACATTTCCCCACCCAAGTCCCACTATCCCTAATCTCAAGAGTGAACTAAAGACAAATTCCTTTAAAAATGGCATGAGCGCTTACAATCCACAAATCTCAAGGACTTACTTTACATAAAACAATTATGGATATAGGCTCTTCAGAATGACTAGGCCTTACTTTCACTTCAATGTCTAGAGTCCCCTGCTTAAAAGACCTACACATTTGATCCCATTTTCTTTTGAACGTTACTCCAAAATGTCCCTTTCCCGTCACCTCTTCAAAAGAAAGGAAGATGAATCGCGACTAAAAAATCTATAGTTCCCTGCTCCATAACATAATCTGCCCCGACCCTTTACCCCCCTCATCTTGCCATATTCATTCATGGTGTCATTCCCCATTCCTCTTCTTCTTCTCATGCACGTAAGTATTGCTTCAAAAAATACTGCTTCAATGACATTTGTAAAACATAAAGATAACGCATTAAAGTTCATCATAATTTTCTTAACATGTTTTTGATCATGGCTGCAGGTTTTGGTCGGGTTGTGGCGACACTAGACATTATGGAGAAGTATCTTGTAAGACCTAAGAACGCTGACAATTGTTTACTATTTAATGAAAATATTGTTTCTCTTTTACTTCGCAATGTGAAAACTTCCTTTACATATTTTAGTGTTATTATATCTCACAATGACTTTATGATAGTCACAATCAACATGTACACTAATCCAACCGAAATCAATCTACATATAATTGGTAATACATTTCCTACCTGTATCGTGTTCCACTTCTGAGAAAAATGTACGGAAAATTAGGGAACAAACCACCTAATGATCCCTTACAACATCCACATTGCACGTTCCTTAAAAGGAATCACTCTTCCATAAGAGTTTCGTGTTCATAATTCTTATATTTCTAATGAATCTCTCTTTATTTTACAAAATTATGAATATGAGATTGAAAATGTGCAGACAATTCTTGATATATTTAATGTGACATGTCTAGTTCCAAGTTGTGCAACCATGAATCCGAACTCATCTTCATTAAAATGATTAAATCTGACATGGATTCCTTCATCCTGGATCGTCATCCTCCACTGGAAGATTGACAGACATTACGGTTGGGTATCTTGATTTGGTATTCATATTTTATAGGTAATAAATTTAGGTACATGCATAAATAATGGGTAGGTCAACAACATTTAGAAAAAGGTCTGAAACCCAGTCTTGTAAATTCCTCTCCCTAGATTTTTTAGCTACTCTGTACAAAATCAATGTAATGCCCATTTTTTTACGCACACAAATACATGTATACATACTAACAGGATACTTATTTTTTCCCTTCAAAATTAGCTTAATGGATAAGCTTCATATAGCGATCTACTTTGGGCCATAATGTATCAGAGCAACAATTCTTGTAAGAAATGGTACGGTATCAGTCTCTTGGGAACTTTACACCATAACATGAAATCTACCGGATGGGCTTGGAGTTATTAATCCACATATAACAAGGGAAATGCCTAAGGTACGACAATGGGTCCACGATAAGATACACTTACTCACATGTACTAGAACCTTGGACAGATCCTTATTCAAGGTGAACATATCTATTTCAATCATATTCATATAAAGGTTGAGTCATAATTCCATCCCATGAAGAAGATATAACTTGGGACCCTAAATGCACTTTACAACTAGGTTGTATATCTATTGGCTCCTTAACATCTTAGGCTATAATTGGATAGCTTGGTAGGAAATGACCTCTGTTTCTCTTAATGGTGCCATAAATTTATATAATATTATTGTTTATTAGAGTTTTCTTATGAAATTAGCCTATTTGTATGAGAATATTATGAATATGAGACTATTCATAATCACAGTAGATGACGCAGGGTCACCACATGTTGTCTTCAATCCTGAGGTAAGATTCAAAACAAGAATACCTTATCAGGAAAAATGTCACTTAATCCTTGCCTTTGCACAAGAATTTGGGATAAAAATTTCACTAGTTAAGATCTAGATTGAGAAGGATTAAAATATAATGGATGAATATGGTAACGTTCCTTTCTAGAATCATGAGGCATAACTTGTAAATTGTATGTGCATTGTCCAATCTTCACGGTGAAGTTGCCTCATTGAACATACATTTCATAATATGCCACTTCTAATGCTACAAACATATCAAAAACTACAGTAAAAGTTCAGGGAGTCATATTTTGATCAACGAATGATGTGTAGACTTTCACATTTAATAAGTTCCCAGTTGGATCTGACTGCTAGTAGCTCATGTTAATTCCAATTGTTTATAGCATATCTTATAAAGATGGACGTATGTCTACAGTACCACATTTACTATGCCTTAAAGATTCTATTAAGGGGAGAGGCACCGGTTGTGGTGCAGGGTCTAAAAATCGACATATTTTCTGAAAATGTTTTTCACCTTTTTCAAAAAATTGAAGTGTGTTGAACGCAAATTCATACATTTAATTATCAACCTGACTGTATATCGTTCCTTGTAACTCAGAAATATTTAAACTTGGAAGCACGTTATGTGGAATAAAACAGGTAAAAATATTAGTCACTTGGTTTTGCTCCTATTCAATCACTAGACACTTAAAATATACATTAAATCCTCATCACCTTGACTATTTTGAGCATGAACAAGTCTATGTAGTGAACTATTCATTAAGTCATATGTCTTCATTTCATGTGCTTCATACTTTCATTACAGTCACTTCAACAATTAATTTGGCGATCGCTGTACTTTCTTATAAATCCATATCGTAAAATACAATTAACTCTTTTTTATAGGAAGAGTCTACAATCATTATTAACCACCTACATAACACAAATGTAATTATGTTCAGTGCTCTCCTTTCTTTAGTGTTGCTCACATGTCAGTATTGATATTTGTACAATCAATTGTGTAACCAACTACGTTAGACTTGTTCATCAATAACCAGATCTCAAATGCGCATCATCCATTCCATTAAATCCTCATATGGAAAGTGACATCAATTCCATTCGTTTCAACTATGATAGTGAATCCATAGTTCACACTAACATCAACCAATTTCAAACTTCAACATGTTTGATTAAAAGATTCAGGAACAATTACCATTCTAGAGGTTGTCATTCTGCAGTTTTCATCTCTCAGAGGTTGAATAAGTGAGCACCAGTACCTTTCAGTTAAGATACTAATGTATACAAACTAATTCAGAATTCTAGCCCTCTATTCATTTGCTTCAGTCTAGTACTACCCAAAAACAATATTAAAGACCTATCAATAGAGTTGTATAGTAAAAAAATAGTTTTAGGTGCTTAGGGAATGATTGATACATTAGCACTGAGATATCATAAGACATATAAACAACATAGTAAATTCTAAAGTTCTTATTTTGCTAAGTAAACTCTAAGAATGATATTACAGTACACAGCTGAAATGTACAACACTATTGGAATTTACAACATTGCTAGATATTTGAAGCACATCAGTATTCAATGACGTCCATGAATGAGTTGGGGAGATTGCATACTCTGAATTTACTATTTTATATGTTCATTTTATTTTTCCCTATATCTCATAAATGATGGAGAATAGCCACTAAACTTGCTACATTTGCATAAGCCTTAGAATAATTGTATTTATAATATAAGTTGAAAAAAAATGTATATGGTATATGACATGAATCCAAGATAAGACGAATAATAATACAAACACTTTAAATTGAGATTCAGAGGCGTATATTCCATCAGTGTTGAATATGCCAAGCCGACGTTGTAAATTCTAGCAATGTATTATGATAAGTAATGACTAGTGGGTGCAGAAGTCAGAGCTCTGATTTACTAACAATGGTAACAACAGGGTAAATTCTGATACTCTCATAATTATGCTAAACAGAATGTTACAGAAATACAATGTGCTAAACGATAGCTAGAATCTAATAGCACTTCCTAAAATCAGTATTATTACGGGTTGGAATCATCCTTGCACATGGAGATAAATTTTTAAACCTAATATCTCCAGCATTGTTGCTATATTGCAAATCTGAATTGATCTAGATTTGTATCATGTATTTGAAGCGGTTTCAATTGTGTCTGAGTTGAAAACTAATTGCCTGCCATTGTTCACTGTTTATTGTATGCAGAAGTTTAATTGTATAGGAGGTTGAGGATTAATTTGGAACGAATTATGATCACATCCTCAAAATTCTGTATTGAAAACATAAGCGTCAGTTAATTTTTTTTGAAGCTGTCCAATGGGATACACAATGTAGTATTGGAGATGAAAAGACTGAATATAATGAAAACAATATAGTGAATTCTAAAACGCACTACGACGAAGAATAATGGTTACTAAAAAACATTGTAACGCTCATATTGGCCAATTATTTTCCTTGTCTAACCAAACACATTACAAATCTGAATAAACTATACTTGGATACAAGTTTCCTTCTCCTAATGAAAACTAAAATGTCAATTAATTGGTAAAAATATGTGTTATAACTTTTATAATAATTCATATTCTATCATTGTTGTTTGTAACATGGAAAAATGATCTGATGTTTTATATCTGAGTTTTGATTTCCTTGATAGACTTTTCGTATCAATTATAGTTTCGGTTGGCTAATATAGATCAGTCTTACCATTTGATGACCTTATTAGAATTGTGTCGATAGACAAGGTAACTTCTAGGATTCGTATTTCTTATTACTCAATCAGGTATTTCATTCAAACCAATCACATTTAAGTGTTTGTTTCAAATGGTCTATGAAGATCAAGTTTTAAACAATATATAATTCTTTTATTCAGGTGTACAAATACCACATTTTTATGTATGTGATTGAAGTTGATATACTTTTCTCCTTTACAACAAAATGATGTCATGAATTCATTAATGTAGAAACTCCACCCATTGTCTCAGTCCAAAGCATGACATTTATTATACAAAGTCACATCAAAATGCTCAAGACAAATCTATTTTGGACAAAAGAACATTTTTCAATCATTTTTTAGATGCAATATATGATTTTTAATGGATTCTAAATTAGAGCAGCAACAATATAAGTATTCCATTCCACCAACATCATTAGCCCTTTTTTTACGGCCCCATGGTCTCACTTTTGAAACTATTTGATGCTAATTGTAGTGCCCACTTTTTCTAACCTCTATGATCTGCTGAATTCTTAAGCCACAATTATGACTTAACATGGATTTTGGACATTATGATATGTTGGTTTGCCTTTATGAACACGTATGGTGATTTGGAGCGCGTAGCGCTAATTTAACTAAATTAGTAGTTTGACACCTTTTATTTGATATTGTGGACACTAACACTTTGCTATGTGATTTAGGTCAAATTGATACATGTTGGATAATTAGCTTAGTCACATACCATGATTTTGTAACGTATTTGTTTTGCTGATGAGGATACATGATGACATGGTGATATGACATTGATATGTATTGTAATACCTAACATACGACGAATTGTGTGAGATTTTGCATTCCACATTGATGATGGTGATATCATTAATTTACATGTTTGAATCTATTCGCTTAGTAAGCCAGCTAGTTTACTCTTGTATTGGACAGATGCGGTTAATGTGTGCAATGAGTGTGCAGGTGACAGGTTATAGGAGAACGTGGGATTCAGACTAGCTACACAATCTTGCACAAGCAGCCCACGAGGCTGAGTCCTAGCCATGTTCTTTGTGTGAAGCCTTAGTATTAGGTGATTATTATTTTGGGCACTATGAGTGACCCCAATGTATGTAATGTAATATGTGCTTGTGAATTATTAATTTTGGTCCTAGGGTAGTTTAGTTTGTGATGTAAACATGTTTTGGGGAAGTTAATAACTCCTCTTTCTTTTAAATTGTTGAATTATGTTTAATGATGTCACTTAATCACAAGGGTTTAGGGTCACATGTGAGACCCTTGGGTGGTCCCCACACCCTCTACCCTTGTGCCAAAAATGCAAAACCTGAAATTAGGGTTATTTTGGGCATTTTTGGGGACCCCTTTGTAGCTTCGGGAGTTCCCCCAACACAAAAATTGAGCCCTTGGACCCTACCTAATGGGTAGGGGGGCTTATTTTCAAGGCTTGAGGGAGTTTTCCCTCCCTTTTTACCTCCTTGTTTGGTCACATCCATGTAAGGGATGTGGATTGGAGTGCTTTATCAAAAGTTGCTCTTATTTTGTCTTGCTAACATTTTAGGGTAATTTGGGAGAAGAGGGCTAAAAGTCATTTTATCCTTGACATCTTTGACCTTGAAGGAAGAGAGGGGTGACACATGTCACCCCCTCATTTGTGATGATTTTTTCTTGCTCCTCTTCAAATTCTCCCTCATGGAAAAAAGAAGAGAACTTTTTGTTTGGAGCTTTTGTTTGGAGGCTTGTGGATTATGGAGCTAGATTTGCATGGGCCAAGAAGTGGAAGAGATTGATTTGGAAAAAGCTCTTCTTTGAGGTAGGATTCTTGAGATTTATTTCTTGTGTTGTATCATGCTAGATATTAGTTTGTTTACTTGGAAATGTTTGTTGTTGCATGAAGTTTTTGTTTGTTGTTTTCTTAATTTTACTCCCTCCATCATATGGTATGATGGAGTTTTGGAATTTGTGGGGGAAGAGAGAGGGATTCTTCCCTCTCAATCCTCATGGTTTGACGGGCAAGCCTTGTAGGATTTTAGAGACTCCCCTCAAATGGTTTGAGGTGGGGAAGTTGGTTCATTTGGCTCAAACCTCCTTCCCCATTCTTGGTAAGGAAACCCATTTCCAATAAGGATTTGGTGAAAGGGTGGAGAAATAAGGAGGGCTTGAATGAATTAGGAGAAATAAGGAGGGTATGGAGATCTTACTTATATGAAACTATTGTTGGTTACAACTTTTGGAAAACTCCTTTCCTCTCTTCCCCATTTTGTTGTAGAGGTAGAACTTGGGTTCTTCTCCTTCTCACCTCTTCAAATTTGGAGTCTTGTTTTGGATACTTGTCTTATTTTTGTGTGGTTGTATTGTTGTGTGTTCACCCTCACTCTTGTGCAAACTTGTGGATAGTTTTCCTCCTTCCCATGGGCTTTGGGGGTGGCTAGCATGCATCCTAACCTTGGGAAAGGCATGCAATTTATGCCTATGGTTGGGTGGAAAAACAAGCTTTTTCTCCTTGCATGGATTCCTTAAAGGCACTCAAAGTTGGAGCTCAAGCTTGGAAGATGGTTAGAGTTTCCTTGATATCTTAGAATATTTTTGTTCTCAAGTTGTTTGGAAAGTTACACTTGTTGAAATCATGTGAATATGACCTTGTTGGACATTCTATTTGTTTGTAAGTTCTTTTTGATATTGGGAGAGAGAATGAGTTTGAGCAACTAATGTTGTATTAGTGTTGGGTATACCACTTTTGAAAATATAGATCTTGGTAAAACATGTTTTTCATGATCATGGGTTTGATGGTATGTTTGACCTTTTAAAAAAAAAGAGTTTTGTTGTGTTGAGAACATGGTGTTTTTATATTGGAAAAGACATTATAGCTGAGATGTAACATGGAACAAACTATTATTCATATTATTGAAGTGAGGGCATAATTTGAGAAGTGGAAGTTTTGCTCTTGCTATAGAAGTTCGTATGGAATGAGGAGTCTTGTAACATTTGATTGGGATATATCTCTTTGTAATAAAGTCTTAATTTTCTCCCTTAGATAGTGAATTAGTTTTCATTGAACTTCCATGAGGAAGGAAACTTTTTTTTTGTAATATTTTGTAAATCTTGGTAAAGTAAAAACTTGTTTGAAATCAAATTTAAATTTACTCCTACATCTATAATATTAAAAATAAGTAAATATTACCATTTCAAAGGAAGGATTTGATTACTATGGCTTCATTTTATCACTGGTTTAGTGCAGATTTGTATAAGACTAAAATACATTAATACATTCCCTTTATTTATCCAAATGAGTAAATCATTTTAATGTAGATGTATATCGAAAATTATTGAGTTTCATATTTTACAAAGATAATAGCATATAATATCTCATTTTACAATTTGTAACATTTTGCGTTACATAATATATGATACAAATATATTAAAATATATTTAATATAGTTATATTATAAAATAAAACAATAATATATATCCAAAAACATAGTTATATATTGATATAACAATATATTAAAATACATACATACATACATACATACATACATATATATATATATATATATATATATATATATATATATATATATATATATATATATATATATGTATTTAATAACAATTATAAATAACAAAAGAAGAACACTTAATAAATAAATAAATTAAAAAAAAAAAAAAAACAAAAAACAAATGGTAAATTTTATTGATCTAAAAAAAAAAAAAATAGTGGGGGGAGGGGCCGAGCCCTCCCCCATCCCCCGCACCTCTGCTGTCCCCCCTTCGCTGCTAAACCCCACTCCCCACCTGACCTCCTTGTGTACAAAGTCCTTCCCCCTCACCCGTATGTGGTCCCCCTCCATCCCTCACCACACTGCCGCTGCCACCCGCCACATCACATCCACCGCCGCACACACCCACACCGCCTCTCTCCCCCACGACCCCTTTGCCCCGCGCCTGTCCCTCCATCCCGCTGCCCCTTCTCCACACAAAAACAAACAATAAGAAAATAAATATGTGCAAACAAAAAAAAAGGGAAGAAACAAATCTGGATTTGAATGAAATCCTCAAACAATATCTATACGGGTTCACTCAAAGAAAAAAACTCCATTGTTCCTCCATATACCCTGCAATAAGAGAGAGCAAAAAAAATGAGGAAAAGAAAGAAGGGAAAAGAACATAAAGAAATTTTAGGGTAATATTAGGGTTGTTAGATCCAAGGGTTAAAAGTAAAAGCAGCCAAGGGGTGGAGATTTATCCCTACACTTTCCAAGTTATGGGATTTTGTGGGATTCCATGACAAAATAAAAGGAGGGTGTATGAGGACAAATTTAATAAAAGGGGGGGGGGGGGGTGGGAATCTAATTAAATAACAAGGGGTGTATAGAATTTCAAATGTGATCCTACTAAATGATTTGTAGGGTAACCATAATATGTAATAGAAATTTAAGTTGGAAATTTAATTTGTGTAAATCAGATTTATATAAAATAATTTATTAGTGGGGTCAGAAAAGGTCTAGCATTAGCATTTATGTTTCAAAAAAAAAAATTACCCTAAATTTTTTCTTTACTTTGGTCTGGTTTTCCAGTGTCCCGGGTGTGGCATTACAGGAGGGGTCCTCCAACAATTCTAATTGAAGAAGAAGAAGAGGAAATTGTTGAATGGTGCAAAGAAATGGCCGATATGGGTCATGGCTTGGAGTTAATGTAACTAAAGGAAAATGTTGCTTAGATTTGTGAAACAAGACAAAACCCCTTCAGAGATGGGTTTCCTGGTAAATCATGGTGGGCTAGATTAAGAAAACGTCATCCAGACCTTGTAATCCGAACCGCTGAGGGACTTGACAGGGATAGAGCTTTAAACTTGCGCCCTGCAATAGTAACCAAAATTTATGATAATTTGGCTAAATGCTATGGAACCTATTCATACGGCGCTCATAAAATCTAGAATTGTGATGAGACTGGTTTGCAGGCTAGGAGAAATTGTGGAGTGCGTGTAATTTATGAAGAGGGGTAGTCGAAATGTCCCAAAGGTAATACCAAAGAGCAGGGAGTGGATCACTATATTGTGTTGTGTCAATGCAACAGGTATGTCAATCCCAGGATTTTATTTGGTCAAGGGAAAGAGAATGGTAAAGAATTACATTAAAAATTGTGAACCTGGAGCATATATGGCTGCACATCCAAATGCATGGATGACAAAGGAATTGTTTTTAAATTGGCTATGTCATTTTGCACGTTCAGTACCATGAGGTGTTTCTCCAAATAATAGACACCTATTGATATTTGATGGCCATGACAGCCATGTAGCATTACAAAATGTGGAGGAGGCAAACAAATTGGGCATTGATTTGATAACACTACCAACACATACTAGTCATAAGTTGCAACCTCTTGATGTGAGTGTGTTCAACACCCTTTTAAGACATATTTTAGAGCTGAGAAGTCCAAATGGATGGTAGAGAACAAATGTGCAGATGTGAAAAGGAATGACATTGCTGAGCTTGCAAGTAGAGCCTTAAAAAAAGGCACTAACACCATCTAACATAATTACAAGTTTCAAAAGAACTGGTATTTGGCCATTAAATTATGATGCCCTCCTAACTGACATGGCATGCATCCAAGCATTTGACATGCAAGGTGAGGAAGATGTTGATGTTGTCACAAACATTTTGAGCCTATCTCAAGGAATAAATCTAGAATTAAATAATAGTGAAGAGGTGGTACCTGAAACTCAATTCATGCAAAATGTTGACTCAAGAGATGATATGGAAGTGGCTGCAACACATGGAGTGGAGCTAAACGGTGATCTTGGAAACCCAAGTAACACCATCAACAATAATGAGGGGGTCTACAAATTTTCTAAGTAATAATGATTTGTCCTTGCCAAGTCAAGTTAACACACCATAATGGTTAGAGGATGCCATGAAAAACATGGGTTATAAGCTACCTGTAATGTCCCCAATTCTGAGCAGTTGGCCTAATGGCCCTATTTTGGTCTTAGCCCTAGTCATTCCCAAGGGACTAATGACTTTGGAGGTTATTGGGGATGGTTGTCTGATTTCCTAATATGTTTTTGTTATTTTTTGGGCATTGGGAGGGTCTAATGGGCCCTTTTGTGTTCTATTTTGTCATTGGGATCACTTAAGTGGACACTTTTTGGCATTTAATGTTATGTTTCTTCGTTGGGGCCACTTAAAGTGGAATTTTTGGTCTAGAGGAAATAAAGTCACTTTAAGTGATGATTAAAATACGACATATCTCCAAGGGGGGTCAAATTAGGGTTTTATGACCACTATTATGATGGAAAAAGTTATAAAAGGTGGTGTTTGGGGAGGAAAAAGGATCTTGGTTCATTTTGCCATCTTATGTTGGAGCTTTTAGCTTGCTTTCCTTGCTTGTGGAGGTGAAATTCCACAGGAACCCTAGCTTCGGTAGTGAAAGATCTATCCCTAGCTAGTAGAGCACTCTTCGATGGTGAAAGATCCAGCCCTAGTTTGTTATTGTGGAGTCTATTCAGATCGGGTTGTCAGATTCAGAGTTTTAGAGGCTTGCTGATCTAGTTTCAAGTCTAGAAAGAGAAGACAACCATATTCAGTAAGAGAGATCATTTATTTTATCAGTGGAACTTTTTGATATTGCATGTCATTGCATGTTACATGCATGTCATTGCATGTTGATGCATGTTACTTGCATGTAGTTGCATGTTGGTTTAATTGCAATAAAAGTGAAGATATTGGTTATTTTCTGATTTTATACCTTGCTGCCATAACTGTACTTTGTTGTCATATTTTTCTATATACTGCTGTCATAAAAATCAGATTGTTATTTGCTGCAAATTTCTGTATTTTGTCAATTTTTTGTAAGATCCCAACAAGGGATATTTCAGTGGTATCAGAGTTGTTGTTTCTCTAGCCTGTTGGGGTTGAAAGATTGGAGACAGAGACAGAGACAGAGACAGTGAAGAGATGGGAGACAGAGACACAGACAGTGAAGAGATGGGAGTAGATCTGATGAAACAATTGTTCACCAATATGGTGAAGCAACATGAGACTACCAATCTCTATTTGAGCCAGCTCACTGAGACGTTAGCACAGGGAAGGATTGAGGCTCATAACGGAGAAAGGAGAAGCTAGCAATATGGGACATCATGGTAATAAAGGTGAGAGTGGAAATTTAGGACAAGGATCCCCTCATGCTTCTACCAGGCCCTTGGGACTCCACGAGCCTTATTTTTTGAAGGATCCAGAAGTTTCACAGACACGACAGGCCGCAGATGTTGTGGATGAGGAATCTTGTTGGGAGAAGTACTAGACATTGAGTGAGGGTTTCCGGGACAACATTCCATTTCAGGAGTATTGCAAAATGAAGATTGGTAGCAGGCCCAAGAGAGATTACCAGACACAGGTACCCGAGTTTCAGAGGAGATTAGGACAAATCTCTATTCCACACTTCGATGGCTCTAAGAAGTGTACCGCCAAGTCTTGGATTCAGAAGTTGAAGACTTAATTCGACTTGAATCCCATGCGTGAAGAGGATGCAATTAAGTTTGCTATCCTACACCTCAAGGGAGATGCTCATGACTGTGGCATCATGGATTGATCACACAGGGGCACATGCATATCAATACTTATGCAGATTTTACATAGAGGTTGACGAGCAAGTTCGACAGGAGGGACCCGGATAAACACTTCAGGGAGTTGAATCACTTAAGGCAGACAAGTTATCTAGATCAGTACATTGCATATTTTTAGAGGTTATCAGTTTTTTGGTTTGAAAATCTGTCGCTTGGACAGATCTATGGATAAACGAGCCAACAGTGTGCAGGACATAGCCCCTCTTTGAGTCAGCAAAGCGAAACTGGTTTATTGCTATTCTACCAGCAGGAATCTGTGCATGTCTCACAATATTCTACCTTCGGGGGTTTGGGATCTCATCCCAGTAGGGGTGTTTCCGACTGCGGAAAGAAAGGAATGAAAGGGAGGATGAAGAAAGAGCAGGTCCGAAGGAAGAAAAGAAAAGAATTCCAAAGTAGAAAGGTCAGAAGGTTTATGTTTTGGGATTGGTAGTAAACAGAGCCAAACCTACTTGTATAAACAAACAAAGCAATACTGATGAATAAATGACAATAAAGCAGAAGTAGATTCAACAGAACAAACATACAGATCTAACGTAAGAATGCTCTGATGTATAACACAGATATTCAACATAAAGTCTAAATATTGTATTAATATTTTCTTCTGTTACAAAAAGCTCAAAGTCTTTTCTTCTTACTTCTATTTCTCATCTGAAAAGTATCCACTCCTGAATACAACAAGTATTCAAGTATTTATAGAAGAAGAGAAGAAAAGAAGGCAAAAACAAACCAACCACTTACAAAATATCCAGAAAATATCTAAAAAGTCAACAGTTGACTTGGGAAAGTTTTTGGATGGCAAACATCCCATGGTGCAACATGGATGAAGTCATCGTGTATGCCAACATGCTTTTTAAATATCTTACAAAAATGATCAATGGATCCTAGGAAGAAACTACTCTTTAGTTTAAAAGGGCACATTTTTCAGCATGTCGACATGACATTATCAACGCCCTTTGGCGCACCTTTCAGCATGTCAGCATGAACTTCCTTGTGCCTTGGCGCACTCTTCAGCATGTCGACAAGAACTTATCAGCACCCTTTGGCGCACCTTTCAGCATGTCAACATGAACTTATCAGCTCCCTTGGCGCACTCTTCAGCATGTCGACAGGAACTTATCAGCGCCCTTTGGCGCACCTTTCAGCATGTCAACATGAACTTATCAGCACCCTTTGGTGCACCTTTCAGCATGTCGATAGGACTTTATCAGCGCCCTTTGGCGCACCTTTCAGCATGTCGACAGGACTTTATCAGCGCCCTTTGGCGCACCTTTCATCGTGTCAGCATGAACTTCCTTGGGGCCAAAACAAATTTTTTGGGTATGGTTACCTGCAAATTGCCCTTGACAATTTTGCAGGATAACACAGTTATGGTATCTGATGTTTCAGAGATGAGGTTGACTTCACTCTTCATGGCAGGGTTGACTGACGCCTTAGCAGGGTTTGTGAAGGCATTTGAGCCTTCTTCTTTGCATGAGGCTATTAGGAGATCTCGAGACTTGGAGTTATCCACTCCAAAGACGAGGGTTCCACCCAGCGTTCAACAAAGAGAACCTCCATCTGGATCAGATGAACTTCAGTAGAGGGAGCCTCCATCGAGGTAGGAGGTGGCTAAGAAGCCATTTATTTCCTGAGAGGACAGAGATGAGTTGAGGTGAAAGAAACTATGTTTCGATTTCCGCACACCTTGGGTTTTAGGACATGATTGCAGAGGTAGAGGGAAGGCCCAATTCATCGAGGTCTTCGAGGAGAGTGAGGATGACAGAGGTGAGGAGTTGGAAATGCACAAGATGGATGATGGGAATGGAGGGGCGATGGATAGTGCTGATGCGGAGTAGGAGGAGGAGACTTTCCCTCGGGAGATTATATCCACATTGTCTAGTACTCCGATGTACAAGGCATTTAGGATTAGGGGAGTTATGCAGGGTCAGTGAGTTATGGTACTCATTGAAAGTGGGGCTACCCACAACTTTATTGATGCATCATTGGTGGAGAGACAGGTTTGCAGACAAAGGACTTTGAGGGCTTCAACATTGTTGTAGCCAATGGGGAGTATATGAGATGCACACAGAAAGTTCCACAATTGAGCATCACCATGGGTAACTACACAGTTATCGATGATTTCCACATTTTGGGTATGGGAGTGACCCACATAGTGTTGGGAGTGCAGTGGCTTCACTCTCTTGGTGAGTTTTGGACTAACTTCCAGACGATGGAGCTGAAGTTTAAGTCTGAAGGCAGGAATGTGATTTTGAGGGGATTATTGGCAGGGAGCACCTAGGGTGGTTGCAGCTGAGGGGATGGAGAGGAATTTCTGGTATAATGAGGGGTTTTATTATTGCGGATCGATGTGGAGTATGATGGATGTGGGTGTGACCAGTAGTGTTGCACATAAGGCAGTTACAGAGATTGGGATTACAGGTTCAGATCATCTGAGTTTATCATTATGTTGGTTGTCTGAGGTTTTGGTAGACTGGAGATCTCATTTGTTTTTTGAGTACTCCAAGAACCGGCACACTTGTGAGATTTTGGATGGTCACATACAGGATGACAACTATAGATTGGAGCATGAAAATGATCTTATATTAGGACAGATTGTACCTCGTGTCAGATTCATGGTTGAGGATGGAGATACTGCAACATGTGCATTATTCTTCCATGTCTGGACACTTGAGCTTTGATGAGACCTTCAACTTCATATGGGAAAGGGTCAGATGGCATGGGTTGAGGGAGGATATCCTTAACTTTGTGCAGGGATGTGTAGTTTGTCATGGTGACAAATCAGAGTTTGCATGTTCCTTATTTCTGGAGTTGCATAGGGGATAACACTCCTATATGTTTTACTACTTATGAGGATGGCGAGCATATGCTAGCTAGCTGAGGGACGAAGTCAACAGGAGATGCTAGTGAATGATCACATGATGACAGTTTTGCAGTGGTAGGGATTGGATAGATTGACAGTTTCAGTATGGGTACCAGTAGAGAATCGATGTGGGCATTATTCTACTTCAGGGAACAACATTGCTGTCTACACTGCATGGAGAGCATGATGACTATATGTGGTGTTTTGGTCACTTAGGATCACACCGATCTTTGGTTGACTGCAGGGTGAGATGGAGGCACTTACTTTGTGGTATTCAGTTTCTACAGCACATGAGGATAATGCTTAGGGTCAAGCATTTTTTGGGAGGGGACGATTGTAATGTCCCCAATTCCGAGCAGTTGGCCTAATGGCCCTATTTTGATCTTAGCCCTGGTCATTCCCAAGGGACTAACGACTTTAGAGGTTATTGGGGATGGTTGTTTGATTTCCTACTATGTTTTTGTTATTTTTTGGGCGTTGGGAGGGTCTAATGGGCCCTTTGTGTTCTATTTTGTCATTGGGATCACTTAAGTGGACACTTTTGGCATTTAATGTTATGTTTCTTCGTTGGGGCCACTTTAAGTGGACTTTTTGGTCTAGGAGAAATAAAGTCACTTTAAGTGACGATTAAAATATGACATATCTCCAAGGGGGGTTGAATTAGGGTTTTATGGCCACTATTATGATGGAAAAAGTTATAAAAGGTGGTGTTTGGGGAGGAAAAAGGATCTTGGTTCATTTTGCCATCTTATGTTGGAGCTTTTAGCTTGCTTTCCTTGCTTGTGGAGGTGAAATTCCACAGGAACCCTAGCTTCGGTAGTGAAAGATCTATCCCTAGCTAGTAGAGCACTCTTCGGTGGTGAAATATCCAGCCCTAGTTTGCTATTGTGGAGTCTATTCAGATCGGGTTGTCAGATTCAGAGTTTCATAGGCTTGCTGATCTAGTTTCAAGTCCAGAAAGAGAAGACAACCATATTCAGTAAGAGAGATAATTTATTTTATCAGTGGAACTTTTTGATATTGCATGTCATTGCATGTTACATGCATGTCATTGCATGTTGATGCATGTTACTTGCATGTCATTGCATGTTGATGCATGTTACTTGCATGTTGTTGCATGTTGGTTTAATTGCAATAAAAGCGAAGATATTGGTTATTTTCTGATTTTATACCTTGCTCCCATAACTGTACTTTGCTGTCATATTTTTCTATATACTGCTGTTATAAAAATCAGATTGTTATTTGCTGTAAATTTTTGTATTTTGTCATTTTTTTGTAAGAGCCCAACAAGGGATATTTCACTACCATCCAGCACAGAAGATCAAAGCTTAAATCTGTCTTCCTTTCCTGAAGGACTGGAACAAGAAGCAATAATTCAGTACTATACAAATTTTGGAGATGAGGATGAAGAAGATGAAGTCGAATTTCAAGAGGATGCTCAGGAAAATGAAATAAAATTAGAAGTTAGGCAACATGAACCTCAACACCCTGAAGATATTGAAATCAAAGATAGACATGGTAAGTTACTTTCTCAATTTCTATGACTTCCAAGGGAGATCAAAAACAAAAAGAGAGTTAAAAATTCAGATGGTTCTATTAGACTAAGTAGGCATTCATAGATTTTGACTGCACCTGAATACATGGAGCTATTGGTTGATGCGGAAAGAAAGGAGGAAAAAGCAACACTGAATTTAAGGAAAAAATAATTGGCACAAGAAAAAAAGGTTGCTAGAATTGCAACAAAAGAAAAAAAATTGCAGGAGAAGCTTGAAAGAGAAAGGGGGAAGCAGGCTAAGGAGCAACAAAAAGAGATTGAGAAGGCACACAAGCAACAAAGGAAAGAGCAAGAGAAGAGGGAGAGGGAACTTGTAAATCAATTAAGGGAATGCGAAAAGAGGATGCGTGTAAGTTCTCCAACTGATCATGAAAAGCGAAGGATTTTTCAAGATATGTTAAATATTCAAATTCTAGGTTATGCTGAAATTAGAACACCTCCATCACTTATGAATAACTCTTGTACAGTTCCATATCAGTATGTATCACCTCATTTACTTTGTACAAGTTCAAGTAGTCCTAGTAGTTCATTTCCAATGCCACCATGGATGCAAGCTTCAGCAGGGAAACCAACTCCTTTGTCAACAACAGGGGAAAATCCCTTATGAACTGGACAACAAAATCCTTTTTTAGCAGGGGGACCAGATCCTTTATCAGTTGGGAAACCAAATGCTCTATCAAAAGGGGTTCTAAATCCCTTTTCAGCTGGGCAATTGAACTCTGTATCGACAGGAAAAGAAAATCCAAAAGCAGTATTGAAAGAGGGAAATATTACTTATACTAACTAAGATATTGAACATGTGCTCATAAACAATGTTTATTACCCCATATGATGATGGTAGTAATTTTGCTGGTGATACCATTTTGCTAGATGTATTCGCTGGAGTCTTCCTATGTAGTCTCTAAAGTTATGTTTGCAATATAAATTTTGTGTATGTAATCAAAATACTTTCCAAATTTTTATGTATACAATTAAACTTATGTTAATATATCAGTATGATGATGCTCTATATTTTACACCTAATTTGGCGGTGTAATCAAAATATTGATATAAATTTTGTGTATGTGATCAAAATACTTTTCATCTTTTTATGTATACAATTAAAACTTATGTTAATATATTAGTATGATGATGCTTTATATTTTACACCCAATTTGGCGGTGGCATGTTTCTCTTGGGGTTGTCATTGGAAGCATCAAAACAACATAATATCTAACATAATCCAACTAAAATCTTAAAAATGCTTGAAGTGTGGACAGTGAAAGAAAACTTTGTTGTTAGTAAACAATTTTGCCCACTTCTAGCAACCTGTGTAATGAAAATAGGACTTCTACATCAAAAATTGCACCAAGCACATCTAAAACAGAAAAATAAACTCAATGATAGGACTTCCACATCTAATGATAGCACACATCTAATATTCTTAATTTCCAGCCTGTGGCTTACAAACGGTGAGGTGCTGAGACAAAAAAACCATAATAAAAAAAACCAGAACCCATTTCCTATATACCCCAGCCAAGAAAAAATGAGCTTTAATAAATAATGGCCGCCTCCATGTTACTGTTATCATTTTTTAATAGAGAACAGAAACATTGAATTCACTCTAAAAAAACACCTCCAAAATCATGCAGGTCAGAAGTAATATCAAAAATAATAAGTTCACGTCAGCCCATTGAAAAGTCCCAAACAAGAAGATGAACACAAGATATCTAGGATCTCAAATACCATACAGGAGTAACCTACAGGATCGTGCAGAGAATAAATCAAGGTATTTTCACACAAATACTTAGAAATGATTCAAACCAATGATTTCACACCAAATAAATCAATAAATCAACGATTTTATGCATAGATTTGTAAAATATGACAAATGAAAAAATAAATTTATTTTGCTGAATGGAAAACAACAAAATTTCCATAATAGTGCAGTGTTTAAAAACACTAAGGATCATTGCCTGCATGAGAACCCTCTCACCTTATTTACGTTTTATTCTCATCTTCTAAGTAGGCTGAGCCATTTCTGAGGAAGAAGTCACTCAGGCATGTAGAAAACCCAAGCTACCACCGATGTGAAATCTAAGGACAAATGGTCATTGGAGTTTTGCAAATAAACAGGCTCTGTATCAGCTATGAATGTGGTCTGTTTCAATTTAGTATGAAATCCCAATGCTAGATTTGGCGGTGGCATATTACATTAACCAAGGCACCAACATTAATGTGTGGTGGGTAAGCAGTAAATGAATGGCCATTGCATGTACTATAACCGGCGCGATAAATGGACAACAGTTGGTCCCAACCAAAAACACTGCAAAATTTGACATCCTCCAAAAATGCAGCTCGTACACGTGGCAATGACCTGGAAATGTCTTGGAAAATGAATATAGGAGGTCAAGAATTTAGTGTTGAATATTCTGGTGGTGTTTTTACTCACCCATGTGGTAGTGACGTGGCTCAGTGACTCTGCAAAGATAAGGTGCACCACAACCGGTGCCTCTCCCCTAGATGAGAGGAGGTTCAACACTAACATTTTTTATTATGTACGAGCTCTTAGTAAATTTCATATACAAAATAATAATAATCTCATATATATTTATTATAAATTAGTAATTACACATGCGCTGTGTAATGTGACTGCCAATAACTTCAATATTATATTGAAGAGGAGGACACATGCTGACAAAGAAGTTGACGATAGTATTGTTTTATGTGAGAACAAAACAAGCTCCGACACAAATATTTCACCTTAAATTATGTCACCAAAACCCCATTTTGAGGGAAAATAATTTATACTTAAGGATAACCTTTTGGCCCTTACAAATAAGAATTTTTTCCTAAAATTGATATTGTGGAATGGAAAATAGATCTTTCTTCTAAAATTGTTAGGAGTTTTCATCTTGATGTGGGACCTCAGACCACACCCTCTGCTTAGAATTTTTTAGGGAGATTTTTTTGTCTACTTGTTTGATTACATAAGAGAATAAGATTTTCTCGAACTCATATTTCACCCCAAAAAACTTCACCAAATATGGAAAAGAAAGAAGTTAAAACCTATTTAGGCATCGATCATCTAAAAATGAGAAATTTGCTAGAAAAAAGACTTGACAATTTACACCTTGGATTATGTTTCCCTCTCATGCATGGTACAAGGTGAGAATAACACAAGTGGAATCAAATGGGACTCTACCAAGTGAATCCAAAGGAGATGGGAAGCCCAATATAAAACACCCAATAGCTCAAATCCCTCCTCATCCTTTTCTTGAAGACCATATAAACATAAAATTCTCAACGAAATACATTAATGTGTGAACATATAATGTGTATACAAGCGGTGCAATGGATACATTGGTAAGGTGGGACAAAGGAAAAATAGTATGGGAGGAAGTGGGGTGATGAAGAAGGAGATATAGGGAAGAGAATTATAGGGAAAGGGAAAATATCTAAGGGAAAGTAGGTGATCCTCTTCTTTGTTTCAAAAATTCACATGTGGAACGATTTTCATTTGTGCAAATTGTTTGAAGGAGAAAGAGGGCACGAGACACAAATCCTTGAGGCAACATACTTTGGACACAACATTGAAAGTAAGCCCTTATCGTACAATAATTCCAATGCCTAATCAAACTTATTTTTTGATAATATTGTTATTGCCAGTGTTTGAGCATGCAACTTGGCATTTTTCTTATTATGTTCTCATTTCACGGTGAAACTCACACATTTTTTCACCTTCCTTTGGGATGAGAATTTTTCTCGGGAACTTAAAATGCCATCGACATATGGTTTGTTACAACATTTTAGGATTATTGCCATTATATTATTATAAGTGTTGAGGCAATACAAAAATTAATTATAAATGAAATGAAAATAGAAAATACTTCATAATAGAAAAAACATGGTATATGAAGAATAAATTTTGTCACATATTGTAAGGGTTGCAAAAAATTCCATAAATTTAAATATTATTAATAAAATATAGGTTGGATTTATTAGGGTAAAGGGAACATCAACTCATGACACACAACCAATCACAAAAGATTGATTGTGAAAATGCCAAATTAATATTTACAAAATTACATCTTCAATGTTACTAAGATATTTATAAAAATATGTGTACACATATTCACTTCCATGATGTTTTAAAAAAGCATAAGAAATGTATCTATTCTTCCCTAATATTAAAAAAACCAAAGCAAAGTATAAGATTAATTGACACCTTTATAAGGGAAATACCTTGAAGCAAAGATGTCACCTCCTAAGAAATTTGGCCTCGATGAAGTGGTCAAAGATCAAGATGAAGAGCATGTCACTTGTGTGTATAACCACTGGTTTTCTAAAGATTACGTGGGTGGATGGGTTCCTCTGATGCATTTTTTCATCATCCATTCAAGGAATTTCGTTGAGTATGATTGAGGTGACATGTGGATAATTTCTAGTGTAGATGCCACAAAAAATGCTTGATTTTTGTATGCTCCCACTACCTCGCATGTTGTGATGCATGTTATAAGGCATGATATTTCCCCCCTCCCAGTAGAGAATATCACATTGCTTATTGTATATTTTATGGGTGGGTTAGCTTTTCCAATTCAATGCTCATGATTTCGATAAGGGGTCTGTTTTATTATTTGAGATCCAACTCAAAATTATTCCCTAGTCATGTGTTTGTGCTAATTAAGCATTGAGTGGAGCCTTTATGAGAGGAATACGATAAAAAGAAGATGCCATCTCATAAGACAATTTTAATACCTCAAAAAGTTTGATGGGATGATGCAGATGAGGCAACCAATGGAAATGATATTGTAACTTGGCTACCAAAAGGTGAAAGTTGGAGTGGTCGAGCACATTCATAGGGAAAACATGATGACCTGCATTAAAGGGGATGATCCTCAATTCAATTATGTTACACACCACACCAAGTTTAATGTTTTATCTACTCAAGTTTGGCCTCCCTGTGGTCACACCACGCCATTTTATTTACTTTGTTTTGATGACTTGGTCATCACATTGGATTCATCCCAGGCTCATTACCATGTTCTAGCTACTTCTCTGGGTCACTCAAATGGATTTATTTCCTCATGTTCATGCTTCTGTATAGGCTTGTCACATAGTATTCAACTCCCCTTTCAGGTTTGATCTTGCATTTTTCAGTACAAAGCTAGCTCGACCTCAAGAATCCTCCTTTACATAAATACTCTATCAAAACCATCATTTCTTGATATTTTCCTATAGGCTCAATTATTTTCTAGTGCTAAGAATTACCTATGATTTTATCTTTGCTTCTAGTTCATTGAACTCACGTTTAGTTGTACTATCAATCGATGTGATACTATTTGTAATTTTACAACTACCTATTTTCATTTCTTGGGCACACTCGTGATCATGCTCAACACATTTTATCCTTGTAGGTCAGAACTTGTGTTCTATGTAACATTTGGGGTATTTTGGGTTTGTTACTTATATCCTACAAGATTGACATCTCAGTTTTTTACTCTCCCATGATTTTGCTGAAAAGTGAGCAGTGAGAGAAGCTCATCATTTGCTAAATGAACATGTTAATTTTTCGGCCTCTTGTTAAACCTATGATAGTTTAGTGGCTTATAACTTCTATGGAAATAAAATGTGCATTGAATCATGCTTGATAAGACTTCCCTACATCCATGAAAGGCCCATCACAACCCTTGAAATAATATCAATGCAAATGTTGATAGATAAAAAATCTCCAAAAATGCTGAGCTACAGCATCGTGATTTTGTAATACAATTCCAAAACACCTTAAAACCTACCTACTTTGTGTAGATCATAGAGCAGGAGGTAGTAATCCTTCAGTGATTCCAAAATACATGTGGACGATTTTTGTTGAGCCATACATAAATGGATGTGTCCTCCCCACCATCGATATACTACATCATCTTAGAGGCAAGGACCCTTCATCCATTTTTAATCCAAATGTTGGAGCCATCTAATTCATACATCAAATGAAATAACCATTTAATTCACATCGTGGATACATATGGAATAATTTATCAGAACTTATTTAATGTTATTCTAATAGGGGATGAATAAAGGTAACATGAACCCACTCCAAAAAACATGTTATCGGTTAGGAACGGTCTAAAATACTAAGACTAACAATCGCACATGAAATGTGCAATGGAAACATTGAAGGGCATGAGTGAAGAATTCAAATTTAAAGAAGTAAAAAAGTGGGAGATGATGAGGGGTGAAAAAGGGGGTTTGAAGGAGAAAAAGTGTTAAGGTAGGGAAATCGATGCTAGGAACTATTACGTAATTCTTCTTTCTTACAATCACATGCCATTTTTGGAAATCATTTGAAAGAGAAAGGGGGTACAATGTGCAAGTCATCAAGGAAATGTATTTTGGAGATATTCAAGAATGTAAGGATTGGGCCATCAATATTGTTAATGTCAATAGTTAGCAATTTCAACCCTTGTGTTTATAGTGTAATTGGAACACACATAAATGCAAGGGAATTTCACTTGTACATCTCATGGGACATTTTAGAGACAAAGATGCGTGGAGTGAACAAGGAATCCAAGGGTAGTGACATCATGCACTATCACAAATAGGGTTTTGTTGACACTTGAGATTACACCCTTTTCTGAAGCTAGGATCAACACCTTGGTGAAAAATTGAAAGACCTTCAAAGTGTGGGAAAATGGCTCCTTCAAGGTCAATCTCTAGGTGAAAAGGCTAGTTATTTTAACTTAAGTACGTTGAAACTAATATAACCAACACTAATCTACTACTAACTAGTTATAATATAATATTTCCAAGGAACGAAGGTTTAGAAAGATGAAATATTGAATAGAAGATAAGGTGATGCACCAAATTGAAAGTGGATTCTCTCCCTAAGGTGAAGAATGAAAGGGATAAAAATAAATCTAAGAGGACATAAACAAGCCACACTCAACTCTATAATTTTTCTAAACTTTGATTATGTGCATAGATGTCATAAAGGATTGAAATCATAAAAACATAGCACACACACATTATGCTTGAAAAAAATAGGAAGACAAGGACACAATAACACAAGTTAAAGAGAAGAAAGAGAGCCACAATAACAAGATATATGTAACACCCTCAAATTTGAAAACCAAATACAACAATAAAAATACCAGAGTAAATTTTCTTTTTTGACTTTAAATTCTCAATACACAACACCACATGGTCTCCAATAGATAAATTTAACATCACATAAGACACTTACACAAAACATCGACCCACATAGAAAACATGATAACACCATATACATGTCAATGCCACACTTTCCCTAATGAACGAATACTAGTAATGACCCAACCACAAAAAGGGGCCCAAGGATTGGCAAATCCACAACACCGACATTACCATGGTTACATCTTAGTTACGATTAAAATTCCAAGAGGATTTTTCATGCAAGGAAAAATTCTCCTTTTTCCACCTACATATTCTTAAATTCATTTAACATTCAACTTACAATAAGAAAACTTAATTTGGCTCTTTATCCCTTACAATAATCTCCATAATTTAAATAATTATTTGACATATTTCAAAATGCATACAAAACTCCTAATTCTCTCGTTCTTATGTTAAGGTTCTGTTTGGTTCTGCTTGGTTCTACTTCTCAGAGTGTTTATTCTGATGTTTAAATTTTACCCTTGTTACACAAGGAAAACTAACGTGAATTCAAGGAAGAAATCTTAATATTTAAGGGAGATTTAGATTCAAAATATCTCTTCCCACAAACATTCTCCCATCACTGGTGTCTCTATTTTCCTATTATAGTTGTTATAATTCAATTAACTTGGTTGAATCCATTCAACATTTTCACATCATAGAAATTTTATTTCGATTTATATATATAAGATCTTATATGTTTGCTCAAAAGTTTGGTCTCACCAAGAGCAATTCATATTGTTATTTATTTTTAACAACATGAAGAATATCTAGTTGAGTTATAAGGACTTCAAGTATGAAATTATTCCTAACCCAAAATATCATTTACTCCTATACCTCTTTACACTTGCATTGCACTTTGGTCTCACTATAAGCATTGTTTTAGAACAATTGTAATTCAAATGATACATAATTTACGCTTAGGGATTCATGACTACAAGGAGTGATGACCTTGCACCTAACAACAGCTCATTTCATCACTCTTAAACACTCAAGTATTAAATGCCTACATATATGACAACCCAACAATTATATGTTTCTCAATATTTCTTCCAAGGAATTATTTAAATCATTTAGTAATATGTATCAATCGGCATTTCTTTCACCAATACCCTTAAGAGAGGCTCCACAATCTATTAACTTCAAAAGCATTCATGGATAGGAGAAATATTACACCATACGAGAAGCACATGGTAACCCACTACTACATGATAAGGGACACATTTATCTAAGAGCCTGGAAAGGGGTTCAAATACAAAAGCTATAAAATCTTACTTGTTCAAAATCCTTCTAAAGCAATATTTACTATCTTTGATAATCATACGTCATATGTCCTGTGACTTAATCACTAAGATCCTAATGGAGTATGATTTAACACACTCAACCAAGTTTGGATTCCTAGGAAATTAAGTATTAGATGCATGTTAAAAGGAGACATTCAATTATAAATTTTACACAACTTACTAAGGTCACAACTAGAGTGATTGAACACCCTTATCTCCAAACAATCATCATGTAACTCTAGGTAAATTTGATACTTCTTGTCAAGCTGACACTCTTGTTTGAGAGGGGTTAAAGGGGATTCACACTCAATATTATCATGTGTAGGTAACTAAAACACATAGGATCCACTCGAATCATTTACATTCATCTTAAAATAATTTTACTTAATTTTTATTTAAATAATGTTTTTAAATTAGTTGTGTAACCCATTTGTTAATAAGGAACATTTGCATGCTCATGAGACTATTAGCTCTCGTCCTAGGGAATTTGCCTCAAGAACATGATTACCTGGTTTCACATCATACATTCATTTCACAATGGGACAAGTGGGAGAAGAAAGAGGGAGTAACTCTTTGTTTAAATATTAAGGTTCACATTAAAGTTTTACACGTCATGGATTTTGTTTCTCTCAACATGATGATTTAAACACATTACAAGAAATATCTAAATTTTTATTTTCTCCTAGCATACCATCTCATGGTTACCCTTTCACAAAACTAATCATAAATTAAAAATGTTGTTAAGTTCCACAAATTAACTCTTAACATTATACCATAGAAATCCCAAACGATAATCTAAATTGGGTGTCAAGTTCATTTATAATCCAAATAAAAGGTGACTTTCAAGAGTAGTTGGCAATCTTTGACTACCTAACAACCTTCACTCTACACATGTGTCGGGCCAAGAGGGCTTTACATTATGTTAAAGGTTGGTTTCCCATGGAGTACTACCTTAAGAGAACACATTCTCCTTACTACACACATGAATACCAATCCTAGGAGGGAACCCCATACTCAAGAAAAAGTTTAACCATGTCATTCCTAACTGTCAGGATTCACGACAATGTCACTAAGCATACAGGCTAAGATGGATAACCTCAAACTTGGGCTTTTATTTCCTTAAGATAGAATTTTCCATCTGAGTTTAATGATTTAGGTTCACCCTATGGTTTTAGTTTTCCTATGTTAAGAAGGATCACAATGAGAAGGTAGTTATGCGACAAGTTTTATACTAGGGTTGATTGTTTTATTTATATTTTCTTTCTATGTTATCAAGGAAAATAACACAACACACCAGAGATTTATCATAAATTTCACACTAGAAATAGGCACTATAAGATGTCAAACTCAATTACATTTAACATATATATCTAAATTTTACAATACATAATTTTGAATCAAAATAACACTCATGGTTAGATACACATTTCCCAAACAACCCTAAACACTTGCAACTCATACATATTACAAAATTTCAATAATAAACCTTTTGATATATTTAAATATTATTGTTGCTACAACTTGTACAATTACATTTTTCTAAATAACAAGTTATGAATTCACTAGTACACTTTTCTTTCTCCATGTCTCGGTACCTGCAACCACCGCATGGTCAGCGAAAAGTGCTGAGCATGGCATCCACCTAAATCTAACATAATTAATCATTTTTTAGTTTTCCATTTACATAATCAAAATAATTCACATGCAACAAAAGAGGGTTAGAGACATATATTCATTTCATTTCATTTCATTTCTTATCTAAGAGAGGAGAGAGAAAGAGATAGGGAAGAGAGAGAAGAGAGAGAAACACTATTTTTCCAAAAGTCACATTTCACACAATAAGCCACAAGAGAGAGTTTCATTACAATTATTTATACGTTTCAAAAGTTTTCACGATGGTTTATTGTCTTGACTAGGATCGTGCAACCTTATTTTACATTTTTCTAATAGTTGTGAAAAACATCTAATTTGTCTTGGAGGCTAAGGAACCACGTTCAAAAAATGTCTTCTCGATGGGAAAATGTATACAATTGTTAAGTTCCTACATGTAATCATATATACCAAACTAATTTACATGAACTTACAGTGGAATTTCAGAACTGGCGAACAGTTTACAATTTAGCGGCTAGTTTTCCAGGGCCATCCGGTCGTAATTGGCCTAGACTTGCACAAAAACAACCAATTTTAGCAATCGAGGGCCTATAAAACATCCAAAATTTCAAAACTAGCAATGATATGTAAATCTCCACCAAACTAAATATTCCCTACATGCCCTCATTTCCTATGGAGAATTCACACTCGACGAAACTAAGAGTTTGGTAAACAAGTTAGGAATTAAGTGTTCCTTTGTCTAAGGGTCCTAAAACGGTCGTAGATCGGTCTATGTATATGGATAAGTCAACTAGAATTCATGGGCTTACAAAACCTACAAAACTGGGTAAATTACGGGCTCCCTAAACAGGGTAGAGACGATAGGCAATTTTCTAGAGCCTACTCTAGATGTCATGGGGCAAGGGCAGGTCATTCATTCGCTTACCTAGTCAAATATAGATATAGGTCCCATCAATATACCTATGAATTTATAGCTTTAACAACTCCCTTAATCTATCGTGGGGAGTCATGACTCTTAGAGGGGCGGAGACGAGAGCATCAAAATGTCACCTGGGACCTTACTCCAATGCTATAATAGACGACTCCCCAAATCTCTAATGGATCATGGGGTGAAATTTAACATCTATTTTAGGGTCATTCAAATAGGTATAGGGTCATGTGGTCCAAGGGGCGAAGGTGCTTTAATATCTTTTACAAGGGAACTAGTTGTGGTGGCTTTACGAGGAAAGCAAACTCAGTAATTTATAGCTTCTCCATCCCCCAAAATAGAGTATCAGATAGGGCTCCAAGTCTAGTTACGAAGTTTTCTAGATCGTGCGCTAAAGCTATCAGCTTGACTACTCTATATAGCAGCTCCCTCAAGCCCAACTACATAGTATAGTAGGTAACCATGATATTCTATATAGGGTACAAAACAAGATACAATCATAATCAAATGGGGTATGATCTAAGGTTTTAAATGCAACTCGTCCACATAATAAGCAACGAGAATTACGAAACTTGACATGAAACCATTTTTCATGGATAACAAGGAGAGGATTGTTTTGTGAGAGTCTCCTAATGATCTGCATTTCACAATAACTTCTGACCAACGTAAAAGTTAGCTGATTTATTTAACGGTGGTTCACGAGGTCATGTTAACTCCACCTAGTGACTCCAGTGGTTGCATGAGCTCCTAGTTATGATACCTTTGGATTCAACAACATCTACAAAGTGGGTTGTGGAAGTCAATCACACCCTGAGGGTCGAGGTAAATTGCACGTTGACAGGTAAGGTTTAGAGCTTCCTCAAGGTGGCATGTTTTGTTTTTTTACAATACAACTAGTCATAAGAGTTGAAATATATATGATTTTATAAGATATCTATATCGATATAACTATTTCTATTATATTATAAATGAAGAACCAAATACACAAAATTATAAAAGATGAGGGTAAGGAGACCATGCCTACAAACATACATAGCATCTCGTAGCGCAAGAGGTACTCCAAGTAGGTTCACCCACATTCCACAAGGCTCCAACTCTCTTTTATCATTTTGTATAAATAGTTCTGGGTGCATTCGACAAACTCCCCCATTTACAATTTACCATTTGACAAGTATCAAAGGCCACGTATGCGCTAACCCAAAGCAATTTATGCATATCACCAAACCAATGAACACATTCCATAAGAATCACATTTCTTTACATTCATTTGTCAGTAACAGCACACACCTAACGTGCACTGCACTCACATATATAGATATGTCTATCTAACCCAACACTTTATATCCTGCCAAACATGAGTGATTGCCACATTCAAAATACCAATATAGCTTGACAAGAAAACAATGGGATTCACAGAAAGTGGCCTTATCAATCTTCAAGCATTCTAGCAATAGTATGTAAAATTTCCATGCTTCCTCGACTTGAATAAAAGCCTATAGACATGCAGGTTGCAGCAGCCTTTAAATCTTGTAATTCCACGTCTATCCTCTTTGAGCATGGCTGTACTCCCAACCTTACTATTTGACATAGTCATTTCAACTTGCATAAGGAGATAGTAGTATGGTGACCAAGGTCAATATAGTCGGGTTAAAACCTGAGTGTTGCAGTCCTTGAAACAAATTGGTGCCTCTAATATTTAAGATCTTCTTCTTTTGTTATGTGCAGTAACAACAAACCATGAGATAGGATTTTTGCTATTTTGTCTAATCAATTATTGAGCCTCTCGCTTACCAAATAAATGCATATAACATTCCAAATCACAATTTATGTATAGTACAAGTGAGGAGTACCTTCAGAGTAGTGGAAATTTCTCTAATCCAAGTAGTCCCCCCTTTGCCTTACAACCCACAATGAATTGATTCTAGAAGGGTTGCAACTAGAGTCCCATGGGAACAAAAATTGGTTATATGTGGGGAATCTGTTGCCCTTTAACTTTGGGATTTCTAGCACTCTTATCTTCAGCAGCTCCAATTGCTTCATTGGGAAACCCTTACAAGCAATTTCAAGCTTTAGTTTCATCCATTTTTTTCCCATTCTGAAAAATTGAACAAATAAGGTGCTTGCATTACAATGCAAGGGAAATGGAGGAGTTGATTCAGTCATGGAGGTTTCATTTATGGATCACTTGGGCGAACAAAGTCTCCAGGACGAGAAACTCTTTCCAGAGATTTTGATCCTCCTTTAAATAGTGTTCTCCACGATGCTAAAATTTTGGACTGTTAGGTTGGATACGTGTTTGGTTTTCAGAGATAGCAAGTGGGAAACAATAGAAATCTGTCTTGGTAATAGACCCATGCTCCAATGTACCACACGACAGATCCTAGACTTTAAGGGTTTTACTGTATTTTCCCTTGTTATCGAGCGATCAAAATTTTTTATTCTTATAAATAACAATCTGAAGTAGAAACAGTGACCATCATTGAATATCCCCAGTTAAACTCTAGGAAGTCTAAAGTACATCTTGGACTTCTCAGGTTTCGATTTTGAACTAGTCATCTTCACCCTAAGTGAGCGAACAACATTTTTCTGGAAAAGGGTAAAAAAGAGGTGATACCTGAAACTCTGAGAAGTCTGACAATTTTAGACTTTCGGAACTTCAGGGAGCTTAGGATGAAAAGTGTCACTTTTCCTGCCAGAGTCACAAACGTCTAAAATTTCTAATCATATTTAACAGATCTAATTTCTCAATTCTTAGATGCTTAAAATGTCAAGTTTTCAGGAATAAGATCTCCTTCAGGTGAAGGGTTAATTTAACTAGAATAGAACATCTGTTTCAATCTCCGAATGGACATGTCTAATAATAAAGTCCATACTATTTCATCATTGTTCAGAAACATTTTTTAATGTTAATTATGAAAGTGAACTCTCTGAAATGCTATAGAAGATCACCATTACTATTAATTTTTTCCTAGAATGCATATTCACGTGTGTTACCACCTCAAAATGTGTATCTCAAATTTATGTAGCTTGGAGCTTCGATTTGCAAAGAAAGGACTTTTTGGAAATCTCTCAGCATCTGCTTACTCAACTTGTTACGACTGGATCAACTTTGAAATTAGTGAGACATAATGCTTATTCAAACACCTGGAATCAAATATAGTTCACTCAAGGTCCAGAGGTACACACACTTAGGTTTCTCACAGAACAACACCTTTTTAATGAAGGTATGGGTTCCACGACTATACAATGAACAAGGAATGTCATACATGGAGGCATGGTGTTTTGGAGTGGCACCCATCATAATGTTACATGTCATTTAATAAATTCAATGAATTAGTACAACGGTTGACCACAAGTGAAACAAGACTAATTTTTGGCAATATCTTAGATCTTAATGTTCTGTGAAGATTGCTAGTTAGGGGCATCTTTTACTTTAACAACTTAATTTGCACCCTCCCTTTTTCTTGTCATTACAATATTTCCTTAATCTCAAACTCTTAGTCAATAATTGTTTAGAATTTCAATTGCCTTGTTGTTCATAGGGTGCCCAACAGTAATTGGCTTCAAGATGTCACAAAAAAACTCAATACAACCACAAACGAATCCATTTTCAAACATCTTTGTATATACTTTCACGACTCTGTATCACATCACAATAACTCTAGTTATACAGACATGGAAAGATAGAAAAATTAGTCCACATAACAAATCATTTCCAAAAATTTGCCATAGGCATAAATGGTAACACACACATGTGATTGACAAACAAAATCATCACCTTGATTTATAGGCAACTAGTATCATATGAATCTTCAAAAGACCATGACTGTACCTTGACATAGTACCAAGATTAATATCCAATAGTACATACTAACTACCAAGAGGCATGTGTCAAACATAAACAATAACAATGTCCTAACAAGACTCACAAGAGCTTTCCCGATTACAAATTCCCACACTTTGGGAAAAGCTCCATGTTATGCAATCACACTAAGATTTTCAACCCATCGATTTGTAGACATTCAGGTGTGTTGTGATTATGCATCAACAATTCCCACTTGGTGCAGGGAAAGGTGAAAGAGATAAAACTTGTAGAGAAATAAGTGGAAAGGAAAGAAATGTCACTTTCAATGCCTTAATCAAAATAATAACTACTCGGGATAACAAATAAAAGAGTAGGAAATATTTAATTGATAGTTGTTGTTTACAGTGATAATGGTGCTACCAGGGTTATTGTTCACGGCAACATATGTGCACAGAAGCAGAAGAAGAAAAATCAATACAACTACACTTGCATGAAGCACCCCGTTAGCATCAATCTCCTTCTTCCTCAATTAAGTGGCAGACAGTAGTTTTTCTTCCCTCTCAGACACATTGAACCGCTTCAAAAAATGGATACAGACCTTCTTTACTTATAATTTGTGATTGATGGTTATTAATAGTTTGAACTACCCCTTCCTTGTTTCTAAGCCATCCTTTGGCTGCCAAGTGGCTTCAACCATTACTCAACCAAATTCCTATAAATACAATTCTTGTATTCAAGCAAATGGCCTGAGAATTTTTGTGTATCTTGCATATTATTGCTGCAATAATCCTACTAGAAATTGCATAGCCAATATCGGATCTATTGTGCTATCTCTCTTCTAATTGCATTGCAACTAGGATGACGTCAAGTTGTCATTGCTCAAGTGATTTCTCCTGTTGTTGCCTATGTATTCCCAAATTCCTTGGACTCACGTGGACACACAGAGAATGAAAGGATAAAATGAGGGGATAAATTACTACACTGTTGGATTTACCTCTGTTCTGTGAATTATGGGTTTCCTTCATTGCTGTAATTTATTATTATTACATCATATCAAATAGAGTAGAAAACCAACATTCTTTCATTTGCAAGTAATTAATTAATTTCCAAGAGGTTTTAAATCATTAATAGAAGCTCCCTGTGATGGATCATCTTCTTCTCATCCCTGTGGATCTAAAGGAGGGAATATCTATAGGAAGTGGTCTATACATCATTGAGTAACTGAAAATGTTCTTATTTTAAGTTAATTTAGATTTAATACATAATTGCATAGATAATTAACTACATCCGGTTAGTTGTCTGTATTAGATTTATTTATTTAGAACAAAAGCAATTTGTTGTTTGTGATTGTAATATTTCAATTTTGTGATTTGTTTACATTAGTTTCCCTTTCAACAGTAGCTTAGATTGTTAATTTCATCTCTGTTTAAATGGATGCTTCAAACTAGTTTAGAATTTAGAATCAACTAGGTAATCAAGACATAGGGAATTTATGCTACCCATTCATAGCCTCTAAATCTCCCCTTTTCCGATTCTGCTACTAGGGAGTCACACTACCAGGTCTTAGTCACTGATTCTCCTAGAGCCAGTCATCCACAACATTTCCACATTGGTTGTTCCGGCATGACCTCAGGGAGATGAGTGCAGTTGAAGGTCGCATGTTGATTTTCATCCATACAAGTACACATAATTTATAATACGATCTCCACACACCTCCCAAAACATCACAAAAAATCCATATACCTCCTAAACATCACAAAAAACTCCATATATCTCCAAAAGCATCACAAAATAACTCCATATACCTCCCAAAGCATCACAAAACAACTCCATATACATCCCAAAGAGAAAGAATCATGGTGCCAAAACCAAGCTAGATCACTCAATCATAGAGCACCATCTCCTTATTTATCCATATCAGGTCACTCAACCATAAAGCCCCATCTCCTTATTTCTCCATATTGGGTCACTCAACCATAGAGCCCCATCTCCTTATTTCTCCATATCGGGTCACTCAACCATAGATCAATATCTCCTTATTTCTCCATATCGGGTCACTCAACCATAAAGCCCCATCTCCTTATTTCTCCATTTAATGAGGCCGAGTCACCCTATGGCCCTAGGCACATAGACCCCCATCACCCCCACCCACGTGGCATAGTAACTTGTAGTTCAAAAAATACACAACCCTATGACCCACATGGGGCGTACCCCTATACAACTAAGCGGGTCCATAGGTCCAACTACTCCATGGTGAATCCCATGAACCTCTTCTAACAAATAATGACATTAGAACCAACATAACAATCCATTTCAAATTCCAAGTGGTAAAAATTACAAGTCTCGGGCTAGGCTAGAAAACTTTTAAACTTGAAAAGAAATTTTCAAACTAAGAAAAACAAATGGCTAAATAGCCACAATAATGCAAATGCCTTTGGTAATCCCAAATCAAATTATAAGCCCAAAATTTAAGAATACATCAATCAAGAAAACTACTTTTTCTTTCAAGAAAAGAGAAGAATGTCAATTACGAATAAAATATGAGTGTATAAATATCACATTACGATCATTACATGACCCTCTTGCGGCCACCAAAGGGGTACTCATCGAGTTGCTAGCACACAGATATCGAGCCTCAGCTCATAAAAATATATATAACTAGAAATGAGCATATCTCCATATATCTACCAAGCACATATACGAGGATCCTCATAGTCAAAATCACATAGGATTGTTCGATGGACAACCCACATAGGAAAGAGTAGGGGACTCTAGTTTTACGTAATTTAAGCCATAAGAAAGCTTGAAGTATACTAAATAGATAGAAGTGGGTTTTCAGTCTACATGAGAATCCACTTCCTAACTTGTACTCAGCTCAATATTATGAAAACTTGGTCCATGCCTCCTCTCTCCACACATACACTCTTAATGATTGCTTCCCTTAGGGCCATCTAGTGTAAGATACAAAAACACAACACATAATTGTATTACTAACACAATGTTGCTTACAAACAAAAACCATAGCATTGCATGCATGATATATATAGGGTATATCACAGTCATTACTTTCACGGATTAAAATACATCACGTTTCCACATAATGCACCCAAAGTGTACGTACTATATAATAGAGGTCATACGATCACCATATGCCCCTAATTCACGACATGAACCATCACATATTACACAAATTATGCGTATGATGAACATAGTGACTAACATTGAAACATATAGTGAATTGCAATAAAACATGGTGACACACAGGGTTCATCACAACACAGTGGTGACATCATGATACAATATAATTCACTATACACTAAGTTTTGCATACAACACATCAGCACACTAACATATCACAAAATAACAAGACACTCCAACACTCCATAATCTAAAATAACATTATTTTCACACACAGTAAGGAGGTGCATCAAACATGAAATAATCATTGAATCCCCGAAAAAGGAGAGAAAATAATCTCATCACAAGCACATCAACATGATAACAAATACACACTAAGTGACATGCACAACTTTTGCGTTCATAATATCATAATTACAACATTGGTCACATTACAACATATATCACATTACTCTTTCCATCTCCACTACCACCATGCAAAATCATCAAAACTCCAATCCATGCCATAGATTTGAGAGGATGAACCTCCACTCTGATACCATATGTAACGCCCTCAAATTTGATGCACAAATACAATAGTAAAAATACTAGAATATTTTTTTGACTTTAAATGCTCACTACACAACACCACATGGGCTCTAACAGATCAACTTAACCTCACATAAGACACTTACAAAAAACATCGACCCACATAGACAACATGATAACACCATATACAAGTCGATGCCACACTTTCCCTAATGAACGATTACTAGCAATGACCCAACCACAAAAGGGACCCAAGGATTGACAACTCCATAATACAACATTACAATGGTTACATCTTAGTTTCTATTAAAATTCTAAGAGCATTTGTCATGCAAGGATAAATTCTCCTTTTTCCACATACACATTCTTAAATTCATTTAACATTCAAATTACAATACGAACAATTAATTTGACTCTTTATCCCTTACGATAATATCCATAACTTAAATAATTATTTGTCATATTTAAAAATGCATACAAAATTCCTAATTCTCTCATTCTTTTTAAGGTTTTGCTTCTCAAACATTTATTTTATGTTTAAACTTTACCCTTGTTACACAAGAAAAAATAATGTGAAGTCAAGGAAGAAATATTAGGATTTAAGGGAGATTTAGATTCAAGATACCTCTTCCCATAAATATTATTCTATCATGGTATATTTATTTTCATGTTATGGTTTATATGTTTCAATAACTTGTTTGAGTCAATTCAACTTTTTCACTTCATAAATTTTTATTTAGATATATAAATTTTTATTTAGATATACACATTTAAGAACATATAATTGCTTGAAAGTTTGATCTCACTAAGAGCAATTCATATTATTTTTTTACAACATAAGAATGCCTCCTTAAATTATAAAGACTTCAAGTATGACATTATTCCTAGCCAAAATCTCATTAATTCTTATACTCTTTACACTTATGCTGTACTTTGGTCTCACTATTGGCATTGTTTTAGAACAATTGTAATTCAAATGAAACATAGTTTACACTTAAGGATTTGTGACTACGAGGAGTTGTGACCCTGCACTTAACAAATCATTTCATCGCTCTTAAAAACTCAAGTACTAATGCATATAACAAGACAATACAACAACTATATGCTTCTCAAATTTCTTCCAAGGAACTATTTAAATTGTTTATTAATATGCATCAACGTTTCTTTCACCAATATCCTTAAGAGAGGCTCCATGATCTATTAACTTCAAAAGCATTCATGGATGGGAGAAAAATTACACCATACGAGAAGCAAATGGTAACCCAATACTACATGATAAGGGACACATTTATCTAAGAGGGGGAAAAGAGTTCTTGAATTCGGAAGTTATTAAGATTTACGTGTTCAAAATCCTTCTAAAGGAATATTTACAATCTTTGATAATCATACGTCGTTTGTCCTTTACATAATCACTAAGATCCTAAGGAGTATGATTTCACACTCAACCGAGTTTGGATTCCTGGGAAATTAAGTATTAGATGCATGTTACAAGGAGACATTCAATTATAAATTTTACACGCCTTACTAAGGTCACAACTAGAGTGATTAAACACCCTTATCTCCAACAATCATCATGTAACTCTAGGTAAATTCGATACTTCTTGTCAAGATGACACCCTTGTTTGAGAGGGGTTAGAGGGGATTCACATTCAATATTCTCATGTGTAGGTAAATAAAACATATCACCTGCTCGAATCATTTACATTCATCTTAAAATAATTTCACTTAACTTGATTTAAATAGCATTTTGGAATTAGTTGTGTAACCCATTTGTTGATAAGGAACATTTTTATGCTTATGAGACCACTAGATCTCATCCTATGGAATTACCTCAAGAACATGATTACCTGGTTTCACATCATACATTCATTTCACAATGGGACAAGTGGGAGAACAAGAGGGAGTAACTCTTCAGTTAAAGATTAAGGTTTACATGAAAGTTCATGTGTTATGGATTCTATTTCTCTCAACACAATGATTTAAATACGTTACAAGAAAGATCTAAATTTTTATTTTCTCTTAGCATACCATCTCATGGTTACCCTTTCAAAAACTAATAATAAATTAAAATTTTGTTAAGTTCCACAATTAACTCTCAACATTGCACGATAAAATCCCAAATGATAATATAAATTGGGTGTCGAGTTCATTTCTAATCTAAATCTGAATTTCAAGAGTACTTTGTGATATTTGCTATGCAATAAACTTCACTCTACACATGTGTCAGGAAAAGAGTGTTTTACATTATGTTAAAGGTTGGTTTCCCGTGGAGTATTGCCTTAAGAGAACACATTATCTTTACTACACACTGTTATCCTGCAAAATTGACAAGGGCAATTTTGTAGGTAACCATACCAAAATTCCATTTTTGTCCCCTGAGGAAGTCTGTTAACATTCAAAATGGCCTAAAACTCCCTTTCGAAAAATCAAGTTTTTTAGAACTTAGCTATTTTCAGCTTCTTTAAACTCGGAGCACAAAATGGTGTGTCAACACTCTAAAAAGTGTGCCCCTTAGAAAATCCTTAGGCGCACTCATTGTTGTGTTGACATCAATGAATGTGCACCCTTTTGGCTCTAAAAATGTCGTGTCAACATCATAAAAAATGTGCCAAGTATGTGCGGTAAGGAGTGGAAAATGGTGTGTTGACACCATGAAATATGCACTAAGGTGCTGAAAGTATTATGTCAACGCCAATAAAATTGTGCCAAGGCACATTTTAACCCGTGTCGACAATTTGAAAAGTGCGCCAAGGAAAGTTGGTGAAACAATAAATGCCAGTTTTTCCTATAAATAGGTGTTCGACACCTGTCATTTTAACGATTTGAAAATTGAAAAAAGGTTTTTCTCTACGCCTTTCAGCTGTCCTTATCACCCCCGCGTGCCATTTTTCGAGCCTGTGGACCCCAACGTCATCCTTCATCTTTTATAAATCCGGGTAAGTGGCTTATGCCATCCTTGTTGTTATTGTGGTTTTTGTTTTTGGTTGTGTTAGGTTTTAGGGTTGTTAAAAATATTAAATCTAAAAAGGATAACACATTTACCATCTCCAAACCAGCTGAAAGCTCTTTTTCCCCTCCTTCCAAATCTAAAAATCTGGAGGGCTCTTCCTCTGAAGAAACCAAAAAACCCATTTGTAATTGCTTGTTGCCTTGCCAAAACAACCCTCTCTTTACCACCTAAGGTATCCAAAAAAGAGAGAGAGAAAGAAATAAAATAAGCTAAGCTATTAAACTGATTAAAAGTATGGCGTGCTGTCCTTCCCTACAACATCTACCAAAATTGCACTTTGGCGCACTGTATCTTCTTATAGCATAACCTAAACCCGTGCCAATATAAAAAGCACTTAGCAGTTTTTCCCTGGGTGCAGGAACCACTTGTGCATCATCAACATTAGATGTTATGTACTGCAAATCCATGCCGCACCCCTTTTTTCCTTGGCACACTGGTTTCCCATGCAACACCAACTTTACCTGTGCCTAACCACAACAGATTCTTCCGAAGCGCAGGTACCATCCCCATAACATCAACATGTCATGTTCTGTGTTGCTAACCCGCGCCCCGCGCCCTTTCTTTGGCGCTGAATATTTTTGTGCAACACCTTGCAAAATTGCGCCCTTCCTACTAAGCACAATTTTCCTCATGTTGACATCCTCCTGAATGTGCTTTACCCTTTGGCACTGAAAATTACATGTTGACATCTCAAAAACTGAGCCCTTTTTCCTTGGCGCAACTTTTATCCCATCAACACGGGTGCAAATTTTTCCATGTTGACATCCTCAAAAGTGCGCCCAACATTTTTAAGCCTCTGCAACATGCTGTAAACCTGCGCCTTGCACCCTAAGCCTTATAATTTCTCATTCTTCGTTTTGCAAGCTTTCATTATTAATAACATGATGGTTGACATGGCCCTTCTATGTTGGACCTCCTAGATTCTTCTTGCAGAAGAAAAAAAACCATCCTTGAGCTCACACATGTCTTCATCAAGAAACCAACAAAGTTTAAAGCTAAAGCAAAGTAGTCGGAGCAAGAGATGAAGTACAAATATCAGAAATTCAAGATGCTTGACTCATATGCCGAGAGTGACCTCGACATCAGAGACTCCGAGCTAGGACACATTGATATGGATGATTTCTGGGAAAGAACCAATTAGGTTAGCAGTGGCCCATGGATGAACAAGTTGGTGGGCAGTGGATTACACTTTGTAGTTGAACTGCTAGTAAGTGCCGTGAATAATGAATTCATTATGTTGGTGGCTCAGTGCTATAACAAGGACACTAAATGTGTCCAGGACAAAGAGGGCAAGCCAATCATCGACCTCACTGCTCGTCATTTAAAGATAACACTGGGCATTCCTCATCATAGCCGTTATGTCGCTATAAGTCTAGAAGACTGCAAGAAGGCATGGGATGACAATGAAGACAAATGCATGCAAATGATGAATGAGCTTTATCTAAAAAGCAAGAAGCCGGTAAGAAAATGGCCACAGACCATCCACCGTGGTGACTTCAATGAGGAATTGAGTGATAAAATCACCTTCCTGAACATAGTATTTGGGCTCCCTGATGCCCATTACTTCCACAAATGGATCCTGAGGTACCTAGAGACCATGAGCAAGAATATGCCTGATCATCATTTTGGCTGGGGTGAAATCATCAGCGACTCCATCTCCCAGCAACTTCAACAATTCCTAACAACTGGGAAGTTCTACATGAATTCCTATGTTGTATACGCTGCAACATCGGTAAGAGATTTCACAGGCTTGGCTTAAAATGGGGTCTAGCCCCAGGTCAAAATATATGAATTCTACCCAGAGCTAAAGCTCGAGGACAGCATCACCTAGTTCTCTAAAATCAATGACACCTTCTTCTATGAGGTAATCTCCTTACCGAGGCTGAATATGAGAAACATTCGGACCAGACCAAGCATGATTGCTGCCACAAAGAAATGGGGAGCATTGTTCACACAATTCCCCATATTCACATACCTCAGAGCGTTGAATTTTGAGGGTGAACCGATAAAGCTACCAAGGTATGCAGGGCCCAAGCTGATCCTCTTAGAGTTGTCAAGGAAACTGATCACTTACCATGAGAAATGCATGAAGAGAAAGAAGGGAGGAACCGCATTCCCCCTTATAGTTGGCCGATACACCTGTACCACACTTGCCAAAGCTCAGGAGATGTATGCTGAGCTTGAATTCTTGAATCTAAAGCATAACTTCCCTGCAAGGCTGACCTTCAAGTGTCGGAGTTACCTCCCAAAGGCAAAGATTGATCCTATCCATGTTCCTGAGATTGAGGACATTTGGATCGACCTGACACATGAGATAAATATTAGACGAAAGGATCACTCCCGGCTGGCCCTGGAAGGGATCAAACATTATGGTGGTGCCATCATTCCAAAAGGATTCCAAGAGATTGATCAGGTTTACCTTGACACAGATGGGGATGATTGGCCATTTTATGAGATCGACTGAGACAAGGTACCAAAGACCATTCGAGAGAGGGTTAAGCCCACCTTACAGTGCACAGAATATTGGTGCAAATAGAATGGTCTCACCTATCTCGGAGTAGACTTCACTACTTCTCCTTCAGGTAGAGCACCTCCAAGGCCGACCCAGGTACCAAAGGGAAAAGGAAAAGACAAGGATGGAGAATCAAGTAAACAAGAAGAAGCTCCTGAAATCCCTCCTTCTACTTCTGAGAAGTAGGTGGTCGACCTGGTGTCTCCAGGAAAAGAGGAAACAATAGAGGTTTCGACATATACATCCACCCAGGATGTTATCACAGGTATAACTGCAGAGGTACCCAACATTCCTTCTTCTACTCCTCCTCCTCCCCCTGTCATTGAAGCATCTGTTTCTATGGATGTATCTTCTCCTTTCCCTTCCTCCCTTCCATCTCCCACCTCTTCCATCTTCTCCTTTCTCGCAGATCTATCACCCAGTATTCCCTCTATCCAATTATAGATCCCTTCCATTTCCATGTCCTTCTCTTCTCCTGTAGAAACTCCGGTCCCCATAAGTAGTAGTGCATTGGACTCCTTATCAATGCCACCACCGAGCGTTTCAACATTCTTCCCTGAGGCCTCCACAGTTGCTCCCCCTTTCACTCCCGTTTCTTCCTCTATTTCCTCTACTCCCGCTCCCATAAAGCCCAGCTAGATTTTTGACACTCTAAGCCAACATAAGAGAAAGGTTCCCATCGCACCCATGGACTTCTCTGTCATTCCGAAGAAGGGACCCAAGAAGAAAAAAGTGATAAGTTGCTTTTTAAAAATCACTTCGGGAAAGAGAGTCATGGAGATTGCATACCCAGATCCCACCAAAGAAAAGAAGGATTTGTCTCCAACAGACTTCATAGCGACTCAAGTCACAATGGGAACCTCATCTGAAAGCCTACAAGGAGAGGCCTTGTCTGCAGTAGATGCCCTTTGCAAGAAGCTCCAAGAAGCAAAAGAGGAGAAGATAATACTCAAGGAACAGAACAAACATCTCCTCCAAGCATTGTAGAGAATGGGAAACGCTCCTCCTATGACTGCCGCCAAACCTACTGAAGTTCTTAGTCAGGAAAAAATAAATGAATATGCTAAAATTGGTGAACAAGGTGTAGCTGTATCCTCCTGGATTGAGTGAATCCTCAGAGATAGTGAGGAAATGATTAAGAAATTCACAGTTCTCTACTGGGATATAGATCAGGCAAATAAGGAGCTACAAGAAGTAGCAGGATACCTCTCCGAAGAGTTGGACAATGCCAGGTTGCAACATGAAACATTCCAAGTAATGGCTAACTGCTTAGCTGACGAACTATTAAAGGTCGACGTCATCGATCACCCGCGGGCACATAATAAAGCTCTCGTTGCATTAGATTATAGGGTTGATCAAATGGAATATATCCTGGAGAGGATAGATAAAATCAAGGATGAAGCCCTGGATGCACGATACAACATGGAGTAGACAATTACAAAGATGTCTCCAGGGATGCTCAGTGAATCATTCACCCTGAGGGAAGAAAATGATACATTCCAGCGCTTGAAGGCTATAGTCACTCAAGGTTTGGCACCAGAGGTCACTTTCGACCAAGAGTCAATCAATAACCTCTTGGTCTACCATGATTTCATTGGCTTCTTGATCGATGCATGCAAGGAGTTTTCTGGGTTACCTGAAAAGCTCAAGAATGAAAAAGAATTTTGCGAAGTCATTTCCGACCATTTCAAAGGTCTAGATCATGATCAGCAAGTTTATGGAATACCGAGCTCAGTGTCACATCGCCTCTCCTAATCAGAAGCAAGACACTCAGTTTAAGAAAAGAGATGATGAGGAGTAGTTTCTCCTCTTGTGTACGCTTTGATCATTTTTGTAAAGATATTTAAAAAGTATGTTGGCTTTTATGATGACATCATCCATGTTGCACCATGGGATGTTGCCATCCAAAAACTTGCCCAAAGTCAACTTTTGACTTTTTAGATATTTTGTAAATAGTGGTTGGTTTGATTTTGTCTTTTTTCCTCCTCTCTTTCTATAAATATTGGAGTACTTGTATTCCAGGTGAAAAATTTTTGTATGAAAAAAAGAAGTGAGGAGAGAAAGACTTTGAGTTTTCTTGTAACCGAAAAAATATTAATACACATTTTCAGACTTTGTGTTAAATCTGTGTGTTATTTGCATTAGATCTTTCTTAAGTTAGATCTATGTTTTTACTCTGTTGGATTCATTCCTAATATTGTCATATGTTCATCATTATTGCTTTATTTGTTTATGCAAGTAAGTTTGGCTCTGTTTACTACCAGCCCAAAGCATAAACCCTCTGACTTTTCTATCTTGGAATTCATTTATTTTCTTCCTTTAGATATACCTTCCTCCATTCCTTCTCTCCTACCTTTCTGTTCGTAGTTGGAACTACCTCTACTGGGATGAGATCCCAAACCCCCTGAAGTTATAATAGTGTAGATTTGCATAGATTCCTTCTTAATAGATTAGCAATAAACTAGTTTCGCTTTGCTGTCTCAAAGAGGGGCTATGCCATGCACATTGTTGGCCTGTTTCCCCACGACTTGCCCATCCGACATTTTTTAGCCACTCCTTTGGGGATCAAAATAAGGAAATAACTAAAAAATTGTAAAAAAATCACTACCAGATTGCAAATTTTAACTTTTTGTTAAAAATTAAATTTTTTGCAGAAGTGACCAAAATTGAATTTTTTTTTATACAAATCCATAGATCAAGGCTAGATAGAGACTTTTAGTTCGCTGAGTTTTTACAAAAAACTTGTATATTTCCGTAGATCTGAGATTTTGACGTTTCAGGATATTTCTAAAACCTTGCAAAATTCAAGTCAAAGATCCGAAAATCAGCTTTCTAAATTAACCCACTTTTTATCCTCATCCACCTTTGTCATAAAACCACAATCGGTTATTTTTAAGAGGGTAAAAATTAAATATTGAAAAAAGTACATGCTACTATTTTTTTACCAGAAAAATTAGAAAATCAGCAAGTACAAACAAAAAATTGTTGTAAATCTACTCATAATTGTTGCAGATCTGAACGGGTACACTGGCGGGTGAGCCATTTACTCGCAGCAGAAGAGATCATGGAGAAGTTGATCAAATTCTTGATCTACTTTGAAGAAAAAACTTTAGTACCACTCCAGCATGATTCACATTGCTAAGTTCAGCGGATTGATCAGTAAGAAGTGCCTCACCTCTATGAAAGAGCCGGATTTCACAGGGTGCCTTGTCATCAACTTGCAGTGCTTTATTACTAAGGGGAACCACACTCCCTGCTCGTGTTCTTTTTCCTTCTTTTCAAATGGTAGTAAATCTACCTATACTATGGGGAAATGCCATGGGCCCTCTAGCACTGCCGCATCCAGTCCACCCCCTCCCTCACATAAATCACAAAAAATTTCCCGAAAGTTTGATGGGAAAAGAAATCAAAGCACTGACGTGCATATAGCGGCATTTATTATGTCATGCATCATTCTAGATGTGACTCATGAAGACGTATCGGTGCGTGTCTTTCTTGAGACCTTGTAAGGGCCTGCATCATAATGGTTCCAACATTTACAAGCCAGATCCATCACCAGTTGGGCCACGTTGCAGACTGCATTTGAGGACAGATACAAACCTTCAGAAGACGCATTTGTGTTATTATCATAAATCACTCACATGAAGAAGGAGGCCAATGAAACCATGCATGATTTTATCACCCAATTCAACTCGCTGATCAACCGGTGTGCCACTTGCCATGATGCCAAACATTAGAAAATAAAAAATGTTTCTTCTTGAATGCCATGAGTTTGAAAGTAAGTTTCTTGCTTTTACAGGAATAGATACCCACCTTGGATCTTGCTTAAGCTATGGCCATTCGGATAGAAGATAACCTCCTTATATACTGGTGAGTTAAGACGAGAGTCCATCAAAATCAAAGGCTTCAACTTCTTCTCAGGCTACCTCATCAGATCCAACATTCCAGAAGATTGCAGAATGACTTTCTCTCGCTAAAGAATCAGTTGGCTCAAACATCATCTACTCACTCCGTATCGGGATATCCCACAGAGGAAATTCACTCCCACCAATGCCCCCCAAAGGCTGCGTTTACCTGCTTCTTCTCAAAGGTTAGCAATCAAAGCCCCTCCAGTTAATGCTTTGGTTGAGATCGAAGAAGATGATCCAAATTACGAAGAACCTTCTTCACAAGGTGAAGATGATCAAGATGTTTCGGTGAACCAACTGGCGACTCTACTATCGGGTATATGGAATTTGAAGATGAGGAATCTGATGAAGAAGAGGGTACCCAAGGGTATGCAAGTGGACAATCATATGCAGTTTTCACTTGCTCGCAAGGAAAAGAAGCAAAGATTGCTGCTGAAAAACAAAAGGAAAAGGCTATGGTAACTCCTCCTCCAACGATTGCTAAAAGAGGTAATGCCCTTCCTACTCAACCTCCGGTTAAACCTTTTGTATAGAAATATTTTCCTCATGTTTTTTCCTCCAATTCAGCCTTCCTCTAGTCCTATAAAGACCAGTAATCCTCCTCCACAAAACGTGAAACAAAGGACTCATTCCTTCATTAGTGCAACCCTTGGTCACATTCGATATAATTGATCATTCGCTAAAAAGACCAAGATCCAGATGTTTGAAGTTGAGTACTTTCAGTCCAACCCAAAGTAGCTTGTAAGATTAACCAAGTATATCCAGAGCCAGGATGTTTTCCCTACCTCCCATTTCCCCAAAATGAATCCTTCCCACCCCTCCTACGTTTCACATGAACATGTTGCCTCCACTTCCGTGTCAATGAAAAAAATTGAACCTTTTTACCTATCTCTCCTCGATCAATGGTCATAAACTAAGCAACTATATAATTGATTATGGAGCTTCTGATAATGCTCATGCTAGCGAAGGTCGCCCATGCTTTGGGCCTCACACTTACTAAGTCTTTTGGGCAGATGCTACTCCATGGAAACCAAACAGGTACCATTGATTGGTCAGATCAAGGATGCATAGTTTACATTCGCAACATTTCCTGAGAAAAGGGTAAAAATGACTATTCTCGTAGCTGATATTCCAACAACATACGAAATATTGCTAGGGAGGAGTCTTCTATAAAGAGGTTGGTGGGGAAATTCATATGGACTGGTCTAAAGCCAGGATTCTTGTCAAAGGAGGTGATGCGGACGTTGGAACTAGAATCACAAAAGAAATATCTAGTCAGCAACTCCGATGACCCTAAGGCTCAAATTATTTTCGAATCATCAAGGCATGGGGAACTACTTCCTATCCACCGACTCAGATAGAATGGAAGTTCTCATCCAAAAGGAGGATCTTAACAAAGTATGGACATTGTAGTTTGATGGTAGTTGCGTGACAAGTGGATGCAGTGTTGGGGCTGTTCTAATATCTCATGAGGAGGATATTTTCCCTCTGTCTTGCAAGTTGCAGTTATTCAATACAAATAATATTGCCTGAGTATGAATCCTTGCTACTTGGCATGCAAGCTGCAAAAGAGAAAGGAATCAAGAATATAAAAGTACAAGGTGATGTTGAGCTAATTGTCAATTAGGTAAAAGGGATATATCAAGTAAAGAACGACCAGCTCAGACATTGCCGCAATGCAGTATGGAATAACATTGAAGAGTTTGACGCTTTCTCAATCAAAGTCAGTTCCTGCAAGCTCAAAATGACATGGCTGATTCATTGGCCGTATATCAATCATCTCTCATACTTCCTCAGCTAGGGTTAAAAATGGATACATATACCATTGAAGTGGTTTTCAACCCAAGAGTGCCAGATAATTCACAACACTGGAAAGTGTTCAACGATGACAAACCAACTCATCACCTTTTTGGAGAAAGCTGAAAATTTCAAAGAACTTCATTTCGAGGGATCATCTTCTACGTGTCATGAGTATCTCACTGGTCAAGCACATGAATCTAAAAAAGATACAATGATATAGCTCAAAGGAAATAAGATTCCGAAAGGTTTGGTTTCCTTGGAACGATTATTTGATAATCATGACCATTTTGTCAAGAAAAAGTGACAGGATGATCCTTCCTCTTCTCCAGAAACTGAATCCGTCAATCTGGGTACTGCGGAACATCCTTGTTTCGTGAATATCGGGAAGTGTTGTATGCTCGAAGGAAAAGAGAAAAATTCGTCAAGTTGCTGAAAAAGTACATGGATGTGTTAGCATGGTCTTATGCTGATATGAATTCATTCAAGCCAAAGGACATTCAACATGACATCCCGCTCAAGGATGATGTCAAGCCTTTCCGTCAAAAGAAAAGGCACTACAACCCCAAGATCTCAGGTACCATCCAGGCTAAAATTCAGAAGATGCTGGATGCAAGAATTATTTTTCCAATTCATCATAGTACCTGGGTTGCAAATATTGTGCCTGTGTGGAAGAAGAATGGCGAGATACGCATATGCGTAGATTTTCACAACTTGAACCAGTCATCCTTAAAAGATAACTATCCACTGCCGATAATGGATCAAGTGCTACAGGTAGTAACCGGTTTAGAAATGCTATCTATGCTTGACAGTTTTTCAGGTTACAATCAAATTGAAGTCTCGCCTGAAGACCAGTTCAAAATGGCATTCACCACTCCTTGGGGTACCTTCGCCTACAGTAGCATGTCATTCAGTTTGATCAACGCCGGTGCCACCTTCCAACGAGCAATGGACTTTGCATTCAAAGGTATGATGGGAAAATTCATCATAGTTTATCTCGATGACCTGACCGTGTTCTCCAAAAAACGAAGTTATCACTGCGATCATTTGGAACAAGTCTTGATCAGATGTCGAGAGCACAGGGATTTCACTAAATCCCAAGAAGTCAGTTTTTGGGGTCACCGAAGGAAAGCTGCTAGGACATGTCATCAGCAAAGAAAGAACTAAGATAGATGTCGAAAGATTCAAGGCTATTCAGAGCCTTACCTTTCCTACAAGCAAGACTGACGTTCACTCTTTCTTTGGAAAGGTAAATTTTCTTAGATGCTTTGTTCCTAATTTTTCTGAGAAGACTCGTCATATATCTAATATGATGAAAGGGTCTCAAACATTCCGATGGAGTGAGGAAGGCATAAAATCATTCAAAGACATAAAAACCTCCGTCACTCATGCTCCTGTTCTGGTGTGCCCAAACTTCAGCAAAGACTTCATCATGTACAGTTATGCATCTGCGCATACTGTATCAGCTATCTTGATGCAAAAGAACTCTGAGGATATAGAATCCCCAATTTCTTTCATGAGTTCCCCTCTTAAGCCTCATGAACTGAAGATGTCACAATTAGAAAAGCATGCCTTTGCCATGGTAAAATCAGTCAAAAATTTCTGCTACTATATTTTGAATTCTCATACAGTAGTGTTGGTCCCCGACATGGCAGTTAAGTCTATCCTGACTCAACAGGAGTTAGGGAGCTTACGAGGGAATTGGATCACAAAGGTCTAGGAGTATGATGATCTAGACATCAAACCAACTAAGTTGGTAAGAGGTAAAGGTCATTTGTCAGCTAATGGCTGAAAATAAAGACTCAGAGGTACCTAGAAGATAAAGTTTGATCACATTGATAGAGAACAAAATGAACTAGAAAAAGTAGATTCTTTGCCTATGGTTTTGTATTTGTCACAGCCAACGATGAATGGTATTCTGACATCGCGTTCTTTCTCACCTATGGAGAGTGCCCAACTCACCTAACCACAAAGGAAAAGTGAACGGTGAATCTCAGAGCCGCAAGATATGTCATATGGGATGATGGATTGTACAAACGCGGAATTGATGGCATGTTTTACTACGATGTGTTGACAAGCCACAGTAAGTAAGATTGTTAGAAATTTTTCATGACTTAGCCTGCGGTGGTCACTTCTCCTCATCCGTGACAACACATAAAATCATTCGTGCTAGGTACTACTGGCCGACGCTATTTCAGGATGCAGCCACCTGGGTAGCAAAATGTGAACTTTGCCAACAGTTTATTGGCAAACCAAAGCTGGCTGTGTTTCCCCTCAAGGCCAATCATTTTTGAAGAACCATTCAGGCAATGTGGAAATTGATTTCATTGGAGCACTCAATCCTTAATCGAGTGTTGGACATAGTTACGTCCTAACAACAACAAATTACTTCACGAAATGGGTGGAGGCCATACCTGTCAATCATGCCACTTCTGAAGTTGTTTGTAACTTCATCAAAGAGAATATTATTGTGAGATTTGGCATTCCACACAAAATCATTGCTGATAATGCTTCCAACTTCTCTTCATGGGAAGTAATTGTTTTTTGTTATGGATACGGAATAACCTTGGCTCATGCTTCTGATTATTATCCTCAAGGAAATGGTCAGGCAGAATCCACCAACAAGAACCTGGTAACTATCATACGGAAGCTAGTTGATGAAAACCAGTGGTCCTGGCACAAGTCATTGTATGATGCTTTTTGGGTGGACCGTATCACTCCAAAGAGGTCTCTCGGCATGTCACATTTCCAGGTGTTGTATGGGATTGATGCTGAAATCCCTATCTCTGTAGAACTTCCTGCTCTGCGCTTGGCTCAAGCAATTGAAGATGAAATTTTTTAGAATTCTCTTGAAAAGAGGATTATGTACCTGACAGAACTTGAAGAAAAGTGAGTGAAGGTGGTCGAAAATATCACTGAACATCATAATCAAGTTAAGAGGCTGTTCGACAAGAAATCTAAGCAGAGAGATTTCCAAGTGGGAGATCTTGTCCTTCTGTGGGACAAACGAAGAGAACCAAAAGGTATGCACGGGAATTTTGACTCTCTTTGGAGAGGGCCATACAAAATCAAGCAACTCAATGGAGAGAATAGTTTCTATCTCTCATATCTAGATGGAACCGAGCTCCCGCTTCCCTATAGCGGGCAACACCTGAAGATCTTCAGGAAGTAGAGCTTTCTCTCTTCTTTGTACAGTTTTCTTTTTTTTCGTGTGTTTTTTTTCGTCGTGTGTTTGCTTTCTGTTTGATTGTCTTTTCTCTTTTTTTCCCTCTGTCGCCCTTGTTTTTGACTCTATGTAACCCAATGGATAGGCACATGAAAATCTGGGATTCTCTACCCTTAAGTTTCACTTAAAGATAGTCCTCAGAAAGAGCCAGCTGTTATCCTGTAAAATTGACAAGGGAAATTTTGCAGGTAACCATACCAAAATTCTATTTTTGTCCCCTGAGGAAGTCTATTAACGTTCAAAATGGCCTAAAACTCCCTTTCGAAAATCAAGTTTTTTAGAACTTAGCCATTTTTAGCTTCTTTAACTCGGCACAGAAAATGGTGTGTCAACACATCTCAAAAGTGCACCTTTTGAAATAGGCGCACAAATTTGAGTGTCGACACAACCAGAAATGTTGCACCCCTTAGAAAATCCTTTGGCGCAGGAAATGTCATGTCAACATCCTAAAAGTGTGCCACTTTGGCGCTGAAAATACGTGTTAACATCATAAAACATGTGCCAAGTATGCAAGGCGTAGAAAATGGTGTGTTGACATCCATGAAATATGTGCTAAGGCACTGAAATATTGTGTCAACGCCAATAAAATTGTGCACCAAGGCACTTTTTAACCTCATGTCGACACTCTTAAAAGTGCGCCAAGAAAAGTTGGTGAGGTAATAAATGCCAATTTTTCTATAAATAGGCACCCGACACCTGTCATTTTCACAATTTGAAAATTGAAAAAAGTTTTTCTCTGCGCCTGTCAGCTGTCCTTGTCATCCCCACGTGCCATTTTTTGAGCCTGTGGACCCCAACGTCGTCCTTCATCTTTTATAAATCCAGGTAAGTGGCTTCTATCATCCTTGTTGTTGTTGTGGTTTTTGTTTTTGGTTGTGTTAGGTTTTAGGGTTGTGTAAAAAATATTAAATCTAAAAAGAAACACTAAACAATCTAAACCAAATGGAAAGCCATTTTCTCTCTCCTTCCAGATCTATAAATCTGGAGGGCCCCTGCCTCCGAAGAAACCAAAAAAAAAAGGCTCATTTTTTCACTACCTGTTGCCTTGCCAAAACAAACAATCTCTTTATCATCTGAGATATCCAAAAAAGAGAGAAAGAGAAAGAAAAAAAATAAGCTAAGTTGTTAAACTGATTAAAATCTTGGCGCACTGTCCTTCCTTGTAACATATTTTGAATTACGCCTTGGCACACTTTATCCTTCTTGCAGCATAACCTAAACCCGCGCCCAGTATAAAGAGCACTTAGCAATTTTTCCAAAGGCGCAGGCACCACTTCATGCAACATCAACATCAAGATGATGTGTTGTTGTCTGCCCGCGTTCTTTTTCCCTTGGCAATTGACTTCCCTTGCAACATCTCCTTTTTACCTTGGCGCACTTTTCCCATGCAACACCAACTTTACTTGCGCACCCACATAGCAGATTCTTCCTAAAGTGCAGGCGCAATCCCCATAACATCAACATGCCATGTTGTGTCTTGCTAACCCGCGCCCCGCACCCTATCCTTGGCGCTGAAATTTTTCATGCAACACCTTGCAAAATTGCGCCCCTTCCCACTTGGCGCACTTTTCCCAAGTCAACACCAAGCACTTTTCCTCATGTTGACATCCTCCTGAATGCACTTTACCCTTTGGCACCAAAAATTGCATGTTGACATCTTCAAAAACCATGCCCTTTCTTCCCTTGGCAAGTTTTCTCCTATGAACACGGGCACAAATTTTTTCATGTTGACATCCTACAAAAGTGCACCCAACATTTTTAAGCCTTCTACAACATGCTATGAACCTGCGCCTTGCACCCTAAGCCTTATAATTGCTCATTCTTCATTCTGCAAGCTTTCATTATGAATAACATGATAGTTGACATGGCTCTTCTGTGTTGGACCTCCTTGATTCTTCTTGCAGAACAACAACAACCATCCTTGAGCTCACACATGTCTTCATCAAGCAAGAAACCAACAAAGTCTATAAGCTAAAGCTAAGCAGTTCAGAACAAGAGATGAAGTAAAAATATAAGAAAGTCAGGATGCCTGACTCATATGTAGAGTGACCTTCGACATCAGAGACTCCGAGCTGGGGCACATTGATATGGATGATTTCTGGGAAAGAACCAACCAGGTTAGCAGTGGCCCATGGATGAACAAGTTAGTGGGTAGTGGATTGCACTTTGCAGCTGGGCTGCCAGTAAGTGTCGTAAATAATGAATTCATTATGTTGGTTGCCCGGTGCTATAACAAAGACACTAGATGTGTTGAGGACAAAGATGGAAAGACAATCATTGACCTCACTGCTCATCATTTCGAGATAACCCTGGGCATTCCTCATCATAGCCATTATGTATGCCATAAGCCTAGAAGACTGCAAGAAGGCATGGGATGACAATGAGGACAAATGCATGCAAATGATGAATGAGCTTTATCTAAAAACAAGAAGCCGGTGAGCAGATGGCCACAGACCATCCACCGTAGTGACTTCAATGAGGAATTGAGTGATATAATCACCTTTCTTGAAAAGAGTATTTGGGCTCCCTGATGCCCATTATTTCCACAAGTGGATGCTCAGGTATTTGGAAACCATGAGCAAGAATAACGCCCTGATCAATGCTTCGGCTGGGGCGAAATCATCAGTGACACCATCTCCCAACATAGCTTCAACAAGTCCTAACAACTGGGAAGTTCTACATGAATTCCTATGTTGTATATGTTGTTGCATCAACAAGAGATTTCACAGGGCTAGCTCGAATGGGGTATGGCCCCAGGTTAAAATATATGAGTTCTACCCAGAGCTAAAGCTCGAGGCCAGCATCACCCAATTCTCTAAAATCAATGACACCTTCTTCTATGAGGTGATCTGCCTACTGAGGCCGAATATGAGACATGGTCGGACAAGCCCGAGTGTAATTGCTACTACAAAGAAATGGGGAGCATTGTTCACACAATTCCCCACATTCACATATCTCAGAGCTGTGAATTTTGAGGGTGAACCGAACGAAGCTACCAAGGTATGCAGGGCCCAAGCTGATCCTCTTGGAGTTGTCAAGGCAACTAATCACTTACCATGAGAAATGCATGAAGAGAAAGAAGGGAGGAACTCCATTCCCCCTTACAGTTGGCCGATACACCTGTACCACACTTGCCAAATCTCAGGAGATGTATGTCGAGCTTGAATTGTTGAATCTAAAGCACAACTTCCCTGCAAGGCCGACCTTCGACTGCCAGAGTTTCCTCCCAAAGGAAAAGATTGATCCCATCCATGTTCCTGAGATTGAGGACATTTGGATTGACCTAACACATGAAATAGATATCAGGCGAAAGGATCACTCCCATCCGGCCCTGGAAGAGATCAAACATTATGGCATAGCCATCATTCCAAAAGGATTCCAAGACACTGATCAAGAAATTGATCAGGTTTACCTTGACACAGATGGGGATGATTGGCCATTTTCCAATATCGACAGAGCCAAGGCACCAAAGACCATTCAGGAGAGGGTTAATCCCACGTTGCAGTGCACACTGAACATTGGTGCAAACAGAATGGTCTCACCTACCTCGGAGTAGACTTCACTACTTCTCCTTCAGGAAGAGCACCTCCAAGACCGGCCCAGGTACCAAAGGGCAAAGGAAAAGACAAGGAGGGAGAATCAAGTAAACAAGAAGAAGCTCCTGAAATCCCTCCTTCTACTTCTGAGAAGCAATTGGTTGACCTGGTGTCTCCAGGTAAAGAAAGAGAAACAACAAAGGTTTCAACGGATACATCCACTCAGGATGTTGTCACAGCTACAACTTGCCGAGGTACCTAGCATGTGCCTTCTTCCATTTCTTCCCCTCCCCATGTCATTCAAGCATCTATTCCTATGGATGTATCTTCTCCCCTTCCTTCCTCCCTTCCATCTCCCACCTCTTCCATCTTCTCCTCTCTCGCAGATCTGTCACCCAGTATTCCCTCCATCCAATTATAGATCCCTCCTATTTCCATGTCCTTTTCTTCTCCTGTAGTAACTCTAGGCCCCACAAGAAGCAGTGCATTGGACTCCTTGTCAATGCCACCACCGAGTGTTTCAACATTCTTCCCTATGTGGCCTCCATCAGTTGCTCCCCTTTCACTCCCGTTTCTTCTTCTATGTTCCTCTACTCCCACTCCCATAAGTCCAAGCTGGATTTCTTACATCTGGGCCAGCATAAGAGAAAGGTTCCCATCGCACCCATGGACTTCTCTGTCATTCCAAAGAAGGGACCCAAGAAGCAGAAAGTGATAACTCACTTTTCAAAAAGCACTTCGGGCGAGAGAGTCATGGAGATTGCATACCCAGATCCCACCAAAGAAAAGAAGGATCTGTCTCCCACAGACTTCATAGTGACTCAAGTCACAATGGGAACCTCATCTGAAAGCCTACAAGGAGAGGCCTTGTCTGCAGTAGATGCCCTTTGCAAGAAGCTCCAGGAAGAAAAAGAGGAGAAGAGAATACTCAAGGAGGAAAACAAACATCTCCTCCAAGCATTGCAGAGAATGGGCAATGCTCCTCCTATGACTGCCGCCAAACCTACTGAAGTTCTCAGTCAGGACAAAATAAATGAATATGCTAAGATTGGCGAACAAGGCGCAACAGTATCCTCCTGGATTGAGTGAATCCTCAGAGATAGTGAGGAAATGATTAAGAAATTCACAGTGCTCTACCAGGATATAGATCAAGTGCAAATAAGGAGCTACAAGTAGTAGCAGGTTCCCTCTCCGAGGAGTTGGATAATGCCAGGTTGCAACATGAAACATTCCAAGAAATGGCTAACTGCTCAGCTGACGACCTATTAAAGGTCGGCGTCATCGATCACCCGTGAGCACATAATAAAGCTCTCGTTGCATTAGATTACCGGTTGATCAAATGGAATATATCCTGGAGAGGATAGATAAAATCAAGGATGAAGCCCTGGATGCAAAATACAACATGGAGCAGACAGTTACAAAGATGTCTCCAGGATGCTCAGTGAATCGTTCACCTTGAGGGAAGCAAGCGATACATTCCAACACTTCAAGGCTATATTCACTCAAGGTTTGGCACCAGAGGTCACTTTCGACCGAGAGTCAATCAATAACCTCTTGGCCTGCCGTGATTTCATTGGCTTCTTGATCGATGCATGTGAGGAGTTCGTCGGGTTACCTAACAAGCTCAAGAATGAAAAAGAAACTTGCAAAGTCATTGGCGACCATTTCAAAGGTCCAGATCATGATCAACTTCAGTCAATGATCAGCAAGTTTATGGAATACTGAGCTCAGTGTCACATCGCCTCTCCTGATCAGAAGCAAGACACTCTAGTTTAAGCAAAGAGATGATGAGGAGTAGTTTCTCCTCTTGTGTATGCTTTGATCATTTTTGTAAAGATATTTAAAAAGTATGTTGGCATTTACGATGACATCATCCATGTTGCATCATGGGATGTTGCCATCCAAAAACTTGCCCAAAGTCAACTTTTGACTTTTTAGATATTTTGTAAATATCTTGTAAGATATTTTGTAAATAGTTGTTGGTTGGTTTTTGTCTTCTTTCCTCTTCTCCTTCTATAAATACTGGAATACTTGTTGTATTCCAGGTGGACATTTTTTGTATGAAAAAGAGAAGTGAGGAGAGAAAGACTTTGTGTTTTCTTGTAACAGAAGAATTATTAATACACATATATTCAGACTTTGTGCTAAATCTGTGTGTTATTTGCATCAAATCTTTCTTATGTTAGATCTATGTTGTTATTCTATTGGATTCATTCCTTATATTGTCATATGTTCATCAGTATTGCTTTATTTGTTTATGCAAGTAAGTTTGGCTCTGTTTACTACCAGCCCAAAGCATAAACCTTCTGACCTTTCTGTCTTGGAATTCATTTCTTTTCTTCCTTTAGATCTACCTTCCTCCGTTCCTTCTCTCCTACCTTTCTGTTCATAGTTGGAACTACCTCTACTGGGATGAGATCCAAACCCCCTAAAGTTAGAATAGTGTAGATTTGCATAGATTCCTGCTTGATAGATTAGCAATAAACCAGTTTTACTTTGCTATCTCAAAGAGGGGCTATGCCCTACACACTGTTGGCCTGTTTCCCCACGACCTGCCCATCCGACAGTTTTTCGGACCAACACACACACAACTACCAATCCTAGGAGGGGACCCCATAACCAAGACAAAGTTTAACCATTTCATTTCTAATTGTCGTGTTCACGACAATGTCACTAAGCATATAGGCTAAGATGATAACCTAAAACTTGGGATTTTATTTCCTTAAGCTAGAATTTTCCATTGAGTTTAATGATTTAGGTTCACCCTATAGTTTTAGTTTTTTGTGTTAAGAAGGATCACGCGAGAAAGTAGTTATGCGAAAATTTTATACCATGGTTGAATGTTTTATTTAGATTTTATTTCTATGTTATCAAGGAAAATAACACAACACACCAAATATTTAGTCATTAATTTCATACTGAGAAAGGCACTATAAGATGTCAAACTCAATTACACTTAACATATACATACAAATTTTACAATACATGATCTTGAATCAAAATGAAACTCATGGTTAGATACACATTTCCCAAACAACCCTAAACACTTGTGACTTATACATATTGCAAAATTTCAACAATAATCATTTTGAAATATTTAACATTATTGTTGCTATAACTTGTACAATTGCATTTTTCTAAATAACAAGTTATGAATTCACTAGTAAACTTGCCTTTCTTCGTGTCTCAGTACCTGCAACCACCGCATGGTAAGCACAAGTATTAGCATGAAATCCACCTAAATCTAACATAATTAATGTTTGTTTAGTTTTCCATTTACATAATCAGAATAATTCACACGCAACAGAGGAGGGTTAGAGACATATGTTCATTTTATTTGATTTCATTTCTTATCTAAGGGAGGAGAGAGAAAGAGATAGGGAAGAGAGAAAATAGAGAGAAACACTATTTTTCCAAAAGCACATTTCACACAACAAGCCAAAAGAGAAAGTTTCTTAAATTTACTTATACGTTTCAAAAGTTTTCACGATAGTTTACTATCTTGACTAGGGTCATACGACCTTATTTTAAATTTTTTCTAATAGCTGCGAAAATGTCTATATTTGGTTTGGAGGTTTATGAACCACATTCAAAAAATGTCTTCTGATGGGAAAATGTATAAAAATTAAGTTTCTTCCTATCCTCCTATTTACAAATAAATTACAGAAAGTTATGGAATTCAGAACTGGTGAACGGTTCACAATTTGCGGCTAGTTTTTCGGGGCCATTGGTCATAATTGGCCTAGTTGCAAAAACATCCAATTTTAGCTCAAGGAATGAGAAACCTCATCCAAAGATTAAATTTCTATAGATGAACTCTCCACGGAAGTATTCCTACATGCCCTCCTATATACAAAGAATTCATCGGGGTTGACAGAACCGAGAACTGACAAACATGTTATAAACGATGATGGTTTTTCAGAGCCATTGGTCGTAGTTGGTCCAGTTTGACCTAGTCAAACAACAACCAGAGGCGTACAAAACCCCTTTTCCAAACCCTCTATAAATGTGTTTTTCCCAAACTAAAGGCTCCAAGTAATTGTCTAGTAGAAATATTAGAGGTTTGTGAAAGCGGAAAAGTGTTTCTTTGCTTAGGGTCCAAACGGTGAGAAAAAATGAAAACCAACTTTTTAGTTTTAATAGCTCCCTAAAACTACAAAATGGGTAGCATGGCTCCTAGAGGGGAAGATAAGAGAGCACAAACAATCAATCAAGGTTGATCTAATGCTTGGTGTGACATTCCACATAACAAGGAACACATACAACACTTGACATCGCTTTTATGGGGCTCAGAATGTTATCGTACGGTTCTCTGAATGTGCTATTTTTCTAACTTTGCAAGTAAACAAAAAAGGGTTGTGTTTAGTTGACGAATCATCTAACTCTCACTGGTACTAGTGGGCACGAGCACCTAATTACAATTACCCCGTTTTAGCAATGCATAAGGTTGTGGTAGCAACACATTTGATTGTCAAATTGTAAATCAAAACATAAATCACAAGGTGGAGTTTTATTGTTTCGCACTAACACTCTGGTTAAAATATCCTATTGTTTAAGTATCTAATGGTTTAGTATTTCTACTATGTTACAAATGAAGAACCGAATCATACAAAAATTATAAAATATGAAGGTAAGGAGACCATGCCTGGAAAATATTAACGTTCATAGTGTATGAGGTTCTCCAGGGGGGTTCTTCTGCATTCACAAGGCTCCAACTCTCTTTTAATATTCTGCCAAACAATTCACGTGCATTCAGAAACTCCTCGATTTACATTTTGTGTGATATTTTTTAAGGCCTCTTCAATAAAACAATTTGTGCATGTCCCAAAAATGAAGCACTGCGTGAGTCTACATTTGTCTAAGGCATTTGTCAAATAATTCACATGCTACGTGCATCGCTCCATATTTTATAGATATGTTATCTCGCTTTGGAAACTTTACGGCCATGGTCACACTCATAATATACATGTATGACACGATTAAATATTCATAGAGTCCTTGTAGTCTCACCTTCTACAAACTTCCCATCATGAGTGAATGAAATACCTTTAGATGTAGGTTCTTGTGCCCTTAAAGCTTGTAATTCCATCCCTGACCTTGAAACTCTTTGCCTCTGCATTTCCTTCTAAACCATTCTTGACCAAAGTCAAAGGATTCCAAGCATTCCAGTCCTTAAACAAATTTGTCTTCTTATCTTCTTCGTCGTTAGTGGCAACATTACCCTCCAGATCTACATTTTTCATATCAATATCCTCTCTCTTACCAGATAGACCCCTTATAAAATTCCCAACCACAACACTGCGCTCTAATACATAGTTCTTCCGAGCAGTGGCTTTCTTAGGCCAAGCAGTGGTGCCTTACACAGCCAAATCAAATTCTGAAGGGGGATTTTCAGTTCCATTAAAAATAGGCTCGTAATCCTTCTCTTTAACGGGGACGTCTAGAGTCTGATCATCAGTAATTTCATCCTTGTCCGCTTCAACATATTTTACTTTAGTTTTTCCATTGTGAACATTTACACTTTGTTCTTCAACAGTAATAACATGGTCATGATCCTCATCAGATTTCTCTGTAATCACTTTCTCCTCCAGAACCGAAACACTTTCAGAAGCTTGATCCTCCTTTAAATCAATGTTCTCCATGATGGTCGAATTTTGTGTTGAAGAAAACTTCGAAAACAAAAATTATTTTACCCTGCTCAATGTACCTCATGGTAGAGCTCGATTCAAGGGTTTTGGTGTAATTTTTTGTTGTTGCAGAGTGATCAGACAGATTTTTCCTGTAGAATACGATTTGAACATAAAAAGGACATCATAGAATATCATCCGTTAAAATCCAAGAAGACAAATTCATCTTTGATGTTATTTGATTTGAGCCGGTGATGCTTCACCCTACGCGAGCCAACAACATTTTTCTAAAAGCGGGAAAAAAATAGAGGTGAGTCGAATCTGGCGGGATTCAAACCTGGGAGTCAGGATCCCTTTTCCTCCCATAGCCAAACGAACCCACCTCCAACATAGATACATATCCATATTGGTCAATTCGTATAAGGTTAAAATGAGAAGATATTTAGGGTACATATTTGTCTTTGTGCGCAGGCCTATCAACCCAGTCCAGTGATCAAATTTGAAGGGCCGGTCTGAATTTCAGTTTGGAGGGTAAGTATTGGACGAACCTTTCGATGATGAAAAGTAGTACAAATATTTCAAGCTTCGCATGACAAGAGTAAATTAAGTAAACACATCACAAAAATAAAGAACATTTTTTAATTGAGAGATTTTTTTTTAAATGAATGTTTATAAAAACTAAGAACATTTTTAATTGAAAGATTCATTTTTTTTTAAATGAATGTTTTTTAAAAACTAAGAACATTAATTAGGTGTTGAATCTAATATTTTACATCAATCACATCTAAGAAAAATATCTATACCCTCTACATAGGGTCTATTTTATTATAACGTTGTTTTAAAACTCAACCTAAAACAAGGCATCTATTAATTGACTCATTTACTTTGAAAAGTTGCTTAATAGTTAGTTTCTTACAACATTAAGCACACAAGTAATGAGTAAGATCAATTATACTGGTCTAAATGTGTTAGGGTGTGTTAACGCACCTCTAGACGCTCAAGTATTTAGACAACAAAAGCAAAAGCAAACTATCCATAACTATTAACTCAAACTCAAATTTGATTTTCTATATGCCACCTCTATGAATTTCATTATTCTGCACTATCCACTATCTTTTCGAACTCACTTTGCTTAATGGACATGTTAAATGAGAAGAACATCCCTTTGATTCATATTGGGCTCAAGCCAATAGGTTCCAATGTAGCGATCCTCTAACTTGACATTGATATGATCCTTGGCTTACATAATTTATACTTCGAGCCTTCACGGTTAATTGATATTGTCCACTATTTCCATCTAATAGGTTGTGGGTTTCACTCAGAGAAACTTTTAGTGGAAAATCTTCATTAATTCACGAATATTCCGATTTTTTAAAATTATGTGAGATTTTAGGTATATGGATATGACTAATTTGCCTAAATTTTAAAGGTTCAAATTACTTTTAGGGGTCAGTTTGCCCAGCGTTTACACCAATTACCAATTTTTTTTAATTCAAATTGTCATTAGCGAGAAATTGAAATTTGTAAAATTCACCTTCATATATATATATATATATATATATATATATATATATCACTATGGTTGTAGGGGTAGCAGTTGCTAAACTATGCAAAGAGTTGTTTACAATGAAAAAATCTAATGGACTTTGCTTGTATCTTAAAATTTACCATGGTCTAGCCAAGGTTACATAGCGACCGCTAAGCTCTAAATATCCTATTGATGTATTACCAACTTATCTAGCGACTGCTAAGCTATAGCTATCTCCATTTTTCCACAAAAAAAAACACATTTTTGGAAATTTTTTGTTTAGTGAAATTGAATTATTAATCCAAGAGAAATATGGCCAAATATCACTATGGTTGGAGCCTAGCGGCCGCTAAGCTATGCAAATAGTTGTTTACAATGAAAAAATCTAATGGACTTTACTCGTGTCTTAAAATTTACCTTGGTCCAGCCAAGGTTACCTAGCGACTGCTAAGATTTAAATACCCTATTGAGGCATTACCAATTTACTTAATGACCACTAAGCTATAAACATCTGCATCATCACTTATCACATGATTTGATATATGGGATGGAAATTTGGAAAAATGATATACTTATGTTTGTAGTATATTTAATCCCATATTCCCAGTGCCCAACATCCAAATTTTGTGTTTGCAGCTAAAGATTTGATCGGGATTTACAAATTGAAATGACAGTGGTTGATGACCATTTTTCCACACAACCCTTTTTTTGAAAATTTGAATAAAATATTACACTTACAATTTGTCAAATGATTGATAGGTTTTGAATTTTTTTTACAGGTAAATTTTGACATGCCTTTCTCTGACAGGTTGGAAGCCCTCAGAAGGGCTGTGACAAGTGTAATTTTAAATGCTGCAACCACAATGGTAAATATTTTAGCACGACTATTAGCGAGAGCATCATTTGGAAAATTTCCTTGCCATGTTATGTATTCGATGTAGCTAACCAATTACTACTAAATTACAATGTTAATTTGGGCTTCACATGGTTAATGCCTATGGACCTCAAGTAATGTGCTTGGATTATTATGCAAGGAAAAGACAGGTTTGAAAAGGTATTTAGGATGTGTCACTCTCCTTGGTCTTCCAACCAATATACCCCCCCTGTAAAAGTGGTTGTCAGGTAGGGGAACTACAATATCATTAAATAAAACATGCACAATCTATTACAATAATGGGGAAGGAATTGAGTGTATTGCACAAAATCAAGACAAAAGTCTGTAACTCAACATTTTTGGCCACACAGAATGGGCAACATAACCATGCATTCAAGAAAGGATATTTTTACAATGAAAAATGAGTTACATTTTAAAGAAAAAGAAGAGGGAACACAAGAAACCTGGAAATTTGAAATCAATAAGATCACCCACTTCTTAAACCACCAAGGACCAATTATCATTCAAGTGTGCAGACCCAACATAACCACCGCCGACTTTTGCAAAACTCATATATGAAAATAACAAGGATTTATTTTTCATTTTTGGCCTAAAAATACACTTTATCACAACCCAAAACATATTTTATCATGTAGTACTCCTCAAGAACTTTCCAATGGTACCAATTTTGTCTTATTTGGTAAACTTGATAAAAAATATGAGTATTTAAAGATCCCCTTGCCATCTTACATAGTTGATGGCCACATGGTCTTTAAATTTAACCTCTTGGCCACCCCTGTTGACATGTCAAATCCTCTTTGGATCTTGGAGTCTCTCTTTCTATTCCACAACATTTTTTTGTGGATTTTCACTTTCACGTATCTTTTATCTCTTTTTGTGGAATTTTCAAGTGTTGAGCGGAAATTATTTTAGGCTTTTGCAGAAATGTAGTATTTTGCATAATTTGAATAGGACACAAATTTTAAGGATTCTACGAAATTTGAGAAGGCCATGTATTTCAATATTTCCGCAAAAATTGAGGAGGCCATGGATTTCAAATATTCCACAGAATTTGAGGAGGTTGTGGATTTCAAGGATTCCACAGAATTTCAGGATGCCATGGATTTTAAGGATTTATTGGAATTTGAAGATAATGTGGATTTCACGGATTTTGTGAAATTTGAAGAGGCCACAAATTTCAATGCTTCTGTGGAATTTGAGGAGGTTACGAATTTCAATTCTTCCACAGAATTTGAGGAGCCCGTAAATTTTAAGGATTATGAGGAATTTGAGGAGGAAACGAATTTTAAGGATTCTACATAATTTGAGGAGGGTATGGATTTTAAGGCTTTCACGAACTTTATGAGATCGAGGAAAAGTAAGAATCCGCTGAAAATTAGATATCTATGGAAAATTAGGGATCTATAAAATTGAAGGATTGTGTGGTTCCATTTGATTTACTAAGTTTTCCAAATAAACATGATTTCTTATTCGAAAACATTCTGGTGACCTCTGGGGGAAATTTTCCTGCTAGAGGTAAGAACTAGTTACTGTCTTCTGTATCCATTGGGCATGGATTCAATATATAACTTGAAAAATCATCTTAAAATCTTTGAAACTCACCATAACTTGTCTATTTTTTTAACTCGTCTCGGTCTAAATAATTTAGGAAAAATCCCTTCTTACAACCCAACTGTTAACTCTATCTCAAATTTGTACCAAACATATCTATTTCCTTTCTTAGATCTACATGCTTGTTCACCAAAATGTAGTTCATCATGGCCCATTAACTTGGTAGGAATTACAAAAAAGTTTCAATAACTTGTGCAACAAAAAATTTATTCAAGGAAGATCACCACAAAATGATTAAGGGAGGGAATCTCAATCAGTGATCACAAATCAATGAAAAAATAAGGGACCCATAAAAAAAACAATATAAGAGAGAAAGTAAACCCACTATACATATAAGGTGAAACATGACCCTCTCAAAAAGAGTGTTCAAGATGAATCTCATTAACTGGATTTGAAATACTTCCCCATTGAGATTTGACAACTCAAATGCATTAGCTTGCTTAAAAAATATGATGATGAATGACCCACTCCGTAGTGCATCAAATTTGGAGTGCCTCCTCAGTTTGTCTATGTCTGGACCCCCCTTCAAAAAAAGAGATCCTTCATTGAAGGTCTTCTCACTAGCTTTCCTATCAAGCCATTTCTTAATCTGCTTTTGATGTTCCTCCAATTTCTCATGGATGACTGCTTCATCTATTCTAACTTGGTCAACTCTGTCATCCTAAATTCTCTCTCATATTTGGGATAGTTCTAATGAAGGAAATTCTAGAGATAGTCCTGGTCTCACTTTGTCCCTCATTCATATTCTTCATTAGATTCACATGTACTTGATGAAACTTATGAGCTTGAGCACATTTTAGAGGACAATAACTTCTCTTATAACATAGATGAATGTTGTAGTGATGAGGACCCACCTCCACCATCCACTTACCACCTTCCACATTTTGAGGAGTTACTTCTTGATCCACCTACTTCTGGTCCATTGCAGACTTTTCAAGGAGCAGGCACTTTGATTTAAGATTCATGAGACATAAAGTAGTCTTTTACTTAGTTATAGGGGCCTATGGCCCTCCACATTCCTTCTTTGTTGCTTATTTGGATTCACCATACCTTAATGGAGTAGTTATCATTTCTACGCTGTATGAAGAGTATAGCTCCTTAGATAGAAACCACACCTTGGTTGGAGATCCATCAGTCACTTGGGGATTTATTCACTCTTCTATGGTGATCCACTCTTCAATGGCGATCCAATCTTCACTACATCTACATCCGATCAAAAATCACTCCAGGAGGCTTCTTTTCAAGACACATGGTGGCTTCAAATAGTTGTAGCTTTAAGTGGGGCTTTCTAAGTCCTACCTTCTCTTATTTGTCTCTCTTTTGGGGGAGAGTTTTTTCCCTACTAGGTATTTCTCCTTCTGACTCCACTTTGTGAGAGTTGCATTGTACATGGGTACCTCATCAGGCCTTGTTGTCAAGGACCCACCTTTCTTTTTTACCCACCTAAGCTACACTTAAGAGGGTGTGTTCGTGTAGAATATTATTTTTCTCATATTTATTTATTGTGGAATAAATCCTCAGCCTTAGTTTAGATAAACTTTCTTAGGTGTATAGGAGTGTACACTTGGAGTTAGTATGACAAGAGTTACACTTGGCCATCATTGTTAGCTAAGTAGGGGTTACTCTTTGTTTGACAATGCCAAGGGTGGGGATTAAATTTCTATTTTGAACTCTTTGTCCACTAATCTCATGGAGAAGTTACACACCACTCTCATATATGTACATCTTCATTTGTGAGCTATTCAAGAGGTTCCTAATGTATTAGAGACCATCTTGGTTTTGTTGCATATTGAGTTGTAAAATTGTACTTTCATGTTTTTTTAGATTATTCTTGGATTTGTAGCAACTACATGTGTGAAAGCGTTTTTTCCATCTAGAGATCCTTGGACAGATACTCCAATAGGATTTTAGGTTCATGGTTGCAAAATGAATTTCATTCACTGGAATGTTAAGTCCATGGCATCATGAAAATCATGAACCTCGAAACCTTAGTTTGAACTCACTATAGTGTAGTCTTTGATTGATAACATTATGTTAGCTCAATGCTATAGTGTTAGGGTTGATACACTTGAAGCTAGGGAGTTACAATTTATGGTAGCCTGCGTGGAAGTAGATAGAGATTAAACATTCCGATCAATTAAAAAAAATAACACCACTATGTTTCCATTTAGAAGGCAATGATACACTTGAAAGAGGAGTTTGTAACTAGTCAAAGTATGATCAACTTGAATCAAGAAGAAATTTAAAAAGGAATGAGTGAGGCTTGCGCCCTACACAATAGTCCACAAGTGGTAAAACCTTCTAAATGCACTATGTTAATCTATCAACCATTTAAGGTATGGGAAAAGCATGTGTGTTTCCTTGACCCGCCATGATGCTTTCTTCACAAACGAGTTAAGCCGTAAGAAGATGAAACCTCAATTCCAAAAGGTACATATTAGCTCACCCCAAGCATTTTTTACTAGATTATGGTGGATCAGGGGGAAAAGCATCCTTGAAGGTAAACCATGCGCTTAATGCAATCCAAGGTACTTCACTCAACTAGGGATTTTGAACAGGGAAATACATGCCTGGTTTCATACTCTGAATACTCCCTTTATCAAAATTCGATATTCCGCGAGCCAGAAGGGTTACTTCCTTGAACTAGAACCCTGAATACAAAACAGCATGTGCTTTTTGAGAATTACATGAGTCATTCCTCCAAAACTCACGTTTCAAGAGGATGCAGATAGGACTCTTCACCTAATTATATTCCGCCGCCATCAATTTGAATTACTTCTGACAACAGATAAAACATGGGACGACGAAGAATTATTTCAGCACAGCATTCACAGTCATGAATTTGATAGGAAGTAACAACACTTGCATGTGCATGCTCACTACAACAAATCGAAGTCATGAGAATTAATGGCTCGTTAACGACTATAATGTGATTGGGATCCCTGTGCAACCAACTGCAGTAGAAGAAAGCATAATGCGACTTTAACATTTAGGGCTGTCCGCATATTAATTACCCCCGTAATTTAAATGCTACACATTAGTAGTAACGTCAATTCCGCCGTACGGTAAAACATGGCATTGAAGCAGTAGGTTTTTGTGTATAAGGAGTTTTGGGTTAGTAGTAGATCGTCAATTGAGTCAATTTGTTTTTATCGTAAGGATTGTGCGAAAAACATTCCCCAACAAAAGCTTGCAACACTTCATTCTATTAGGTGCTCATTGGATCATCGATTGTGTTCTAAGGTAATTAGTCGAAAATCTACTTTACATGCTTTAAGTATCCTAGATTTCATTGATGGGGATACCATATCAAGTTTCAAGTAATCTTGAACCAATAGCTTACAACAATTGGTACACTTGCATGATAATATTAATGATACACATTATGAGTATATATTAGCATTGTTATACTGTATGGTCTAGTATTCCACAAACATGTATGATATTCAGCAAAGAAGTGTCCTTTATGAGGACAATCAATAACAAACACCTCAATTTTCTCTTTTAATAATAAATGACATTATCCAGTACCTAAGTTTGTCAATTTGCCCTAGTTCAAATAAACTTATTGAATTGCCACACGTTGTAGTTGACAAAGTACTAAAGATTCAAAAGCTTCAATACATCCATTGCGCCCTGAAATGTTCAATACTTCAATGCATCGTGACCTAATGGTGCATTTTTTCAAAGTAATAGTTATGAATGCTTTACATAAGAATCAATGTGAGCAACGATTATGATTGATTTTACTGGGTCTTCAAGAAGTTTCTGACAGATGTCATAAGGGGCTATCCCCAGACATCCGGACCGAGGAAATCTCACCATTATGCTCATAGCCTTTCAACTTCATAGGTATATCAATCTTCTTCAACACCTATGCATATGTTGCAAGTGGTTACTCAACCTTTAGGCACGTGAAGAAACCACTTTGGATTTCTTTTTGTTTTCGTCTTATGTGTTGCATGTCAAGCTGATTGAAGCTGATCCAATTTGAATCAACAATTAATAAGACCTTTTCACAAGAATTCGTTTCTCATAAACTAGACTACAATGATCCACTTGAATCAATATGATGTTTTAACTGTGATAGGGATTGTTGAGGTCCACCTAAATGCATAGTACATTCATCATGTTAGAGTTATCCGTTAGACCGCTAAGGATACATCTGATTACATGAAACGACTAAGGGAGTTACCAATAGCCCACAAACCAAGGGTTATACTCTACTGCAAGAGATGGAAGTTTATTGGAGGTGAACCCAGACCAACATTGCTTGGAGACTAACCAAAGAGTTCAGATATGTTGTTGATTGCTGACAGATGGCACTAAAATTACATGGTAGATACATAAACTGAAGGATTTTACTATTGTTCCCCTAAAGGACACGAGCCCTAAGTAAGAGCTCGTACAATAATCCTAGGACTATAGAAACTAACAATATGTAAAGGCCCCACTTTGCACATTTGAATCTCCACATATAATTGGACTAAGTCAGCCAGTCTACTCCATTTGTACAGATTTCAACTCAGATGACTTTCCAATCCAAATTAAATGCCACTCTACAAATATATAGAGAAAGCTTTCGCAATGCAAAAACACCATTAGTGGCTAGATTTGACCGTATAGCATAACCACTAGGTGTCCTCTACTTCCATTCACAATGGGGTAATGTGCATCCCTAAATTGCATTTTCAGTTTTAGGGAATGGTGCAATAAATAGAGAATGTCAGCTCACAATCATGGCTGTTAATATGTTGCCTCTTCTCCCACACCTGATCTCCATTGCTGCATGGTCACAAAATCTCAAGTCTTTTATCTCTCATTGATGTTTTTTTCCTGAGTTTGCACTTTGCTGCAATGAAATACATATTTGGCCTAAGACCTTTAAATGATCTAGTCCCAAGCCATGGAACCATTGTCAACCCTTTTGTTTTTCCATGTCATTATCCCTGAATCATTGGTCATTTTGTGACTCTTTTTTTCAATATGAACAGATTTGATGTTTTACGTGGTCATTCTTATACATATCTACCTCAAATTTCAAATTAAAAAACTTCCATTTAGTTTACATGTTTACCTCTACAACATGTTGATGCATCTACACTCATGACTTGATGCTATCTCCCGTGTTCATGACTAGATTCATGATTAAAGGTTAGGAACACCCCTAAGACAATAATTTGAGTGGATGCCCTTCTCACTATGTCAGTTAATATTTTTTTCCCATTAAGTAAATACATAAAAGTTACTTGCATTCTCGTATTTTAAAATTTACATTAGGATCATAATAAATCACAAATTTAGATAAACTACTAGACATAAAGAATTACAAACATTCATATAAAATTATCACGGAAGGAAATTTTTTCCAAGGATGGAGTTAATTAATTGTCATGAGGGTGCTCATAATGCAACAAATATTTTTTATTATAAAATGTTACTTGCTAGGTTTGATTTACCAATATCAAGTAGGTGATGGGATTCAAACCTAAACAAAGCTCCATTTTTTTTCGCAAAGCAATAATAAATAATTATGTAGCTATCGTAGTTTTGTGAATAGTGGTATATGAACAAAGGGATACTAATTCCTCCATTAAAAAAATAAACATTTCCCCCAAAAAATTTGGGAATATATAATTAAATACTTTTTTCCTTTGCTTATACTTACCTCTACTAACTATGTCAGTGACATTATCAAATATACATGAAACATTTCCTCAGAAAAAATTACACATATGCATAATATGGAGCTACACTAGAGAATGGGTAATAATACCAATAAAATCATAGGAGCTCAATAATATGTCATGTTTTTTAATTTGAAAATTGGTTTTTTTTAGTATTGGTAAATTATTTTGAAGGGGACCATACCGCGAAGAACAAAAAGGATCAAAAGCCAGGATATACAAAGTAAACATAATAGTTTTTTGATAAGTGGGGGCCACAACCCAATAATAAACACCTAAGATAGCTATATATAATAATAGAGATCAAGGCAGGGGTAAAGTGGCTACAAGAAGCCCAACAACAACCAAAAAATAACATAACAACAACTGTGAAACCAAAAAATAACAACATCGAAACCAAAACTTTAAACGACACCAGAAAACTATTTGGGAAACTTGTTAAAAACCTTCTGAGCATCCATCAAGGCCTTGGAGAGATTGAGGGATGTTTGCTAGGTAGGGTCTTGGATGCTTGATGATACTGTTGGTGTAAACACATTTACACTTGTCTTTGTGAACTAGATATTTTGCACCTTAAATAAGCTCATTTGAGAGCTATAATTATTTTTAATTAGTTTATGGGATATTGTTGCTTCCTGTAACTTCTTGGAGTTGTTTGAGTTGTTTCCTCCACTCGATTTATGGAGATGTGATTATCTCCTTGTTTTAGTGTTTCCTCTCTATTTTTTGGTTTAGGATTAGTTTTTTAAACATTATATAATTGTGTGTTCACAGATGTGAAATACAAAAGTTTGAATGATATTTTCATTTGAATTTTTCTCTGCAAATTACATAATTATTTTAAAGTTGTGTACTTTGTTTTCATGCTAAGATCTAGTTGTGCTCTCCTTTATGGTATCAGAGCTTTATGGTTATTGCATGTTACCTAGTTTCACCATTGTTTGTGTAATTTTGTTGCTGGAGATTGAAGGTTTTTACTTTGTTGGAAAGTGTTTGTTGAGGCTTTTTGTTCCTCAACTCGGCCCTTGCACATCTCAATCTGCCTCCTTGCTGTTGTTGAGAAATCCTTTGCTTGTGTGTGGATCTAACCCAATACATTTCCTCTACCCAGCTAGATGTGTTTTGTTCAACTGTGTTAAACAATTAACCAAAGGTGTTTCTTTGCTTGACATTTAGACATTTTTAGTGGCAGATTTCTTATAGATCCACCTTTTTTGCTGCACATTGAACCGTGAGGCTCAACCTCTCTATCTCTTTGATAGAGTTCACGTAGTTTTGGATTAGCTCCACATTTATTTTATATGAGCCATGAGTTTATTTCTTTAATTAATTTGCTGCATGCACAACCAATTCTAATTGGCCAATTAATTTTTTTTGCAAAACTATAGTTTTTGAAAAAATTATTTTGTTCTATAGTTTTTCTTAAATATTTTTTTGGGGTTAATAATCATGTTTTGAGTTAAATGAATATTTATTTTTTAGGGATGATTATAAATGGAAGGAATAATTAGAATCTAAATCTTCTCCTGATTCCAACGAGTGGTCACACGACCACCTTTGCCTCTGTTTGTTTTGATTTTTTAATCAGCTGGTCATTTTAAATTAAATTTGACCTATTTTACGAGAATTTGAAAGCTTAATATCTTTTTCCCGATAACTCGAAATCGAGTGCCATTTTTTGCAAAACTGCATGTTTTTTTGACCCCGTTCCATTGGTTTAATTTTTATTACCATGTGAGGAAGTACAATTTTTGGGGGAGAATTGTTCGTTTTCCGCCATGTCAAGAAGTCTGCCTTCTTTGTTAGTGTCAACAAACATCATGAATCTATGCCTATTTGAACCATTAAATTCATCCAACTATCATGTTTGGAAGCTAAAAATGGAACATTTTCTCAAATCTTGTGGTCTGTGGCACATTTTTCAAGATTTAGTTCCTACCTTTACCAATGAGAAGGATAAGTATGATTATGCGTGCAAGTAAGAAGAGGCCATGGGACTCATTTTTCTCAATGTTACGGATAAGCTTCAGTTTTTTATTTCAACTACCAAATCTCCTAAAGAGGTATGAGAGATTTTTGAAAAATTGTTTGGTAAAATTAATGAGTTCAAGTTACTGTTGTCATGCGGATCGTTCACCCATTAAATCTTTGAGCGATCCCATGAAACATTGGAACATCCCCAAGGTGCAGGACCTTGTCACCTTAGGATGAACCTTCGGAGAATTTTGCCTTCCTTTGAGACTTGGAGCACTTGACGTAAGATCAATATGCAAGGCGAAGACATTTGAAAATAACTCTAATCGACTCAATTTATGGGCTTAAAGTCAGAGATAAACAAAAGAAAATAAGGTGATGGACCAAGTATATTGAACAAATAGACCCACTTAAATGCACAACCAACTCCTCAAAACAATATATGATATGCACATGTCTTGCAATCTTCCTCCATCCATGCCTATAAATAATAATGCAACTTTGTAATTATAGTCATTTTTATCTACCCTCAATATTACTTTCTACCCCCAAGCATGTGTCGGCCTATCACCCAGCAGGTGTTGGGTGCTCACCTGAGGCACGCATGAGCACTGAAGCCCCTCCTTTATGTGAGCATTGTGAGAAGTTTTTTCCATTGAAGGAGGATGATTTAAAAATGATAAGTATAAATTCATTTAGTTAAAAGGTAAAAGTGGAAGGGGACAACTTACAGATCCATATATCAATGCATTACATAAACTTAATAACAAGTAAAAAACATAATAAACCAGATCTGAGTCATGACAATCATATAACACAAGGGTTTGCACCCTTAGGCATGATATACAAAATGAACCCTTATATATATTCATTGGTAGCCACATTACATTCAAAGGAGGTCATCACAGACCATACCTCTTAAATAACAGAGACTTAATCCCTACATAGATCTTCCCTAATGAGAGATCCTAGCTATACCCTCCCATTTCAACCCTTGTTATAGACATCTAATGCCATACAGAGGCCTATTACATCCTTTAGAACCCTCATAACACTAAGTGCTCTAAGCCCTAGAATTATTGCAACATTCTATTACTCAGCATTTGTACTCTCCATGCATTCTCTTCTCTCTTTTTCTGTGTCTTTTCCTTTACTTCCAAGAATCTCTTTTTATAGGATCAACACCCACCACCATGCCTTCTCTCATGAAAAGATCACATGCCAAGTGTCAATGTGATCCTCCAATGGTGAATGCTTATCCCTTTACAAGCCCTCCACTCTCTGTAATGATGTCTTCTTGGAATATTCCCTACATGGAATATCCTTTTCTTGACCTCCAAGGTTCCAGGATGGCACCTTATCCACTCAGCATGCCTAGTTGGGTCACATTTTTCCTCAAGTGCCTCTAATAATTCCAAATATGGATAAGTCCTTTGAACCCAAGGCTTTGCCTTCCACGTGCCCTCTGTTTCTCCTAAACCCTTCTTAAACCTATCTTTGTCCTTCATGCTTCTCCCTGTGTGCCCTTCTTCTCACTGGTCCTGTGTGCATGCCCTTTGGTACTTAGCCAATATTTCAAGGCCCAACATCACCCCACACTAAGCTTATTCTCCATCCTTGGAAACATACTACTTTTTCAAAGAATAAAGAATAGAGGGACTTGTACAATTTGAATGAAGAATGAAATAATGGAAGAATGAAGAATGGAAGAATGAAAGAATCAAAGAACTTGCTACTACTGCAAGAGGACTGGGAACTCCTTCCTTACTGTCACCTCAATCTTCTCCCAGGAATCCACTTCACCCTATGCCTGCTGAAGTAGGTCACCCACTAGAGAACTCACCTCCTCAAATCTTAATTTCTTCGCCCTTAGCATTCACTATCTACAATTCCTTAAACTGCTCCCATTCCATTATGCGAGTGATCTATGGGATACAACTCCTTAAGGTCGTCCAGTTCTTAATCTGGGGAACCCTTAAGCAAGGCTTCTTAATTGAACCTTCCATCTTCTTCTCCAACTTCTCAGCATGGCTAAGATTTTATCCCACTCCACCCTATTTCCTTTGTTCTTCTCTTGGAATTCTTTCAGACTCCACCTCATGTGTAGCAACTAGTATGCTTGCTACCCTGTCTCTATCAGCGCAGTTATCATACATGACCTCATGCCATTTGCATGGTGGTATTCATAGTGGAAAGGAGCTTGGAATACCGAGTGACTATTTCCCCGATCTTCAATTTCTCTTCCTCCTTCTAGTGCATGCAATGCTTCCTCTGTTGACTCCAATGTGAGTGGTTTCATTTCCATGGTGAGGATGTGGGTTAATTCTTCCAAGCATTGCAAGGTTGACTCATATTTTTTCTCAGGTGGGGCTAGGTCTAGGTGCTTCAAGATTATGGCATCCATAATCATCTCTATCTTCTTGTACACCTCATGCACCTTCACCTTTCTCCTCCCTCAATTCATGCCTTAATTGTGCATTGATCAACTCCTCCTACTTCAAATCCTTGCTTTTCTCAATGATTTATTCATTCTTCTTCTCCAGTTCTTCCTCCAGGACCCTTACTCTGTCATTCCTCCTGAAGAGTCTCACCTCAACCTCCACTGACACCTTGTTGAGTGCGTTACAGACTTACTCATCAGATAACTGCTGAACATTCACCAGAGGGTTTACTCCCTTAGATTTTGGTATTTTCATCAGCGCTTCTTGATTGAATTTGAATTCCATGGCTCATCAACATGGGACTCAAAATCCCAAGATAACATCTTTCTTGTATGAGGGTATGCACCCTCTTCTTTGAATGAAGACCATGCAAGGAGTTGGTTGGAAGGCATGATACTTTGGAAGTGCGCATGCATAGTACCTTATTTGGATCATTGATATAACTCATTCCTTGCTCCTGCGCCACTACCACACCTTTTCCTCATGTGCGTGTGTTGCCTTAGGAAAGCTTACCGCCAGGTTGGGATCTCCGCCCATGCTTCCATATTCCTTCTCTACACTCTCCTCCTCTATCTCCTTGAGCACTTCATCAGCGTTGCACTCCACCTCCTATTCCACCAAGTCCTTTATGATACCCACTACCTCCCTTTCCATGACATCTTCTATCTACTCCTTGGTGAGGCTTGGGGTCCTTTGATCCTTAGTTGTTCACTTCCTCACTTTCCCCCTTTCTATGAGCACCTTCCTTCATCCTCATCCTTCTCTTCATTCCCTTCCTCTAGAGTCATGTACATCATACATGGGATGGTCTTGAGCCTCTTCATGCTCGTCATCATCTCTATCACCCTTTGTAAGCCTCCATGCTCTCCATTTTCTTCTGAGTCCACCTTTTCTACTACCTTTTGCTTCTTCCTAACTGGTGATTCCAGTATAGGAGATTCTTCCTTCTATTCTTCAGTAGGTCGACTCCTTCCTTGCTGGTGATTCTTATTTTTTAGGGGGATTTTCTTTCTCTTGGAACCTCCTCTTCAGGTGTCTTTCTCTTTTTCCTCTATGAGGGACTTCTTTCTCCATGCATAGGTGCTTGGATTTTGCACTCGACTCTTGGTGCTAAATTGTGCTGTCTACATACTTAGTGCCTTTTTCTCAAGAGCCTCCTCTCTCTCCCTCTTCCTCGGTGTGCATAACCTTATTTCTTGTGGTAGGGTCTTCTGGGATTGAGACATCATTTTCCACATAGGTTCCCTTCTCATATTTTGGCCTTATGCATAGGTATACCCTTGTTGTGGTTCTTCTAGCAACAGGCAAGGTTACTAGATTTATCATATGCACATCATGTGAGACATACTTCTCCACATAGGTGCACTTCTTTGGGTATATCAGATTCTGCGTAGCTTGTGGTAGTCTTGGTCCACCATGCTGAGATCGAACCTCAACCTTTTTTCCTCCTTGAAGTGGTTGACCCCGAGCTTGGAAGTATTGCACAGTGAAGGAGAAAGGTAATTTGCACCATGGGATCTTGGTGTTGTCTGCCAAAGTGAACCTGCCAATACAAAAATGTTGGTATACTGAAAACTTGGATTCTCCTTGCACTAGAGCCTGGAAATTTCTTGGGTATTCTCCACTTGGCCCCAAACGCATCATGCATTCACTTATACCATTTCTCTAGGTACGACCTTGTGGGTGGCTATCATTGTTTCCAAGTATACTTCTCAAATATCTTGGCAGGGGAGGGGTTCTCATCTGGGTACTCCCATACAAATTTTTCTGGCCCATCAGGCACTCCAATTTTTGAAAACATGATGGTAAGGAGGACATTCCCAAACATGATCTTTCTCCCTGTCACACATGGCACTAATGATATCCTCTGCTATAAACATTGAGAGGTTATAGATGGTCCCCTATGAGATCTTTCGACAAACGTTCAACCATGCCTTGTTGATCTGGGTCCATCTTTCCTATCCATTTAGTTTTGTGACCAAGCACGCGGCCATCCTCATTATAGGGTCTGAAATCATAGAGATGTCAAAGTATTGTGACCCCTTCTTGTAGTCATAGGCCTCCACAATTTTCTTTATGGCCTCCTTGTCATCCAAGTCATCATCAAATGAATCTCCCTCATAGGTAAGACTAGTAAATTTGGAGATCAGTTGGGGAGTTATTCTCATCCTTCACTCCTGTGAAGTAGAAATGGTCTTCATGCATGCATGACATTAGCCATTGGTACAACCGCTCGGGTTTTCCAAAATAGGGTAACTCATAGAGTTACAATAACCCAACCTTCTCCATCTTCACCTTTACTTCATCATCGTAGATGGGCATTCCATCTGGTGTCCTCTTGTCTATAGGTCTAACCATTTCCAATGCCATCTCTTTTTCTGTGGTGCTTGTTTGATGGTTGTAGTCACTTACAACCATTTTTCTCACATGTGAGACACCCATTCTTTTCCAAACAATACGTCATCTGGGTATTGCATTTCTGCATACCATTCCTCATTGAAACTAGTGGAAATAACTTGTTTCCCTTTTCCCTTGCCCTTCTTTGGTGAAATGGTGGTTACTTTCCTTGGTGCCATTTCTCCTGTCTGGTTATTAAAAAATTATTTCTTCCTTCTGATTCTGGCTCTTCTTAACTCTGCAGTTCTACTCTTATGTGAAAAATTCCCTTCAATCATGTGCCCTAGCTATGGAACCCTAACCTGGAAAAACCCTTCCTTCCACAAGATGGTGTATTCCCTTGTGGGTTTTGAAAACTCCAACAACCCTTTCCCTCATGCTCATGTACTATTTTTCCACCCTGGTTCCTTAATCAAACTCGTTATGCACTCAGATCTTCACAACCTTCTTTCACGTAACTTTTCTCAAGGATGCCCTAGTTCACAAGAGCTCTTTGATATCACAAATGAAATGTAATAATAATGTATCCCTAACCTCTTACTTATAGTTTTTTCTTCTTTTCTACAATAAATGCAATGCCACCTACCATCATACCTTTATAATAAAGGTGGAATTTTCCTCATAAGCCAACCTTTAGTGCTTTTACCCCCCCGCACCTAATCCTTGTGTGAAAAAATTCTACAACCTTTTGGCGTAAAAAATCCTTACTGACTGAAGATCCTTACGCGCATTTTCATAACATTGAAGGCACTTCTTCTGTCCTTACCCTGATTTTTGACATCACCTACCTCATGTTTGTTCCTGCACTTTTCATACTTGTACGTGGTATTTGTAAATCTCTCCTGACACCAAACTCCTTATGTCCACCTTTTCTATGCACGCTCTTCCAAACTTCATGCTTTTGATTCTTCAATCCAGGCCATCGAAACATAGCTTCCACTACTAGCTTCCATTACTTGTCACATTACTCCACCCACACTAAAATGGATGCGCGGTCCTCTACGCATAGAATTTTTTTGAAAATAATAAGTGGCTACTAGTTTCACAACATGCACAATAAAAAATGAAAGGGAACAAGAAAACGAGAAGGGGAAACACAAAGAAGGAAAATGCATTAAAGGAAACCCTAGGCTAAATGGACAATACTGCCTTATTTATGATTACACAGAAGCCTTATTTATAGTAGGGCTTCAGCCTACTCCCATTGAAATGGCCTAGTAATCTCATCCCATCCAGTGCTTGTAACTGACATGCACCTGAATCAAGGATGTATGAGATGATATATGGCCCTAACCAATGGACTTTCAGTTTCCCAGGATGGTGTAGAAATTTGGAGTCATAAAGCAAGACCATCTTCCCAACCTCGAATTGTTTTTTTTAATATGGTGATCATGTCATGCTTTTTGTCACACCTTTTCAGTCTTCTGACTCCACCTAGCAAGTGATCACCTTTCGTCCAACTGCATTAACTTCTCCATGTGCTCATGTAGTGATTTTTCATCTAGCTAACCTCCTACACATGCAATACGCAGTGATGGTAGCATGAATTCTACTGGTAACATAACTTCCATGCTAAACACCAATTGGAATGGTGTGGCCTTGTTTAATTTCTTGTAGGTAGTCCTATACGACCCATAGTACAACTGAAACTTTGTCATCCCAATCCTTTCTTCCCACATCACAAATTTTTTTTCAACATGTGACTCAGAATTTTTGTTAAATGCCTCAACAGTTCCATTATCTTGTGGGTGATATGGGGTAGTCTTATGGTGGGATATCATGAATTCTGCCAACAAGATTCTAACTGTCTCATTCAAGAAATGAGTACCCCTATCACTGCATTAAGCTCAGTGGACATCCATATCTACTGATTATATTTTCCCACAAGAACCTAGCTATTGTTGTTGTTATGTGTCTAGTCCCTTGTAGGTGCTACCTCTACCCATATTTGTTAAGTAGTCAGTGCAAGTGATTATATAGCGTGAACCAGTCCTTCACACGGTAGGTGAAATTGGTCCTACAAAATCAATGGCCCACTTCTCAAATGGTTTTGCACTTAGCTATCAGCCTCAAGGGAATCTCATCCCTTCTTCCTAGTTTTCCAAGGCATTGGAAATGGTCACAAGCCTTACAAAACTCAATGCAATCCTGGTAGATGCTTTCCCACCAAATCCCTTCCAGTAGGATCTTTCACGTGGTGGCATTCCCTGTTTCATAGTGTCCTCTTACAATCCCACAAAGTGTGCTTCCTCCATGATTGCAACATGCTCATGTTCCAACACACACCGGCGTAAAAATATCATCGCCGCCTAGTTTGTTATAAGTCTCCACTGATTAACATGTAGGGCATGGCGCGTATGGCTAACTATTTTCTTTCCAGAGTCTTCATTCCTTCTTGTGCCACACCCATTTTGAGAAACACAACAATATCTTCTAAGTCAGAGGGTGCACCCGCAACCTAAATAATTGTGCATCTGGCATAGTATCCTCAATGCTCTATGCATCCTCCCTTGAGTCAATCCTTGACAAATGGTCAGGCCTAAGTTACTCTTTCCTAGTTTCACAACAACTGTAAACTCAAACTCTTGAAATAACAACAAGACCCACGGAACATATGTGCCCTTGTAAAATAGGAATTGTTCACCAAGTACTTCAATGTCATGTGGTCTATGTAGAATATGAAGGGTGTTTCCAACAGATACTTCCTGAATTTTTGTAGCGTGTAGATCATTGATAGTGCTTCGCACTCAGTAGTAGTGTAGTTCTGTTCTACTGGTGTTAACTTCCTGCTAGAAAAACACAAGGGGTGGTCAACAATCCCTTCTCTAGGTTGTGTTAAGACTTCCCCAATCGACCATCCCTGAAGCATCAACATGTACATGGAATGGATTATCCCAAGAGGGAAAATGTAATATGGGTGCAGTGATAAGCCTATTCTTCAATGTATTAAACACTGTCTGTTGCACCTCTCCCTAGTGAAATGTAACTTTTGTGTTTTAGTAACTTCTCCAATGGCATGCGACGATCTTGGCATACCCCTTGATAAATTTCCGGTAGTACCTCCATATGCCCAAGGAATCCACACACTGCACTCTGGCTGGTAGGCTCCCCCAATCCCATAATAATGAAAACTTTGGTAGGATCCACCAGGAAAGCCTTCCTTACATATGATGTGCCCCAACAGGGTTCCAAATGGAGTAGTGAAAGAGACATTTCTTGATGTTGAGGGATATGCGCAACTGCCGAACATCTTTCAAACATCAACCAAAAATTTTCACAATGGTCTTTCACTAGTCCATACACCGTCCAGTCATCAAGGTAGACCTGAAGGAACTTATGGATAAAATCCTAAAATTCCTGGACCACTATGCACGAAAACACAACAGGTGCGTTCTTCAGTCCAAAAGGCATGACCATGTAGGAAAAACTTCCCCATTTAGTGGAAAAAGTTGTCTTTTCTTGGTCTTCCTTAGCAATTCTAACTTGATGGTATCCTGAGAATCCATCCGTGAAGGAATAGATTTGCACATCCAGCCACTCCTTCTAGGATTTCCTCAGTAAAAGGGGTTGGAAAAGGATCAATTACACATACCACATTTAAGTCCATGTAGTCAACATATATCCTTATCCTTCCATCTTTCTTAATGTTGATGACCATGGGGCTTACCCATTCTGATTCCTCCACAAGCTTCAATAATGCCTGATGTGATCATTTTGTCTATCTCCTCCTTGACCCAGATGTGTAAATTTGGATTCATTCGGTAAGGTCTCTTTCTAAATTGGGCACACACCCTCCTTTAACTTGATTTTCATTTTCCCTAAGGAGTGGTGGATGCCTTTAAGCTCATGGTACCTATGTGGAAATAAGTCCTAAAACTCATGTAATAGGTCAATGATCTTTGAAACCTCCTTTTCTAACCAATAGTCTCCAATAGTGGCCTCCTTAGGTTCCGTTTTTGAGCCGATGTTAAACTTCTTTGTTTGAGGGATTCATGGTAGGCACGTGTGCTTTCTCATCAACACTATCCATAACTTCAAGTGTACCTTTAGTATGGTTAACATCTAAATTCTCCATCTCTTTGTCCATCTATCACATAGACCATTTTCCCTTCTTTCTTTCTCCATGCATGCATGCTCAAGCTGCATCTCTTCTAACTCTTCCTCATCAAAGCACACTTCCAAACTAGGTTCACCCAATAAATCCAGTATTCTATCTTCTGTCATGGCACTATCTCCCATCGTTAGGCACTTAACAACCTATAAAGCCTTATCCATTGATGGCTTGGTGCTCCAATATTCAAAATCTTGAAGGAGGTCAACCTGTTAACTCTTACCAATTTCTGTCTAATGGTGCATCTCTGAGTGAATATACCATATGCATGTGCACAACCTTGTAAAGTGGAGTATAACTTATGCACCCATAGAGAAGGTGGTAATGATTTCCTTGCACCTTCCATCCAGGATCTTCTCACATGCTTGGATGTGAAATGAGGTGGGATCCTTCCCATGATAGTCTTATATGATAGTGGGTTTATTGCTTCGGGAAAACCTAATAGAGAACATGATTCTCACTTCGCAGCCACTCTAGAAGGCTATCACGATGGGTCACCCACTAAACATTGCAGTCCCGAGAAAGTTATAGTCTGAGCATCCTTCTTCTTTTGATCTCACTCTTCCACTGGGTCTCCATATCTCGTAAGAAAACATCAAGGTTGGCCCCCTCCAGAGTAACTTGGCAACTTCCTTCCTCCTAGGCACTTGAATGAATGTTCCTTTGTTACTCTTGTAATAGATCCTCTTAATTTCCACCTAATTAACTCATAAGTCCTCGTGTGCCCAATTTTCACATGCCACACTAGTTGTATCACTCATAGATTGAGTTTCTTCAAACTGAATAACTCCTTCCATAGGATAAATCACCTTAGGGTCCATTGATAGAACAGCACATAGATCCTGTCAAGAACTTCCTTCACCCAAGGGCTCAGTATAAGGTGTTGACTTCCCATCAGTCAAGGGGATGATTACTTGTTCTTCCTTGTTCTTACAACTTATGTACTCTTTATTGAACCGTAGGTTAGTATTGTTATTATAACACCAAAGGTGCACCCAAGTAATGCTAGAAAATTGTCTGCCTCAGCTAATACCAAGACCTCAAAATCCCCATAGTGAATTTTTCCCCGTAGATACTGATAGCAACATCCTTAAAAACACCAATAGGCACTCGCCTTTGTCTTATTTTCCATATACAATCACATTTGAAGGATGGCTTTAATTGGGGACCTTGTCCATTTGGTGTCCAGGCATCTAGGGGGATAATATTGACTTCTTATGTCCATATCAATCAGAATATTGCTATGAGGATTCATCCATCCACAATAGACATTTAAGGTAATCTCCTTAGCATAGTCAAGGCTATGTGTAGAGGAAGGTTAGCATGCAAAACCTACCTCTTGCGCTCTGCTCCGAGCGTGTGGTACTTTCTCTCTATAACCATTCCCCTAGACAAAGGAATGATATTCTCCTACCTCAACATTTTGCATACTTCCCTGACCTCATCTATATTCTTCTGCGGAGCCCTCAATGCTCTTCCTTTACTCTAACCATCTTGATTGTTCCCTCAAACACTAGATTTCTCCTTGTAGGCTCCGAATCACATCCATGGTCTCCTGATACACTTCTTTCTGATGAGTAAGGTCTAGATAATTACCATGCATACCACCTCTTCTCTAGTAACCAATGGATTCTTCCTTGAGTGTCTCCCTAATGCGCACGTGTAGCTTCAGCTCTTGCCATCACTAGTACAGGTTCTAGTTCTGACTCATGCACGCCACCCTTGGCATCCATTGTGAGTTAGGCCTTCTTGATGCTTACCACTTTAGGCACCTTTTTCCTTCTAGTGTTGTTGGATCATATGTTCAAATAGATCTAGGAATCACTCCTCATACTTTTTGCTTCTCTCCACACCAAGATCATTACAAAAGACTTAGGGCATTCACACTTATAATGCTCCTGTAGATCCATAGTTGTAACAAGTTCGACATGCGGGAACTCACTTCTCCCTCCTTCACGGTTACCAAGACCATGAAATCCTCCTCTGAAAACCTCTTCCACATGCCCGTTCATCTATGCATGCCATTCATAGTGACAATCATCATCCTTAGAACTATTTGTGAGGATGTTTTAACACACACCAATATCAATGGCATTATGTATCTGGTCAATCAATATACAATCCTTGGTGTCATGAGTAGTAGAGGTGTAAAATCTTGCAATAGCAAGACACATTCTTACAGATCATGTGTTGCAGTAGTGGACAATCTACTTGCATCATGATCTCCATGGAAAATCTCACAATCCACTATGTCATGGCTATGTACCAATATTTGGGGACAAATATCCTTTATATGTCCCTCCACCTCACAATATGTGCACCATATAGCCACTTGTGAGTCTCGTGCATCGAGTTTTCAGATCAGCTTCTCCAACTTCTTTTCCATTCCAAAAATTTGTGCTTCAAGAAAAGGGCTAACACTAGTATCTATGCTTCCAACAGCCTCAGCACATAGGGCAGCCTCCAAGGCCTCATGTGGGCTTATGAAAGTATTGTGCAAAATTGCACTCTCCTAAAAGGTGTTATCAATCCTCCAGAAAACCATTGAGCATGTTGGGAAGGGTGAATATCATAAGAAAACTTTTATAGGAGAGTCTTACAACATGCACATCATATTCCCACACACTCTCTATCCATACTTTGTTGAATCTCCTTTCAGCGTGCTAATGCTCTTTTGTTCAAACTCAGGGATATGAAATTCATCTAAGAAGACACTCCATAACGCATGGTGTAATCTACCACTGTCTGATGGGGGTCATACTTCTCAGTACCAGCTATGCGCGCATCCTTGTAACGTCATTGCAAAATAACTTTCCTTTCCATTATGAGCATAGTGATCCCCTTTGCATGCACTATAGACAGTTCACACTTATGTACATTCTCTACAACATCCTCAACACCTTTGTAATCTGGTAGATTTAAGGAAATTTTGAAGAAGCAATTACTGAGGTGGTTGAGGCTCATGTTTGCCTAATCTAGATCCTTGATTCCATCCACTAGTTGCCTCCACCACTAGATCCGCTGGTACCTAATTCCTCCTGATCCACCAAATGCTCTAGATCCTCTAGGTCCACCAGGTCCACTAGGTCCTATTCAACTAGGCCCACCTCAAGTAGTTGGTAAAGGCTATGAGGTGGTTACGTCTAGTGTTCCTACTGTCACGCTGAACTACATGCACCAAAAATTTGTGACAATTACACTGCACTACCAGATGTGTGTTCCACACTGCCTCTAGACGTGATACCCAAGCTTTGTGTACCCTTACTTTTCCCAAATATTGTTCCAGACAATATACCTCCAAACATAAAGAAATGATTGTGTAGCCATAGATGTGCCAAATGAAAAGTTATACCTCCTTGAGTGCTGATTGAGTCACTTCCACCAATACCAACTAGGTTAGTAATACTTATCTCTTGATTTGGAAAACCAAGCTGCCAAGGAGTTGGTCACTAGGTGGATTTAGATACACAACTGATGGACTCTCCTTTCTCCAAGTGACGAACTCTCATTAGAAGCTGAAGGGGTCTCTCTCCTGCACTTTCCAAGATGGGGTAGTACAGAACCGCTCAGGCTGCACATGTCCTCTGCATGAACCTCAATTCCTTCTTGCAACATCTTCCTCCATAGATCCATCACTCCTACAACTTCGCATTGTCTAGCCAACTCCCTTTCCATTGTTCACTATACTTGAGTCGTCTCTCTTCCCTCTCCTTTTTAGCTACAAGGTCCGTCGTCTTCCTCCACACTAGCTTCCTCGCCTAGTGCTTAGAAAAATCTTAGCTAGCCATAGGAAATGCTTCCAAAATTAGTGTAATGATCAATATCTTTATGGCTAAGTGAATAAAACGCAAAAATTATCCTCTAGGTTCCCTTAAGAACTCAAACTCAACAACCTCTAGAAAAGAATAAGTAGAAATAACATATTTCAAGGTATAACTAGTCAACACTCTTCTCCACCAATGATTAACAACACTTTTCCAAGTCAGATCAACATCCTGCAACCTATGATATTCATCTTGGGTCTACACACAAGATCTATAATACCATCTTGATCTAGATGCATACGCCAAAAGCCATCCATATAACTCTACTGGAAAGCAACAAAAGAAGGTTTCATACAACTCATGATACAAGTGCTCTTCTACCCATTTACGTGCATCAAACTCAGGTCCAGTACTAAATCTCTGAGAAAACTCATCCTCGATGATCTTAAACCATGATTCGTCACTGTTCAAGGTCAAACACTCTGTCATCACGCATCATTATCACAGTAGCTTTGAGAAGAGGTCCCGATAACGGAACCAAGATGTAGTCATTTTTATCTACCTTCAATATTACTTTCTAACCTCAAGCGCACCAGCCTATCACCCAATGGGTGATGGGTGCTCACCTAAGGCACAGGCGGGTGCCAAGCCCCTCCTTTATGTGAGCATTGTGAGAAGGTTTCGCCATAGAAGGAGGATGATTTTCCAAATAATAAGTACAAACATTTAGTTAAAAGAAAAGTGGAAGGGGAAACTTACAGATCCATATACCAATGCATTACATAAAATTAATAACAATGTAAAAAGTATAATAAATTAGATCCAAACCATGAAAATCACATAACACAAGGGTTTTCATCCTTAGACATGATATACAAAACAAAACCTTATATATATTCATTGGTAGCCACATTATATTCAAAGGAGGTCATCATAGATAATCCCTACAGATCTTCCTTGATGAGAGATCCTAGCTATACTCTCCCATTTCAACCCTTGTTATAGAACCTAATGAGATACAAAGGCCTATTACATCTTTTAGAACCCTCAACACTAAGTTCTCTAAACCCTAGCAATAATGCAACCCTCCATTACTCAACACTTGTGTTTGTTCTTATTCTGTCTTCTGTCTATCTACTCTCTTTTCCTTGCTTATGAGCATCTCTTTTGATAGGATTAGCACCCACCACCATGCCTTCCCTCATGAGCATCTCTTTTGATAGGATGGCACCTTTTCCACTCAGCAAACTTAGTCGGGTCACATTTTTCCTCAAGTGCCTCCAGAATGCTGAATATGACTAAGTCCTTCAACACGTGTTTTTCCTTCCACTTGTGCCTTGGTTTCTCTTAAGCCATTCTTAAACCTATTTTTCCTATGCACTTAACACTGCATGCCCTTCTTCTCACTGGTCATGCACGCGTGCACCCTTTGCTACTTAGCCAATATTTCAAGGCCCAACAGTAACAGAAAGGAAATAGCTTTTCAACAACTGATATTCAAAGTAACTATATCATTTTTCACATAGATTGAAATAATATAAATGGGATAAAGGTAGATTAACCAATCACATCAAGGAATTAAATATTCACAAGCTATAAATTGATCAATGATTAACACAATAAACCATAATTTTCATGGAAAAATATTGTTATGAATATAACTGAAAGGCTCAAATTATATAAAGCACTCTTCCAATATTGAAGAGTAAATTTTCAAATGAGCTAAAAGTTCTGCATAAACTTAATGCATTTAACTATTTATAAGTTCCAGAGGCTAAGCCATTACAGTTTAACCTTAATTAACAAGTTACTAAAAATAGAGTATAATAAAATCAAGGGAACATGCTCCCATAAAAATAGTAAAGTTGTTGCAAAGGTTTGACTAAGTCAATCCCACAACTTTGACTGATTCAGAGCTTAGAACCATCCCAATCATGGTTGTTTGGTTTAGCTTGGACCTGCAACATATCTCTCTTGTTCAATTTTCCCCTGATCCTCTTCCCACATAACCATCCGATGTTTGTAATAAAAAAACATATGATGATTCCCTGTACCTCCTTTTCCTATAGTCCACATGTATAATGATTTACCACATCCATTGTATTAATCTCCCTCATAACTTTGGCTAGAGATCTTTTCAACTTGTTCACTAATTTCTTCAGCTGACTTATGAAATTCTGACACGAGAATAACCTGTAAATTGAATTGATATTGAAAGTTTTAGTCACTTCAACATCCTTCTTCACCAAATATTTGAAATTTGATTTAATTTGGCAATCGGAAGAGCATCAATATTCTCATTGATAAACTTACAGTTGATATTATAAAATTATTCTAAAATATCATTTAGACCATCCATTATTCCCACACGTTTATCGTCCAATTTCTTGATCAAATCTTGCAATACTTGGGATCTAAATTCCATATATTTTTGAAACTCAATCAATTTATAAGTATCATCAATTAATCCTTCTTGGAGGAGGAAATCTGGGTCCACATCTCCGATCTTTCCTTATCTAGTCAAATTCAGATTCAAATTATTATTTTCCTTAGAGAGGAATTCATCTATCAGGTATGAATAGAAATTATTTAAGTTTGTAAATCATTATACAATTCAATTTTTTATTTGATCGAAGGATTAGCTTCCTGAAGCATGCATTCTATCCATTTATCTACTGATCTTCCCTTTTGACCTATCTTCTCAATTTCATGATATGAAATATCATCTAAAATGGAAGAAACTGTCAAAGCAGTTGTACTTAAAGGATCAGTAGTTGGAGTGGGTTGTGTTACTTTCCTTAAAAGAGTAGTAATCTATTCAACCTTTGACTTCAATTCATATCTGGAAGCTTTATATTTCTCATACTTCTCCAAAAAATTTCCAAGGGCCAATTGAACATCCTGTTTGGCATGTTCATGTGTTGTCTTTCCTAGTGAAAACCTAGAGTTTTGATTATCTGCTGCCGTAATGGTTTCTTTAGTTTTCCCTTCAACAGGAGTAGTTACCTCTATGAACCTTTATCCTAACTAGTTTATTGATAAATTAGAGACGATCCTTAGAAATTTGGCCTATCTCTTCAGAGTAGGTTCCAACACACTCAAATCTATCACATCTACAAGGGGCACCTTTTTCTTCTACTTTGGGGTTTGGTGATATAGCCATTCAGGAATAGTAGATGCAGATGAAAGTGGCATGGTTAGTTCAAAACTTGGAGCATTGGATAAAATAATGGAACTAGTAATATGAAATGTAGGTGGTTATGATAGATGGGGTGGAAGTGAGAATAGCCTCAGGAGTGGATGCAATAGAACTAGAAGTGGAAATGGAAGGAAATGAAAGCTACTAAGAGAATGGAGTGAAAACTAGAGACCCAATAATATCCCATACTGAGAGAACATGAAGGGATGAAAACACTTGGGCCATGGATGGGGATGGAAAAGTAGAGATGAGTGGAGGAGAAGTGGATAATGATAGGGAAAGTAGAACTGAAGATGGTGACAATGGTAGCACGAAGGAGGGGATAGAAAATATTTTGACATAACTGGAGAATCACTAACTTCAACAACTTATGATACTTGTGTTATAGAGGACACAACCTTGGCAATGGGAAATTTTGAAAGAGATTAACTCCCAATAACAAATGAGATCTTCTTGGGAGTTAATTGGCCTTTTGGGTAGACCTCTTACCTTTCGTGGGTGTAGGGAGACTCATTTTTGGTTGGGATTCTATTCTTATAGATTGATATAACCCTTTGGATTAAATTACCAAGGTAGCAAACCAATCATATGTCCTTTGTAGAATGGGCCCCGCCCTTTCCTTAGTATTACAACATTCTTCTTGGTACTAATCAATCAATGGAAAAGGTTGATTAACAACATTATTGTTCATGTAAATTGGATCCAATACTTCATCATCATCCTCCATTCCTTCCGGAATATCTGTATACCAAATTTCTTAACTTCATCCAAGGTCAACCTCTCATATTCTCATTGTCTGATAAAAATATCATCCCAATAGTGAATCCAAATATCCTCAAACTGAGGAGTGTGAGAACTATCCAATCCTGTTTCACTGAACTTACCCCAGGAATCAAAGTTAGTTATGGGATGGAAAGTTTGCAAGGTTAATTTAAACATTTATCCATCCACATTATTTTCCTTATAAATACTGGCACATGTATACCTTCTTATTGAAATAGGAAATTGGACTCCTTCCTTACATCATTTATTTTGAATTTTATGGTAATCCAACAATTGTTGAACCAATTCTAGCAAGACCCATTTATTGGTAGGACATCTTGGAAATTTTTTAGGAGCACCTAGAAAACATTTAATCCTGATGTATGTGAATATCGAGAATTGAAGATAGATGGCTCCCCATGCTCTTACAAATTTAAAATCTTCATAAGAAATTATTTGATTATACATTTTTTTATTATCAAAATGATAAAGGAGGACAAAAAAGGCATCATTGAAACTACGGAAATGTTCGTTTCCTTCTTCCATTATAATTTTAGGATAAAATTGATAAATCTGTGACATACTTCTAACACCTTTTGTATTCAAACCATTGAATTATCCCACGATAGCTGCATCATAGACAAGGAAGGAAGTCATGAAGAAGTTTTTAGAAGTCAAGACATTTCTCAATTGAAAAAAATTGAACTGCTGATATGTTCCCCCTGTCATATGAACTCCTTATTATTTTTGATAGTAGCAATATAAAGGAACATCCATTCCTGAAAATCCCTTGCCAAAGAGAGACCCAAAACTCTACTCAACAATAAAATAAGATCATTTACCTCCTAGATGAAATCTGAGCAAAACAATGTTTTAAGAAGCTTGATGACATTCTTGGCCAAATAACTCTTCATCATGACCTTTGTAAATAGTTCAATGTCTTTATCCCAATGTTCAATTGTGAATCCTGGTGAAATTTTTACATATCCTTCAATATTTAGAAGTTTAAATAAATCTTCGAAGAAATCAATGTCTATCCTAATAATGACCTTTCCGTCATCATCTTTTATCGATTCATAATCCTTATCAAAATGATATGTTGCAAGCAAGACAAACTCAGGGAAATGCATGGATGAAGGAAAACCTGTAGCGAGAGAAATTCCACTATTGAATATGACTTGCATCCAAGGTTTCTTATTAGGGGCCTTTAATCTTTCCCAGAAGTCTAGCATATCCACTTGTCTAAGATCAGTATCTCCAATATTCCCCTAATTCAAAGATAGGCATGAGTGAGGAATAACTCCTAAGAATGTGTACTTCATTTTTCTCTTGCCCTTTGTTGAGGACGTTGACATGAATTTGGAATCTGATTTATCTTTGAAAATTTTATAAGAAACCTTAGAGGTTTCGAAATACCGAAGTCTGAAAGTCCAAAAATAGAAACTCCTAAAAGGATTCAACTCCGAAGTACAAAAATTTGAAACTCTGAAATCAAAAAATCCAAAAGCATTGCTAAATCCAACGTCCGAAACTTTGAATACCTCGTAGTTCCAAAACCCCGAAAAGAAAAGCTCTAAAACTCTGAATATCTCGTAGTTCTGAAACCTCAAAAAGTGAACCTCCAAAACCCCAAAAGGTGAACCTCCAAAACTCCGAAAAATAATGCTAACTCTGAAATAGCTGAAAGGAATAATTTCAAGAGAGAGAAAGTTAAATATTCTAGAGATCTGAAAGGAACTTGTTACACAATCCTTGGATTTGATGAGACTAAATGCCTACATGAATTGAATCTTGCAATGTTGAGAAAATAATTAGATGATATGGTTAAAGATGAACATTGGATGATAGGAGCTTTCATGCCAAGCAAGAAAAGAAGAATAAATAAAAAATAAACAAATTAAAAAGAATCTCTGATAATCATAAACCAAAAAGAAGAAATAACCCTAAAAATTACCTTGAAAGTAAAAAATGATGTGATAAAATCAGGGTGTCAGAGAAAAAAACCAAGTTAAAATGCTAGGTAAAATTTTGAGTTTATATAGGGAACCTTGTAATTAATGCTCAGAAGCCGACATGTGTGGGGGTAGTTGGAAATTAAAAGTTTTGTGGAAGATCCAAAATCACAAACCTGGAAACTCTGAAAATCTGACCTCCAAAACTCTGAAAGGCCAACCTCCAAAACTCCAAAAGGCCGAAGTTCCAAAATTTTGGAACTTCAAGTTTTCAGACTTTGGAACTTTGGGAAGGAAAATATCCATGAAGGTAACGTGAGACTCCAAAACCTGAAAGTATGTGTTGGGGTGTGGAGCCTATTATTGGTCTTCTCAAATTAGTATTGAAGTGTGGATTTCAAATTGGGAAGATGAAAGGTCATGACCGTTTCTTTTCCAGCCATGGGAAGATGAAAGGTCATGACAGTTTCTTTTCTAGCTATGGGAAGATGAAAGGTCATGAATTTCAAACTTCTAGGGTCATATTTTGAACTTATTAAAGGATTGTAATCCTATAAATAGAGGTGTTAGGGTATCTTGAAGATATCTTGTCTTTTCAAGAGGTCTTGAGTCTTAGTGATCAAGAGGTGATCAAGAGTGATCAAGGTTAAGAAATTGCGTGTCAATTGTGGTTTAGATGTGGTTTAACATCTTTGGAATTTTGTTGTGAGTTCATAAATGAGAGAAGACTGTGAGAGTTTTTTTACTCTTGTTGATAATAAAGTCTGAGCAAGTTCTTGGTGGACGTAGCCCACATTGGGTGAACCACGTTAAATCTTATCTTGTCTTCTTTTGTGCATTATTTATTTATGTTGTTATATTTCTACATGTATACTTATGCTATATAGTTTCCTACTGCTGTGATTTGAGGAATTGTTTGCACATATTTGTTCTCTAATTCCTAACAACCGATATAAGAGTTGTGGTGGTTTTAATTTGCTGAAGTGGTAAATCATAGGGAAATTTTATCTTGAGTGGGAGCTATGGCGGATGATGGCAGATCAAGGGTTGAGAAGTTCAATGGGTAGAACTTTGGTTTGTGGAAGATACAAATGGAGGATTACTTATATCAAAAGGACCTCCATGTTCCTTTGGATAGAAAAGAAAATAAATCTACAGCCATTTCGGATGAGGATTGGGAGTTTTTGTATAGAAAGACACTCAAGGTAATTCGGTTATGCCTTGCATCTTCGGTTGCTTTCAACATATCGCAGGAGAAGACCACGGAAGGTCTCATAAGTGTGTTGGGGAAGTTATATGAAAAACCCTCAGCCTCTAATAAAATATTTTTGATGAAAAATTTATTTAATATGAAGATGTCTGAGAATGGTTCTATTGCTATTCATTTGAATGAATTTAATACAGTTGTGAGTATGTTAAACTTGGTAAAAGTTGAATTTGATGATGAGGTCAAGAATTTGTTGATTTTGTACTCCTTACCAGATAGCTGGGACATCTTGGTTATGGATGTAAGTAATTTTGTCTCTAATAATTCAAAAATGAATTTTGAGGATGTAATAGGTGTGATCCTAAGTGAGGAAATGCGAAGGAAGAGCACCGGATATTCTTCTACTTCTGGAAACGCTTTGATGGTGGAGAGTAGAGGGAGATAAAAAATAGAGGAAAGGTAACCGTGAGAAGTTGAATGATCGTGGAAGGTCAAAGTCCAAGAGTAAGTTAGAATGTTGGTAATGTGGGAAGGTTGGTCATGATAAGAAATATTGTTGGGCTCTTTGGTATAAGAAGAACAAGAAGGAGGAAACTAAAGAGGTAAATGTGGTAGTAGATGATGTTTTTCAGGATGCCTTAATTCTTTCTTTAGATAATATTGCTGAGTCTTGGGTGTTAGATTCAAAGGCTTCTTTCCATGCCAACCCACATAGACATTACTTTACTGATTTTGTTCAAGGAGATTTTGGACATGTATATCTTGGTGATGATGAACCATGCAACATAGTAGGGAAATGTTATGTTCAGGTGAAACTTTAGAATGGGAACACATGAATACTTAAGGATGTTAGGCATGTGCCAAGTTGAGGAAAAACTTGATATCAATGGGTCAACTAGGTAGTGATGGCTGTACAGTCAGTTTTATAGTGGATTATTGGAAGGTCACTGTACAGATGAAAATGAACATGTGACCTTCAACTGCACTCCATCCCACTGAGGTCATGCTAGAGTAGCTCGATGTTTGAATGTGTGTGGCTAACTATAGGAGGATAAGTGACTAAGATCTGGTAGTGTGATCTCTGGTAGCTGAGTTGACAAAGGGGAGATTTAGAGGCTATGAATGGGTAGCAGTAAATTCCCTATGGTTTGTTTACCTAACTTAGATATAATCGTTGAACTAGTTTGAAGTGTCCATGTAAAATGAATGAAATTAAAATTCTATGCTACTACTGAAAGGAAAATAATCTAAACAAATCACAAAACTAAAATATTACAATCACAAACAACAATTTACTTCTATTCTAAATAATTAAAATACTTCTACACTAAAACTAAAAAAGTGAGATAACCCAGGTGTGGTTATTCACCTGTGATGAGTGTATTGAAAATAAAACTAACTTAAAACAAGAAATTTTCCAAATGATATATGATATGTAGACAACATCCTATAGATATTATCTCCTTCATATCCACTAGGGATGGGAAGAAGAGGATCCATCACAGGGGATTGCTATGAAAGATTCAAACCCTCTTGGAAATTAACTAATTACTTGCAAATGAAAAGGGGAAATTGATTTCTAACTCTATTTGATATGGAATTGAAATTAACAATTCATAATTGACAATTTGATGAAACGAAAAAACAAATACACAACTCCAACCTGGAAGAGTCAAAGAACCTTAGCAAATCCAGTAGTATCAATATCTATCCCCTCAGTTCTTTCCTTTCTTTCTCTGAGTGTTCATGTGAGTCCAAAGGATTGGGAATGCAAAGAACAACAACAAGAGGATGGCACTTGAGAAATGGAAGCTTGGAAGCAATTTGGATTACAATGTAAGTAGAAGAGAGATAACACAAGAGATCATGAGCTTGGCTATGTCAATTCCTAGCGAGGATTATGGCAGCAAAACTAATACAAGATACACAAAATTCTCAGGCCATTTTTCTTGAATACAAGCATGGAATATATAGGAATGGAGGCTAGGAGGTTACTTCATGCACAAGGCAAGAAGGAGGAGTTCCAAATCATTGGGTGAATTAAATAGTTAAATCTATTTAAAAATAGAAGAGGGAAGGAATACCATGCAAACAAGACTATTTTTAGGAAATTTGGTTCACAAACGCACCCTAAAAGTCGAGTTAAGTGAATTGTCACGTGTGTCAAAAACACGCATGAAGAGTTCTGGAAAAATCATTTAGGACTGCCGCCCTACGTAGGAGGAAGCCACCCCCAAGCTTTGGAGGTGGTCCTAGGACCTTTGAAGCTAAGGAGGCCCCAGAACCGCCCAAGCCTGGGAGGCAGTCCCTGTCACTAAAGCCAAAAATGCACATAAATGAGAGGGAAGCTGGAAGAAAGTGTAAAAAGGATAAGTAAGGATGTCTAGGACTATGAAATATACACTGCAAATGGGTTTTAGGAGCTCGAACACCTTCTGAAAGGACATTTGAATCATCATTGGGGAGCTTTTGTAACCATTTTCTAAAAATTTAGCACATGTAATTTTGGGTGCATACATATTACTTCCTTCGGAGAAGCATCTTAGCCATGAAGAGGCGTAAAACATAGAGTCTGAGTATGGCATTCTAGAAATGGGGAGTTAGAAGCTATACCTGACATGCCCGTGTGTTGAAATCTCACTATCCAAACTCCCACTACCTGCAAGAGAAAAAATAAGACTCAAGTGTCAGATAGATAAAATATTGAAAAGTAAACACTAAATTAAAACTACAAGAGGACTTACCATCTGTGCGGGGATATAGAAATATACCTTTGACAACGCTGCCTTGTGAACAACACTTGCAAACAAAGTTATGCCACTCACACACATGAACACATACACACACATACATACATATATACGATAGTATATATATATATACATATATCACATATATAAGAAAAATCATTTTCAAATTCATTTGCACATACTGACTTGTGATTTTTGAGCTCTGATCCCATGGTGATCATTTTTCATTTTGAGTATGGTTGAATTGGAATGGATTTGGGGATGGTATTTTGCATTAGGCTTGGCCCTTTACTGTTTCAATACTTTTGAGAAGAACTCCTAAGAAATTCATAACTAGAGTAGTCATACAGGGGGCCTAAAAGAGGTGGATAGGCAGAGTGCCTTTATTTCTTAGTCTCCATTTTGTGCAGGCATATATGATGCTTTTTTGTATTTCATGCTTATTGCGAGCATTTTGACTGCACCTAGTGTGCGATGGAATTGTATAAAAACTACGTGACACACCATGATATGTACAGATATCTCTTTTTGGCTCAGTTATTCCTTGCATAGATTGGCTTACATTGATGATTTGATTCATGTGTTGTACTCTTAGATGTTTAGAATTTCTGATTTTCTATGCTTTTTAAAATGCATGCAGTGGATATGAATGCTAATAGAATCATTTCTCTTTTTTTGTATTTTATAATGCTGATATATGATAATGCGAACATACATGTGATGTTGAACTTTAGTTTCTATAAGCAATCTTTGATACTTCATATTGTCTTTGCAAAACATGGTGATAAAATGATATGATAAGTAAATGTACTTGCCCCACTCCCAACTCCATGCAACCAGTAAGATGTAAGGGCTCAACACCAAGAGCCAGAAAGGGCACAAGTTATGAAAATTTGTTGAATGGAAATGATGAGAGAAAGATAAAGATTTGGACAGAACCAAATTGAGACACTACAACCTCACTCTACTCAAGTTACTTCATAGTTTAGAATGTGAATTTACTTTCCAGTTTATCTAGACTTAGATCCATAGATGGCCACTTGGTTGAAAAAATATAGTTTTGAGTTTTAAGTACTCTTTTGGAATTTTGGACATCTAACTCACTTTGTTTTTGATTTATGAATTCAAAACATTTGAATGAAATTATTTCTAACATTTCAATTTTGTCAAAGAGACCCCTTACTCCTTTCCCCATGCTACCAGTAGGAAGTATGGGCTCATCACCATGGATACAAGGAATAGGTGAGTAAGGGAATTTCTCTCCTTTCCTAACCCTACATCACTAGTAAGAGACATAGGCTCAACACTGAAGGTTGGTAGGGCAAAGAAATGTGTAAAATAAAAATTTTCTGTGGATTTGCATTTGACTTATTTATCTGGGAAAAATTTTAGAATGTTCTTATTTCCAAAGAGATGTATATGGGATAGATGTGACACCATGAAGCTTCTAGAACAGACTATAGGAAAAGACACCTAATCTAGAAAGACACTATAAGTAGAACCAAGTATGTAGGCCTTGGTATGATCACGGTCAAAACTTTGTCTTATCTTGTTTGGATCGATAAAATGATTTGAAAACAATTGATGATACCATGAAAATTTGAAGAGATATGATTTGAATGTTTTGCCAATGTTTTTTCAGAAGTTTTTAGGAGTTGCTATAAGAATAAGTCCCTTGATCAAAAATTTTACAGAAATGAAATGGAAGATGAAAATGCAATGCGGATGACAGTAATGTACATATGGAAATGTAGGTGAAACTACATGTCATGATGTCTAAGGTGAAGAAAGTTGACGAATATCAAATTATTCACCCCTAAAAGTACACAACGGAGAACCATGATCCTCAAAATTTATGTTCTCTTGACAAGGGCCTACCATTCTGGGTTTAAACTTACAACCCTTTCTCAGAAGTGTATATGTCCAGTCATTAAAATAATTTGTCTAAAAGAGGCATTCGTTCACCTCTTTGTCACGTTCTTGAGACATGGTGTGTGGGTGAGCATGACTATGCTGCTTGGCCTTGTCTCCTATGTAGAGCATTGTGTTTACTTGTGAACCTTGTTAAATGATGAGGCCTTGCCCCATGGATATGGAAAGCTTAGTTTCAGACACACATGGGTTAAAACCAGGGTTTAGAATAGAATAACCCTCAGAGATGGTTTTGATGGGAATCATTTCAATCTCAAATTTCCCTTCTTCATTTGTTAATTCTATCATGTTTACACCTAGACCTAGGTTGTCAGAGGGAAGAGATGTTAAACTGAGAATACTACCCATCCCCTGTGGTTCAAACGGGAGGAAGATCATGATCATCACTCTCTAAGAGTTTCATAATTTCTGTTGTGGTTTTAGTGGACACTATTTCCACATATATTGATTTACCCTTATCTTTTTTTTCCACCTCAAATGTTTTTGGGTCAATGACTTCAACCTTTGGAACATTAGGGGTGATCAGGACCAACTCTTTTGATTGGAGGTGGTTTGTTTCAATTGATTCGTAGGAAGTTCATACTATGTATGGACTCCTTTCTTCTTCTTGATGGTTTTCTAAGTGTATATTGAAGGGCTTAGGATCCCCTTGAGCGATGAAGACCTTCCCCAAATGGAGGAATCTAATCTCCTGGAATAGGGTAGAAGGGATAACCTTCATTTGATGAATCCAGGGTCTCCCAAGGATCATGTTATAACTTTTTTCCCTGTTGATAATGTAAAACTCCTTCAAGATGGTTTTTGGACCAAGTGTGATTGGAAGAACTATGGTTCCAATCGAGGTCACTTTAAGACTGTCATACCCACCGTAACATGTTTCTTGTAGAGGAAAAATTTGTCTCTCCATATCCCAACTTCTACAAGAAAGAGAAGGGAACCACATTTACAACATCCTCATCATCAATCATGGCTCTCTTAATGCAATTTTTGTAAACCCAAACTTGTAAAAATAAGGTAGGACCACCTCTTTGGGAAATTTCAGCTGTCAGATGGCATCTTGTCTTTATATTGAAAACAAACCCAGTATCCCTATCATTCTTATCCTGGAGGATGTATGTCAAATTCAATATGATTTATTTGAGCACTAGGAGGTGGCGTAACATGGATTAGATGACCAAGACCTAGTGCATTGAGCAATACAGAGAATGATGCACGTAGGTGAATTCTTCAGTAAATCTAGAAACAAAATGTGAGAAAAGGTCTTGTTCAAATCCGATATTAAATCATAGGATCCTAATGGTTTTGTGATTATAGGAACTTCATCCTATGGGAAGGAAAGATCGGGTAGGGGTTGTGAAGCATGTACTCCTTTGTCTGAGTTGTTGCATTAATTTCACACTCAACCTCTAGCTCAACTAATCCCAATATTTTTGTATTATCATTTGAACCAAGGTTAGGAGCGACTCAAGAGTTATTGGAAGTTGAGGCTTCATGGTCATTATTTCCTATAGGAATGCCCTTGTTTATATTTTGAGAATTCACTTGGGAATCCCCAGGATGTTTAGGGAGTAGATCTCGACATTTGGTTACATTAGTGTGATTAGGAGCTGCAGGTCATGACTAGGCAGATTGCGAGTTTGTTTCAAGATTTGTCTAGGAACATGTCTACAAAGAGTTGCCTTTGGTTTTTGGTAAGTCTTTGCAGAAACTTGTTGCAATCGCGGAAATTCCTATCGTCATGACCTCTGAACCTTATGGAAACAATAAGTATAGGTTAGGGTTGTAATCTCTTGGCCTTTGATAAGTGTCTTGTTGTTGTTGATTATAACCTTCAGTTATAATTTTGAAATTTATTTTTATAACCATGATTCATTGCCCCTTGGAACAAATTTTTGATACTGGTTTGGGCCTTGGGTTTGATTTTACTTTTTGTAGTGGATGATTTACATCTGACTGTGTTGACAGAATACATAGTGTTAGGGCCTCTTTTATTTTCCTTTGTTGTTATTGTTAGTGTTACCATTGTTTTGGAAAACCAATGTTCTTGGCTTGATCAGTAGCACCATTCATGGTAGCACCATGATTGCGATTCACACCCTTAGGTCCTTGGTTGTTGGCACCATTGTTTTGATAATTTGCATTATTTTGATTTGGGGATACCAATTTCCCATTGGGACCATATATCTTACACCCAATGTCTATAGAGGCTTGGTCAATCCAAAGTGCACCTTCCAAAACTTCCTCATAACTATGGAAAGGAAACTTTTGGACCTCCTCCCTAGTCTCTCGATTGAGTGAGTGAAGGAAAAGATCACAAAGTTCCATCTGGTCCATGTTGGGTACACTTGTAGAGGAATAGAGAACTTGGTGCCATCTCTGGATGAAATGGGTGGTAGATTCATTTTTCTCCTGTCTAATATGCAAGAACTCCCTAATCCCTGTACGCAACAACTTGTTCATGTCAAATGCTTTGATGAACTCATAAACAAGTTGTTTAAAGGAATGTATAGAAGCTTCCTGGAATATGTAATACCAATCCAATGTGATTCCTTTGAGATTATTTAGAAAGATCTTAGCCACTACAACATCCCAAGGAAGTAATTCCCTGATAACAATAGCATAGGCCTTGATATGAGCATTTGGGTCTCCTTCTCCCTTAAATTTTGGAAGATCTGAGAAATGGGTGTGGAAGCATGACACCACATATGGTGAATTCAAGAGGCTCCTTTAAGTACTTAGCATATGTACCCATTACATAAGATTCCACCATTGAAGATCCTTGATGAGGAGGTGGAGGAGGAGGAGTTGGATAAGCTACACTATAAGTGTTGACGGGAACATATGGGGTCCCTTGATATGGCATGTAGGGAGCAGGAATGGTATATGGGTCCATCTGGGGAGTTTTTGAATACATGTGTATGTAAGGTGGGATAGATACCAGGATATGGACTAGCGGGCATAAAACCAGGGAATCACTTCGCATTGCCTATTGTGGCAGCATTTGAGAACATGCACTTCCGGCCAACCCTTGCGTAGGATAAGCTTGAGAAGGATGAGGACCCATCCCTAGTGTGTCTAACCCTATGAGAAGATCACCTGGATTTGAATGAACTAGATAACCTTGTTGTACAAAGATATTGTTTTGGTTTCTCATTGGAAGGGATGTATCCTTTGTTATTAACTGGATACCCCATGTTCTGCCCTACTGCATGTGTTGGTTGTGAAATCTGGGAACTTTCTAGTTCTCTAATCCTCCCTACTAAAGTAGAAATGATATCTGTTGATGGAGAGGATTGAGCACCCTTGTTGCAACTCAATGGGTGACTCTGTGGCGTAGGGTTTGATTGAGCAGGCTCATGATTCCTATTCCTCTGTTCAGATGCATACGTAAAAATGTAGAGGGTTTACTAAAAACCTAATCTAACTTGACAAGGAGACAGGGTAAGAAGATGCATAAAATAGGTACCTGAAACCTACAGAGGCTGATGCACCGAGGAATGAAGAACACCTGTCTATGCCAATAAACACAAACCATAAAAAACGTAATGCAAGATCATGCACAGATAACCAAATTCACAGTGAAAGATCAAGAGGATTGCAAATGAACACAGAGAGGGTTCGAGAATCATCCATAGACATGCATTAAATTTGCTCCAAAGATTCGATACAACACACTACAAAATGCCAAGAGGCACCATGTATGCATTACAGTTTCAAATGGGAGGTTTGAACTCCATTAAGTTTACCTGCCAAAGAGAAGAAGGGAGGGGCAAAAAAAGAATGTCCAACCTTTAGAGAGAAGCCCCTCCTTAAAATTTAGTAGGAAGAAATGAGAGAGAAAAGAGAGAGGGAACCAAAACTACCCCAACCACCTCTAGGTTGCATTTACATTCATCTCATTATGATGGTAGGTGAGAACCCTAGCGAACCCAAAAGTGGCGAACTGTATTTTGCATTTTTAAGAATTTTTTCTCACCCAATTAAAGATATCCAGTCGTAGTTGGATAGAGGACCTCGTAAGATTTTTGAAAAGTCCAACTTTGCATGTAATCTGAGCTCCCAGCTCAAAAGTTATGGCCATCTGAATATGCTTAAAACTAGGGGCTGCTTCACATGTCAGCGCTCAAAATGTTGCGCCTCCTGAAGGTGCACCATAGGAAAATCTGTGTGTGTGTCAACATCCTCTTACGTGTGCCAAGGCACAAATTTTACCCTATTGACACTCCGTTTCATGCGCCATTTCTGTGCGCCAAGGGCGCATCCTTTTCTCTGTCGACACTCCATGTCATGTGCCATTTCTGTGCGCCACTTTCCTGCGCCTTGGCGCATAACATTTTAGTGTACAACACTCATTGTCATGCGCCATGTTCCGTGTGCCAAGGGCATGTATCCTTTTACCCTGTCAACACTCATTGTCATGCACCATGTTCCGTGCGCCAAGGGCTGATAAATGTCAGTTGGATTGTGAAGTCTGGGAACTTACTAGTTCTCTAATCCTCCCTACTAAAGTATAAATGAGATCATTGGGAGAGGATTGAGTCCCTTATTGGGGTTCCTATGGCGTAGGGTTTGGTTGCGCAGGCTCATGATACCCTGTCATGAATTGTTTAGTGTTATAATTATTATCTTCCTCAGAAGTAAGAATCTTAGGATAGGTATTTGAAACCTTAGAGGCTGAATCCCTTATTCTATCCAAAGACTCATCTATCTGACGAAGAGGATTAGGTATTCATGCAAATAGATCATCCTATGTTGATTGCATGGCAATGTGTGGTCTTAACAAGAATCTATGGTAAGAACCTATTCCATTTGTGATAACAACGTGGTTTGCATTGGGTTAACTGTATTGCATGTCTAATGATTGACCAACATCCTCCATCCTTACATAGCTAATGGGGTTTGAAGTTTAACTAGGGGAGGTTTGGACTTTGCTTGTGTAATTATCGCCCCATCTCGAAAGAGAAGGGGATTTTTGTGGTTGCATGTTGGTGTAATATCTATGAGAGCCAAATGGCCCACCAAACTATCTTCGAGACATAGTTTAGAAAGTATAAAATACCTACCAAAATAGGGGAAGAAATGGAGAGGTGATGTAATAGCAATGAAATAAAAGGAAACAAGAAGGAATTAATCTTTCACGTCAGGGTCACCAATTTGTAAAGATGAAAATGAACATGTGACTTTCAACCGCACTCGACCCCCCGAGGTCATGTTGGAGCAGCTGATGTTTGAATGTGTGTGGTCAACTATAGGAGGATCAGTGACTAAGATCTGGCAGTGTGATCTCCTGGTAGTTGAGTTGACAAAGGGGAGATTTAGAGGCTATGAACAGGTAACATGAATTCCCTATGGCTTTTCTACCTAACTTCGATCTAAGCGCTGAACTAGTTTGAATTGTCCATGTAAACTGAATGAAATTAACAATCTATGCTACTGCTGAAAGGAAAATAATTTAAACAAATCACAAAACTAAAATATTACAATCACAAACAATAATTCACTTCTATTCTATATAATTAAATCGACTTCTACACTAAAACTAAACAAGTGAGATAACCTGGTGTGGCTATTCACCTATGCTGAGTGTATTGAATATAAACTAACTTAAAACAAGAGCTTTTCCAAATGATCTATGATATGTAGACAACCTCCTACAAATATTCTCTCCTTCATATCCACTAGGATGGGAAGAAGAGGATCCTTCACTGGGGGTTGCTATGAAAGATTCAAACCCTCTTGGAAATTAACTAATTATTTTCAAATGAAAAGAAATTGATTTCTACTCTATTTGATATGCAATTAAAATTAACAATTCGTAATTGACAATTTGATAAACAAAGAAAACAAGTGCACAACTCCAAACTGGAAGAGTAAAACCTTAGCCAATCCAGTAGTATCAGTATCTTTCCCTTAAGTTATTTCCTTTCTTTCTCTGAGTGTTCATGTGAGTCTAAAGGATTGGGAATGCAAAGAACAACAACAAGAGGATGGCACTTGAGCAATGGCAGCTTGGAAGCAATCTGGACTCAATGTAAGTAGAAGAGAGATAGCACAAGAGATCTGAACTTGGCTATGAAATTCCTAGCGAGATTATTTCAGAAAAACAATACAAGATACACAAAATTCTCAGGCCCTTTTGCTTGAATACAAGCATGGAATATATAGGAATGGAGGCTAGGAGGTTACTTCATGCAAAAGGCAAGAAGGAGGAGTTCCAAACAATTAAATCTATTTAAAAATATAAGAGAGAAGGAATACCATGCAAATAAGACTATTTTTAGGCAATTTGGTTCAAAAACACACCCTAAAATCCGAGTTAAGTGAAGCATCGTGTGTCAAAAACATGCATGAAGAGTTCTGAAAAAAGCGTTGAGGATAGCTACCCAAGCTTGGGAGGCAGTCCTAGGACCACCGCCCAAGCTTGGGAGGCAGTCCTAGGATTGCCGCCTAAGCCTGGCAGGTGGTCTTAGAACCACTGCCCAAGCCTGGGAGGTGGTCCTATCACTAAAGCCAAAAAACACACAAAAATAAGAGGGAAGCTGGAAGAAAGTGTGGAAAGGACAAGTAAGGATGTCTAGGCTACAAATATACACTGCAAATAGGTTCTGGAGCTTGAACACCTTCTGAAAGGACATGAATCATCATTAGGGACCTTTGTAACCATTTTCTGACAATGTAGCACATGCAATTTTGGGTGCATACAGTCACCAAGGGAGCTCTTGTGGTTGCAAGAGGTAAGAAAACTGACACTTTGTATTTAACCAGTGGTGTTGATTATTGTAATTTATTTGTTGTAGATGGATATGCAACTTTGTGGCACCAGAGACTCAGTCATATGAGTGTAAAGGGCATGTGGATTATAAAGGACAGGTTTACCAAATTAAAGGAATTAGATTTAGACTTCTGTGAGGATTGTGTTTATGGAAAACAAAAATGGGTGAGATTCCTTAAGGTTGGACCTACCAGGAAGGAGTGTAATTTGGATTTAGTGCATATAGATGTATGCGGGCTGGCTAAGGTAAACTCTATAGGTGGTTCATGTTATTATGTCACTTTCATTGATGATGCAACTATAAAAGTTTGGGTATATTGCATTAGAAATATATCTAATGTGTTTGAAACCTTCAAAATATGGAAAGCATTGGTTGAGAATGAAACATGTCTCAAGTTGAAATTTCTCAGGTTGGATAATGGAGGGGAGTATTGCAGCAATGAATTTCTTGATTACTGGTCGGTAAATGGGATCCGCAGGAAAATAATGATTCCAAATACTCCATAGGAAAATGGAGTGTTAGAGAGAATGAACAAGACAATCATGGAGTGTGCTAGGTACATGAGGTTACATGCAGGGATTCCACTCATGTTTTGGATGGAAGTGGTGAGCACAACTGTTTATCTGATTAACAGAGGACCCTCTATGGCTTTGGAAGGAGGTATACCTGAGGAGGATTGGTCTGGTAAGAAAATTGATTACTCATTTCTTAGAGTATTTGCATGTGAGGTATTTGTTCACATTGATAAATATGATAGGAAAAAGTTATTGGATAAGTCTGAGAAATATAACTTTGTTGGATATGGTGAGGATGAATTTGGTTTCCGTGTTTGGAGTCTTAAGGACAAGAAAATATTTTGGTCTAGAGATATTGTCTTTAATGAAAAATTCATGTATAAAGATTAGTTGCAGGAACATAAAGAGGAATCAAAGAAAGAATACAGAGTGTTAAAGAACATTACAGACAACAAGGTGTCCAAGGGGCCGGTTTAGGTGTAGCATGTTCTGGCACAACTAGTTCAACAACCTACTCATTAGGAACCCCAAACTCATGAGGTGAGAAGGTATTCTAGGGTAAGAAGGGAACCTGAATGATTTACTCCATCTTTGAATTATTTATTTCTCACTGAAAATGGAGATCCAGAGTGCTTTGAGGAAGTAGTGCAGGTGGATACCAGGAAGAAGTGGGAGAAAGCCATGGATGAAGAGCATAGATATCTTATGGAAAACTAGACTTGGGATCTGGTGGAGCTACCCAAGGGCAAGAGAGCATTGCAAAACAAGTGGGGTGTATAGAATCAAAGAGGAAGATGGAGGAAGGAAAGAGAATAACTCAGAACATGAAAGAGAGGAAGTTGGTGTTATCTCAAGAAGTGTACATAAAGAAGGTCTTGGAGAGGTTTAATATGCAAGATGCTAAACTAGTTAGTACTCCTTTGGTAGGTCACTTTAAATTATCAAAGGAGTAGAGTCCCAAGACTGAGGAGGATAAAATATAGATGTCGAGGGTACTGTACTCATCAGCGGTTGATAGCTTGATGTATGCTATGGTATGCACTAGGCCTGACATTTCCCATGTAGCGGGAGCAGTGAGCAGGTTTATGAGTGATCCAGGAAGAGAGCATTGACATGCAGTGAAGTGGATCCTTTGGTATTTGAGAGGGACCATGGGAGCAGCATTGTGTTTCAGTGGATCAGACACTACATTGCGTGTTTATGTAGATTCAGACATGGCAGGAGATTTGGACAACAGGAGGAACATAAAAGGTTATGTATTTACGGTTGGTGATACAATGGTGAGTTGGATTTCACGGTTACAAAAATTTTTGGCTTTGTCAAACACAAAGGATGAGTATGTTACTGCCACAGAGGCAAGAAAGGAGATGTTTTGGCTATAACAGTTGCTTGATGAGTTGGGTTATAAGCAAGAAGTTGGGAGACTACACAGTAATAGTCAGAGCGCTATTAATTTAGTGAAGAACTCCGGTTTTCACTCTAGGAAAAAGCACATTCGGCTAAGATATCATTTCATCAAGGTAGATTTGGAAGAAGATAAGTTGAATTTGGAAAATATTCATACCAGTCAGAATCCTACGGATATGATGACCAAACAAGTCACAAGGGAGAAGTTGAAGTTGTGTTCAACTTTGATTGGCCTTCATGGTTGATAATTAAGGGTTGAGAACTTTTCTCAGTAGGTACCAAGTGGGAGATTGTTAGGGTGTGGAGCCTATGTTTGGTCTTCTCAAATCAGTATTGAAGTTTAGAGTTTGAATTGGGAAGATGAAAGGTCATGACAGTTTATTTTCTAGCCGTGGGAAGATAAAAGGTCATGAATTTCAAAATTCTAGGGTTGGCTTTTGAAATTCTTAAAGGATTGTAATCCTATAAATAGAGGTGTTAGGGTATCTTGAAGATATCTTGTGTGTTCAAGAGGTCTTGAGTCTTAGTGATCAAGAGTGATTAAGGTTAAGTAATTGGGTGTCATTTGTGGTTTAACATCTTTGGAATTCTGTTGTGAGTTCATAACTGAGAGAAGACTGTGAGAGTTTTTTTACTCTTGTTGATTATAAAATATGAGAAAATTCTTGGTGGACATAGCCCACATTGGGTGAACCACATTAAATATTGTCTTTTCTTCTTTTTAGCATTATTTATTTATGCTGTTATATTTTTGCATGTATACTTTTGCTATATAGTTTCCTACTGTTGTGATTTGAGGAATTGTTTCCACATATTTTTTCTCTAATTCCTAACAGTATCAAGTTCTAAAATTTCAGAACTTCAGATTTTTGAAGTTTGGAGGCTGGCAGAAAAAACTAACAAAAATGCCAAGGAGAACTCTAAAACTCGAAAGTATAAAGTTACGAAATTTTGGAACTTCAGGTTTTCAGACTTCAGAACTCTAAACAAAAATTTCATTTTTCAATTGAAAGAAAAATTTGAAATAAGAAGACCTTCAAAGTCCAAAAATTTAGACTTAGGAGTTTAGAAAACTTTGAAATTTTGAAAACACCTCCAGGGAAGAAAACTCTTCCAAAGGTTCACAGAATTTAACAATTTTTTGAAAGCACCTTCCTGTAGAGGTAATTTTTAAAGGTTAACATTTTTGGTGACATCCAGGGAATGCTTTCCTACTAAGCCTTAGGAAAGTACCCTTATAAAAACCATTGGGAAAAATATTCCTAAAAAGAAAATATATTCAGGGCACACACCAAATGAAAAGAAACAGATTAGCAAACAATGCAATGTGCAAAGCACTTGGAGGAATGACAAAAAAAACACTATACAAACGTAAAAACTACTGTCAAAAGAAATATTTGAGATGAATCCCATTCACATAGATGAGAAATTATTCTCCATTGAGTCTTGATAAGAAAAATGAGTTTGCTTCTTTGCAACTTGTGATAATATATGGTCTGCTCCAGAGGGAATCAAATTTAGCATGCATACCTGACTTGGCTCTGTCAACATCCCATTTGAGAACCAAATTTCCTGCATGGAACTCTTTTTTTGATTCCTTTTTGTCGAAAGATATTTTAACTTGAGATAGATGTTGTTCTAGGGTCTTCATTGCTTTGTTCCTTGTTTCTTCTAGCTCCATTAGTTCAGAATACCTGATTGTCATTGAATCATTTTCCACTGTTAGGAATATTTTCTTTAGTTCTCACATTTGTTAGCATTATATTGTGTAGAATTATTATTAAAATTAGTTAACATAAAATAACTCATTTAATAATAATATAGTAGTTTAGAATAAATTAATACAATCTCATATTGAGTTGTATTTTATTATTGTACGTGAGTTGTAGTATAACTCACTAGAGAGTTTAGGGAACTAGTAGAGATATTATGAGAGATATATGGGATAGAAATTGAGTGATATGTGGATCATGGAGAGATAAGGGGGATTCATGATGTGATTTGACTCCTCCTTTGTAGGTGATAAAATTTCTATATATTGTAACCTCTCTACAATAATACATTGATCCAAATGAATTGAGTTTGTGTGTTAAATCTGTGTTTTAGTCAAAATGCTATTTAGTGCAATATAATACCAAAATAATATTTGGTATCAGAGTAGGTGGCTCTTGGTTGTGCTCTATGGCGTTCTACATTCCAACAATTCTGATTTTTTAAAAATACGTCTGGTAAATCAAATTTTTCTCCAAAACCTAGAATCCAAATTTTGTGAAATTTTGAGGGTTTGATTATTCAGATTTTGGGCACAATCTTTCAAAAAAATGGAAAAAATCAGTTTTTGGTTACGGAGAAATGAAGAAATAAATATCGGAGTAGCAGCTATGTTGAAGCTCATGAGATAGCAGTTGTGTTTGATAAAAAGTAAGTATCTATTATTTTTTGTATCAAGTTTATTAAATGATAAGTCTTTGAGTCATCCGTAAGCTTAATAATAATAGTGAGGTATTATGTTTTTATTGTCTATATTCAATTTATAAAAGATGCATTTTATGGGGAATAGTTAGTGGTAAAGAAACACAGCCCGCAGATGCAAGCAAGTTACTTGAATGACAAAGCAGAGATGATAAGGCCAAAGCCATCATTGGCCTTGCACTTTCAGATTCTAAACTACACTATGTAGATTTGGAAAATTCATCCACTGAGATTTGGGAAAATTTGAATAAGTTGTTTGGTGCTAAAGCGGTTAATGCAAAATTTTCCTTAAAATTACACTTATCAAAATTAAAAATGAGGGAAGGAACTACTATGTCTAGTCATATAAATGATCTCAGATCTCTCATGAGGCAACTAGCAGAAGTTAAAGCACCAGTTGATGACGAAGACGCTAAAGCTATTTTATTGAATAGTTTGTCTTCAAAATATAAAAATTTTGTTTTCACTCTTGGTCAAATGCCATCTCATTCCTTGGAAGACATGATCTCAGCTCTCCTAGCAGAAGGAAAAAGAGCAATATCAAAAGATGCAGAAGAAGAAAGTGCAATGTACTCAAAGAAAAATCGTAATTTTTTTGACAAAAAAAAGGATGAAGCTGAGTGTTTTTATTGCAAAAAAAAGGCACACATCTTAGTTTTGTAAGGCTTGAGCTAATGATATCCTCAAAGGAAAACTCAAAACAAATGAAGAAAATGTAGCTAATGAAAAAGAACCATCCAACGAGGAAGAATTGATAAAGGAAGAACCAATAAATGATGATAGTGGTTATAATTCTGAGGATTTTCTATATTAAGTGAATAAATTCCTGATTGGAGGATGGAGGAAATGGAGGAAGGAGGTCAATCAGTGACCTCTCGCTAGCTGCAAGCGACAGGGCCGCACAATGAAGTTGTGGCATTTTTTCAGCTGTGTGTTTTATTTCCACTATGTGAAAATAAGAATAGATGGATCATACCTGTTCAAAATTCTAATGTGTGAGCAATTTATTTTATTTTCCCTTGGATATAAGAAGGTGGTGAGAGCTAAAAGAGTAATGTTATTCTAGGTTGTCAGTTGACCTTATAAAACCATTGTTTGTTATGGTTGTTTGTAAACCGAGTGTAAAACCATCATTTGTTTGTAGGTTGTTGGTAAACCGAGTGTAAAACCATCTTGTTTGTTTGTAGGTTGTTGGTAAACCGAGTGTAAAACCATCATGGGTATTTTTAGGTTGGTGGTTATCCCAGTGTAAAACCATCATTGGTGTTGGGTAGCAGTACAAGATAATGTTTTCCCCATGTTCGCACTAAGGGGGGGAATGTTAGAAATATTTGCTTTAGTGCTCACATTTGTTAGCATTATATTGTGTAGAATTATTATTAAAATGAGTTAACATAAAATAAATCATTTAATAATAATATAGTAGTTTAGAATAAATTAATACAATCTCATATTGAGTTGTATTTTATTATTGTACGTGAGTTGTAGTATAACTCACTAGAGATTTTAGGGAACTGGTAGAGATATTATGAGAGATATATGGGATAGAAATTGAGTGATATGTGGATCATTGAGAGATAAGGGGGATTCATGATGTGATTTGACTCCTCCTTTGTAGGCGATAAAATTTCTATATCTTGTAACCTCTCTACAATAATAAATTGATCTAAATGAATTGAGTTTGTGTGTTAAATTTGTGTTTTATTTAGAATGCTATTTAGTGCAATCTAATACCAAAATAATATCCACGAGTTCCAGTTGATGTGATAATTCTAAAGAAGTCAGTTCTAGAGATAATGGGAGCTTTGGTTCTCTTCCATATACTAGCATAAAATATGAATTCCCAATAACCCTTTTGGGTGTGATCTAGTCTTCCCATATGGTGGTTTTAAGCTGAGTGTGTCAAGTTCTTCTATTGGTTTCCATTGTATGCTTGATGATCTGTATGTGATTTTTGTTACTGGACTCAACTAATCCATTTCCCTGTGGGTAGTAATTTGATGAAGTTTTGAGATAAAACCCATTCTTGACAACCCATTCAGTTAATTTCAAACCAAGAAATGCCATTGCATTGTCTAAAATTAGTGTAAATGGAACTCCAAAACATGTCATTATTCCTTATATAAAATCAAGAACAACCTTTTTATTTCCTTCTTTCAGTTCCATGGCTTCCGTCCAGTGAGTGAAATAGTCCATTGAAGTGAGAACCCATTTATGTCCATCACTAGATGGAGGATTAAACATTTTGATGAAATCCAATCCCCACTAGACAAAAGGTTGGTCAACCTGAATTGGTTGAAGAGGAAGGGCTGCCAATCTTTGTTTTCATGTGAAAAAAGCACATTCCTTGCATTTCCTTACCTAGAAATGAGTATCCTTGAATAAATATGGCCAATATTAACTGACCCCCATGATATTTACTGCAGTAGTCCTTGTAGAATAATGCCCTCCAAACAAACCATTGTGAAATTATTACATAATCCTATCCGTCTTTCCTGGTCATGTCTATCAAAGTGGAACACCATTTAAATCTCTACGAAAGAGAACATTATCCACCAAAAATTAAGGAATGGATTGAAGACGGAAGCTTCATGTTTGAATTTTATCCATGTCAGTAGGGTATACTCCTAAAAGGAGAAAACTTTTATCTTTAACAACCAATCAACCTGGTCATTTTCTTGAGGTTCATTCAAGAGCACTGTATCTTTTTCAGCTTTTGTCTCCAAATTTTTAGCCAACTGTTGACATAGAAATTTACCCCTAATGAGCTTAGTGACCTTAATGTCTACATCATATTCCATAACTTTAGTAACCCATTCGACATGTTTCTCATTCATGTCTTTATTTAGCAAAAATCCTTTAACTCTGGGATGAGACACCATCAAATGAATTTTGTTATTAGATAACATATGTTTGAAGTTCTTTAAATCCTGAATAACAACAAAGACTTGTTTCTCAATAAATAACTAGTTTAGCTCATAATATTTTGGGGATTTTCTAAAGAAGGCAATTGGTTGTTTCATTGATTCATTATTTTATTGAGTGAGAATTATAGAAACACTTTCCTGACCAATAAAGGCATAGAGAATAAAATCCATGTCAAATTTAAGATTCACCTATGTAGGTGCTTGAGAAAATTTTGTCTTAATGGCTTCGAAACTCTCTTTCCATTCCTTTATCCATGAGAAAGGCATATTTTTCTTCAACATGGCTATTAGTGGTTTAGCCAAAGCTACGAATTGAGGTATAATTCTCCATACAAAATTTATTGTGCCAAGAAAAATCTGGAGTCCCTTTTTATGGCTTGGGAGGGATAGGGATAAAATTGAGCGTATTCTGGCTAGATAAATTGACGGTCCTTCCGCTGAAACAACATGCCCCAACAACTTCCCCTCGTTCGCTGCAAAAATTCATTTCTAAGGATTGAGTGAAACCCCAAATTCTCTACACCTTAGAAAAACCTTCCTTAGATGCGTGTTGTGGTCTTCTGCATGCTTAGAGTATACAATTATATCATTAAGGTAAATTAAGATGATATCGTTAATTAGTCCCTTAAATGCCATGTCCATGGCTCTTAGGAAAGTAGCACCAAAATTGGATAATTTGAATGGCATTTTATTATAGGTGTATGTACCCCACTTAGTAGTGAATGCTATCTTGAATTGATTATATTCTTTAACCAAGATCTGATTATATCCAAAATATTCATTGAGCAGTGAAAATCTTTACACTCCTACTACTGTTTGGATAATAATTTCCATTGACGGAAGAGGATAATGATCTTTCAACGATCCATAATTCAAATCCCTGAAATCCATGCATCGACAAATTTATCCATTCTTCTTCCTTACAGGGACCAAATTGGCTACCCAAGAGGAATTCTTGATAGGAAAAATTATACATGCCTTGATGAGTTTGGTTAGATTATTTCTCATTAGTGGCTCAATTTTGGGATTAATTGGCTTTTGTTTTTGACAAGCTGTCTTGGCATTAGAAACCAGTTTGATGGTATGTTGTGCTAGACCTGGATCAAAAAAATGCAGGTCTTTGTAGGTCCACACAAAAATGTCATGATACTATTGAGAAATTTTGATGAAATCTTATTTTTCTTCAGGAGTGCGTACTTTTCCGATCTTCAAAAACTTTTCATTTGCTACCTCGACTTCCTCAAAATAGTCTTCTTTGACCACCATGTTATAGCTTTATCTTTTCGCTTGATCGTCTGAATTGAAGATGGATTTCAGAGTAACTAATCCTTTTGGTATCTTGTTGCTTTTCAATTATATGATTTGATCAGTGTCTACTTCTTGCAACTTTGTTTGACCTTTCATAACAAACTATCACTCCTCTTGTAGAAATAGAACAATTTGTTTGTCATTATCGAACAATTGCTAGCTACTCACATTATCAGGGATTGTAGGTTAAACCACCATTTTGACAAATTTCTGACCTTATTTTGTGATATCAATAGGTATGTTGTATTATGATCCAATAGTAGCAAGCCTATCATCATCTTGATTTTGATTTCTACGAACCGCGTGGATCCCAAAAGCTTCAAAATCTTTAATCAAATCCTAAAATCGGTTCTTGTATGATCTTAAAATATCATTTTTGGATGCTTTGTGTACCATCACTTGATGAACAACTAACTCACTATCTCCAAAAAAAGTCAGGGATTTAATTCCCTTCTTTTGAGCTAGCTGAATTCCTCGCACAAGGGACTTGTATTCAACAACATTTTTACTGCAACTGAATTACAACCGAAAGGACGAGAAGTACTTATCTCCTTCCAGAGAAATTAACATGACACCAACACTAGATCCATTCTTACTCCTTGAGCCATCAAAGAATAATTGCCACAATCCTTAAAAATTTCTTTTTCTTTTGACAAGTTGTGGTATGATCATACCTTCTTCATGAATGCAGTATGTACCCAATCCCGTCTCTTCTAAAAACAACAAACGGGATTATTTTTTTGCTAATGCCTCAACATAAAGATCATACTAATGATCTACACTTACCTCATCCAACACAGTATCAAGGAATTTTTCCACAAGAGTGGTTTTTTTGTGATCAACAAATTCTTCCTCTCGATCATGGATGGTATAATTCCCATTTATAGGACTAGTGGTATAGGGCTCCACATGATTATGAAAAATTGGTTATGACCTTATAGTCACTTTTGTTTTGTATCGAGTCCTAAGGATCATATGCGACAAATCAGCTGATAGGTAACTTCCCATCTTGGTAGTGAAATCTTGTGATAGGAAAATGGTGAAGAGAGAAGGAAGATCGATGACCGATGTCTTACGTGAACAAAAAACTGGGACATGCATGGATAGTAAGATGAAGTCCTTTGATGACTTTGATGATCTAAACTACTGTACCATCCAAATGAATAACTCCTCTAGTGATTGGTGTATATTGTATTCCTAGCATGTATGTAATTTTCTTGGGCATAAATGAGCTACTGACACCAAACTCGATCATGCAATTATGTACCAAATGATCACTAATGATCAAGAAAGTATAGAATGGTGGTGGTTTTTTCACCTTAGGAATATTTTTCCCTTTCGGTCTACAAAAAATCATAGCAGTTGTTGCTTCATGATTCGATGATCTGTTAGTTTTACTAAATATTTTCAGAGCCTCTCGCAAAAAGTTTCTTTGAGAAGGAATTGAGAGTGCGTCACACATAGTAACACTCAGATTGGTCTTCTTCTTTTGTTCTACAATACTGAAGGGACTTTCTCCTATTTTTCTGATGTTTCTTTGGGTATCCTCTTTTGGAAAGTGCTTGTTGGGCACCATGATTCCTAAAGAACCTTCTTTCCTTGCAACTTGGCTAGCATGTGTTTCTGGAGGTTTCTTTACCACATATTTATCAATCGCCACTTGTGGCTGAGGATGTGAAGTGGATGATAGATCATATTTGGAAGGTTGAGATTCCATTTGTCTCTTTTTGGAATGAGTGTTTTCCACCACTGATGAGGAATCTGTATTCAATAGGTAAAAATAATTTTCTTGCCAATTTAGCAAAGTGGTTTCTTAAGGTGCCCATGGTTGACCTGCTATTTCTTGCGTAGATGAATTTTCTGTTGGCTTTGGAGGAGCATATATGTTTTGAACCATAAGGGCCTGGCTAAGAACTCAATTAGGGAAAATACTTTGAATGTGAGGTTGAGAACATGGATAACACCATTTATAATATTGAACTAGATTATTCTAGACTAGTAAGAACTAGCAGCAAGAGGATTCCTAAAATTCAGAGGTCTGAAATTCATAGCTTTACATGTAGTTTGATTTTGAGATTGATTTTTCCCTTGAAAAAGAGGATGATTAGCCTGATACTGCTGATTTTGTGGCTGGTATGGACGATTATATTGAAAATTTTGCCTCTTGAGTGCAATGAGCTCGTTCCCAAAAGTTTGCAACAGTGACTTGAATTTAAATAGATCATTTGAAGGGTCAGGGGTAGACTAAATTGGTTGCTTAGAAGCTACTGGAATATGAGTAATGGTAGGCTGAGTATTTGTAAGATCCAGAGACAATGACATTGGAGGTCGCAGAGCTATCCTTCTAGCCTGAATCAAGGAATTATCTGCTCTTGTGGCAACTTCGTAGGCATCAGGTAGTGTGGTCCCTCCCATGGACTAGATCATAACTGCTACATCACTATTCAAGCCTCATAAATAATATAAGAATGCATTATTTGGAGAAGGTTTTATGAGATCTAGAATCCTATTCCAAGTCCTTTGGAATTAGAATTTGAAATCACTCATGCATTCTTCAGGAGCTCTCTTTATGGTAGTGAGCTATTCCAAGAGTGATAGGTGGTCACTCTTGTCTTCAAACTGTTTACAGAGCTTCTCCCCTAAATCATCCCAAGTTTTGATAGTTCTAGCCTCTAACCCACGAAATCACCGAAGTGATTTTTCCTTAAAGGAAGTAGCCAGGATTCTGACCACAACGTTGTCTTCTGTAACATTATGTATTGCGTAAATGATGGACACATCAAGAATATGTCCCACATGAGTAATATGAGTTTCCCTGTGTAAAAGGGTAAAATTTTGAGTGCAACAATAGGGTATAGGATCTCATTGGGATAATAGAAGAGGGATGTCCACATTGAATACATGAAAGACTTAGTTCCTTTCCATTCTACCGAGAGGCTGACTATTACTAGGTGGAGGGAACCTTCTGCAAGGAGGAGTTGAATGACCTCTGCATGCTGACACTTGTAACTGGGGATGTTGAAATGCCTCTTCTTCTTTTTGGAGGAGACAAGGATAACTCAATATGATGATAATTTATTTCTCATCTCGTAGAAGATCTTATCTGAAGTTATTTGCATATGTTAACACATTGAAATATGAAATCCTAGAGATATGGAGTCACCAAGTACTTGATTCATGTAAGTATGAAGCGAAGTACCAACTCTGTCCTATCGAGCGTGCATAAAAACTATTGTCACATGGATCGTGCACCCGTTGAATCTCTGAGTGATCCTATGCAACTGTTGGAACATCCCCAAGGTGTGGGACCTTGTCACCTTGGGATGAACTTCCAGAGAAGTCCAAATTCCTTTGAGACATGGAACACTTTATTTAAGATCAATATGCAAGGCTAAGACATTTGAAAATAACTCTAATCTACTCAACTTATGGGCTTAAAGTCAAAGATTAAAATAAATAAATAAGGTGATGTACCGATTATATTGAATAGATAGACCCACTTAAATGCACAATAAACTCCTCACAACAATATATGATATGCACATGTTTTGCAATATTCCTCCATCCATGCATATAAATAATAATGCAACTTTATAATAGAAAGGAAATAACTTTTCCACAACTGATATTCAAAGTAACTATATTACTTTTCTCATAGATTGAAATAAGATAATTGGGATAAAGGAAGATCGACCAATCAGATCAAGGAATAAAACATTCATAAGCTATAAATTGATCAATTATTAACACAATAAACCATACTTTTCACAGAAAAATATTGTTTGAATATAACTAAAAGGATCAAAGTATATAAAGCACTCTTTCAAGATTGAAGAGTTATTTTCAAATGTCTTAGCCTTACATATTGATCTTAAATCAAGTGCTCTAAGTATCAAATGAAGTTGGCCTTCTCTGGAGGTTAATCCCAAGGTGACAAGGTCCCACACCTTGGGGATGTTCCAACGTTGCATGGGATCACTCAGAGATTCAACAGGTGCATGATCCACATGACAATAGTTACTACAACTAGAAATGGAGTTTACAACTTTGTCACCTTATGATTTTCCTCTCATAGAAGATTTTTGGACTAAATTCAAAGAAATCAGAAGTAAATTAAATGATGGCGGTAAAGAAAAAAAGGATCCTGAATGCATTTTGTTGATTCTATCAAAATTGAAAGGTCCATTTTCTGTGTCCACTTGAACTTTATTTTTACTTATGGATGCTCTAGGGGATGAGTTTAAAATACAAACATTTTTTGGTGTTTTTGAGAGGTTACCTTGTGAACAAACTATGTTAATGGAACTTGATGCCCTTCCAACCTCAAACCATGCACTTTTGGAAAATTATCTTAAGGGTAAAGGGAAACCTAAGTCGAAGCCAGGACCTAAGATTTCAGAATCTCTTAAGCCCTCTTCTATTACCATTGATAAAAGTTATGAAGTTCCTAAACCTTCTAGTCTTGGGAAAGAGAAAAAGACTATCAAAAGAAAGGTGTATGATCCTTGTCCTTTCTATAGGAAAATAAACCATCCAGAATCATTATGTTTCATGAGATTTGAAGCACTTGAGAAGATACTGAAACAACACAAGATTTTTGTTCTTGCACCTTCAACCTCTTCCAATTTTGGTAAAGATAAATATCTTTCAGCTTGGGCCTTCACTCCATTTGATGATAGATGGGTTTTTTATTCAGGTGCCACACATCACATCACACATTTAGAGAATTTACTAAGTTCAGTTTCTCCTTGCAATGTTTCTCCGATTATGGTGGGAAAATCTAATTCATTAAAAGTAATGGGTACATGGATTGTTAACATGCCAAATGGTTCAACGCATGATGTTCTACATGTTCCCCGAATTTCTAATAATTTTTTGTCCATTTATCAAATTTGTAATTCTGGGAAAGGAAATACTATTGAATTCTCACCTGATAATTAAATTCACATGATCCTAATGATATTGTAGCTATAAGTGTTGTGGATATAGATTCTAGATTGTATCTCTTCGATAAGTTTGAGACTTCTACATGATCTTCTCTTTTTACTCACTCAGATTCTATTAGCAAGTTGTGGCATGCAAGATTCGACCATCTAAATTACATATATCTGAAACAACTATCTTCTCAGAACATAGTAATCAGACTTCCTAATTTTTTTTCTACTGATGGTGTTTGTCCAGGTTATACGTTAGGAAAACAACATCAGGATCTATTTCCCAAAGAATTGGCTAAGAGAACTAAGGATCCTCTTGAGTTGGTACACAATGATTTGATGAATCTTCCTTCTCATTCTTTTTTTGGTTACAAATATGTATTGAATTTTATTGATGATTTCATGAGGAAAACATAAGTGTATTTTATTCAGTATAAGAGTGATGTTTTCAACAGTTTTAAGGAATTTAAGGATTTTGTTGAAAAAAATCATCTCATTCCATAAAAACTCTTCACACTGATAATGGGGGGGAATATATTAGTAATGCATTTAGGGATTTTTGTACTGACCATGGAATTCTAAATAATTATACATGTGCCTTACACTCCTCAACAGAATGGTGTTGCGGAATGGAAAAATAGGACAATCAAGGAGATGGAAAATTTCATGCTTTAGTCAAAGAACCTTGCACCTGAGTTTTAGGTTGAAGCCATGAATTATGCCAACTATATTTTGAATCATATTCCCCATAAATCTATTCAAGGGATCATACCTGAGGAAACATGGTCTAGAGAGAAGCCTAACGTTTATGATTTTAGAGTCTTTGGAAGTCCATCTTGGGCTCATGTTCTTGACAAAAAAGGAAGTCCATGCAACCAAAGAGTAAAGGAATCATTTTGTTGGCCACTATAACCACGTGAAGGCATACTACCTTCTAGATCCTTCTACTCTAGAAGTTCATTTTTGAAGGGATGTTCATGTTGATGAGACATATTCTGTTGAGAATTCTGATGAAGATCAACATCTGTCTCCAATACCTCCTTCACCTGACATGGATGACGTGCTAATTAATGATTATTTAATGATGCTTATGAAGAAGAGGCTACTTCTCTAGCTCCTCCTTCCCCTCCTTCTCTGACACATCCAAAATGGCTTCAATCTACTCTGTAGACAACTGGTAACTTGTTAGGAAATCTGAGTGATCCTCGACACACAAGATCTGAGACTTCAGGAGATATTGCTTATCGTCACACTCAGTCTATGCCTTTGGGAATGGCTCTTGTAAGTGAATCTATCTCCTCCGATCCTATTACATTTTCTGAATCTTGTGAAAAATTTGAATGGAATGAAGCTATGAAAGAAGAATACTACTCTTTGATGAAAAATAATATACAGGAATTGGTTCCTCTTCCTAAGGGAAGGAAAGTGGTAAAATGTAAATGGATCTTTAAGACTAAGTATGCAGCTGATGGATCTATAGAAAATTATAAGGCTCATCTTTTCGGTAAGGTATTTTCTCAAGTCGAAGGGGTGGATTACTCTGAGACTTTTACTCCTGTAGCAAAGATGGAATTTGTTCACCTTGTTCTTTCCCTTACTGCTTCTCATAGGTGGTCAGTATATCAGATGGAGGTGAAAAGTTCCTTTTTACATGGTGATCTCCATGAGGAAATTTATATGGAGTAACCCACTGGTTTTGTGCAAGATTCTTTATTGGTTTGTAGACTTCATCATTCTCTTTATGGTCTCAAACAAGCTCCTCAAGCTTGGTGTGAGAAAATGGATGAGTTTTTGTTGTCTACTGGTTTTCATGGATGTGAATTTGATCATACTGTATATGTTCTGAAATGTAATGATGAATTATTAATATTGGTTTTGTATACTGACAATCTCATCCTCACTAGAAACTCAACTTCTATGATTTAGGACATTCAAAACAAATTAAGTGCAAACTTCAACATGAAAAATCTGGGATTGTTGCACTATTTCCTTGGTCTTCAGGTTTCTCATTCTTCTGAAGTCATCTCTATTAGACAGAGGAAGTATGCTTCTGATTTATTGCAGAAGTTCCACATGGCTAACTGCAAGCCATCTCCCACTCCATTTCAGTTAGGTATTGAATTGACTGTTAATTGCCAGACTAACCTTATTGATGCCTCTTTGTATAGACAATTGGTTGGGAGTCTTTTGTATATAAAACATACTCGTACCAATATCACCTTTTTTTGTCAACCTTGTGTCTCGTTTTTCCCATGAGCCTCATGAGAATCACTGGAAAGCCACAAAGATAATTTTAAGATATATAAAAGGGACATTGAATTTTGGAGTACATTATTTACCACAAGGATCTTGTGAAATTGAAGGCTATATAAACTCATATTAGGGAGGTTGTCAAGACACACAACAGTCTACTTCTAGTTTATTTTTTCACCTTGGCTTTTGTCTAGTAGCATGGGCATGTAAAAAACAAAATGTAGTTGCTTTGTCATCCATTAAAGCTGAGTATAGAGGTGTAGTAAAAGTAGGTCAAGAAGTTCTTTGGCTTCACCAAATACTTGATGAGTTTGGATTTCCACAAGAATATCATTTTTTCATATGGTGTGATAATCAGAGTGCTATTCAAATTACACATAATCCTTTTGAACATCAACATACAAAACACATTGAGATTCATATGCACTTCATCAGGAAATTGATTCAAGATGATGTTGTTGACTTGAATTTTGTATCTACAACTGATTAGATAGCGGATATCTTCAATAAACCACTTGCTTCTCCTTGATATCTTCTTCTATGAGAAAATATTGGAGTCAAGGAAGTTTTACTCAGGGAGAATTCAACATGAAGTAACTTATTTCCTTCTTATTTTCTCTTGTTTGTAGCGGGTACCTTATTTGGCATAGTAGTTAGGACCCTTTCTTATTTTTCTTCTCCATTGGATTCGCTTATGGGATGGTGTTGGTGTAAACATGTTCACATTTGTCTTTGTGAACTAGATATTTTGTAGCTGTTATTGCTTCCCATAACTTCTTGGATTTGTTTGAGTTCTTTCCTCCACTCCTTTATTTATGGAGATGTCTTTATCTCCTTGTTTTTGTGTTTCCTCCCTATTTTTTGGTTGAGGATTAGTTTTGTAAACACAATATAATTGTGTTTTATGGACGTGAAATACACAAGTTTGAATGATATTTTCATTTGGAATTTTCTCTACAAATTACGTAATTATTTTAAAGTTGGGTACTTTGTTTTCATGCTAAGATACGGTTGTGCTATCCTTTAGATACAACCTTATTCTTAGGTTTTCCTTCCTTCCAATCATCCTCAGGTATGCCGCTGTTGTCACAGATTTGTTTTTCCTAGATTTAGATGAAATAAAGCAATGCTTTGTGCATGGAGAGTTGATTGATCTATTTTTTTACAACTTGCTACATTCTCTCCTCCTATAAGGCATGTTGTTTCTTAGTAAGAGTATCAATTTTATCCTCAAATTTAGAAATAACTAGAGAGCCCAAGTCCTCCTTGATAACTTCACCAAGAAGAAAATCACATTTTTCTTCAATGCCCTTGATTGTATCTGCATGTTGTTTCAATTGGGCTCTTAAGTCAATGCTTACTTGGGGGTCAAAGGTAGAATGACTAATATGAAGGATACTTTCAGCCACAACTACGTCTTTACCCTTAGAAAAATTATGCAACACCATTTTGGAAGGATGAGGGTTAAAGGAAGAAGTAAGGAAACAAGGATTTTTTGCTTTGACCATGGGCTGCTGTGGAGGGCAGGGGGTGAAAGGGACAATAGGGTTATTGGAAAAAATGTCATGAAAAATATTGATGCAGAAGGAAAATAACTTGCTGATGAAGGGGAAGGCCATGGAGGTGGGCCTGAACATCTAGAACATTTTTCTCAAGGGAATGGAGAATATAGTAAGAAAAGGATTACCTTTGGGGTGTGTCTGAAATGGTTCACAAGGAACAAATGATGAATCAAAAGAGTGGAAAAAACATCCCTAAAAGGTAATATACATTACAACCATCTTAGCAATATCTCCACATGGAGGAGGGATATAAGAATAGAGTTGACTAGATTTCCCAATCTTCAGGGCTTCATCCCCCTCCAAAAATATTTTCTCTTTAATGTCCTTATCAAATTTATTTATGTAGAACTTAATACCTTCCATCCATATCTTGGTAATGAAAGAAATCAAGCTTTAAGTAATGGTAAACTCCTTACCTTTAAATGTAATCACTCTTTCCTTCCATTTGTAGGAAAAGGTGAGAGATATGTGTCTATTGTGCCCTTTAATCTTGTACATGAAGTTTGTGAAGCCATCCACATCAAGGGCCTTCCATAAATCTGTATTTTTTTCCATGAAGGATCATAGATTGAGCCCACTTGGCAAGGTGGTCCACCCATTAGGAAGACAATAGTCGCACATAGGGATTTTGCAGACTAAACACAGCTAAAATATGACTTCCCAATAGTTCGATTGTTGGAACATGAACACAAAAAGTAGTGACAGAGGGCCCACAGAGGTTCCGAAGACTGAAAATAACTTATAACAAGCTTCCCAATAACATGATTGTTGAAGAATAAATATAAAAAGTAAAGAAAAAGGAACCTTTTGAGAGAGATGACTCTCAAATGTGTGGGGTACATATCATCTTTTCTCCACACGTGACAAATCCACTAGCATAAAATCTTGTGATGGACATGTGGCCTTGGATTCATTAGAGATGATAGTCTTTGTGGTGTGTGATATTTCCCTATAATCATTCCAAATTTTAAAATGATTAATGATGATGCCATCATTGGCTAGTGATTTATTAGCACTATTCACTTCCCTATATGTGTGGCAAATATTAATGATGTTGAAATCTTTGTATAAGGTCTTTTCCTCATCAATGGAATATTTAATGGTCCAGCTGGGGGGTTAGATTCCAATGATATTTTTTTATAATGTTAAGAGAGTCACCCTCAACAATTAAATTACTTATCTTGAGATCCATAGTATTTTTGATCCCCCAGAGAGCAACGAGGGCCTCAACATAACAATTTTATTGTTTTCCCATGGGACCAACATAGGCAACAAGAGGATGACCAAGATGGTTTTTGATTAAGCAACCACCACCCGTTATTCTTGGGTTACCCTTATAGGAACCATCAAAATTTAATTTATGCCAACCTTCAGGTAGAGGAATCCATTGAACAAGAGACCTGTCAATACTGGGGGTTATTTGAAAAATGGTTATAGTACCTTTTTATATGTATTTCACTTATTTTACTATTTATTAATACTAAATATTCAGGTAAAATTTTGTTTTTCCAAGTTCTAAAAATATCTAAGAATAAAGGAAATCTTTAGATTCAGGTGCCCCCCTAATTGCTGGGGCCTAAGAAAACTGTCTAGTGTTCCCAGGGCTTAATTCTCCCTTGTCTATGAGGTAGGAAAAATAAAGGAAATGATAAAACATACATCATAACAAAGCATAAGGGAGGAAAAATTTTGATTTATATGTCTATATTCGATGGTTTCAACTGGGGCTTGTAGTTAGCCTGATATTAGTGTGGAAACACGAGGGTAAAACTAGGTCAAGGGTTTATTTGCATACATATTACACTAGGATGACTACAGGGAGTTTTAAATGTAGAGAAATTCTCGGTGAATCACAAATGAGATGACAACCAATATCAGTTCAAATCTTGGCATTTCATATTTTTATTTTGTTATCTAATTTCTGTTTTAATTTCTTTATAGGAAGGTAGAGTTTTTCATAAGTACAAGTATAAATGTGCGGGTTAAAACTAGCAATCATGCGAAATGTATGATGGAAATGCCAAAAGGGATATTTTGAATGATTGATATTGGAAGGAGAGAAACATTGAGGGAGAGGAAGAGGGGTGAAGATGAAGGGGTTAGAGGGTGGAGAAGTGTGGGGGAAGCAAAAATAGAAAGTTTAAACAACGTGAAAATTAAATGTTGAACAACATAATGACGCATATGGAAATATTTTGAATGAGACTAGGGGTGTTGTTTAAGATGCTGCAGAAAAACTTTATAGATATATATGTGAATGTAAGGAGTGGTAGAAAAATATTGCCAAAGTGATAATGTGTTTCCATTTTTTTCTGTAGCATTTAGATACATGAAGATGTGGACTGTAAATATCATCTAGAGGTGGCGACATCATGTGAAGTTCTCCCCATCAATGGTTGTGATGGCATAGTTATTCAAGAATCACTGAAAAAGAGAGAGGGGTGTGGGTTGTGAAATTTGATTGGACATGGGAAATTAATCACTTGCATGGGCCACAAATTTTCCACAGATGAGATAATTCCTCCCTAAGAAATATCCAATATTTGAGGTGAACTAGATCGTAGAGATTTCACATGGACCACTTCAATCTCATTTGTATTACTTACATGTGTGCAATTGGTGCTTTAGATGTGAATTTTCTCTTAATTTTGTTGTAAACATGAATGTTAAATATGTGGAGGAATCACCCACTTGCAAGCAAAATTTGAAATCTTAACACCCTAGATATGAAATTGGGTATTTAATTGTTGCAAAAAAATTCCATATAAATCAATCTACTCTATTTTTTTCCGCCAACTGTTCCATGTTGTGAAATGTAAAAGTTTTCTTTGTTTATGGAGTGGATTTATTTAAGGGGTTGGTATCCCTATTCGTTTCAGAGGTTGGAGTCATATTTATATTGAAACCAAGATCCAAGAAACTAAAGAAAATTGTGTGTTCCTTGATGGTGCCCATTTTCCACAATTGGTTCCAAGTTGGGGACGATTTGAATCATTGCAATCGCAAAAACCTCACAAAAAATATGATGAAATATTCCTATCAAAGAAGGGTTAGAGGAATCTGATGGTGGTGTTATTTTTCGTTAATTATAGGAAAACAATTCATATTTTTGTGGAGGATAGAGCTGCGAATGTGCATGGAAAAGTGACATATTTTGAAATTATTATCAAAATACAATAGTTGTTATGGAAAGTCTCTTCTGCAGTAGCCAAGGTTGCACGAATTCATAGGAAAAGGACTTGTAATGGTGTCATTATACAAAATGATTTACGTGTGACCATTTTTAGATGTGGATCAAATACCTCCCCCCATTATCTTCTCAGGTTATTAACCACATGTTTGGTACTGTTGTTTCCAACTGTATGGTTTTATTGACATGGAGGATGACTCACAACCTGCCATAGAAAATTACAGATATAACAATACAAACTATCATAAATGAAATTTTTTCCCACCCATTTATATCATTTGGAGAAGGTTATGTATATCCCTAAACGAACATACACAATTTTAAAGGGGAAATATGAATTTGTCTGGAGTTTGGCAGATGAAATGATAGAAGAGAATCCAAAGAAGAAGTCGCTAAGAGAGGTGATTTGAATGGATCTTTAAAGTAGTGAAAATCCTGTCTGAGTCTGACATCGCTAATAATTTCAAAAATATGTCACTCCATCATGCACATTCGGTGGGGTGGATTCCATTATTGATATTACATTTTTAGAAAAAATTATCAAAATAATGGAAGATGCGACATTGATTTTCTCTTCAATACCCATAATTAATATTAATCCCGATCCACAAAGAAATTTAGTTATAATCAGGATTTCACAGGATTCCATGATAATACCATGGTATTCAAATGCTGAAATTATCTATCCACTTCATAATAAATATCTCTCTCATAAGTTCTCCCCCATGAAGTGGTTGTTAGAGTAGGCATTTACCTTAGCTCATGTTCACCTCGATACTTTATTTTTCTTTATTGTATTTATCCTCACCCACTTATGTGTGTGGATATTTCTTTTATCTTATTTAGATATTAGGAGATATCATCTAGTTGTTAGGTATAGTTCTTTCCTTGATCTATGGTATTGAATAGATCCTTGATGTCTAGTTCTCTCCTAAATATATGGTCTTGACTAGTTCTTTGATGACTAGTTATTTCCTTGATTTATGGCTTGATCTACGACCTTGACTAGTTCTTAGATTGTTATTCCTTGCCTATTTAAGCAAGGCCCATTCTCAATGTATTGCATTGAGTTCCATAATAATATACGATATTGCTGCTCATTTGTTTGCAAAGGTTTATGTAAAGTTATTCTAGTGAATTTCTTTCATCTTATTGATTGTGATGTTTGATTAGCATCTGTGTTCTTGGCTTGGAACGAATTGGTTATTGTTCCTTTTAGTGGTTTGTAAATCTTGTGACTTAAAACCAAAAGATATAAACCCTTAGATTCTCCTTCATGTGTAACCTAAACATGGCTCTACCTATAATATTAGAAATGAAATCAAAAGAAGTCTAAGGAATCTGATCAACAGAAGAGGAGCCTTCACTTCAAGTATTTGTAGTGTCGTTCTGATGGTAAGCCTTTTCTCTAGTTGAGGATGTGAACAAAACAACCCCAATTTCCACACTCTTTCCATTTCTTCCACATCAAACACACCATCAAGATTTAGATTAGCCGTGTGCATGAGTTTCCCCTTTTGATGCAAATATATCACCCAGTCCAACAAAGTGATTCCATGGAAAAATCTATAGGCCTCCTGCCACACACAAATTCTAGTAAAACAATGTCAAAACTGAATGCATCAGATCTTGGAGTAAGTTTCCCTATATTCGTGACTTCCGGAGCAATATACCTAATTGTTTCAAAAACCCTAGTCATCTTTGGATTTTTTGTGTGGTCATACATACGAGCAAGCCTGAAATCTCCAAGATTTGTATTTAGCTTAGAATATAGTAAAATATTGTTGGATTTCAGATCCATGTGAATAACCCCGCGATCCCATTGCTCATGAAGGCACAACAACCCTGTGATGAAGCCCTTGAGAATATCGTATCTTTGAGGACAATAAATTATTACTTTCTTTACCTCTTGGCTTGGGAATATCATATTATCCAGGCTTCCATTTGGCATGTAGTCGTAAACAATGAAAATATTATTTGTGTTTCCTGCACCATCCCTGCAGTTGCACAAGGTTTTTGTGCTGGAGATGACCCACACTTGAAATATTTGTAATAAATACCTTCACTCCTTTACTAGAGCCTTTTATGATGCATTTTACTGCAATAGTCCATTTGTGGAAAGAACACCCCTATAAACCCTTCAAGAACCCCTTCAATGCAACAACTGCTCATTTCTAAAGTCTTGTGTGGTAGCTTTTAGGTCTTTGTAAGATAGTACATTGTACATACCAAAAAATTGTGGTTATTGTTTCAATCAATGCATATGGACGAATGTGAAAGAATAACCATGGATTTGGACTCCCATGCTAGAGCCAGGAGGCTCGAACTCAAATATAAAGGCCTTCGACGTAACAATAACATAAATATATCAAGATGTGATAAATAAAACAAAATCGCATCCATTACATGTATGAAATTGTACAAAACATACCTCCATAACATACTATGGTCCCATACATATATGTATGGTCTTATCCATTCTCATCCAGGGGACAATTTCTTGTGATCACAATGAGGTTTTGTATGTATTCCAAATTCAGTAATGAAAAAAACTCTCTACACTCTGGCGAAAAATTGGAGTCAGCTTTGTTAGGGTTTTACTGCTTACACCATCATATTATGACATTTTGGGCTTCTATGGGAATTTATTGTTATAGTTTCTACTAGGGTTTCTTGCCCTTTGGGCATCCCATTTAAAATGACCTTGTCATATTCAAACCTGATTGTTACAACTGTGGCTGGAGATAATGGAGCCTTGAGCAATGACACAACCAATGGAACGACCTAGGAAGTTCATTACAAAAGTATCCATGAGGTAAAGTTTCTCCTTATGATGTTGTATTGCACATTCTTGAATTTAATGCTGCCTATAAATGGTTGGAGCAATTTTGTCTTATTGGGTATTTGTGGGTCGCACCCCCTCTAAAGCATGCTCAATCCTGGGTCAATACATCTGACCCCTCATGGGGTCCGACTGGAAAGCATCCAAAACATGACTAAAGGTTTTTTATTTTTTTCTTTTATGATCCTTACAATGCCCCAAATATTATGGCTCAAAAAGACACTTGGTATGTGCATAACTCTTTGCTTGTTTTATCCCCATAGAACAAGGATTTCATGCTTTCTGAATATACCACCCTCAAAGTTCCCATCTGGGTTGAATTCCTTGACCTACCCTTGCCATATGTGGCCTTTTCTATCCAAATTTCCACTATCTATTTGCTAGAGTTTCTTCCTCGCGATCCTTTATTTATGGAGATGTCTTTATCTCCTTGTTTTTGTGTGTCCTCCTCCCTATTTTTTGGTTGATGAATTCGTTTTGTAAACACATATAATTGTGTTTTTATGACGTGAAATCCACACGTTTGAATGATATTTTCGTTTGGAATTTCTCTACAAATTCACTATTATTTTAAATAAAGTTGTACCTTGGTTTCATGCTAAGATACGGTTGTGCTATCCTAGATTACACCCTTTTCTTAGGTTTTCTTCCTCCAATCATCCTCAGGTATGCCAGCTGTTTGTCACAGATTTGTTTTTTTCTAATTTAGATGAAATAAAGCACTGCATTGGTGGCATGGAAGTGATTGATTCATTTTTTTACATACTTTCTGACATATTCTCCATCTTCGCTCCTCTTAAAGGCGATGTGTTTTTCTTATTAAGATTATCATTTTATCCTCATTTAGAGAAAAAACAAACTAGAGAGACCAATCCCTCCTTATTAACGTTCACCAAGAAGAAATCACATTTTTCGTCAATGCCCTTGATTGTAATCTGCATGTTGTTTCAATTGGGCTCTTAAGTCAATGCTTATCTTGGGGGTCAAAGGTAGAATGACTAATATGAAGATACTGTTCAACATTCAGCCACAACTCACGTCTTTACCCTTTAAAAAATTCTTGCCAACACCAAACATTTTGGAATAGAATGAGGTGTTAAAGGCAGAAGTAAGGAACCAAGGATTTTTGCCTTTTGCCGCTGCTGTGGAGGGCCAGGGGTGAACTGTGACAATAGGGTTATTGTAAAAAATGTCCTGAAATATTATGCAGAAGGAAAATAACTTGCTGATGAAGGGGAAGGCCATGAGGTGGGCCTGACTCTAGACATTTTCTCCAGGGATTGACAATATAGTAAGACAAGGATTCCGTTGGGGTGTGTCTGAAATGGTCACAGGCACCATGATGAAATCAAAAGGTGGAAAAAACAATCCTAAAAGGTCATATACATTACAACAACCCATCTTAGCAATATCTCCACATGGAGGAGGATATAATACTATAGTGACTAGATTTCCCAATCTTCATGGCTTCATCCCCTCCAAAATATTTTCTCTTTAATATGTCCTTATCAAATTTTATTTGTGTAGACTTAATACCTTCCATCCATATCTGGTAATGAAAGAATCACGCTTTAAGTAATAGTAAACTCCTTACCTTTAAAATGTAATCACTCTTTCCTCGTCCATATTGTAGAAAGGTGAGAGATATGTGTCCTATTGTGCCTTGATAAAATCTTGTACATGCAAGTTTGTGAGCCAGCCACACAAGGGCCTTCCATAATCTGTATTTTTTTCATGAGGATCATATATTGAGCCCTTGGGCAAGTGTGTCACCCATTAGGAACACTATCGGCACATAGTGATTTTGCAGACTAAACCAGCTAAAATTGACTTCCCAATAGTTCGATTATGTTGGAAACATGAACACAAAAATTGTACAGAGGGCCTCAACAGAGGTTTTCCGAAGACTGAAACTAACTTATAACACCACTCTTCCCCAATACCTATTGTTGAAGAATACACCTATAAAAGTAAAGAAAGAACTTTGAGAGAGATACTCTCAAATGTGTGGGGTCATATCATTTTTCTACCCACCGTGACACATCCACTAGCATCAAATCCTTGTGAGGCATGTGGCCTTGGATTCATTTAGAGAATGAGAAGTCTTGTTGTGTTTTTATTTTCCCTATAATCATTCCAAATTTTCAAAATGATTAATGCTGAATGCCATCACTATGGCTATGATTTATTAGCACTATTCACTTCCTATCTGTTGTCAAATATTAATGATGTTGAAATCTTTGTATCGGTTCTTTTCCTATCAATGGAATATTTCATGGTCCAGGCTTGGGGGGGTTAAGACTTCCATGATATTTTTATAAGTTAAGAGAGTCACCCTCAACAATTAAATGTCCTTCTTGATATCCATAGAATTTTTGATCCCCCAGCGAGCAACGAGGGCCTCAAACCTAACCATTTTATTGTTTTCCCCATGGGGACCACATAGGCACAAGAGGATGACCAAGATGGTTTTTGATTAAGCAACCACCCACCGTTATTCTTGGGTTACCCTTATAGGAACCATCAAATTTAATTTATGCCAACCTTCAGGTAGAGGAATCCATTGAACAAGAGACCTGTCAATACTGGGGGTTATTTGAAAAATGGTTATAGTACCTTTTTATATGTATTTCACTTATTTTACTATTTATTAATACTAAATATTCAGGTAAAATTTTGTTTTTCCAAGTTCTAAAAATATCTAAGAATAAAGGAAATCTTTAGATTCAGGTGCCCCCCTAATTGCTGGGGCCTAAGAAAACTGTCTAGTGTTCCCAGGGCTTAATTCTCCCTTGTCTATGAGGTAGGAAAAAATAAAGGCAATGATAAAACATACATCATAACAAAGCATAAGGGAGGAAAAATTTGATTTATATGTCTATATTCGATGGTTTCAACTGAGGGCTTGTAGTTAGCCTGAGATTAGTGTGGAAACACGAGGGTAAAACTAGGTCAAGGGTTATTTGCATACATATTACACTAGTGATGACTACAGGGAGTTTTAAATGTAAGGAAATTCTCGGTGAATCAACAAATGAGATGACAACCAATATCAGTTCAAATCTTGGCATTTCATATTTTATTTTGTTATCTAATTTCTGTTTTAATTTCTTTATAGGGAAGGTAGAGTTTTTCATAAGTACAAAGTATAAATGTCGGGTTAAAACTAGCATCATCATGCGAATGTAGATTGGAAATGCCAAAAGGGATATTTTGAATGATTGATATTGGAAGGATAGAAACCATTGAGGGAGAGGAAGAGGGGTGAGAATGAAGGGGGTTAGAGGGTGTGAGAAGTGTGGGGGGAAGCAAAATAGAAAAGTTTAAACAACGTGAAAATTAAATGTTGAACAACATAATGACGCATAGTGGAAATATTTTGAATGAGACTAGGGGTTGTTGTTTAAGATGCTGCAGAAAAACTTTATAGATATATATGTGAATGTAAGGAGTGGTAGAAAAATATTGCCAAAGTGATAATGTGTTTCCATTTTTTCTGTAGCATTTAGATACATGAAGATGTGGACTGTAAATATCATCTAGAGGTGGCGACATCATGTGAAGTTCCTCCCCATCAATGGTTGTGATGGCATAGTTATCAAGAATCACTGAAAAAGAGAGAGGGGGTGTGGGTTGTGAAATTTGATTGGACATGGGAAATTAATCACTTGCATGGGCCACAAATTTTCCACAGATGAGATAATTCCTCCCTAAGAAATATCCAATATTTGAGGTGAACTAGATCGTAGAGATTTCACATGACCACTTCAATCTCATTTGTATTACTTACATGTGTGCAATTGGGTGCTTTAGATGTGAATTTTCTCTTAATTTTGTTGTAAACATGAATGTTAAATATGTGGAGGAATCACCCACTTGCAAGCAAAATTTGAAATCTAACACCCTAGATATGAAATTGGGTAATTTAATTGTTGCAAAAAAATTCCATATAAATCAATCTACTCTATTTTTTTTCCGCCAACTGTTCCATGTTGTGAAATGTAAAAGTTTTCTTTGTTTATGGAGTGGATTTATTTAAGGGGTTGGTATCCCTATTCGTTTCAGAGGTTGGAGTCATATTTATATTGAAACCAAGATCCAAGAAACTAAAGAAAATTGTGTGTTCCTTGATGGTGCCCATTTTCCACATGGTTTCCAAGTGGGGACGATTTGAATCATTGCAATCGCAACAAACCTCACAAAAAATATGATGAATATTCCTATCAAAGAAGGGATAGAGGAATCTGATGGTGGTGTCATTTTTTGTTAATTATAGGAAAACAATTCATATTTTTGTGGAGGATAGAGTTGCGAATGTGCGTGACATATTTTTGAAATTATTATCGAAATACAATCTTTGTTATGGAAAGTCTCTTCTAAAGTAGCCAAGGTTGCACAAATTCATAGGAAAAGGACTTGTAATGGTGTTATTATACAAAATGATTTATGTCTGACCATTTTTAGATGTGGATAAAATACCTCCCCCCTTATCCTCTCAGGTTATTAACCACATGTTTGGTACTGTTGTTTCCAACTGTATGGTTTTATTGTCATGGAGGACGAATCACAACTTGCTGTAGAAAATTTACAGATATAACGATACAAACTATTAGAACGAAAAAGTTTCCCACCCATTTATATCATTTGGAGAAGGTTTTGTAAATCCCTAAACAAACATACACAATTTTAAAGAGGAAATATGAATTTGTTTGGAGTTTCGCAGATGAAATGATAGAAGAGAATCCAAAGAAGAAGTCGCTAAGAGAGGTGATTTGAATGGATCTTTAAAGTAGTGAAAATCCTGTCTGAGTCTGACATCGCTAATAATTTCAAAAATATGTCACTCCATCATGCACATTCGGTGGGGTGGATTCCATTATTGATATTACATTTTTAGAAAAAAATTATCAAAATAAATGGAAGATGCGACATTGATTTTCTCTTCAATACCCATAATTAATATTAATTCCCGATCCACAAAGAAATTTAGTTATATCAGGATTTCACAGGATTCCATGATAATACCATGGTATCAAATGCTGAAATTATCTATCCACTTCATAATAAATATCTCTCTCATAAGTTCTCCCCCATGAAGTGGTTGTTAGAGTAGGCATTTACCTTAGCTCATGTTCCACCTCGATACTTTATTTTTCTTTATTGTATTTATCCTCACCCACTTATGTGTGTGGATATTTCTTTTATCTTATTTAGATATTAGGAGATATCATCTAGTTGTTAGGTATAGTTCTTTCCTTGATCTATGGTATTGAATAGATCCTTGATGTCTAGTTCTCTCCTAAATATATGGTCTTGACTAGTTCTTTGATGACTAGTTATTTCCTTGATTTAATGGCTTGATCTACGACCTTGACTAGTTCTTAGATTGTTATTCTTGCCTATTTAAGCAAGGCCCATTCTCAATGTATTGCATTGAGTTCCATAATAATATACGATATTGCTGCTCATTTGTTTGCAAGGTTTATGTAAAGTTATTCTAGTGAATTTCTTTCATCTTATTGATTGTGATGTTTGATTAGCATCTGTGTTCTTGGCTTGGAACGAATTGGTTATTGTTCCTTTTAGTGGTTTGTAAATCTTGTGACTTAAAACCAAAAGATAATAAACCCTTAGATTCTCCTTCATGTGTAACCTAAACATGGCTCTACCTATAATATTAGAAATGAAATCAAAAGAAGTCTAAGGAATCTGATCAACAGAAGAGGAGCCTTCACTTCAAGTATTTGTAGTGTCGTTCTGATGGTAAGCCTTTTCTCTAGTTGAGGATGTGAACAAAACAACCCCCAATTTCCACACTCTTTCCATTTCTTCCACATCAAACACACCATCAAGATTTAGATTAGCCGTGTGCATGAGTTTCCCCTTTTGATGCAAATATACTCACCCAGTCCAACAAAGTGAATTCCATGGAAAATCTATAGGCCTCCTGCCACACACAAATTCTAGTAAAACAATGTCAAAACTGAATGCATCAGATCTTGGAGTAAGTTTCCCTATATTCGTGACTTCCGGAGCAATATACCTAATTGTTTCAAAAACCCTAGTCATCTTTGGATTTTTTGTGTGGTCATACATACGAGCAAGCCTGAAATCTCCAAGATTTGTATTTAGCTTAGAATAAGTAAAATATTGTTGGATTTCAGATCCATGTGAATAACCCCGCGATCCCATTGCTCATGAAGGCACAACAACCCTGTGATGAAGCCCTTGAGAATATCGTATCTTTGAGGACAATAAATTATTACTTTCTTTACCTCTTGGCTTGGGAATATCATATTATCCAGGCTTCCATTTGGCATGTAGTCGTAAACAATGAAAATATTATTTGTGTTTCCTGCACCATCCCTGCAGTTGCACAAGGTTTTTGTGCTGGAGATGACCCACACTTGAAATATTTGTAATAAATACCTTCACTCCTTTACTAGAGCCTTTTATGATGCATTTTACTGCAATAGTCCATTTGTGGAAAGAACAACCCCTATAAACCCTTCAAGAACCCCTTCAATGCAACAACTGCTCATTTCTAAAGTCTTGTGTGGTAGCTTTTAGGTCTTTGTAAGATAGTACATTGTACATACCAAAAAAATTGTGGTTATTGTTTCAATCAATGCATATGGACGAATGTGAAAGAATAACCATGGATTTGGACTCCCATGCTAGAGCCAGGAGGCTCGAACTCAAATATAAAGGCCTTCGACGTAACAAATAAACATAAATATATCAAGATGTGATAAATAAAACAAAATCGCATCCATTACATGTATGAAATTGTACAAAACATACCTCCATAACATACTATGGTCCCATACATATATGTATGGTCTTATCCATTCTCATCCAGGGGACAATTTCTTGTGATCACAATTGAGGTTTTGTATGTATTCCAAATTCAGTAATGAAAAAAACTCTCTACACTCTGGCGAAAAATTGGAGTCAGCTTTGTTAGGGTTTTACTGCTTGCACCATCATATTATGACATTTTTGGGCTCTATGGGAATTTATTGTTATAGTTTCTACTAGGGTTTCTTGCCCTTTGGGCATCCCATTTAAAATGACCTTGTCATATTCAAACCTGATTGTTACAACTGTGGCTGGAGATAATGGAGCCTTGAGCAATGACACAACCAATGGAACGACCTAGGAAGTTCATTACAAAAGTATTCCATGAGGTAAAGTTTCTCCTTATGATGTTGTATTGCACATTCTTGAATTTAATGCTGCCTATAAATGGTTGGAGCAATTTTGTCTTATTGGTTATTTTGTGGGTCGCACCCCCTCTAAAAGCATGCTCAAATCCTGGGTCAATACCATCTGGACCCCTCATGGGGTCCGACTGGAAAGCATCCAAAACATGACTAAAGGTTTTTTATTTTTTTCTTTTATGATCCTTACAATGCCCCAAATATTATGGCTCAAAAAGACACTTGGTATGTGCATAACTCTTTGCTTGTTTTATCCCCATAGAACAAGGATTTCATGCTTTCTGAATATACCACCCTCAAAGTTCCCATCTGGGTTGAATTCCTTGACCTACCCTTGCCATATGTGCCTTTTCTATCACAAATTTCCACTTCTATTTGCTAGGTAGTATTCCTCGAAGCAGATAGGTTTTACCATGCTCGCAAGATATGATCTCTTGTAGAATATGAAATAATTTGTGGAGATACAGATGGGAGACAAACACTATTCTCAGTGGGTCATGTATATCAATTTCCCTAACACTTTCTTCCATTGCTAGGATTCTGATCATAAGATCAAAGAATGTCATCTTTATGTTGCTCCCAACTACTTAGTGGCCAATGTAGCCCCTGAACTAGTCAAACCCTAGCAGGAGGAAGGTTGGAAAGTTATCGGGGGCCAGAAAAATAAGAAAAAAACCCAACAACCAAAAGCCTCTGACTCCAATGGCCATCGGGAACCACCTGCTAAGGAACAAACCCATAACATACCAGTTAAAGAGCCAACTACTGCTACTAAAGAACCAACTTCCACTACCAACTCGGCTATCAAGTTGCCAAAATATTCCAGCACGCCCCAAATAGCCTTGATTCTCATGGACTAGATAAATTCCATTTACAATGTCACCATGCCACAATCATTATCGGTATGTTTTCCTAGAAGTTCACAAGGGCCATCCAAAAGGCCCCGATGTCCTTCTCGCATCTCTCAAGATCATAGCTCAGCTTGCAGTGTGGATTCAACTAAATAGGAGTACAACATTGAATACGGTGGGTGGAAAAAAAATGAATTACAATATTTTTTGCAGCACAATATTGCTTAATTCTTACAAAACCAATATGATGTCCTTGATGGCTTGGAGGATGGTGACATGGTTCTTGAACACCATTTTCTATGAATTATTTATCTTGGAATGTTTGGGTTCTTATAGAATCCTATCGTAAATATGTTGTTCATGAAACTTAACAAATATTTACAAATTTGGATGTTTTATTTTTACAGGAAGTGAAAATTAGAGGTTTTTAGTTAAAGATGGGTTGTAAATCCATTTGGCCTGACAACTTGAATTTCTGTAGTAATCATGAAGCAAGGCATGGGGGTTTAATTTCCCTTTTTACCCCCAAATGGTGGCCCTTGTTAATCAACCATGGCATCAACCCCACTAACCATTCCATATGGGCCCTATTTCATGTTGACGACCACCCTTTTGGTCTCATTAATATCTACGCATCTAACGATGTCACGAAAAGGGGTGATCTATGGTGGTGGATTGCCAACACAATTCCCAATGCATATTGGGTCACAAGTAGAGATTTTAATACGGTTAACTCACCCATTGATAAATGTGACCACTTTCCAATGAGTTGGACAACTGGTTAAAGGGATGTGTGGTTCTTTATGTGTAATAAATTTGGGTTTTATGACCCTAACACCTCTCACTTTCTACTTATGAAGCATGGTTTACTTAGTCCAATCTCTGAGGAGGAAAAAATTGAGTACTTAAATGGCTTAACAGAGCTATGGTTTTAGATCAAGATTATTTTGAGTTTGATAGAATTTATTCCATGTTAGTGGAGGTCAAGCCTAACTTTGTTCTTTTGGATCATTCTCCAATATGATTTCGTATCACTTGGAAGGATATGGGCACTTTTTGTCATAAATACCAAATCTTCCTTAATACTACCTTGTTGCAGTATGGGCCCACACTTAATCATATCAAGCGTGTGTGAAACTTAACTCCCTAGCCTATTCATTACTAGCGTTATCATCCACCTATGCATGCTAGCTGGATTTAATGGTGGGAGAATGTGATGACTCGGAAAACTAGATTCATTTGAATCTATGATAGACAACTGGAAAAAATTAGGCACCTCTCATACTCCACTAACACCTCATATCTTAGTCAATCACTGGTGGTGCTGCAAGGAGATCCCTTCTCTGAAAATCTACAACTTCATGGTACATAACTCCACTAGAAAATTAAAATTACTGACAATTAGAATGTTAGGGGAGCGCAGATCTGAGCCCATTTGCAATGGCTCAAAATTGGTGATCGAGTCTTGAAAGAATTATTTCTTTCCCTTAGAGCCAAGAAACCATCTCAAAAAATTTGGGCCATCATGGAAGGTGAAGTTTGGGTTACCGATCCCTAACTTATGTTGTAAGCCTTTGTGCACCACTATAAGCTTGTGTTCCAAGCTCAACAACCCATTATAGCTTGACAAGTTACTCTTGACCAATGTTGGGGTGTTGTACCATGCGAATTATCCAAGGATCAGAAGGTGAGATGCAAGCGAATGATCACCATTGAAGACCTTCATGATGCGACCATGTAAATGGCCAACGATAAAGCTCTGGGATACGATGGTTACCCCTGTGAGTTTTATAAATCCCTTTATGATTTTGTCAGCCATGAACTTTTTCAAGTTTATCTTGAAGGATTTTAAAACCAATCCTTAGGGCCACAGATAAACAAGGGAAACATGAAATTCATTCCTAAATAAGGAGATCCTAAGAAAATTACTTGCGGCAACCTATCTCTCTATTAAATGTCTCCTACAAAGTTACTGCCAAAGCTTTGGCTATACGGCTTCGCAACATCCTCCTGGATGTGATTCACTCAGAACAAACAAGATTCATTCAAGGAAATTATATAATGGATAACATCATTGTCATTTGGGAGGGCATGGAATGGGCTCACAGGTCTAAAAAATCTGCCATGTTCATAAAAATTGATTTCTAAAAAGCATATAACCGGATTGAATGGCCCTTTATTATTGCCATGCTCCAAGCCCTTGGCTTTGGCCCCATTTTTATTCAATCTGTCACCATGATCTTTACAGATGCATCTACTCAGATCACTATCAATGGCATCATCTTGGAACCCTTCTGAATTTTTCACTCCATTAGCCAAGGTTTCCCTTTGGTTCATGCGCTCCATGTGCTAGATACCAAAGGATTTTGGTATTTATTGGCCCACACAAAATCACAGGGGCTTGTTAGGGGCATCACACAACCTTCTGTAACCAATTCTCAATTGCTAAATGGTTATTTTGTAGATGATTCCTTCCTTACGCTCATTGAAGAGGAAACCAACATTTGCAGTGTCATGCAATGCCTTGATGTTTTATGTTTAGCATCTGGTCCCTTAATTCAATGGCAAAAAAACCAGTGTTATTGGAAATCCTTCCTTCCTACGCCTGATTGGCTTGCCACTTTTGAATGGAAGGTTCTAGCTCATGGAGAAAATTTAAAAATCCTTGGCATTCCTTTTTCTTTTTAAGATTATTTGGCCAAGATCTGGTAGTATTTTATTCAAAGAGTGGCAAAAAAACTGGAATATTGGATTACTAGACCTTTTTCATTGGCTGGGAAATTCCAAATTCTCTCCAAAGTTATTGCGGCCACCCACGTTTATTACTCTTCATGTTGGGTTCCTTCGAAAGCATTTATTTAGAATCTTGAAATGCTACTCAAAGCCTTTCTATGGGCTAACACTTCTAATGGCAGAGGTTTTCATCCTGTGGCTTGGGAAATATGCTACCTTCTCCATAATTCTGGGGGACTTGGCCTTATTGACATTCAACACCAAGGGTAGAAATTATGTACAAAATGGATTACTCGAAGTATCACTAACCAAGAATCTTGGAAAGTGTTCCTCTGAGATGGAATTGAAGAGGGCTCACCTCATGGATGCCATGTGTAGAAAGGATTGGAGTTTATCAATATGCTAATAACCCTAGTGCCAGTCAAATTTGTTGGCACTTTCATGCTTAAGAGCATTTGGAAAGCATGGGAATGCATCAAACCTTCGATTCAATGGAAAGGTGATGGTTTTCACAGTGGGTTTTTTGTTAACCATCAATCCATCTGGTGGACACCAATTTTCCAAGCACGGGATAAGTGTCTTGCAAAATTTATGAGAGTCCCCATGCTCAAACTATTTAAATGTGGAATTTATACCATTCAAGATTTATTCTGTAAACACTCAAAGTCCTGGTTCTTTTGGCCTGAAATTAAAGTTAGTTTTCTGCTGTCCAACCGGGACTAGGCAAGTTATAATGTAATGATCAACTCAGTCCCTGACCACATGCTACAAAAAATTGCTATGCATTCTTCTCACCCTTGGTGGATAGACTGGAAATGGTATGTGGATACTCCATTTCATTACTACTCATCCAACAAAGGCTACTGCTGGCTTTCACCTCATCTTCCCATGGTGGATAAACTTAACATGTGATGGGGAATTCAATCCACTATGTCCTCTTGGAGTAGGCAATTTGACATTGTTTGGTCTATTTGTGTGGAACCCAGGATTTTCCACTTCCTCTAGTGTATTTTACACCAAGGTCTCCCTATCAGGGCTCATCTTATTCAAATTTGGGTCCTGAAACCCAAATGCCCATTTTGTAGCCATTTGGAATCTATTTTACATCTTTTCTAGTTTTTTCTGAAAGCTCAACTTGCCTAGAACTGGATTCATTCATTCTTCTTTCCTCTTAGACCTCATTGCTTTACCTAGAAGCATATCCTTCTGGGATATAATCCTAAGCTTCTACCTATGTTCACCTAGATTTGGCATGTTTTCAGAGGGGAAATTATTTTTTGGATATGGAAATAAAGAATTTTTTTTTTCTTTTCTAATTCTCCAGTTGATCAACATTTTTCCATTTATAAAAAATCTACAGTGATCTCGAATGTGTTACTATAGATACAAGTCTAGGAAAACAAAGCAACATTGGGGGGAAGACCCATGTAATGTTTCCCAAGTTCCACCTTCTCTAACTCAGTGTTGCTTGCCGCCTGACCATGGTGGTCAATGTAGCCATTCACAACAACAGGCTTTCAGCCAGGCTTGGCGCTCCCCGGGCCCTCTCAACCAAAGAATTTACTCGCTAAATCATCGATATGGTCAGGAATCACCACACCCCCAGCAAAAAACGAGTCCTTCACCAGATCGCTAGCAGGGCTGGGGGTCACCAACTCGTCAGTATGTATGGGGTTCTCATGCATCCTCTGCACAACACACTGTTGATGGGTGGAATCCACCCCCTCCGCCATCATCCTCCAAAAATTTCCCTCACCTCAGCCTTTCCATTCCCGCTCGAGGAGAGGTGGACTAGCAAGAAGAAAACCCCATTGGCTGGGATATCATGGATGCTGGTAAGGACTTACTTGGATCAGGCTGGCTGGATGATCCCGACCCGCTCGCTTCGGGCATGTTTGCTGCTGCTACTTAATGTTTTGTAATCATATAGGATTTTCCTAGTTTTTGTTATCTCCAAGGCTTAGCCTAGTCTATCTTTCATTTTCCTAGACTCGGCCTAACTTGTTTGTGGTTTTGGGGCGCGCTATCATACCGCTCATTTTTTGTTAAAATTCATCTTGTATCTTATTTAATTAATATAATATAAGATATCTTTTCATCATTTTTTTTAATAATGACATAATCATAAGTTAACCTGAACTAGTTAAGTCATTTCTCAATCCCCCCATTTAAACACTTGACAAGATTCACACAGAGAAAATCGAAATAATATTATCACTGTGAAGATTAGATTGAATGCTCATTCTTTCATTTCTAGAATAGCACAACTGAAGAGAATGATAACTTATTAATGCATCCCTTCCATTTCCACAGTAAAGAGGGGAACATGAATAACAACTAATTACTAGAGAGAGAGAGAGAGAGGGGACGAACATGAATAAAACTACACTAAAAATAGAGTCCATGAGGTTATTTTGTGGAAGTTAATTGACCCGACATTCCATGTGGTTTGTTGACATTTCAGAATTGTGAATAGTCACATACGTTTCATCTCCGTCTGCATAGAAGTCATTGAAGTCATATTTAGATAAAGAGGAGGATAAATTCACACTAACAATTTTTCTAATTACGGCTAGTTATAATTTTCATACTCAAAATACTAATAATTTATTATAAATAAAGATAACAACAATAAGGTAAGGTAGAGAAAACTAAGAGAAATAATTTCCCTAACATATCATATTTCCTACCAAACCAAACAAAAAGGAATTCCCCTTTTTATATATTCATACATTCATTTTAGCAAATGTAATTGTAATAAATAATTAACACTTGTAATAAAAGGAGGTGTAATGTTATGCCAACATAAAATACGAGGTTCTTAGAGTCATTGAAACAAATTCAAGATACATTAAAAGGCTATGTCTAATTTGGGTAGTAAGGTATGTAAGGTTTGTGGAGTCCTAAAAGCAATTCTAAGGTGCATTGAGCCTATAGCAACTACAGACCATGTATGCGGTCATCCGCCATGTTGGCAACGACATACCTTGAGCTAAAGGAATGGAGGTTGGGGTGTCACCATTATGGGCATGTACTATATTAGTGAGAGGACTACCTCCATTATAATGTCACCCATATTAGCATAAGGATCATGATAAACTATGACAAATTCTAAATCTTCATGACACCATCTAATCGCCTATAATAATTATAGTTAAAAACACAAAACTACGTGTAATTATTAATCATTTATATGTTATAAACACATGGTCTAGATGTCAAATGACCACAAGAGTCTATCCCCACCCTATATATCTAGGGAAACCTTCCCACCAACAACATACATCCAAGGTAGGATTTGATTACATTAAATTCAAATTTTAAGTACATGAAATACCTAGTTATTACAAGCATTACATCATTTAAAATTCCCCAAATTAATTCCATGTTGCAAAATAAATACAAGTTGCTTCCATAACATCATCCATAGATCCCAATGTTTAAAAATGATTTGTGTAGAGAAGAAACACATGATTTAAGATGTGCCTGATAAATGGAGCTACTACTCTATGAGAAACCATTAAAATTTATTGAAGGGTGTAAATCCAATTATTAAATTGGTCTACTTAAGTCTCCTCTCTGGTCCCCACTTCCATGAAACTAGTCTTCTTGTTGAGTCTTCCATTAGATGCTGTTACGTGAGACTCCCCTAAGTTACGGTGCTATGAGTTATGTAGCTGTATAAGTCCTTTGTTGTCTTGATATCTTCACCCTCCTCTTTGTAGGTTAATGTGGCTTCTGTCTTAGAGTCCGGTCTATATTTAGGTGATGTACAAAGAAAGTTTTGATTTAGTAGACTAAATATCTGTGTACATCACTCTATGTACATTTCAAAAAAACAAATGTAGAGTACGCGACTCTTATGGTGATATGACTGCCATGAGGGAAGCCACTTCGTTTGCATTTGGATTCATATCAGAGTGTCTTTGTGAAGTCTACATATTATAATACAAAACAAGTCAAAAATAACAATTATGATGATGGTGAAGAAGATAATGACCATTTGAAGCCAACTCAATTTCAACACTACTGCGCCAAAATCATTGCAATCCTTGAGAATAGATACATTGTTGCACTACCATTTTTTAACATTATTATTTCAGCGATACTTCCACAAGTTGCAGACTCATTTTCTCAAGGTAGACCTGTGGCTATTTTATTTTTTCATTTTCAGTAGTGGTTTAGACATAAATAGTTAGAGGATGCCACTACAACCTTTCTAAAAGGTAAAACTACTCATGCTAAGAACATAATTCCCACATGGATATTAGTGAAGCATATGGGGGTGACTCAAACTTGTTCTCTATAGATAATATTTGGCTCTGTCAATCTTCTAAATATCAATAATTTCAAGGTCATTACAGAAAGTCATTGAGGCCATGATGGTCGTTTTCCATGAACTCTTAACCTTGTAGGTCTCCAGGTTTGACCTGGAGAGATATACAGTCATCTTTCATCTGATCAGTAATTGTTGATGTGTTCTTGTTGAGTTTCAGCCTTTGGAGGCTTATCGCTTCCAGGAAACATTGGTGACGGGTGTCAATCGATTGAAATGCATCCATTATCAAGTCTTAGGTCATAGACCAAATTTACCTACAGAAAGGTAGAGGGTGCCATTCGATCCTTTTCATCTAAGCACAATAAATCGCTCATTTTGACAGCTAGTGCCACTCATGAGGATTCTTTCCCTTCTTGGATTTCAATAATGAAAGTGAATCTATTACCACCTCCTATCCTCCATAGTTTCAAAGTATCATATTTGGTAAAAATGCAATGAGCCCCATCATAGAATATGATATCATAAGTCATAGACACCTCATATGGCTGTATTTGAGTTCTGAACAAGGTAAAATATCTTTGTAAGAACAAGTCATATGCAAATAGATTCCTGCGTAAAATCCATATTGGACTCATGAGATTTAATCTCTACTTATACTTTATAAGACAGGTAAGTATTTTAGACACAAACCATGTGTAAGAGTTATCCTCAGAAATCTATTCTTTAATGGAAGAGTCAAATGCTCAGGAAGGTAAATGTAGCTATAGTTGGCATTTCAAGATGCCTGACCATCTAGGGGTTTATAGCCCTAATGGAACAATTCCAACCATTTGGGAGGGATTTTAGTCATGACAACTTATGTAGCTTACCAACTAGTTTATTCCATAAGATGTTTACCTTATTACGAGAGTGGGTTGTAGAGAAATTCTTGATATTGCCTTTGAAGGAATATCTTAATTGTTGTTGAGTAACCATATTCAACTTAGGAACATGTTGTATACCATCAGTTAAGATCCAACTATTCCCCCTCCCTATGGAGACATCATCTTAGTGATTGCTGGTCATGACATTCCGATAACGTTTCTACGTAATTCTTAGGAGGCCTTCACAAAAATTGTTATTGCTGTCACATTCTCACTTGTCCCACCTTTCAAGGTTAGTTTAAAGCATCCACTTCTTGCATTCACTAGGAAATCTTCATCATGTCAAATGCGCCTTAGTAAGTATATCTCATTCCTCAAAGAATGGGACTAATTCCGAGTTCCCTCTTCAAGATATGCTACCAAAATAATGACATCAAACTGTGACATCAAGGGCATCAATCTCCATCCATTGTCAGTTATTTTCAAGACTACAAGGATGAATAGTGAATAATGGAATGACTTTGTATGATTATAGTGGAATTGAAGAATATCATCCATGTGTAGCTGCCTATTTAACCATTAGAAGATTTGTTGTTGTAAAATTTAGATGTAGAAATGTTGAAGCGAATATTTTTGTGTATTTTATGATTTAGGTAGCTATCCAAGTGTATGAAGTGTCAGTGATGAACAGTAATGGGATGTACTCCCTAAGGTTAGGACAAAATTATAATCCAGGTTGAGATAAACCATCCAGAGGGATGTATGTAGTTCAGAGAAGTTTGGAAGTGAATCATGAAGGATTAGGTCATGTATTTGTAATACTATGCTAGTTTAGAGCCAAGATATAAAGTTGAGGGAGAATGCTCAATCCAAAGATGTGAGGTAATAATGTCAACGTATGCTATTGGAAAATTATGAAGAAATGCCTCCGAATAAGATGCAAAAACTAAAGGAGGTTTTTTGTCTGTTTATTGTTGGATACTTTGAGTAGAAATGAAGGTGGATATAACTAGTTACAATTAGTGTTGAAATCCACTCTTGATGTACAGACAATGGTCTAATGCCATGTTACATAGTCACAAATTCTGAAAGGGAAAGATGTAAATGATAATTCATACCTACATGTACATTGGGATACAAGGAGGAGTTGTAGATTAAAGCTAATTGATGTCTGAAGGATAGATGTAATGGACAATGGTGTGAGCTTGTAGATTTACTTGATAAGGTAATGCACAATGTGCTCACGCACACTCATACATAGGTAGACAACTTGTACACATGGCATGATATTTTCAAAATACAGTTTTTGAGTTTGCAGAAACCTGTAACTTCTTTTAGTGTAGTTTCCTTATTGTAGGGTCATGTGCCCTTCAAGGGAGGATTGTTTCACTTATGGAAATTCATTACATTTATAGAAGGAGAATAGAGGAGAGTGGTCTAATTATTCCATTGAATAATGCTTAACCATGACTGGTGACCCTTCACAAACTACCTCAAGATGTAACCCAGAAGTTATCTTCAATTATGTAATGAGTGAGCTCGATACCCATGGTGGAAAGCACAATCAGAGTTGTGAGAGTCCTTCAAAATGACTATTTAGGTATGATCTTAACTTACATTGTAGTCATTTTTATACCCTTAGAACAACAATGGATAATCTTTTATGTGCTATTGGTATCTATCATCTAGTAGGTACATGGCCATGAAATTCATCCAAGGCATTGTTGTCCCAAACTAAATCCCTCAAGTTATTTGGATAACTTATATTTGAATACATCTAACTCATGATAGTTTCACATTTTTAGGTGTGAAAGCACACTTGGGTAAGTTTCCTGTGGCATTCATTCTGTCACAACTTAGGATGATTCTTTCACATGCCAATCGCACACCCTTCCTATTTCTCCCTTGTCATCCCCTTTTCTTTTTCTTCCTGTCGCCATATGATTCATGTGCTTCCCAACTTCCCTTAAATGTATTAGGCTTATGCTCCTGAACACATTTTTTCTCTGTAGCCTAGAACCTTATATTGCACTCACTTTCATTCCCAGTTCTGTCATGCAAATTACATTATGCATGCACGTGCCATAACTTTCCCATCTAATAATGCAGAGCTAAGGTCCCCTGGCATCAGGCATTTGCACTTACGTTCCTTGCACTTCTTCCCTTCCTCAGTTGAATTATCACAAACCCATCCTTTTACATACTTATGCCATCACTGCATGTATGCTTCCATTTCTTCCATATGTGTCACCTTCACACATAGAATCCTTCTATGTTTTTATGTTTCTTCCTTTTGAACCTTACACCTCTCTTCTGTGCCAACGTATACCATGCTGCTACGTCATCATCTGTACAGACTTGATTCTACTACCCACATGCAACTCTATCAAAGTGCATTTTTCCAGGGTGCCGAATCCTGATAATGAACTAGTGTGTGTGACTTTACAGAAATCGAGAAATGCCATAGTGAACAAGTTGGACTATTCCTTTATGTCAATTAGTGTGTGCCATTTGTCTTGCATGTTAGAGTGTGGTACACATGTAATGTATCTACACTCGGTAACTTCTTCTACGGTAGTTCTCAGATTATCGATGTGCCTTGTCTAAGTTGGAAAGATGTTCAGGTTGTGGATTAAAGTGTTAAAGACTATACACTCGAAGAGTACTGTACACTTTCCATAGTTGGTCTTGTTGGCGTTCCTTGGATAATGTGCTTGATATATCAGGAAATGTTCTTTTCTCATATGGGCCCATGGGATTTTTAGTACCCATAGGTTTGATACCCACAGTTTTTTGCCCATGGTTTTGGTACCCATGGTGTTGCATCAAACTACTTAAGCAGTTATCTACTTATATGGTCTTTATGGATATGGTAGGGATAGACTATAACATGTATAGTATATGTGCTTTGAATTTGGGTGTGAATTCTATAGAGTTTGTTGAGCATAGCTCCAAATAGATTTGGGTATTGTATTGAGAGAGAGGTGGATTGTAATAAAATATGAGCAAGTGATTCTTAGTGGACGTAGCCCAAATTGGGTGAACCACATTAAGTACTTGTCTCTTTGTGTTGTGTTATCTTATTCTACACTTTTATTTGAGATCTATAATATTTTCTGCATATTAGTTTCTACTGTTATGATTCCATGTAAGGGATTATTCTGCATATTTTATCCCTTATTTCCTAACAATTGGTATCATATCCTAGTTTGGTTTTCTGAAGTGTTGAATCATAGGGAAAGTTTTATCTTGAGTGGGAGCTATGATAGATGATGGAAGATCAAGGTTTGATAAATTCAACAGGCAGAATTTCATTCTTTGGAAGATGCAGATGGAAGATTACCTTTATCAGAAGGATTTTTATATTCCGTTATCTGAGAAGGTGAACAAACCCTCAAGTATGACAAGATGTCAGAATGGGATTTTTTGGATCGGAAGGCACTTGGAACGATCCAGACTATGTCTTGCATCTTCGGTATTATTTAATGTTTCAAAGGAAAAGACTACAAAAGAACTGATGGATGCATTAGGGAAGTTGTATGAAAAACCCTCTGCCTCTAATAAGATATTTTTAATGAAAAATTTGTTTAATATGAAGATGTATGAGAATGGTTCAGTAGAAGATCATTTAAATGATTTTAATATTGTTGTGAATATGCTAGCTTCAGTTACAATAGAATTTGATGAAGAAGTTAGGGCTTTATTAATTCTATGCTCTTTACCTCGAAAGTTGGAATAGCCTGGTAATGGCGGTAAGCAACTCGGTTCCATCTAACTCGAAGTTGAAGTTTGAGGATGTTGTAGGGGTGATTCTAAGTGAGGAAATGCGAAGAAAAATCTCTGGTGAATCTTCTACTTCAGGGAATGCTTTGACAGTGGAAACTAGAGGGAGACAGAAGAATAGAGGAAACTATGGAAAATCAAAGGATCAGAGAAAGGTCAAAATCTAAAAGCAAGATAGTATGTTGGCACTGTGGAAATTCTGGGCATGCAAAGAAGGACTGTTGGGAGCTTCAGGATAAGAAGAAACAACAGGAAGAAAACAAGGAGGAAAATGTGGCATCAGGTAATGTATGCCAGGATGCTTTGATTCTTTCTTTGCATAATATTAATGAATCTTGGGTTTTAGATTCAGGGGCTTCTTTTCATGCTACTCCACATAGGCATTATTTTGTTAATTATGTTCAAGGGGATTTTGGGCATATTTTTCTTGGTGATGATGAGCCTTGCAGTATAGTTAGAAAAGGTTCTGTTCAGGTTAAGATGCAGAATGGGAATACATGGCTATTGAAGGATGTCAGACATGTGCCTACATTAAGGAGAAATTTGATATCAGTCGGGGTAATTGGGAAGTGATGGTTGTACTGTGATATTTACAGCTGGACTCTTGGAAGGTTACCAAGGGTGCTCTTGTGGTGGCAAGAGGTAAGAAGGTTAGAACCTTGTATTTAACCACTGATAGTACTAATGATTGTAATCTTGTGGCTTCAGATGTAGATACAACATTATGGCACTATAGGCTCGGTCATATGAGCCATAAGGGCATGGAGATCATAAAGAAGGATTTTCCTGGATATACAGAAATAGGTTTGGAGTTCTGTGAGGACTGCATATATGGGAAATAGAAGTGAGTAAGGTTTCTCAAGGTTGGACCTACAAAGAAAGAGAGTAAGTTAGAGCTGGTACATTCTGATGTGTGGGGGCCAGCTCAGGTATCATATCTTGGGGGTTCAAGTTATTATGTTACTTTTATTGATGATGCAATAAGGAAAGTTTGGGTTTATTGTATTAGAAAACAAATCTGATGTATTTGACACTTTTTTTAAATGGAAATCCTTGGTAGAGAATGAAACAGGTCTTAAGCTAAAATGTCTCAGGTCAGATAATGGAGGGGAGTATTGCAGCAATGAATTTGATGATTATTGTTCTAAGAATGGAATCTGTAGGCAAAAGACGGTTCTAGGAACTCCGCAGCAGAATGGGGTGTCAGAAAGGATGAACAGAACAATAATGGAACGTGCTAGGAGCATGAGGATACATGTAGGACTGCCTCTTTATTTTTGGGCAGAAGTGGTGAGCACAGCTGTGTACTTGATAAATAGAGGACCCTCAAGTGCCTTGGATGGAGGCATACCTGAGGAGGCTTGGTACGGTAAGAAAGTTGAATTACTCATTTCTTAGAGTCTTTGGATGTGAGGTGTTTGTTCATATTGACAAGGATGATAGGACCAAGCTAGAGGCTAAATCAGAAAAATGCACTTTTATTGGTTATGGTGGTGATGACTTTGGATTTAAATGTTGGATTATTAAAGACAAGAAAATCATTCGGTCTAGGGATGTGGTCTTTAATGAGAAAGTCATGTATAAGCAGCAGTTGCAAGAAAACAGGAAGAATCCAAGAAAGAATATGTAGTGGTAGAGGATCTTCTAGATGGGAAAGTGACCCATGAATCAGTTCAGGAACCTACTCAACATGAACCCCAAACTCCTACAGTGAGGAGGTCTTCTAGGGTAAGAAAAGAACCTAAACATTTTTCTCCTTCTCTTTATTATTTATTACTCATTGATAGTGGAGAGCCAGAGAGCTTTGATGAAGCAATGTAGGTAGATGCCAGTAAGAAGTGGGAGCAAGCCATGGATGAGGAGCATAATTCTCTCATGGAGAACTAGACTTGGGATTTGGTGAAGCTACCGGAAGGCAAAAGAGCATTGCAGAACAAATGGGTGTACAGAGTTAAAGATGAAGAAGGAGGAAAGAAAAGATATAAGGCCCAGTTGGTGGTCAAGGGGTTTACACAGAAACAAGGTATAGATTTTGATGAGATTTTTTCTCCTGTAGTAAAAATGACTTCTATCATAATTGTTCTTAGAATAGTGGCAGCATAAGACTTGCATTTAGAACAATTAGATGTAAAGACTGCATTTCTCCATGGTGATTTAGAGGAGGAGATATATATGTAGTAGCCAGAAGGATATGAAGTCAAAGGTAAAGAGGAGATGGTGTGCAAACTGAAGAAGAGCTTGTATGGCCTGAAACAAGCTCCACGTCAATGGTATAAGAAGTTTGATAGCTTCATGATGGAGCAAGGTTATATTAGATGTCATTCTGACTATTGCGTGTACATAAAGAAATTTGAGGATGGAAGTTATATTATCCTATGTTTGTATGTTGATGACATGTTGGTTGTCAGGTAAAAACATGCAAGAAATAAAAGTACTTAAGAAACAGCCAAGTGAATCCTTTGATATGAAGGATTTGGGGGCAGCCAGAAAAATCTTTGGTATGAGGATAACTCGGGATAGGAAGGAACGGAAGCTGACTTTATCTCAGGAAGAGTACATTAAGAAGGTATTAGATAGGTTTAACATGCAGGATACTAAACCGGTTGGGACTCCTTTGGCAGGCCATTTTAAGTTATCAAGGGAGCAGTTTCCCAAGACAAGAGCAGGAAAGAAACCAAATGTCCAAGGTACCTTACTCATCAACGGTTGGCAGTTTGATGTATGCTATGGTGTGCACTAGGCCTGATATTGCCCATGCAGTGGGAGCTATGAGTAGATTTATGAGTGTTCTAGGTAAAGAGCATTGGACAAGCAGTAAAGTGGATCCTTCGGCATTTGAGAGGGACCATGGGGACAGTTTTGTATGCTACAGTGGATCAGACACCAATTTACGTGGTTATGTAGATTCAGACATGGCTAGAGATGTTGATAGTAGGAGGAGCACGACATGTTATATTTACACTATAGGTGGGACAGCAGTGAGCTAGATTTCATGACTATAAAAGCTGGTGGCTTTGTTAACCATGGAGGCTGAGTATGTTGCTACCATAGAGGCAAGCAAAGAGATGATTTGGTTACAACAATTTCTTGAGGAGTTGGGGCATAAGCAGGAGGAATGTAAGATGCATAGTGATAGTCAGAGTGTTATACACCTAGCTAAGAACTTTGCTTTCCACTCCAGGATGAAGCATATACAGTTGAGATATCACTTCATCAGGACAACTTTGGAGGAAGATAAGTTAAAGTTGGAGAAGATTAATACCAGTCAAAATCCTGCAGACATTATGACCAAGGTGGTCACAAGGGATAAACTAAAGCTATGTTCAGCTTTGGTTGGCCTTCATGCAAATGACAGTGAAGGGTTGAGAAGCTTGCTCAGTGGAAATTAGTCTCTAAGTGGGAGATTGTTATGTTTGTGGAGCCTATTTTCATGTTAGAGTGTGGTACGCCTTCTATGTGTTACACTCGAGAATTTTTACTGGTGGTCATGCTCACCGGTGAGTTTATTAACCCATGGGTAATGGGGGGTGAAGCCCCCCGTTCGATGGGGGCTCATTTTTGGAAAAGCCCATGAAGCAAATTTTCATGGGTGGTTTATTAACCCATTTTTAATGAGTACCCGTTATGGATTTTTTTTGGGCCCATTGTTTTTCAGTACCCACAATGTTTTGATACCCATGGTTTTGATACCCACGGTTTTGTATCAAACTGCTTAAGCAATTGTCTATTTATATGGTCTTATGCATATGATAGATAGACAAGCAAATGTATTGTAGATGTGTTTTGAATTGGGGTGTGAATTCTATAGAGTTTATTGAGCATAGCTCCAAACGGATCTGGGTATTGTATTGAGAGAGTGGAGGCTTGTAATAAAATCTAAGCAAGTGATTCTTGGTGGACGTAGCCCAAATTGGGTGAACCACGTTAAATCTTGTCTCTCTATGTTGTGTTATTTATTCTGCACTTTTATTTGAGATCTGTAATATTTTATGCATATTAGTTTCTACTATTGCGATTCTGTAAGGGATTATTCTGTATATTTTATCTCTTATTCCCTAATAGTCCTCCAATGGAGCATGCTTCCTTTGATCTAAGATCTCCACTCTTTGCAATGATTTCTTTATGGATCCTTCCATCGCATGCATGGAATATTCCATTCTTGATCCTACAACTACTAGGATGGCACCTTATCCACTCCACATAATAGATGGGTCATGCTTTCCTCGTGTGCTGTCTAAAACTCCAAATATGGCTAAGTCCCAAAAACCCGTCTTATATTACGCGCGTGCACCATGTGTTCTGCTAAACCCGGCTAGAACCCTACCCTGCATGTATTCAACCCATGCACCATTCTCAATTAGACCGCATGCATCCATGCACCTTGTTTTACTTAGCCAAATATTCTGGGGCCCAACACTTGTATCAATGAATATCCACAAAATCAAGGGAGATAGATGAAGACGAGCTTCTAAATGTCCATTTCTAGTCATAATCATGCATTAGACCACTAATAACATCTAATTTTTTATTGCATAGACCATTCGACCAATTCTTTTCATTTTTAGGGTCATGAGGAGAATACACCATCCAAGAAGCATCATGAGACAAAATGAATCAAATAAAAGCATCTGTAACTGATTTGGGCATCCTAATCGATTGAGAAAATGACTCAAAATGAACTAAATTTTGTTCATTAAAATATTCACAAGTATCTCCATCATTTCTTCTCAAAAGTGAATGCTTAAGTGAATTCCTTTTAAAAATGCTTCCAATGAGACTAGTCTCATGTCAAATGGAGCTCTATGGATCAAAAGGTGTGGTGTTTTTAAAACTAGTCCCATGTTTGAGTCACAAACTCGGATCCAAAAATCAACTGTGCAGCCCTAGGATTTGGTTACTTTGATCACAAATATATTTCATGGATCATGATCCAAAAACAGTGCTTCAATGTGTATTCATGGAATTTCAATGTCCATTCCAAATGATTTGATACCTTGATTTTTTCTCAAATTTCATCTGATCCCCATCAAAAGTTGATCCATGGCCTTATTTTGAAGATTCCTATCGAAATCGAGAAAATTTGTAGTGTAGATTTTCAATTCCTTTATAGACTTGTGGATTCATTTTGGCTTCAATGTGCAAATATACATTTTGTTTCAATGTGTAGATCAAATTTTCTTTCAATGTGTGGATCCACTTTTCTTCATATATGTGGATCCCACTTACTATACTTCAATTTCTGAAGTCCACTTCTATCTTTCAATGTGTGGATCCACTTTTACTTGTCAATCATGGGGATCCCCTATTTCTTCCATACGTGGATGCAATTTTCTTTAAATGTGTAGATCGCAACTTTTCATTTGAATATGCAAATCCATTTTTATTTGAATGTGTGGATCAATTTTTCTTTTGATATGTGAATTCAGATTTTCTTTTAATGTGCTAGATCCACTTTTCCTTTCAATGTATATTGATCTTTTGATCTGCAGCCTACTATGTGAAGATTTTCACTAAATTTACGTGGATTTTGGCTACTTTTCACGAAAGTTTTCAAGCATTGTGTGGAAATATCTATGTATTCCATGTATTTTTGAGGAACACTACACTTTGAGGTACAAAATTTTGAGGAGGTCTGTGGAACACTACAATTCTTCAGGCTTCCGTGGAACACTGTAGTGACCCAAAAAATAGTAGGGATCCACATAAAACTAGGTTGACTTGCGAAGAACACTCAGTTTAGGGATTTTTCATCCGGAAAACTAAGGACCTTTTCAAAATTTCAGGTGGTCACAAAAACTAGGTTTTTCACGTAGAATTCTTAGGGGGATTTTCTAGAAAACTAGGAACCCACATAATTCCTTAGGCTTCTACATGAAGTTTGAGGAGGCAAATAGAACAAGACATAAAATTTGGTTAAGTATTTGACCATCTTTAAGGGGACATCTTTGAACCTTGGGTGTAAGGACCAATAGCATTGTAATTTGAACAAGTTTTGCATGGAGTTATCCTAAGAACTCAAAATTGGATCTTTAAAAATTGATACATACTCTAAACCCAGATGACACAATGAACTTGGCATTGTCTTGAAATTGATATTTAATAGTGTTCCCAAAAATAAGTCAGGTGCTTATTTATGGAAACATTTCCCAATAGACTCAAAGGTGTCATCTGCTTGTTATATGTGAGAACCAGGTTGGATTGTGCATCCATTGGGCAATGAGGATCAACATATAACTATGAACAATTAATATTAAATAATACTTTATAATCTTACCTTGAGACCTCGTCTAAGACATATGCACTTAAAATATTCTCATGAAACAAATCTTTAAATCTACGGGTAATCTAACCTTGATCACACCAGAAAACTATCATCGAAACCTATGAGTTTACACCTTGAAGCTTTGGACCAAGATAAAAGATCCCTTGAAACTTATGAATTGTGGCATTAGGAGATCATATGTTATAATCTAGCTCGACATTTATTGGAGGTATGATTGAAATGATTGTGCCCAAACCTGAAAAAAATCTTCAAAGTATCAACTATTTATAAAAGAGAAATCACATGTCTCAAGTTGAAACTATGCATTTGGTTTGAATAGATAAATTATGCTGACCAAAATCAGAACCTGGACCTTCCTTAGTCCTAACCAAGATAAAAAATATATAAGCACCCATACATGACTGGTGAGAAACTCAGCTTCCCCTTTGGCTAATGAATTTAGCTAGGTCATCTAATTAGACACACATATTTCAAAACTAAGTGCACTGATCAGTGATCCAGAGTTCAACCCCATGAATGAGACTATTACATCCTAGATTTTCCTTAAAATGTACAACGTTTGCAAGATAGATTACATACCTCTTCTTGGTAGCTGTATTTTCACACAGGTGAGTGTATCAAGTGATCACTTGGTATTTTGGATCCTCTTCTTCATGTTCTAAGGTGAACATGGTGAGTAACAACAATGGTACTGATAATCATATTCCTAGACCCAGGTGTCTAATAGGACACCCAAATTTTGGAATTCAAAGGCTCAAGCTTATATCTCCATGAAACATAGTTTACAAAAACCAAGGTTTCTTCCTTGTCTGAATCCATAAGTGATGGAAAGCACTAATGAATATCCTCACCAAGTTGGTTTAACAAGATATCAAGAATATCTTGATGACAAATCATTCATGCCTTAGATTCCCAATTTCACATCTGTCTCATCTAAGCTATAAGATCCTCAATTAGGATACGGAGAATTGCATAACATTTCAGGGATGCCTTTCAACATGCAAGACTTATCACTTCTAACTCATTTGATATGTCTATCCGTAGCTTAGTATTGAACACTATTTGGTTCATCTTTGGGACACCTCTCTAGCCATGCTGGTGTTATCTTATTAGTGTTTCAAGGATTCTCTTCCTCCTCCATGACATTATAACCCAAGACACAACATGTTCATCTCTAGTAAGGAATAGGAAATGGGATAAAAAAATTGTTGGCCACTTAAAATGTTGGTTAGAATCTACAACCTTCAAGATGATATTAGACAGGGTTTTATTTTATTTTAGGTTCTTAAGGATTGGATCATCAACTTTTCTCCAAGAATTCTCTTAGTCCTGTATGACTAGCTGATCATTTAACAAGCATCTTCAAGCTATGAGATTCATATCAACATTAACAGTAGGGGTTTCTTTAAAGAATGGTAGGGATTGAGGCTTCTTCATCATCAGATTCATATGTAGAGTTCCACATGGTAAAATAAACATATTATGACTCTAAATGGGATGGATACCTACTCTCCATATGTTCTTGATTCACTTGAATATAGGATAAACTGCTATAATTTGGGTTAGGAGAGTTGTTTGGTCTCAAACCATCTACTCCAATATTTGAAACTTTGTAGTGATTATCCTCTATGTTTTTCTCACATCCTGATCGGTTTCTCCTTAAACCTAGATTTATTAGCCACCATTCTCTTAAATCAGAAGGATGAGGAAGATTATTTAAATTATCATCCATTACCTTTAGATTTTGTTCATGGATATACCATTTGCTTAACAAAGACTAGCCAATGGGTATTATTTTCCAGGACAAAGTAGTTCAACTGTCAGGATTTTCTCAACTCATGGGATCACTAAATGCTCTTCTCACGAAGCTATGTGGAACTAGATCTAGACACTTGGTCATGAGGGCAGGGAAACCACCTGCATTATTTGCATAAAACTTGATCTTGAATGGACCATCATGGTTAATAGCATAACCATATGGATCTGTAGGGTTTGGTGTATAGGTAGGTTCATCATAGTAAGACTCATAGATCTGATTTGGAGTCATATTTTGAAAAGAAAGATGGAGGGGAATGAAAATTATCTTGAAGATAGGGATTACAATGAGGGATTGAAGCCATGATTTCATAGCTTTATGAATGAAGAAAATGAAGGATGGAAATCATCTAGGAATGAAAGAAATGGGTAGCTTGATTAGTGGAGTCACCAAGTGTGTTAGGAAAATTACTTAAAAGGATAGTGATCACTAAGAAACACATCAATATTAGTGAAATGTGCTATAAACCACTATAGAGAGTCCCACTGGGTGTTCCAAAAACTATTGGCAGAGAATTATGTGCACCCTTTTAATGTAATAAGCTATAAAAGTGTATGAAGGTCTCTACAACAACAATAAGAGTATATCTAAGGTGTGGGACCTTAACCCTTGAGATAAACCTCTAGAAAAGGATAACTTCCTTCCCTTAAACACTCTAGATAAACCACTACTCTAATATAACTTAAGAAATCTACAAATTTGAGAGAGAAAGGGTGATAAAATTTGAAAAATAATGATGATGCACTAACGTATGAAGGGGTCACTCTCCTTGAGATCAAGAAAGGGGAAAACATAGTGATGAAGGGGAAGATACAAGCCACAATCCACATAACATTCTAATAACCTTCAATTCTCTGTATAAATTACAAAATGAAATGGAATTATGAAAAAAACTTCATACACATTATACAATAAAATTAGAGAAAGGTGAGATGCAATAACACAAGCCAAAGGATATATAATAATCACAATCAACCAAATATTAGTACTTAATGAAAACACAATCTCTCTCACAACCATTGAGAAGGCAGTGAATGCATTGCACAATTCAAATAAAAGGGTTTTTTTACAAAATCAGAACACTCAAAAACTAATTGGGAAAGATTTATTTACATTCAATAGAGGATTGTTTCACTTATGAAACTCATTACATTTATATAATGAGAAGAGAACGTATAATGGATCTGAAGATGTCATAGGAGATTATTAACTTGATTGACCCTTCCCAATTAGCCCATAAGGTAATATCTAAAATCATGATGATACATGCCCATGGGGGTGCCTCAGATTGCAACAAAACCTTTAGATATTCCCTGTGTGGATGATCTATAACTTAGATCAATGAATATCCATGAAATCAGGGGAGATAGATGAAGAGTGAGAAACCAAATGTCCATTTCTGGTCATAATAATGCATTAGACCATTGATAACATCTCATTTCTTTTTTCATAGACCATTCAAACCATTATATTTTTTTTTTTTGGGGCATGAGAAGAATATTCCATCCAAGAAGCATCATGATACAAAAGGAATAAAAAAAGCATTTATAACTGAATTGAGAAAATGAATCAAAATGACCCAAAATTACATCATTTAGATCTCCCAAGTATCTCTATAATTCCCCCTAAAATTGATTTTTTGAATGAATCCCTTTAAAAAATTCTTCTAATGAGACTAGTCTCATGTCAAACAGAGCTTTGGGTCAAAACATATGAAATTTTGAATATTCTCATCAAAAACATAAAAATCCTTTGTAGTGCGAATTTGCTTTTCCATATTTATTTCATGGAATTTTCCTCCTAAGTGTTTCCTTTATTATGTGGAATTTCCCATGGGTTTAATATGATCCACCACATTGATTATATCTCCTGCATCATCTTATGCTTCTACTCTGATCCGCATCCTTGTTTTGGTTTCCATGGTCTTATGTGGCTTTTAAAAATTTTTTAATGATCCACAAAATTGTTTATGACTTCCTCCTTGATATATATATGACATTATTACTCATCAAGTATTTTCACCACCTGTGGCTTGATCTTTCTTCATCCCATAGATTATATTACATTCTACAGAGTCTTCTATGTTTTGTTGCATTTTTCCTTGTATCGTGAATTGTATTTTGTTCTAGGGATTTCCTTTTGTTTCTTGGATTTTAATTTTATTTCGTGGATTTTCCTTTGTTTCATGAATTTTTCCCTTTTTCCGCAGACTTTACCAATTCCACAGAACACTACATTTCCAACTTCAGTGGAACACTAAGTTTTTCAACTTTCGTGGAACACTATATTTCTTCATTTTCTCATGAAAAACTACACTTTGTTGCATGCGTTTTTTAAAATACAAGTATTACTACAATTATTCATTCCATGGAACCCTAAGTTCCCAATTTATGTAGAACACTACACCTTATAGATTTTCGCAGAACACTAAGTTTTTTCTTTTTTTTCGTGGAACACTAAGTTCCTTCTCATTTCTATGGAGCACTTTGTTTGATGAAAACATAGAGACTGGTAAATAAAAACCTTGCAAGTTGATAGTTTTATGAAAAATTTGCAACGAATTCATAAGGAACATGCCCTAAATAACATATAAGAATCTTGTAGCTTGAAAAATTGTTGGAAATAAGCAAAAAATATCTTTGTAATTTAGCATACAAAGTGTCATAAGTAGGGCATGTTTCATGTGAGTTTTCTAGAGGTATATCCTTAAAGTGTTTACTTGAAATGGATCTGTATACTTTTCTAACCTATATTTATTAACCTGAATAAAATTTTGTATGAAAAATGTTTTTTCTATACTTGCATGGCCAGAGATGACCTACATTTGTCTTTCCCCTTTCTATTTTTCCTCATTATAATTGAGATGGGTAATTAAGTATTTCATAGAATATTTGAACAAAGCCATAAGAAACATGCCCTCTATAGGATGCTTAAATATAACTAATGTGACATATGTGAGTGGTTTTAAATTTATAATGGTTAGGAAATGAATAAATGTTCTAGCTTCTAACCATACTTAGGTTAGAATAATTTAAGTGACTGTTATGCATCAATAACATAACAAAACTTTTATTCCTCACTTATATGATGGGAATAAAATAAATTTGAAATGATATATGTAGGTCATCTCATCCTTTGCAAGTATAGGGAATACATTTTTTTGGTCAAATATATAAGTAAATATTTTTTATGAAAGTTGTTGGACATACTCACAACAAATATTCCCTAAGATGGATATTTAAATACAACGATTATGAGTGGATTTGAGTTTTAATTAGCAACTAAATGCAGTAATGTAGATAGGTTTGAAATGTTCTTAGGTTACTATTGAAAACACACCATGTTTTCAACAATAGTTCATAACCACATTATTTTTGTTTAATGTATTGTAAGCCATAAAATATTAATTGGGTTTGGGATGTGCATACATGTGTTTTAAATGTTTTGGATGGGGATCCAAACATATTTTTATAAAAATTAGACGTGTCCCCTTTTTCTGTATTTAAGCATCCTTTTTAGGGCATGTTTCTTTTTATTTTGTACAATATCTCAAGTTCTTCTCAGATTTAAAAATACTCTATATTATACATAAATTACTCTTTAATCTCTTAGCTTTATCAAGAAAACAACTACCAATTTAATTGGAGGGAACATAACTCTATTTTCTGTATAGGGTTTCTACATAAAACATTTTTCTATGTATAATACAAACTTTTGATGTTCACCATATCAATGCACTGTCAGACAAGTTTGGGATTTGAGTTTATGAATGGATCAAATCTAACATATCGGTTAAAATAAAACACCTTTTTATGTTTGGTTCTCTAAGAATCATGTTAGTATGATTTTTTGATTAGATGGATATGGGTTTTCCATCGGCATACATTTGCTTGTAACATATTTTAGATGAGGATAGGTGCATTCTATGTAGAGAACTATTGTCATCAAATTAAAATAGTTGTTTGAAAAAAGGAATAGGTGAAAATGTAGTTGTTTTTAGTTAAACATGTTTCAAATTATCACTAAATAACATGCCTCATACTATCAGTGAAGACAAATGTATGTGCTGACATTTATGGGCTATGTGTAATGTGTTGTTGTCATCATCGAGTCATCACGTGGGAGCCTTTTGCTATGATGATGGGTATGCATATTCCATGCATAAATATTACGATGATGTTATGAGGGTTCCATCATGGTTAGAAAATGCATTTTGTATAGAATATAGCCATTATCGAGTTCAAATAACATCAATTTGTGTGGATATGTATAAACAATCAAGAGTAGAGGAAAATATACACCTAGTTTAAAACCATGCTTAGGTTACTAGTAAAAATACACCATTTTTTCAACAATAACATAACCACATTTTATTTTTGTATTCAAAGTCAATTAGTATCCCGTGTGGGTGAAACACAAAAGTATAATGAATGTTAATGTTATTAAATACATAATACTAAGAAAGTATATAGATGTACTTAGCATTAAAATGTGCATACGTTAATGTTGAAAAACACAATGTGTTTTTCAACAATAAATTAACCACATAGTTTATATGAATTTATTGAAATCCATGAACATATAAAAAGACCCAAATAGATTCCTCTTAGCATATAATGGATAATAATCAATCTTCAACTTGGGAAAATTTTAAGATATTTGAAATGGGTAAACCATACTCCTTAACCTTAGCATTAACAAACTCAGAAGAAACCCTAGAAAACTTTTTTCTCCATCATTTATAATCAAGCAGATCTCCATGCTTCCATCCACAGAAAACATAGGATTGGGTATTGGAATCTTATAAGGATTTGTTATTTCTCTTCTTAGAATGTTTTTAGGGTTATGATCATGTACAATAACTCATTGCATTTTAAAAGCTAGGGTTTCTAATACTTGGGATGATATTTCATCCATTTCAAGAGAGCATATACTCCTTTGTCAAATATTTATTTTTTCACATGATATGGGGCTTTAGGATTATTTGAGTTATTATTACTTACGTTCTTATCCATTTTAATAGATACAATGAAGAAAAGTAAAGAAACTAAAACAAAATTCAACCAATGATCACCTAAGAAGACCCTCTGAGTAACCCGATCTTGAAATTTTTCACATATCAACAATGAACACGTGAGTAAAAATAATTAGAGAATTTTCTAAATCCTAAACCATAGGTAGGGTTTTAATGTTTTACAAGAAATTAGTTTTTTTTTGTTTTTGAAAATGCTAAGTCAAAAAATTAATCAAGAACAACCATGAGGACCTAGCAAGGCACATGTTGAGAACAAAACCATTATAAATAAAGCTCATAAAAGGGAGAGGAAAGTAATAATTATTGCATTATATAGTCAAACTTGAATGTTGTGGAGGATATTACCTATAAATTTTTTATTGATTCCTATGAAAAATACATTCCAAACACATGTATGCCCATCCCAAAGCCATTCAACTCTGGATGGGTAAAAATGATTCTAAAGGAGGCATCATAAACAACTCACTGGCAATGACATTCATGTGTGCCATTACTTATAATTTACTAACCCATCCCAGTTCAAAATACTTTCAAATAAAATAAATACAACCAAAGTGAGTGGATTTGAATACATAATAGGAACCAAAGCCAATAAATGTTTAGCTTTAAAATGTAGTTAGGTACTGTTGAAAAAGACACCATGTTTTTCAACAATAACATAACCACATTTTGTTATTTATATTTAAAAATTCATTCACTTGGTTGCGTGGAGATTATGTAACTGTACATAAAAATGTCATTACAAGTAAACTATTTGATGAAATGTTAGTTTCTCCTGAATGTATTATGTGTCCTTTTATAACTAGTTGGAGTTCAATGGGTTAAGGATGGGCATAAATGTGCTTCAAATTTATTTTGGATGGGCATCCATGTATTCGGTATGGAGATAATTTGTCTTCCATTGTTCTGTACTAAGGATCTTGCTTAGTGCATGTTTCTTATGATTTGTTCTATGATTGTGGTCATAATGAGATTTGTCATCTTGGCTTGTGCAAGTATCAAGAATGTAGAAATAATGAAAATTACATGACAAAGTATAAGACAATATATGTGCACAATGATGGTATGCATAGATATTATGGGGGTTTTATAATGCTTACATGATGAATTATGTATACAGTATAGCTGACATGGATATTATCTATACAAAATACACTGAAACCTTCCAAATTACATAAGAAAAACATGTATGGTCATTGAAAAGGAAATGAAATCTGGTTTTTGAAAAATCATTCTAAAATGAGTATGATAGCGAAAGGGACAACATGGATTGTTGAATTCAGTCCCCTATGTACATTTCATATATAATTTTGCCAACGTTTATTTTTGTTTCATTCGTCAAATTTTCTCGGAATTATTCTCCTTGAATGTTTATGAGGCACATTTAAAATGTGGAATTTAATACACTAACTTAATCAACTACATTTGTAACATCCAAAACAACTAAAATTAATTTAGTGAATATGTTTTTGTGAGTGAAAAATGAACCAAAAAAAATAAAGAAATGTATAACACAACATTTATTAAAAAAGGCATGGATTGAAAAGAGAGACACAAAACATAAAATTGACCTAGGAGATTATGAAAAAAGTGTTGTTTTTATAATACATATTATTTTTTAAGTTAAGAATGCTGTCACTAGGAAAGTGATGAGGTTTTTTAAAAACATAGTTGTTGATCCTATTACATATGCAACATCCTTCTCCATCATTGCAGGGGATTAAAAACAACAACTATTGGAAATTAATGTGTTTTTAGTAACATGAGAAGATGCTAGTGAACAAAAGAGGAGATTAAAAAGCACACCAACTCTAAAATAAAACTTTCACTAGAGAAAGGATGGATACAAAACAAAGTTGCACATACTCCAATAAGGTTTATGTAGTAGTTGAAAAACACATTGTGTTTTTCAATAATAATTTGAAATTATTTCATGCATTGAGGCTTCTACATTTTCATGTAACTATCATGATTTATGCATTCCTGATACTTACACAGGCCGAAATGAAAAAGATCATTATGACTAAAAGAATATAACAATACAAAAAAATTTTGTATGTGATGATTTTTATATTTAGTTTGTTTAAAAAAACTTGGTCTCAATTGTAGAAAAATTAATGAATATGGTTTCATGAGTGAAAAATAAATTGAAAAAACATGGAAATGCACAAAAAAATGTTTATTGAATAGGTGTGAAATGAAAAGAGATACACAAAACATAAAATCAACCCAAGAGATAAAAATATAGTGTTGTTTCTATAATAGATATTTTTTGTAAGTTGGGAAAACAACCAAGAGGAAAATGAAGAGGCTTTTGAAAAAAATAGTTGTTGAACCTATTACATACGCATAATATTACTTCGTAAGTATAGGATATTAATCAAAATGAATATGGGAAATTATAGTGTTTTTATGAAGCTGATCAGATGTTAGTGAATTGAAGAGGAGATTGAAAAACACACCAATTGTAAAACTGTAAGTTTTCTCTAGAAATCCTGGATAGAAATCAAAGTTTTGTTCCCTCTAATTACATACATAACATATTTTTCTATAAATGCAGGAGATTAAATGTAATGAATATTACAAACTATAGCATGTTTTTGAAGTTGATCTCATGCTAGTGAAATAAAGAATAGATTGAACAACACACCAAATATGAAACATAACGTTCACTGGAGAAAGGTTGGATATAAAATAGAGTTGCACTCACTCCAACTAGGTATGTAGAAACTTTATCTATCAATACATGAGATTAAACACAATGAATCTTGAAAAATACTACGTGTTTATGAAGTTGAGAAGATTCTAGTGAACCAAAGAGGAAATTGAAAAATACACCATCTCTGAAACAAAACATTCACTAGAGAAAGGTTAGATACAATTTTTTGTTTGCACTTGCTCCAATTAGGTATGTAGAAGCTTTCTACATCAATGCAAGAGATTAAACATAATGATTGTATGCTCATTGAAAAATGCAAAAATAATTTTAAAACCATAAAACCATATTGGCACGACTTTGAAAGTAGTAGGGAAAATATTGTGGCTGATTTTTTAATAAACTTCCTAATTTTTTTTTTGTTTTTTAACAATAAGCTTTGCATTCTTTTCAATAATTTAATTTATGTACAAAGGTAGCTTAGTACATGGTTAAAATTGAAATGGTACATTTTTTTCTTTCATTCAAGATGATGCCTCCACCCCAAAGTTCATGTGCTTCCAATGCAAGAAACAATTTTAGGAAGGCTAAAATTTTGGTGATCGTTGAGGTATCCCTTGAATAGAAGAAGTGTCATTGTAAGAGGAATAGAAAAGTGAAATTACAAAAAAAAAAATAGCATCACCATACCATCTATCATTCCTTGTAAAAATGAAAAGGAGAATGTAGTGACAAATAATGTTATCACCCCTAATGATGAACAAAACGAAAGAACGGATGACCATCCCATAAATCCTCTAAGGAGGAAGGAAATGTAAAATTTGTGAAAGAATTGAATCTTGATGTGGAAGAACCATATGTTGGATATGACCCATGGATGGAACCCAAAAATTTGAGGAATATGTATGAACTAGAGTACACATGCCCGACACGGTATGATAAGAAAAAAAGTAGCGATAGTAGTTGGGATGATCAGTTGGATCCACGACCTAGCCATCAAAGTTATGACACATACAACTATGAATATAATAATTGATTGATGTTTGGTCCATTATTTGAGCATATAAATAATTTTCAAGGTTTCATATGATGTATATATGAATTATTATTAGACCTATAAAATGTAGTAGCATTCTATGTAAACCTTTTATCAATTTCTGTGACTGTATGACAAATGGAATATGTGTTTATCTATTTCCACATGAGTTAAAATGAAGTAATATATTTTATGCCATATTTATTATTGTTATTCATATGCATAACAATGATATTATTTTTTGAAATTTTGTTTTGCACGTTAAAATCAGTTTCAGATGTATTACAAATTTATTGTGCAAAGGTTGCAGTTCTATGTTAGATTATTTTTTGTTAGTATAACCACTATGCATCACTTTAAAAAAAACCTGGAGGAGACGCTTATCCAATAATTTTGCAATTATAGGATTTCGTTGTTAGGGAAGAAGTACATATATGGTCCAATGTAGATATGGTGGGGGTTGACATTATTGCTTGTGTAGGATGAAAATAATTTTTTCATGGCATTCCACTCCTACCAAATATAAAGAAAGTAAATGTCATTGATACATTCATTCCCGATGCTCCACTCCATATAATGGTCCATTTGGAAACACTCTAAGCGAGTGCATCAAAGGTTTTACAATACAGAACATTTTGGACCTGAAACGTACACTCCCATCGATAAAAGTAAGTAGAGGCTTCCAAACACAAAACATTGGCATACGAATTGATTGAATATTATTTTGTTCTCATAAATGAAACACTTTTATTTAGGATGATCTAGTGGAGTTCCTTAGAGTGAAGATCCCATAGGTTCACCATGCTAGGACGTGGTCATTCACCATCCCACCACCCTTGGAGTCATCCACCTTCAATTCACAAGGACGTGAAAAAGCATAATAAATTTTATGAAACCCTATGTTTTATTGCTATGAATATACAACAAGTGATGATTTTGTATTTGAGTGTTATTCCCGTGATGGTGTACAAGAAACCATAAATTATTTTTGTGGTTTTACATTTATCTAAATTATTGGTGATGATTTCTCATAGTTCTCTTGATTAATCTAAAATTTCGATAATGGTTTCCATAAATTGCACTTTTCCATGTCATTTTCCTTATTTTGATGAATTCATTTACTTTTCATGTTGTTTTGGTTGTATTTTTACAAATATGATGTCATCAAAGGTCATTGATAATACAATCAAAAATATATTGTCTTATGCTTTTTCATGCGACTATTTTCAACATAGGACTGTTTTGTATATAATTTTTTCATTTTCTTCTTTCCGTGTGAAATTGTGCTCTGCGTTCATTTTAAAATAATTACTATTCGTTCACATATGTTTTTACTGATCTACATGAATACTTTTGGTCATTTACAAGGTTAAGACATGACGTGGAAATATGATTTTGATGATAATAAAGTATTTATGATGCCACATGATTGTTTGTAGGTAGCTTCTACTTATATTTGATGCACTTAGACACTATTTTTTGTATGTACTTTCAGGAGTGAGAGAAGGTGATAAATGTTGGCACCAATTTAGAAGTCTATTGAATCAGTCATTGGACAACGGAGGAATGAGTCATACCATCACATGATGTAGGGATTTGTTTCTCCCATGTTGTTTCTGCTACAAAATAGATATTTTTTCATGTTGTGAATATTACATGGGAAAAAAGAGCCATACTAGTGTAGTTATTAAAATATTTGTGGAATTTGTTCGTAAAAATTCACATGACATCTAAAATTGGTTGAAATTTTATATCTTGGCCTCTATAAGTATAGGAAAATGTGCAGTGTCAGTGTTTTGGGTTAAACAGAGAGACCAGTAAACAAAGACCTTGCAAGTTGAAATTTAGGGGTAATATCCCACATTGATGAAGAAAGATGATACATATGTAATAGGTTCAACAATTGTGTTTTTCAAAATCCTCTTCACTTTCTTAGTGGTCATCTTCCTAGATTACAAAATAATTTGTATTATAGAAACAACACTTTTTTAATCTCTTCGGTCTATTTTATGCTTTGTGTATCTCTTTTCAATCCATGCCTTACTCATAAGTGTTCCATTGTGCATTTTCTCTATTTTGTTCAATTCATTTTTCACCAGTGAAACCATATTCACTAAATTAATTTTTTACACTGAGACCAATATTTTTTTAAACAAACTAAATAACAAAATCATCACATAAAAAAATGTTTCGTTTTGTTATATGATTGTAGTCAAAACAAGATTTGTTATTTTGACCTATGCAAGTATTAGGAATGCATAAATCATGATAATTGTACATGATAAGGTATAAGTCTCAGTGCATGAAATAAGCTCATATTATTGTTAAAACAACACCGTGTTTTTCATCTACTACATAAACCTTATTTTCAATGTGACTCCTAAGCCAGGATATTGAGACCAAATACATACATTTGCCTCTCATATCATATTATTTCAGATTTGGTGTGTTTTTCAATTTCCTCTTCAGTTCAATAGGACCTGTTCAACTCCATAAACACAATGTAATTTATAACGGTCATTTTTTTTAATCTCCTGCATTGATGGAGAAATATTCTACATACCTAATTGGAGTGAGTATAAATTTGTTTTATATCCAACCTTTTTCTAGTGAACATTCTATTTTAGAGTTGGTGTTTTTTCAATCTCCCCTTCAATTTTGTAGTGGTGGCCTTCCCAACATACAAAAACTCTACATTTTAGAAATAACACTATGTTTTAATCTCCTATATCGATCAAGAAATATTCCAGTAATGTATTTTCCAAATAAAAATGGGTTTTAAACTTTTTTTGTGTTTTCTTTCAATAAACTTTCTACTGCAAAAATATGTGTTGTTCAATTCATTTATCACCCACAAAACCATATTGATTTTATTAATTTTCCTTTCTTTGGATGTTATAATTGCAGTTTGAGCAAGTTGGTGTATTAAATGCCACTTACCAAATGTGATCCGTTAGATGTCGAGGAGCAGAGCTCATGAATGAAACAAAACTTTATGTTTACATTAATGAATGACAAGGGAATATCTCAAGATCATTTGCATAAATGAATTGAGAAATTGATTGTATTATTGAAAATGTAATGTCACCAGAATTCATTGTGAATATAATCAAAAGTATATTGTCTTGTGATTTATCATGAGATTTTTTTGGTTTCAACATTCTCTATTCTATCACAGGAAAAGATACCAAAGTGCATTGCAACTACAATGCTTCAACTATCAGGGACATTTTCTATTATAATTTTTTCATTTTCTTTTAGTCATGGGAAATTGTGTAATGCATTTTCATGTGGATTTCATGACTTCGACATTCGCTATACTTGTACGAGATAAGATAAAAAAAATTGATTATTACTACAATAATTTTAAAATAATTAACATTCTCTCATAAATGTATTTTTTGTTAATACTTTGTGTTGTTCATGAGGATAACACATGCTATGAGGAAATATTATTTTGGTGAAAAATAAGCATTTATGATGCCACACAATTGTCTTAGGTAGTTTCTACTTATATTTGATGCACTTAGACATTATTTTTTATATGCACTTTTAGGAGTGGGATCAGGTGACTCTTTTCCTTAGCATCACAACTCATGGTGTTTCCTTTGTATGGTACTCTATGCCTATATTTGGATAAGATAAAATATGTATTAGTTGATATAAACAATCACCAAATCAATGCTACTAAAAATAATGGGATTATGCTTCCATTGAAAAAGTGAGGGACGATTATGGGTTCTTTAATGAATAAAGTGGGTAAAAGATTTTTGATCTGATTTAAAACCTATACACAACCATACTTGGAGAAATGTTAGTACAATTTTTAGTGGTTAAGGGACCTTCCTTGGTCATACCCTTAACCATTTAAGAAGATAAAACATATTTTATTGAAGTAATTAATGAAAAAATGCATGCAAATGAAAAGTATACCTGACTCAATCACATGATAGTACCCATTGTGATTCATTGAAAAATTACATGGATATTGCAAGGTAATCATTGTTGCGACTGACACCTATGTTGAAATATTGCTAAAAGAGTGACACGACAAGTTGCACCTATCCTTTGTGATCTACCTTCACCTCTCAAGGACTCAAAATACAAAAATATGCAAGAAAAGAAGTTAAAAATCAAATATTGGATAGAGTGCATAAAGAGTCAAGGGGATGAAATGATGTGAGTGAGTGATGTTTTATAGTTTTTGAGTGCATAGAATATTGTGACAGATATGTGTGTAATGTGTATAGATGGGTGAGATGATAAGGGTCCATAATGCACTGGGCATGCAAATGGGTAGGTGGGATGGAAAAAATTAGATGTGAGTGGGTGAGGGTTAGTAAATGAGTGATGAGGTGTCTTTTATCACCATTTGTGGGGTTTTATATTTTTATTTGATTATTTGGGATTATTTGATTTTTTTTGGATCATTATGTTATATGATGTTTTGGTATTTTTGAATAGGAGACCTTATGTGCAAGGTGTGTTTTCTAGTGTCTACATTTTACCCCTTTTTGGGTTGCATGTTATAACAGAAAGAATGCAGTGTAAAAAATGAAGATGAGAACGATTTTTATAGTTACAGGCTTAGATAGATGACTAGGTAGAAAAGAACCTAAAAATTTGATCAATGGCCCACTTCAGCCAGAGTCTATGATAGGATCGATAGGATGATTTTCCAAGGAAAATACTATTAAGTCAATTGATTAAGGTGCTTGATGATTGGTTTTCATAATATTTGATGAGAAGGGTTTGATGTGACATCCCCCATAAAGTGACAGTTTTTGGAGCCGCAGGTTTCCCTAACATAACACAGAATAAAAATGATAGAAAATAAATTGTGATAAAAGTATGTTGAGATAAAGTGTAGGAAGGGTTTCCCTAGCCAAAAATGATGAGTGAGTGTGAGATAAAAAATTAAAGAGTAAATGAAAATATAATTGTGGAGTGGAGAAAACATGGGGTGGAGTGCATATGAGGGTAGGCCAGAGTGTGCTTGAGGTGGAGTGCACATGATGGCGGTCCCAAGAAAGCGCAAAACATTCACATAATGTGCGTGGGGTGGATCATGTGTGAGGGCAAGCCAAATTACATATAGGGTGGAGCACATACAAGGATGGACCAAAGTGCAAGTGACGTGGAGTTGAGTGTAATGGTTGTACAAAGCACATGCGAGGTAGAGCATGTGTAGAGTGGACCCAAAGTGTTCATGGGGTGGAGTGCATGTGAGGGAGAGCTAGAGCACATGTGACTATGGGGTGGAGTGTGCATGAGGTAAATTATAGCACGCACAAGCTTTACGGTGCATTTGATTGGAATAGTGGAAGTGAGCGTGTAGTTTTCATGTTTAATTGGTAAGCATGGGCCGGATGTGTATGGAGGTAAGTGAGAGAGCTTAAGCATGAAAAGTTTATGTTTCATTGGTGATCATCAGCCAGATATTCATGGAGGAAAGAGAGATATCTATGTGCGGTGGTGCCCGGGATCGAAGCGAGTTGGGGTGTACGAGGACGTGATTCATTCAAGTGATCGAGGTAAGAGTGCAGAGTGAGGGTGAGTGATATGAGAAATATGGGCCTAGAGTGACGTAGGGTAGAAAAAAGCATTAAAAAGTCAAGTTAGTGGTGTGAGGGGAGTCAAATATGCAACTAAGAGTAGATGAGTGAGTAGTGAGGAGTTGAAATAGTGAATTTTGAATTAGTGTGAGTGGGTGGTTGTAGTAAAGGGTTGTAGTTAAGATGAGTTGTTATAAAAACTTAGTGAGTTGGGTAGGGTGAGATGGATCAGGAGTGTGTGTCATGATGGTGACTCAAGGAGTGGGAATGGTGGCGAAGAAAAAATGAAAATTTTGGTTGGGTTATGGTAGGGAATTGAGTAAAGTTGCCAAATTGTGGGGTGGGGTTGACAATGAGTTAGGGTGAGTGTGTGAGGAAGAGTCACTAATATGACTCATGAGTGGGTTAGGTATAGGAAATGGGAATGATAGGGATTCACAAACATGACTTGTGGGTTAGGTTTAAGGGGTGGGGGCGGGGAATAGAGATAAGGACAGGGTGGGTTCAGTGAGGTGTGAGAGTGACTCGCGAGGAGGATAGGGTGTTAGGTTGGAAGTGTGTGGTAATTTACGATAACAAATAACATTGTGGGTGGGATGGGAGAGTAGTGGTAGGGGTGAGGTGGGTTGGGGTAGGGTGGGTTGGGGTAAGGTGGGGTGAAGTAGGGGTAGGGGGTGAGGAGAGTGTGGATGGTGAGGAGGCAAGTCATGAAAGTGAATCACTGAGCGTTCAGAGGGAGGAAAGGGTTTTAAATTCCGTAAGGGGGTTAGTGATTCAAATGATGGATCTAAGTTGATTAGGGGTATTAGGGTTTTTTGTATGTGATAAGTCAGGTGGGTCACTTGTGTGACTTGAAGAATAGGGTTAGCTCATGGGGAGGGAGTAGAGAGAGAGTCGCATAAGTGGATCGTAGGTAGGTGGGAGTGGTTAAGGTTTGTAGGAGAAGGGATAAGGGTGAGGATCAAGGTTAGGGAGAGTTATGAGTGTAACTTGCTAGGAGATTTAGGGGTCGAGTGGACTGGTTAGGGGTAGGGATGGGTGGGTTAGGGATAGGGGAGAGTTGCTAGTGGGACTTGTTGGGTGTGGGGTGAGGAGTGCAAGAAAGTTAGGGGTGACACGATAGGGTAGTGGGAAGAGGAGGGGGAGTAGTATGATTAGGCGTTAGTCGCAAGAGTGACTTGTGGGGTGAGAAGAGTTGTGGTGCAATTCAGAGAGGGAAAAATGGTGTGGAGAGGTTCCCAGTTGTAGGGAAGGAAGAGATGGAGTTTGATGGGAGTCGCAGGGAAGCTACAGGTATGACCAGGTGAATATCATCATGTGGTGTAGTTACAGGTGCAACATACATATAACGGAAAGGTGGAGAGGAGGGCCCATTTAGACATGTGGGGATCAAAGAAATAAGTTTGGGGTGATGCAATAGGGTAGTGGGGAGAGGAAGGGGATTAGTATGGCTAGGTGTTACTTATACAAGTGACTAATAGGGTGAAAAGAGTTGTGGTGCATTACAGAGAGGAGAAAACATAGTAGAGAGGTTCCTGGCCATAGGGCAAGGAGAGGTGGAGTTTGGTAGGATTCATGGGGAAGTTACAGATGTGACCGGGTGGATACCATCATGTGGTCTAGTTACGGGTGTGACACACACACACACTCACACACTCACACAAAGGTGAGGTGGAGAGGAGGGCTCATTTATACATGTGGTGACTTGAGAAACAAGAATTTTGGTAGAGATGATGCACCCGCATGAGGGATTGACGGCGAGGAAAAGGGCTGCCTAGTTAGAGGTAGGATTGTATTTGTATCTTTTTTATTTTTGTGAACAATTTTTATTTTTATTGATTTTTAAGGTTGTTGCAACTGACCTACAACCATGATGTAACCGTACCACAATTCAGCTGCAACAAGCCTACAACCACCACATGATCACCTTAGGTGAAATTTTGAGGGCGATGTGATGGAGTATAGGATTAATGAGGGACATCATTTTTGGATGCATGGACTACTATTATTGATATTGCGACACTACTTTTAGAGTTTTATGTATAGATTACGGAGAGAGATGAAAAAAACAAAGATGGAACTATTGTAGAGAGTGGGCTTATTTTACATTACACAGATTAATCAAGTTTAGATGATTAATCAAGTTTAGATGGATATATGATTGCTAAAAGAACTATTAGAGATGGTATAGTGATACGAACACATTTCATTTGGTTACTAGTGAGATGATGACTACACTGGATGACGTATGGAGGATATTCCAAATTATAATTGAGGGTGAGAAGGTGGTCTTAGTGGTAGATCCCATGATGTAAGACAAGTTATTATGGAGATTTTATGGGCCCATGACAGATCAGATTGAGGTTGAAAGTGGGTGATTCAGATATTGGGAGCTATATGATTAGGGTGCAGGTACATGACTAATGGCATATTTATGCAACATGATTTGTAGTATTATTGTTCCAGATTCATCAGGGTATAAATTCCTATGAGGGTTGTGAGAGGTGTTGGTGGAACTGATAAAGTATGGTGAAGTGTATACATGGGGGCTATATTTTCCAGTATAAACATATTCAGAGTTGAAGTAGTACACTAGCCAGATGAGAGTGGGTTTGAGTATGGGAGTCTTATTATAGGTGTGGGCATGGGAGCATATAACACTGGACATGATGTGTGGGTTTTTGTACTCTATCCATGAGTAGGTTTCAGCATATGTACTATTTTTTCTATGGTGGAGGATGAATAGGGATTTTTTTAGACACAAACCATATAAAGGTGTGATGGATCACTATCAATAGATATTAATGGGCTTGGATCTGAGTGATATTATATGGATACCATATAGGGATGTGGTAGGGTTTTTGAGATGATGAGAGGATGTAATACAACTACGTTGGGTATAGAGGATTAAATGGGTGATTGGGAGGAAAGCACAAAAGATAAAGCTATTCCAGTATGTTTCTGTGATGAGGAAGTTTGGAGTACGAAAGGGGGTAACACTAGATCCTGTCAAATACTCACAATTGAGTGGATATGGGTGACCAATACCAACGTATGAGATGGCAGGTGACGAGGATGATGTAATAGTAGATATTTTTGTAGGGGATGATGCATGTACCACACAAGACTTTGATACATGGTGGGAAATCTATGGGATGAGGGGTCGTACAGTAGGAGTGAATATAAAGATGAGAGAGACACAAGATGGTAATGATATAGATAAGGATGAGGATAAAATTTAGATAGAAGAGATAGAGGTCGATGACACCCCATTGCCGAAAAAATGATACTGAATAGAGCATTCAAATAAGGCTAGCGGGAAGATAGATGATGATGCATGCGATGGGATAAAGATAAAGGGTTTTCCTTTAGAGGGGGAGAGTGGGGATGAAGTGAAGGTAGATGAGATAGGAGTAGAGGTACATGGAGTGACAGGGTGTACACATGAGTGAAGGAAGGGGAAAGAGCCAATATCATATGTGAGATGGTAAAGAGCAGTGGGAAATGAGAATTGTCAGAGTGACTATGTCAAAATGTGGAGACTGTGGTGGATTTATATTGGACTCCTTGGATGAGGTGACAACAGAGTGTGATAGACTAAAAAGGGAAGCAATATAAATACAAAGGTGACGAGATGTGGATCGAGCCCATATTGATGAGTTGGGGAGTTAGGCGGAGGTAAAGTTAGATGCTGCAATACGCATCCATGAGTTAGAGATGATAGTGGTAGAGTGATAGCGTGATCGAGAGTGATTCAATCATCTATAGGAATTTTTGGTGGTGCATGAGCGTGAGTGAGATTACGGAGAGCTCATAGAGGAGACATTGACTTACATTAGTGAGGATATTTCTAGAGAGGGTGCACATGATGGATACTAAGATGAAATACTATGAGTGCATGCCCCACATGTTGTAGTTTAGCCATTTTAAAAATCATATAGCTCTAGGTCTATGATACATAGGACCAATATGGGTCCTATTAAGAGTGGATTAGTGCATTCAGTAGGATCACATATGGGAAAATGGCTATATACAATGGTTAACTATTTCTTGTATTTTACAAGATCATGTGAATATAGATGTGCAAATCCATGGTATATACATATGAAATGATGTGCGTTTGTGATTTATTATGGTGTGAATGTGATATAGTGCTTATAGGTGCACTGGGAATCATGGATGGATGCAAATGCGTGCGAGACCAACATAGAGAAAAATAATGATTTGATTAAAGTATACCAAATACAAAGTGATGTATCAGGCCTTCATTTAGTTGAGATCTAGTGTGTTCATATGCGAGAAAATTACCACTTGAGAAGAACCATCAAGAATACATAGATGAGGACACTCTAGCCAATGTGTAGGTATGTAGGGGATCAAATAGGATGGATTGTGAATAGTGGAAGATAAGTTTTGAGTCATGCGTTACTCCAATTACAACTAGAAATCCATAGCCCCAATGGAGATACATTTGGTTCCAGTTATAGCATTTCTCTTCTTCCAGCCATACATCCATAACCTCGATAGAGATATTGAAAAGACTCCATTCAAAGAGTTTTGGAATATTTCTTTTGAGCTTACTGATATTTCTTTTCTTTGCACTTTTGTATCCATTTGTGAATTGATTTTTTATTTCTATTTATTTTTGACATGATATCAACTCTCTCTATGAGGGATTTAAAACCACTATGACTCGATGGAGGAGACAGAAGTGAACATGGACTAGTGCACAATGAATAAGGACCTTTAGTATTTGCAACAATGTTTAAATGTGTGTGGATCTCTCAAAAGATTAATTCATTATTAAATCCACGAAGAAATGAATATTACACTCAAAAGGCTAGAGTTATCCATGTAGAAACTAATGTGAATGTGTCCAAACTAAGTGCAAAATGCTTGAAAGCATTGAGAAACATATACACAAGTGTGAAATTTTAGATAGATTAATATTGGGTGGGGGATTCATATTTAGGAAAAGTTTGTTGACATCTCTGAAATCTGTACAAAACGGTATACCACCAGGTTTCTTATCCATGGGGACCAGGTTAGAGAACCATTTCCATAGTCAAATTTGTTATTGAATCCAATGTACAGGATTAAAAATCAGTTTGACAGTAATTGCAACACACAACTTCATGTTTAGTATTTCTTTGTTTGAGGTTTTTGCGGGTTTTTTTAACACAAAGATTGTGAAAAATTGTATAAGAATACTCCTGGCATATCAACTTATGAACAAGTAAGAAAATACATTGATATACTAGCATAAAAGTGAGTGTGCTCAACACAGTCTCATCAGATAATCATTTTCCCAGGAGTACTATGCAGGTCCTCAGGTTGTACCAATGTTAATTTTGATAGTTTTCATAAATAACCAGTGCATGTTTCATGAAGGAATCCCATGTGGAAGCTCATCAATAGGATTCTAGGGTTATATAATCATTTCCTACAAATTATACTTTGTTGGGAGTTTGAGTTTAGTGTCTGTGGATTGGATTTGAGGGATCTTTATCCATAACAATGAGTGGCAAAGATAAGTTTTTGAGGGAATAAATCCAAGGTCTGGGATTGTCTGTAATGTGTGGAAGCTGGTAATTGACTGGATGGAAAGTATTAACTCCATCGATGGTAACAGTATTTTATAGGATAAGACAATATGTAGGTGGGGAATAGGAGGTGAGAAAACATTCATCGTCATGCGTAGGTAACAGTGTGGCATGGGAGACAATAGACTAATCGAACATGGTTCTAAACTCCTGTAATAGTTTGGTGAAATGGAATCATTAGATTATAAGGATATGTGGGTAATTATCTTATGAATAAGTGATTTAGAACAATGTGGATGTGGATAATTAACTTTCGTATTGATATTGGAAAATATATAAGTAAAAAATTTTGTTAGATTTTTTATTTGTCATTGTCTAGCTTGGTCATGCCTAATCCGATTTTTCAAAGGATAGTTTGCACAACAAAATGGATGAATAGGAGGTGTACTTCCTTGTTAAAATTTTCCCAGGCCATTACCTTTCCATCCTTGATTGAGTATAGTAATACATAATGAAATATGGATTTGAAAGGTTATGAAATGTCAGATGGGAACCAATATTTAGGATAAATACATGTTATTAGTGACGAAGCTGCAGTATCTATACCAAACACAAATTAAGTGTTCTTGGGCGGATTAAAAAATGAACCTAGGAATCCTTTGACTTATTGTGTGGGAGATGGTTTTTACCCACTTCTCGATAGTTGACATATTGCGTAGAGGATTACAGTGGCATAAGGGAATTTATATTCCCAAACACCAATATATTTTACATTTTTCTATAGGATCCTTATGAGATCTGTAGGGATATGCCGTGGTGGGTTTACAATAAAGGAATAGACTGAGTCTGAAGAGGTGAAGATGACGAGGATAATGGAGGGGAGTATGATTACTACCATAAAGTGATGTTGATGGTTGGTCCGAGATGATGATGACATAAGGAGGTGGAATCTTGTGACATGATAATCCACAACATTGTGTTGAGGGTGATGGATCAATCATGTAGGTATGGAGTAGATGTATTGATACATCCACATAAGATTAGACAATGGGTGTGACTGGTGTAACAATTACCACTCTACGAATGAGAAATGTAGATATTATATAATACTAAATGGTTCGTGCCCGGTACTGACCACAATGTGTAACTCCCTCTTTCTTGTATTTGAGACATGATAGAGTGGATGGAATACTTTTCATATAATAAAACCAAGGGTGTCCAAATAAGATGTTTTATGTAGTCTCCTTCTTAAAATGTACAAAAGGGTTGTGAACATATTGGATCGAAATTTTAATGGTAACACGATGGTCCAATAACAATGCAAGGGGAATCATTGACTATTTGCAATTGTCATCCTGCGGCAGTAGGTGAGATAACTGTTATGTTAAGGTGATGTAAGCTGCGATGATTTATGATTAATGTTGGATCCATTGTCAATTACTTAATGTTAAATGTTTTTTTTTTTTAATTTTGGAGGATGGTGAATAATGGGGTCACAGGCTCAATCCCCCCTTACCATTATGAGAGGTGGGGATTCAAACTAATCTCATAGTCATAAAAACGTGTGATCGACAATGAAGTAAAGTATGATATGCCAAAAAAATTGGAAAAAGCATTGGGATTTTGAGTGGACAATTCGATTGGATTTAAGGCCTCAAATTAGACGATGAGATCATACAAGAGATCATACATGAGATCCTTGAAAAGATTGAAAGATTAGACGATTGAGATCATACAATTGAGACTTATCCGAATATTCTTTAATTGATTAATATATTATTTCATGAAGGATGGACCAATTCTGAAGGCAATGTAGCATTTTGTAAGGGTATGAAAATTATGTCGATTATGATGAGCCATTTAGGATTCATATTGGTATCTTGATTTCTTTTCACAATGTGAATCAGCCAAAAAATATTTGGTGAGATGATTATGACATCATGACTAACCTAAGTGAGTTTAAGTTGTGTGTGATGGAGCAGATTTTTAAATACCTCTAGATTTTAATTTTGGGGGGCCATGGCATTATCAATTGGAAGAACAATTTTTTTTATGAAGTCTGAATAACATTAAGAAAAGTGGTGACACTCTTCAGTTATATGACTCACAATCCTATGGTAGGACCTTTGTTAGTAGGACAATCGTGTGAAAGGTGTTTTTAGATCATTGAGATATTTTTTGTATAGGTGGGAGGTGAGAGGTGAGTGTCAAGGAAAATTTGTATTATATGTTGGTATAATGTGTGGATAATGAGTTAGAATATGTATTTTGTATGGTTACACGTATATGCTTTTTCTTCAATTATGTAGATATACATATGATAATGATTATGGTGCGATCAAAATTTTCAGGGAAATGAAAAATTATGGAAGTAAAATACCCTTATGAAAATGTGGAAACTTTTGATAGGGATAAATTTGGATGCTACAAATATTCAAGGGATGTACAATGAAAGACGAGACTACCAAAAAAATATAAAACTACTTCCCCAATGTTTGTGTGCCCTATTCATACAGAAATGTTGTCCAAGAAGGCACATTTCTACAAGATTGAATACGTAAGGTTGATGTTGATGAAAATTTCTTTGGAGAAGAAGGTATCAGATTTTACTTAAAGGCTTGGAGAGTTGACATAAAAGAATACCGAGATGGAGGTTGAAATCTAACATATGAAGTTGTTAAACAAGAATCATTCGGCAATACATGAGGCCAATAAGAAGATGAATCATAATCATTTAGCTAGCGTAAATGGCCATTATTGAGATTCATGAGCATCATAATGATAGGTGGAAATTCATGTATAAAGAGGACCTAAGTTTCCCTAAAGATAGTGCTTATGAAATCCCTTCCCCCCAAATGAAAAAATGAAAAATGTATAAATGGAAGAGCTTTCCAAGAACTTGGTAATTCCATTTGTTTACTTAGGATACAATCATTGTGCATGTTAGTGCAATAAACTTTGGAATTTCTATAATATTAAGTAAAAAAATGTGAATTTTTAAATCACATGAAAGTTACATATTCCAAATTATAATGTTATATTAAACCATACTCTCTCTCTCTCTCTCTCTCACACACACACACACACACACACACACACACACACACACACACACACACACACACACACACACACACACACACACACACACACACACACACACACATTCTTTGGCAATCCGTTGCATAGGAGGATTTCAAATTTTTGTGTATATTCTATGATATGAAAAATAATAAATTGGAAATAGAAGAATACTTTGGGGGATGAGGTTACAAATTATTTTGAATTTTATAGAATAACATTGAATAGTTGTAAATTGTAGTGAAAATGTATATGTGAATGACTTAATTTCACTATGCATTTTATAGGCTGATAAGACAACAATTTTTTAATTTATGAACAATATATATGGTTGAAAAACACACTATGAAATTCAATCAATGTTCAATGTTAATATGTGAATTTTTATATAAAATGTATTTTCTTATATTTTAACTAATTGAACCTAATTTTCAATTGATGTGTTATCTACCCCTAGGTTATAAATAATTGTATGCATTAAGATGGATCATAGAGTGTAAGCACAATGACATTGTGCTAGGTTTATGTCTTTCTTGCTTTCGGGATAACTAAGAAAGAGAATGACAATTCATAAATTCGTGGACCCAAACATACCTTTTAATACATGATATTCCATTACATATTGTCTAATCCAATGTAATAACTCATCATCCTAATAAGTGATATTAATTATTTACAAGGGAAACCCCATATAGACTTCATGAGTGGGATTTACTGAAGAGTGCTATAAAATGTGTTGATAGGGTTTTTCATCAATTTTTACGACAATCCGTTGAGTGAAGGAAAACCCACGAGACATAGGAGAAGCCATGGATAACAAGGAAAGCCGCCAAACATTGAAATAAATCCATGGAAGATTAAAAAAGTTTCTAAATACAGTGTAAAGCTGTAAAAGTCTATCTAGAGATGCAATATGAAGAAGACCAGAAACAGAGCGCAACTTGAGATGACAAATTCAAGAACAAAAGAAGTGTCTTTTGGATAATTTTGTAAGAGATCATATTTATTTTACTTAATAAAAAATGTATGTAGAAGAAGAATGTTGTATGTAGCATGTTTAAGAATATAGAGAGCGTGTAAGAGAAAAGAAGATAAATAAATGTATATGAGAAGTATATGAGAAGTGTGTGTAAGAGACTAATGTAATTTATCTTGAGATATAAATAAAGTGTGATAGTTGATGAAATGTGTATAATATGTTATGTTTTATTACATATTTTTTTTCATCTATTTGAATTTAATTAATATTTTCCTAACAAATCCTTAACGAAAGGGAAAAATTCTTAACCCTCACACTATTATTGGGCCTTAAGGTCAAAATATTGGTGTCTAACCCTAGGTTCCTTTTGTTAAGTGGATGTCTACACAATTTTTACCACAAGAATATTGGAAACCAACATTAGCAGAGATTGAGGATTAGTGGGAAAAAAAGATTAACATATTCATTAAAGGAGAGGCAAAAAGACTTAAAGCATCTTACAAAGGAACTGAAGTTGACCTATATGGAGAATATGGGAAGAATTTCGGTCTCAATTTCCACACTTATTGTTTGAATTTCATTTTAGGACATGCAAAGATAAACATAGTGGTCATAATTACATTTGAGGGAACCATTCAAGTGAACTCAGTAGAAGTTATAAACACTCAAAAATATTGGCAAACCTTGGAAAATGGAAATAGACTACTAGTTAAAAACTACATTATATTATTACTTGGGAAATTCATGGTTAGACCAATTTCGATCATAAGAAGGCACAATTTATAAGCGGAACCAGAGGAATATTTCTCAAACAAATTCCTTTCTTAATCAATGTTTTCTAGTGGAAAAATGATTAATTACAATCATAGAAAAGTTCCTTTGGGGTATAAGCACCACAAGATGGCATACATGAAGGGAAGTGATTCAAAAGAAAAAATAATCAAATCTGATGGGGTGATGGTTGGGACAGAAGAAATAGGATAACAAGAAGAAAAGAATATATATATATATATATATATATATATATATATATATATATATATATATATATATATATATAGTTGATATAAGAAATATTAAGATAATTAGGTGATTTAGTAACTAAATAAAAATAAATAATGATGAGAAGATCGGAAGAGAAGGCTAGGATAGCTGCAGAGAAAAGAGTTAGAGAAAAATATAGAAAAACTAAGAATAGCAAGGTAGGAAAGGATCAATAAATTAAATTAAAGAAAAGAAAAATTAAACAAAGTTCAGCAAGTAGGAAAGAAAGATAAACCCACTTCAAGTGGAGCTAGCAAATGGATACCCAAGAAACAAAGGAAGATGTTTGGAGTCTTACTATCATTCCTGCATAAGGTAGAGACCAAAAAATTTTGGTTACCCCATGGATTCCCATGAGACAACATCTATTAGATAATAGAAAACAAGACTTGTTATCACATTAAGCAAGATTGATGAAGGATTTACAAGAGTTAGTAGATAGAATGGAACTAGGATTCCAACAAATTTTGGGATCAGAAGAATGGGAAAAAGGAAAGGCAGAAGCTCATTACTGATTATAGAGAAAGTCGAAGAAGAAGAAGAAGTTATTAAAGTGGAATAATTAGTTAAGGAATCAGGAGAAAATAAAAACATAATACAAGACAAGGGAAAAATAAAAAATTAGTTTTGAAGAGAAAGATACAAAGGAAATAGAAAAGAAAAATAATAAAATAAGAAGTGGTGAAGTGTTTTTCAGATTAGAAGAAAATTATATGTTAAAAGACATTAAAGGAAGTTATTTGTGGAAGAGGATAATTTTGAAAAGTCACCACCAAAAGATGTGTTCCCCAAATATCGTACTAGCCCAAAGGAGATGATCCCCTAGATCAGACATCATTCCATGTGCCACTTCACACACCATTTAGAAAAATATAAGAGGAAGAAATTTTCATGGACATATACAAAAAATTGCAAGAAGAGAGTAAGAAAAGAGAAGAGATTGTGAGAGAATTCAAAGAGTGATTGGGAGAACTTTACTTTGATATTGAATTATCAAGAGATAAAGTAAGAAATGGAAATTTGCAAAAAATATATTAACTAAAACAAGAAAGTGAAACCTCCAAAGAATAAGCCACCCATTCAGAATCAATCAAATCCCAAGCAGTTAGAAGAATGGACCAAAATATCAAACTACCAGTGTTTGGAAAAGATACAAAAGATGCATAAGAACATTTGTTCATTCTAGAATCATACTGGAAAAAAAAAACAATGTGAAAGATTTTACAACCAAGTTGTATGACTTCATAGGAACATTCAATGAGGATACATTACGGTGGTATATGAAGACAAACATCTAAAACACTAAAGATCGGGATGGCATAGAAAAGGAATTCAAGACATATTTTCATTTTCTTGAGGCACCTACAGACAGTGTTAGTAAAATGAGAGAACTAATCGAAAAATAAGATGAGCCAGTAAAATAATTTAGATATCCATTCAACAAATGTTACAATAAGGTTAGAAGAGCCCATGACAGATAAAAAAATTATTGAATGGTTCACTTAAGGATTTTTACCTTACCTTAGAGCATCCTTAAATGGAAAAACATTCAGAATTCTCTCAGATGCAATTGAAATGGCTATAACGCTAGAAACACAACCTTGGATAAGAGAAGGAGAAAATTCAATTAAGACAAATTTGGAAAGAGTACATATAGAGTTGGCTAAATTAAAACTACAACAGGAGATCCAAAGCAAAGATGATCTTAGAAACAATTCACCACCAAGGAACAACATAACACCAAAAATCTGGTGCATGGTTTTTTGTGTAGAAGAAAATAGTAAGACAAATTGTCGATATTTAGAGAAATCCAGGAGATTTGCATCAATGAGACAACACTCTTTAAAAAAAGTCTCTTCTAGTAACATATCCACGGCTAAAAGAACTTGGTGTGGCATTTGTAGATTATGGGATCAACATACACATGATACTTTCTCACTACTAGAAGTATCCCCTCCCATAAATCAAATAATGTATTATATAACATGCGGATCCTACAAACATTACCATCATACTTGTCCTGTAGTTGATGTCATGGAAGAATTAAAATATTACAATACTCATAGAGCAATGGAAGCCATAAAAAATACAACACCTCCCCCCCACAATAGTCAACCCCTACACTAATAGTTCAACAACCCCCATCAGCTCAAGCCCCAACAATTACTGCCCCTCCACAATGTCAAGGATATCAAGGTGGACAACCACATTACGGAGGAGGATACCAAGGAAACAACTACAACCCCGATTATCAAGGGTATGGTGGAGGATATAGAGGAGGATATCAAGGAGGATTTAGGGGGGTATATAATAATTACCAACGGGACAAAGAATATCAAAGATATCAAGGGAGAGAAAACCAAAATAAATATCGATATGGTTTTTAGGACAGAAGACCGATGCATTGCTATAAATGTGGAAAAGATGGGAATTTAGCAAGAAATTGTACTGAACCATAACCTTGCATATTTTTTCATGAACACAGGCATGATTCTTTCAGTTTTCCTAAAGCCATGCGATTCTATAGAAATGGGGAAACAAAAATGGAAGCAATAGGGAGGGATGCTCAAAATAATGTCCAACACATCACTAAAATACCATGGGATGAGGACAAATCAGTAGAAGAGGACAAATACCAAAGAAAAAACATCTAGTTTCAACAAGAGCAAGCTAGAAAAGGAGAAGAAAAATGAAGAAGATAAGGAAAATTATTTTAAGAGGAAAACACATAAGAAAGAAAGTAGTGATCAAGAGGAACCAAAATATAGAATCGTGGTTACAACAAGAAGTGTTGTAAAGAATGAACACGCATTTGGGAAAAATAAATTCATTAGATTACCAACAAAAGAAGACTCATCCAACATTGAAGATTGGGATCCAAAAGAGATTAGAAAAAAGTTACATGATAAAGAAGTGGAAAAAAGTAAGGTAGTCAAAAACAAAGCACAACATCATGAGGACACAAAAAATTTGTTTTATGGAAGATGAGATAACCACACTCAAAGAAATATCCAAACTAGCCATTAAACAAGGGTTAGTAGACAAGCTAAAGAAATTTTGTAAATATTAGAACAAAGAGGAGAAAAATTTTCATGTCCAACAAATTGAGGCTCACCATAATAAGAAAAATAAAAATGTATTCAAAACACAAATAACATGGTGCAAAAATCCGTCATATACTTGGACATAGAAATATTCATACATAACAATTATAAAGATCATTTTTAGATCTCGACGCAGATGTGAACATCATGTCCAAAACAACTTGGGAAAAACTTGGAAGACCCCACCTAGATACCGCAAGATACCATATTGGTCTAGCAGATCGATCAAATAAATCCCCCATAGGAGTATTGAGAAATGTATAAGTTAACTTCATGGGGATCAAGAAAATAGTTAATTTTAAAGTACTGGAAAATGTAGATGTGAAACCTACATACAATGCCATTTTGGCTTTAGAATGGTTTGTTGATTGCAACGACACATTAAATTCAAAAGAAGAAGAAGTCACCCTTGAATCAGATGGAATTTTAGTACATATACCTTTGTAAGTAAGGGATGAGTGCCTCTTGGTCAGAAGAATTTTGGCATGACACCGATGAAGAAGAATTTGATGACATCTATGGAATATATACTATGAATCGATTAACCAATATTGATAAAGAATTTGAAACCTAATTCTCATGGAGAAATTTTAGTGAAGAGTGAATCCACCAATGAGAGTTCAGATAACACAGTAGAAGCATGGGTACATGAATTCCTCTAAATCTAAAGTAAGGAAAATGCATTATACACGAAGGCTACCATCTCGCACGATCACTTTAGATGATGATTTACCTTGAATCCATGGATGAAGACATAAGACATTGTTTTTCCCGCACAATAATAATTCCAAGAAGAGGATGGATACTACTCTGCTACGGAAAACATTAAACGTGAAGAATTAGAAAAACCAATCAAGTGGGTGTATAGACTAAGTCGTGGAGCTTCCCATTGCGCCTTACCAAAATAGTCAGGGTTTGGGGAACTAGAAGGATATCTAGAGACAAATGGTAAGGATATTTCCTAATGAAACAACTCGCAGGGAATAACTTGATGAAAAATTAACAATAAATTCCACGTGATGGTGGGTGAGTCATAAAACAAATATATCTCATTGTAACTTATCTATTCACATTACTGAAGATAAGATATCTAAAGAGTGAAGGATACTATCCGGCCATACCTGAGTATAAAGGAGAAAGAGATCCACAAAAAAATAGTCATGATATGTAGAAATACATGTGGAAAACATGAGAAAATTACCCCATAGTACAGACTCAAATTGCTTGTGTGGACACTAGGATCTTTACCTAGGTCATGGTATATGCATTAGGAAACCAGAAAAGAAGCAAGACATTAAGACCAAGTGGTGAAGGATTTTTTTGCCAAACTTTTAACTTCTGGGATGTGGATCTACATACACTTTGGGCACTACAAAACATAAGAAATTTCTTATTCTTAACTCTAGAAGACACACCTCAGATAACATTTTCAAAACACAAATAAGACCAATAACATGAACAAAAGTCTCAGATAGAACAACCCATCAAGACCAAAGAGATGGCACATTGTTTCAAAGTAGAAAAGCAAGAAAGAGAGGAGAAATATGAAAACTTGAAATACAAAACAATGGAAGGAGAAATAAAAGGTACTAAAAACCAAAGTCAGAAGAAGAAAAATACTTCTACCAAGCACTTGAAAATTGAGGAATGAAAACATTGGAACTAAATTGAGAAGAAAATTTTGCCAAAACATATGAGATTACTAATCAGAAAAAGAGGTAGCCAAGGTGGTAGAATTGCTTCAAGTATTTCAAGAGATATTTCCCAAATGATTTCAAGGAGTTACATGGAATAAAAGAAAAGGTGGGCATAATGAAGATCTAGATCAAATATGGTGTTAAACCTCTAAAGAAAAGACCCTACAAATTAAATCCCAACCTTAAATTAAAGGTCAAAACTAAAATAAACAAAATTTTGAACACAATAATAATTAAACCTATTGATGATGTTGAATGGATAGTCCCCTATGGTAGTTCAAAATAAGAAGATGGATTGAAATAATAATCTGTGTAGACTACAGAGAATTAAACAAGGCTTGTGTACACGACCCATTTCCCACTCCATTTACAGAAGAGGTATTAGAAAATGTAGTAGGAAGATACTTTTATCCATTCAATGATGGATTCTATGGTTACCATTAGGTTCACATTTCTTCTAAAGATCAACCAAAAATAACATTTGCTACAGAATGGAGATCATTTATGTACATAGTAACACGCTTTGAAATAAAGAATGCACCTGATTTTTTCAGTAGAATTATGATCAAGGTTTTTACAAAATGCATTAATGAATTCCTAGAAGTTTACTTAGATTACTAGACAATCTATGTCCCAGTGAAAAATCATATAATATTCTTAAGAATCATGTTCCAAAGATGCAAAGAATTAAAAATATCCTTAAATTTGAATAAATTCATTTTTATTAACTCCATTTGGCACATTATTGGGTCACATCATTTGCAAAGGACTACTGATAGACCTAGTTAAAATGTCCACAATTATAACACTACCACCTAAAAAATATTGCACAAAAAGTTAAAAAATAATCTTGGGCTACACTGGCTATCATAGGAAGTTTATAAGAAATTATGCATAAATTAGTGCACCATTAGAAGAGATCCTCAAGAAAAGAACAAATAAATAAATATAATGGTCTAAAGCATAATCTTGTACACAGCAGATGCTTTTGAGATACTTACAGAAAAAACTATACATGCACATATCTTAATCTTCCCATATTGGAAAGTCCCCTTACATGTGCATGTAGATGCATCAAGTATTTCTATTGGGGTAGTATAAGCACAACCAAGGGACAAAATGGATCACCCCACAACTTTTGCAAGCCGCAAACTAGGCAAAGCTGAGAAAAATTACTCAACAAAAGAAAGTAAAGATTTAAGCATGGTGTATGATCTACGAAAATTTAGACATTACCTATAAAAAACACCATTTGCATTTTATACAGACTATGATCCCATCAAGTACCTATTGAATATGCTGGTCTTACAAGGATGAATATGTTGGTGGTTGATGTTGTTTCAAGAATTTGATTTCACTATCTCAGTCAAACTAGGGAAATTAAATAATTGACCAGATTATCTATCCAAAATTGAGACAAGGGAAGATGTAGTGACAATTGATGATGAATTTACATGATAACATCTATTTAGAATAGAGTTTATTCCTAAGGAATTTGATGAGATTTAAAAATTATTAACACCTGGAGAATTCCCCATCGAATACAAAAAACAACAAAACAGAAATTTACTAAGCAGGGCATTACCCTTCACTTTGATTCAAGGATAATTATACATAAAGGGAAAAGAAGAAATCCTTAGGAGTGTGGTCCTAAAATATGAAAGGAAGAATATACCTGATATAAGCCCATGAAAGAGTAGCAGGAGGCCACAATAGAGGAGAAATAACAATAAGAAATATAAATATGGTAGGTTTATGGTGGCCCACACTATTCATAGATGCACACAAACATGCTAGATATTGTGATATTTGTTAGTGGGTAGGAAAAACAAATTTCAGAGATGAAATGCCTCTGAGACTAGTAATAACAATAGCCCTATTTGAAAAATGGGCCACCAATTTTATCCTAACAATAAAACTTGCAACAAGACATTCCTAGGTAAGATTAATCATCACAGAGACATAGTACCTTACAATATGGGAAAAGGCCACTCCTAAAAAAGGTTTCACTGCAAGAATGAAACCATTCATTTATGAAAATATTATCACTAGATTTTGATGTACCTTAAGCATTAACGATAATAAAGGAATTTTTTTTGTTAATGCTACAATCAAAGAGTCGCTAGAACATTTAATGATTAATCATAATAAAAGTACACCATACTATCCTCAATAAAATGGAATAGTAGAATCATTCAACAAGGTATTGCGGAAAATACTAACCAAAATATGTTCACTACAGAAAGTAGATTGGGAATTCAAAATTCCAACAGCGTTATGGACATACCACACTATATACAAAAGGCTTACAAAGTATTCCCTATTTCAATTAGTATATGGACTAGAAGCTGCGATACCCATGGAGTTTATGATTACAAGTCTTAGGGTGGCCATATCCTTTAGGATGAATGAATATCCTTTAGTACATGAAAGGATTATTAAACTAGAAAAAATAGATGAGAAAAGATTCATAGCCGTGTATAACCAAAAACAAGAAAAATGTGGGTAGAAAGCATGAAATGATAGAAAAATAAAGAAAAAAGAGTTTGACATAGGGGATCAAGTCTTACTATATGAAAAAAATTTAAAATACCTGGTAATTTAAAAGTCCATTGGTTAGGACCATATATTATTAAGGACATATTACTATCAGGAGCCACCAAACTCTAAACTATGCAAAAGGAAGAACTATTGGACTATGTAAATGGAGTGTGGATGAAAAAATATCACACTCTAAATTAAACAAATAAAAAAAAGAACGAAAAAAAATATCTGTCCTATTTGAAAATTGACAATTCGACGGATAGGATGAGGAGGAGGATGAAAACCCACAAGGGCACCCTCTCTCTACCATAAAAAAACAAAGAAGAAAATAGTACAAGAGGATGAGAAATTAAAGGAGTAAGGAAAAAAAGAAAAAGAAAAGCAAAGAAAACACAAAAAAAACATAGAAAAACACAAATCCACAAACTAAACGAAAAATATGCAAGGAATAATGAATCCATAGAAAAAAACAAAAAGCCACGGAGGAAATAAGATACTTGTGCAGTGAAAGAAAAGCCATGGAGGGAAGAAGATACCTACGCAACAAACAAAAATTTGTAGAGGAAAGAAGATACCCACACAACAAAGAAGAATCTGCAGAGGGATAAACATACCCGTGTAACGAAGAAACAAGCCACGAAGGAAGAAGGTGTACGCGAAAAAAAAACTACTACAAAAAAATGTTGGGGTGATAATGTCAAGTGGGATATCAACCACTGTGATATACCCTATATGATATTAAAAAGATTGTCCATCAAAATTTATTATGATGGACTTCCATATTTAAGAGTGAAGCGGCTTGACCAATTCACCCACCCATATTGATTTGGGTGATCCTTCTCATGATTGGCTATTATCAATGATTATATTTATACAGAATGATATCAAGACAAATATCAAATTGACAAGATCATTCTTCATGATCATAGAATGAGACTGTATTACACAACATTGAACTAGTGTGAAAATAGCTCTGCAATATCCTATGAAACTAAGGTATGAAGTGGAAGTGTTGGGTAAAAAATTGTATTCGAAATTCTTAATACATACATTGCTTTATTATAGTGGGGTTTTTTCCTTCGGGTTTCCCCACTTAAATATGGTGTTCTCTGTCTTTGTCTCTATCCCTTTGGCTTTGTAATTTGCTTTCACCTCTCGTTATTACATTCTGTAATCTATACAACACAATCTATAATCTTAGACATTTATTATGGATTTATAATCAGTTTATTACTCATTCCCTATAAATCTTGACATGATATCAGAGTTGGTGATTATGCGTGTGCAAGATCGATCTAGAATATTTTAATTAGCTAGAGTGAAGAATATTGAAGTCTATTTAAGGATCTGCAAAGTACTAGTTGCTCCATAATCATCTTCAAGCTAATCAATTTTAAAATTCCGATTCCCACCTATTTTTTTTTTTTAAAATTGCTTAAAAGGATGTTTAGATCATGTTTGAGAAAGTGTATGCTTAGATATGTGTTTCTACATCTAGTTATAGTCATTTTTTGTTTAAATACATTGTCTACAAGCTTGTTTTAGTTTTTCACGGAATTTATAGCCATTAGGGATATTTTTGATTATGGATCCAAAAGATCTATATAGATCTAGTTAGTTCGGAGTGTTTAAATCCGCCCCGAATTTATAAATCTTCATTTTTTTCTAGATTTGATTTTGCAAATCTTGATTTAAGTATTGATTGCCAATTGGCTTCGTTGTGTCAATTTCATTAGATTTTTGTTTTCCACAAAATTCTATTGACTGTGAAGCTTGAGCCAATCATTTTCTAGATTTGGCTTCATATAGTTAGTCTTTTTAGATGTTTCCATTTCTATGAATCCCAAGCCAATCAGAAGGCTCCACCTTGCTTTACATTGTCAGTATTATTGTTTTTCTAAATTTTCAGTCATGAAATGCGAGTCAATAAGGGATTACACATTTTTTGCATTTTCAGACTTGGGTTATATTTCCTCTGTCATTTGCAAAATACAATTAAATAATAAAGCTCCAAGTCACTTTATATTTTGCGCTATCAGAATTTTGTAGCTTATTTTTGTCTTTGTGAAATCTAAGCCAATAGGATTTCTCCAAGTTACTCCATATTTTGCATTGTCAGTATTTTTTTAGAGTCCTCTATCACATGCGAAGGTTGAGCCAATAAATTTACTCTAAGTATCTCTACATTTTACACTTTTCAGTTTTCTTTTTGTGACAGTGGCTTATCTAATAAAAATTAACCACATTTTCACATTTGTCAATCTTTATCAGACTTGCAAAGAGAAATCCATTTAAAAGGATCCATGTGTGTTCAATTTTTATTTATTCATTTTGGTAACACTATGAAGTGTGAAACAATTGCATTTGGACACATGTTTTAATCTTTTGATGTGTCAGTCTTTACAAGTTTCAGGGTGTCATTATTTTCTCTGGCTTAGCCACTTAGACTATGACACTTGTCTTTAGATTTTGGACCCAAACTTTATCTTATTATGGAACTTTAAGTTTGACTAAAGAAATCTATTTAAAGTTTAGTGGAAAGTGTCTTTTGTCAGTCACTAGATCATTGACAAGTGACATTATTTGACTAATAATTTTTCAGTCTTTGTCAGTTGCAAACCAATTGAACCTACTCATGTTCCTTCGCATTTATTTTTTCCTTTTTTCATATTCTATCAGAGTGTGAAAAAGTGAACCAATCAATTAACGACACGTGTATACAGTTATGTTATTTTTTTTCTATTAATTGTCTTCTATCTTATTAGCTATACTGAGAAGTGCGAGCTAATAGTTTAGTGACAACTGGTTAACTTTTTGAAGTATCTATAGCTATGTGTTTCATTATTTTTTGTCACCATTTTTAGACTTTGTTCCAGACTCGAAAAGACATTGAATTTATTTTCAAAAAATACTTCACATCCATTAGAGGTTTTTTCATTTTCAAAGATAATTTTAATCTCTTAATTAATTAATTAATTAGCTAGTTAAATAGTTTGTAGCTTGACTCCATTTAAGATCTATTAAATCAATCTTAATTTGGATCAATTCAATTTATTTTTGATCAATTTTTAGTTGTTTGCATTCATATAACAAATTAGAATATCTATAACTTATTCTTTGTCTCTGTTTGTGTAGACACCTATAGTTTGATCAATGCACTATTATTCTTAATATTTCACTAACTATTCTTCTCCTTGCAAACTTATGACACTTTGTTAGTTAGATCTATCTAACTCACCTCTTATGACACTTTTCTGGTCGTATTTCCTCTTCAAAACTAATTAAATAGGTTATAATAACCTATTCTTGGCTAATATTTTCTTCTTTACCACCTTTATTAGCTCCCTAGAGTGTCAATCCACTTTGTTGGATTGATTAAGTCTTTCAGAACCCTCTCAGAAACCTATTTTCTCTCTAGATAGGATTAATTATATTCTGAGCATGGTTAATTAAATATTAACAATGAACAATCTCTTCTAAACATAGTCAAACCTCACTTTGACTTGCTAAAAGTTCTTTTTGGACTTTTGCATTTATCCCACATGCACCCAAATTTCCCATTTTTCCAAATGGAAAACTATAAATAGGGCGAGACCCCCTCCCTCATTTTCTTAGAATTCTCTCTTCTTCATAGCATATATTATAGTATTTTGTTCAGGATTTAGATTGTATTTCATTTTCTTCCATTGAGATAGTAGTATTTGTTTTTTTATTTTATCGCACAAATATGGAGTAAAAGGGAAGAACCATTGGCCTTGAATCCATTAACGTGGAGATCTCTATCCCTTAAAACACAAACTGAATGCTTAGATCCTCTTAGGTTCATTATTTCAAGATTTCAAAGAATAGTGGTTTGTTTCATTTGCTTAGTTTGCTTGTTTATTTCTAATGAATGTATTGAAAGAAGAAACCCTTGCTCATTTCTTATCAGATGGTCCATTGATCAGCTTGTTCAAAGTCTTTGTGGTTTCTTTAGAGATTCTTACCCCAATTCAATGGATTTTGAAACTTTTTCATTGAACACATTTGGCATGCCCGGTGGGACACTTATGTCCATCCTCCATTAATACAGGTCTTTTGAGTTCCTCAAAGTTCATTTTAAATTTTTTGGGTCAAATCACCTGTTATTTCCTCATTTTTGTTTCTAACACTAGATAAATGGCCTTCATTTGCAGATATTTTGTGGGTTTGATATATAAATAGGACACTTTGACTAACAAATAACTTGTTTTTTTTTGAAAATTTGAAAATATTTGATTTTTGGAGGTTTTTCATAGGGTACGCGTACGTGTTAAGAAGGGGTGCATGCATGTTGAAACACCAATGTCCCCATTGGAACATGATCATACCTATCTGGAAGTCCTCATCATTGGAAATTTTTGTCTCTGCAGGGATGTGCACGCATCTCCATCAGATAGTCTACATCTCCACATCTCTGTCCACGTCTGCGTAAATAGCTTGATTGTGTAAATTTTTTTAAAAAATCTGATTTATGCTTGGGTGCATGTGTGTTGAAACCTAAGCATCCATGTTGAGTTACAAGCATCTATGTCTGGTTGGATGCGTCTGTGTTTTTAGTATACTGGATTTCACTAATTTTTTTCTACAGGCGTATCCGTTGAGTTAGGAACATACCTGTCAGTTAGGGAGCATTGGTGTCAGTTTAGGAATGCAACTGTATGTGTAAAGATTGAATTTTTTTCTATAATCTGAAAAATCTTTCTTTGTAATCCTTTCTACAGATTGCTCAGACTAACAAGTTAAAAACAAAGTGTTTTCTTTGGTATCTCAATTCATATAGTTAAGTGCTTTTGGTTGTTATCTTAAAACTAAGTTTGTAAAAGAGTGTATGCTCTCTCCTCGCACCTTAAAAAGTGATATTGGAGATCAAAAACACTTATACAAAACTTGTATCAAATGTTCAAAACACTTTTCTATAAAGGATAAGGAAAAATTTCATGTGATTTAGTATGATTTTTAACATTGTGTATGCTCTTCCTTCACACCTATTGGTGATCTTAGGAATCAAAAGCAAGGTGTAAAGTTCTCTTTCTTGATATCAATCTGTGAAATATAAAATTACTAAAAATTGGTTTCGACAGGACCCAACGCTTGTGGAAGAAAGACGTCCAAAATATAAAACTTATAATACACATGTTCTTGTAGGTTTCCAAATGGTGTGCCACTTAAAACCACATTAAGTTAAGAAAGATAAAAAACACACCATATTCAAAACAATATATTGTAGGTTTTGGAAAAGGGTACGTCCCTATCCACTCAACTGGAGCATAACCCATTTAGCATAACACCTTAAGCTACAACAATGGGGGTGGTTCCAAGAACCCTAAAGTAATCCACCGTTGAGTAACCTCATGGATGAAATAGGATGTACTCTGCTTACCCACTTGACTAGTACACCTTGTGAGATAGAGTTACCAGTTGTTCATATAGAAACCCCTTGAGGGTGAGCAAATGAAGACATGCTAGTTTTCCTTTGTGCTTGAAGGGGGTAAAGTAAATCTAAGATACTCCAAAAATAGGAAAGGGACTATTTGGGTAAATCATGCTTTCTTAAGACAAATTTGTAACACGTAGTTGAGAGAACTTATTAAGGAGGCCATTCTATCTTGGAGACCACTTTACTAGTCCATTATTGTGTCAAGCCATCACAAAGTGATAACTCATTTGGAATCTAAACATTATTTCTTGAACAAGGTAAAGAACCCTTGTGATTTTAATCTAAGTTTCTTTCATCATGAAACTAAACTATGTTCTACTTTCACTTAATTGTATTCTTGTCTTTGGACGAGGTGAAACTTTGCCCAAGTGGCGCTTGGTGTTTTTTCATCTTTTTGGTCTATACCATTTCATTCTCATAACCCATTTTTCGGAGTGAGAAAGGTGCATACCTTGTGTGTTTTTATGAGAGATAGTGATCGCCAATTTTTTGTCCATTTACACCCATCCATGTTTGTGGCTGGGTTGTTAAATGTCTAAAGTGTGTAGGTACATTTTTCTTATCTTTGATAAAATTCCTTCCATCTTGATTTCAAGATCATATTCACCATTGTGAGTTTGGTTCATCTTTCGTCTCTTCTTGAGTTGATAGTTTTGTTCGCATCCTAGATGAACAATCTTGGTACTTACATCGTGTTCTCATTTTTTAATGAGAAAATGGTATAAGTCCCTTTATTGTGTAGTTACGCTACTCACATGATTAAAAAATCCTTGTTATACTTACCATTTGGTTTCAGTTTGGACTTCATCTAATTCTTATTGAAAAGTGTCAATAATTCCTTATATATATCGTGATAAAGTTGTCATGGTACTAACACCTTGCTTACTTAGTTAATATATCATAGTAATGTTGTTACGCTATATCTAGTCGCAACTTCCATTTTTTAGAAGGTTTGGATTTCATCGGCATTCAAACTAGGTTAAGTATACCTTGTCGAGGGACTGTATCAACATCACGTCAGTACTTAGGCCTTGTTAGAATTCTAACTTGACCTACATATTGATACGTTATTGTTGCTATCTTTTTTTAGGGCATAGGCTTGGTGATAAAAAATTGAGTGATCATTACATTTATGTGTGCATATGGGTGTTCCTTAATAAAAATGACTACATAACACTGCATCTAAGATACACTGTAGTTTAGTTCAAACATCACCTTGAGTGAATTGTAAAAACCGTACGCTTAGGGGTAATGCTAGTTGCACACAAACATCTACAAGTAATGCCTAAAATAACAAAAATGGCAACCAAATCAAACGGGCATGACATAGGAGAAAACCCTTTCGAAATCTTCCCATTTATCAACAACAATTTGGCCCCTCTCTTTTCTGCAAGTCAAATATATGGAGCTATTAATTGATCATAGTGGAGAAGATTCAGAATCTTCTGGTGAACAACAAAGGTTAGACCTAAAGAGATTTGATGAACTCATATATTATAATAAATATCAAGTACTCACAAGAGTCTTACAATTAGGAGCTAAACTTCTGCAAGAGCATGAAGAAGAAAGAAAGGTCATTAACCCTAAACTAGGAGAACAAAGATCTCTTTTAGACATAGATAACCCTTTTGATGTGGGGTACACTTCCACTTCTGGGAAACATAAGGCCACTTTCGAAGGGGATCCATCATGAAGACCTCACTATAAAGATTCATGTAAAGTTAATATTTAGCGTAAAGCTTCCTCCTCCTCTGAAATTTGATGAAGAAGAGGACCCCTTGGTTGAGGAGGAGATCCTCTAAAAATAGATCTTGAAGTTGAGCTAGAAGCTAGCAAACTTAGGTTCTTCAAGAGGAAACATGTACAAAGACAAAGACAAAAATAAACTTGGCGAGTTTCAATTTGATCCACACCCAGACTACACCTTTAAAGAAACTCAAGTACAAAGACCAATGTTGCCTACTTAGGAGAAACTCATTTATAAAGAGTTCCAATCAATGAAAAATATACTCACCACATTACAAGAGGGAAATTTAGGAAAAAATAGAAAATATTTGTATGAAGAACTATGCCCTTACCCCTTTGATAAGGACATGTTACAACATCCTTTCCGAAAAAACTTTACCATGCTCCCAAGTTTGATAAGTATAAATGCAAAAGTGATCCTCTTGATCTTATAAAAGATTTCTGACATGGCTTTCCTAGAGGTCGCATATAATGATAATTTATTAATACTGACTTTTTCCTTACAACCTAGGAGTCATGGGATTGGAATGGTTCTATAGCATACCCAAGGGCTCCATTACAACATGGCCCACATTAGAATAAAAAATTTTATGGCCTTACTCCTATAATATGGAAAGCAACATCACAATGAATGATTTATGCAATATAAAACAAAATTTCAGTGAGACATTTTTAGTATTTTTACAACGACGACATGGTTAGCTAGTCTTTTTCCTTGTGCATTACCGAAAAAATAGTTAGTGATCATATTTGTTCCTAACTTGAACCCTAGAAATATCCTTTCACTTACAAATGCATTGTGGCTCTAACTTCAAAGAAGTCATAGAGAAAGGTGGTCAAATTCAAGAAAGTGCTCATTGTAAATGGAATACTTAAGTCTGTCATTAAAAAAAACATGAAACCAAATCCATAGAAAAACCTAAATTCTTCAATAACAATAAGCATGCTATTCGTGATGGCATTACAGACTCTAAGAGAGTCCAAGCCATACAGACAGGCTCACTTTTAAAGCTTTCATAAGGACCTCATCCCAAAGTGCCTACAAAACATACATTTACATCCTTAACGAAGTCCTTGTCTGCCATCCTAAAACAATTAGATGATGCCAAAATGGTGGAATATCCAGCTAAAATGGTACTATACCCAGAGGATGCACTAAAAACTAGGTTGGTTTGAAGATCATGAATATTGCAACTTCCACCATGTTAAAGGACACAAAATAGATAGGTGTTTGAGACTATGCCATTACATATAAGATCTCATCGTGGAAGGAAATTTCACTGTGGATTCTCTCCATGAGTCTAGGAAAGGTCCAAATGAAAAAATGGGTATTTACAAGAAACCTTTTCCTAACCATGCCAATAAAAATAAAAGGAAACCAGATCACAGGAAAACCTCCAACGACTATAGAACTTATTGCCTATGTTTACCCTACAAAAGATAGTCCTTATGATTCCCTCATTGGATGTATTAGCTCATCTAATGACCATATCAACACCATTTAGATTTCAGAAAATAGCTACGCAGTACGAACAAGACATGCTCGGCTTAGTCATAACGGATCCTATGCCTATCCCTCAGAAAGGTCAATATAATCTAATAGATAATTTAGAGAAAACACCTGCTACGATATCTATTCTTGATCTTCTCAATATCTCTAACGCCCATAAGAATATAATGTACAAAACATTGCAAAATTTAGGGGTTTCAACAGATGTAGACCCCAAAAACCTTCAAGCCATGATTGGCACCTAGAATCCAATGAGCATATTAATTTTGATCATAATATAATCTCGTATAACAACCCAGAACAAAACTTACCCTTATATCTCGAAGTGATGGTTACCCATCGCAAAATCAAGAGAGTACTTGTAGATGGGGGATTTGGTTTAAACATTTGCACTTTAGAGCTGGTTAAGTAGCTAGGCCTTTTAGAAATAGATCTGGGAGATAAGACTATCATAATCACATCTTATGACAATGAATAAATAGAATCAACGGGTACTATAGTGGTTCTCATGGAAGTAGGCCTAACGTGTCATGATACAATGTTCCATGTATTTGAATTGGACCTTGCATACAACATGCTCTTGGGGCTCCCATGGATCTATGCCATGCAATTTATTCCATCGAATTTCCATCAGTGCATCAAGTTATGTCATGAAGGCCAGGTGGTTACAATTCTGGGTGACCTGAAACCATTCAAAAATTGTAGGGAATTTCACAGTTTTTCTCATGCAACTTATGCAGTGTCCTTTTGCAAATGTGGTTGTCCCCCTACAAACAAAAGCTATGAAAAAATAGATAGATTCAAAGTCCCTCACGCCTTACAACCAAGAATTTCCTTCATTGGACAACCTCATTCTCTTCATGGGAGGAAATGTCAGAAAAATATGGCCCAGGTGAGCCATTCACTCTTGAACAAGATTTGTTAATATCAGACTTATTAGTATCTCCCAGAACAAGGGTTAAGCCTTATTTTCAGTTCAAGAGCACTTGCGAGTAATTTCCTAAACTGTTAGAAATTTTTCTTCCAAACTGGTCTCTTATCTGAGGAGAAAATGTTAGAGGATCCTACTAGTAGAGTGTCAAAAGGTACCATGGCTTCATGCCATCAAGCACCCCAATACATCAAAGTTTAGGGCCTGATGTTTGTCATGGGCTATAGTGGATTTGGATGTGGCATTAATGCACAAGGCTGGTTAGATCCTATTCCCATGCCTCGTTTTAAGTCTTATAAACATGGCCTTGGGATAAGCCCTCATAAATCTCTACGCTCTAAGAATTACACCACCACTTCTGAATGTGAGGATGTTTCATCTCATTCTAATAGTGACATAAATTCCCAATGTAGCCTTTACGAGGATCTTGCTTCCATGAACCTATTCCTAGATTCAACAATTCTTATCCTTATTTGAATCCATCCCCTTAGACAAATATCAAGTAGCCCTTGTATATCTTAAACTTATAGATTAGGATAAAAACTTCACATGCCCCTAGATTCCTTTGAAAATGATGAGGCATTTATAGAGTTCATGGGAATCAGGGATTCTATTCTAGCTGGGGACCACAAGAAAGTATCTACGATTCAACTAGACACCTGTGCTGTACTTCGGGAAAGAAGAAAAGATATTTGGACATTTGAATAAGAAGGCTATAAATAAAGGTAAAACCACTTTTAAAAAACCAGGAAAAAAGGATAAACAGAAATATCATAGTGACAAACTCTTTGAAATAACTCATAGATAAATAGAACGAAGAGTCTAAATATGAGGTGACTTATCCATTTAAAGATGATAATGAACTACCACATGAGGTCAATCTTACTCTACCACCTTGATCCTACATGGATGGAAGATGCTTCTAAAATTCTTGTTGAGGAAACAATCAACGTCAACATTGGCTCAGAAGAGCAGCCTATAATGATAAAGTTGGGATCTTCACTCTCAGCTCAAGAACAAAAGATCATTTGTAGAGTCTCTTAAAAGAATACGCAGACATATTCCCATGGATATATGCAGATATGCCTGGTTTGGACCCAAAGCTAGTTGTGCACAACCTCGTTGTGTACCCAGATGCCAAAATAATCAAGCAAAATGTTGAGAAAGATGCATCCTAAGGTGGTGCTCCTTTTCAAAGAAGAGTTATAAAATCTGTTATTTGATGATTTTATTAAACATATTGACTATTCAGAATGGATCTCTAACATAGTCCCAATATAGAAGAAGCTTGTCTTAGCATAAGAATCTACACTAATTTTTGTGACATTAAAAAAGCTTGTCCTAAAGATGACATTCTCCTACCTAACATTGACATGATAGTTGATTCTACTGCTGGTTATTAAATGTTGTCCTTAATGGATGGCTTCTCATCTTATAACGAAATACGAATTGGAGAAGAAGATCAACATAAAATAATATTCATCACCCCTTGGTGAACATTTTGTTACAAAGTCATGCCTTTCAGGCTCAAGAATGCTGGGGCTACTTATCTACGAGCCATGACTATTATCTTTTATGATATGATAAGTGACATCATGGAAGACTATGTTGATGACGTCCTAGCAAAATCCAAGAGTAGAAGAGAGCACCCTAAAGTACTGAGATGTATTTTTCAGCGTTTACGAGACTATAAGGTTTGCTTGAACCCTAAGAAATGTGTCTTTGATGTGTTATCAGGAAAGCTCCTAGGGTTCATTGTTTCACAAAGAGGGATTTAAGTGGATGCTGCAAAGGTTACGGCTATTACATAAATGCCACCACCTACCACTCTCAAGTAACTAACAAGTCTACAATGGAAAATTTAGGCAATCTACCACTTTATCTCACAACTTGTAAATAAGTGCCACCCCTTTACCCATTTCCTCAAGAAAGATGTGAAATTTAGTTGGGGACCTAACTGTTAGAAGGCCTTCACGTGCTACTAAAACAATACATGTTCAACCCACCTATACTCACGCCACATACCCCAGGTGAACCTCTCTTGTTATACATTTTGGCTACCTAGTTTGCTATTGGTGCATTACTTGCCCAATACAACTTAGACCATAACGAGAGAGAAATTTGCTATCTTAGTCACACCTTGATTGCATATGAATTAAATTACCCCAAAATAGAAAAGGCCTACTTAGCGGTTGTCTTCACTTTCCAAAAGCTTCGCCAGTATCTCCTGAACAATAGAAACCAAACTCATATCCAAGAGTTGACCCTCTCAAGTCCCTTTTATCCAAAATTTCCCTCAAAGGCTGAGTGGCTAATTGGATCATTCTCTTGAGTGAATTTGCTATTGATGTTTTTGACTTAGAAGTCTTTGAAAGGATAGGTATTAGCTGATTACATAGCAGAAGCACCTCTCTCAGGGATGTAACCTTTGTGGTTAGATCTGCCAGATGCATCTATGATGTATATTGAAGAATCTATAGAATGGCAGCTCCATTTTGATGGATCCTTCACCTTTAATGGATCTAGAGTAGGTGTGGTCCTCATCACTCCAACAGACGATGTCATACCAAGAGCATTCTAGCTAGGATTTCCATGTGCACAAATAATATTACAGAGTACAAGGCACTCATTGCTGGTCTCAAGCTAGCTATTACTTGGAATATCTGACAACTAAGAGTCATTGGAGACTCTCAACTTATCATTAAACAGGTTAATGATGAGTACAAAGTTAAAGATGAGAAGCTTGTTCCATATAAAAAGATGGTTGAAACCTTGAAGGAATATTTCACACAGGTCATATTTGAGCAAAAACCAAGGTCACACAATAGATTCGCAGATGCTATGGCTACTATTGGGTCTCTGTTACGCATTCCCCCTCAAGAAAGTAAGATGCCTTTCTTCGTAGAGCATTTACAAGTGCCAGCATATGATATGCCAGAGTCATGTTTATCATGTGAAGTTGTTGGTCCCTTATCCCCTTGGTATGATCCAATCTTTCAATACCTACAAGATGGCACTTTTCCACCAGACATCACTCATTCTGAAAAGAAAGCCCTTATCTGCCGCATATCCTGTTATACCCTCCTAGGAGGCACCCTTTATCATCATGGCTATGACGGGAATCTACTTCGCTATTTGGATGTTGCTGATTCTATCCACGCCATTAAGGAAGTACATGGTGGTATTTGTGGAGTGCACACCAGCGACATAGTCTTAGCTAAGAAGCTATTAAGAGTAGGCTATTATTGGCCTACCATGGAATCAAATTGTTGCAACTTTGTAAAGAAGTGTGAACTATGCCAAAAATATGGAAACTTGATACATGCGCACTGCACAGGCCTTACAACCTATTGCAATGCCTTGGCCATTCTCTAAATGGGGCCTAGATCTCATACGGAAGCTCCATCCTTCTTCTTCAGATGGTCATACTCACATCATCAATGCCACCGAATATTTTACCAAATGGGTAGAGGTTGTCCCTCTTACCTATGTCACCATGTGCACAAATTTCAAAATTCATCATGAACCATCTCATATGTCGTTACGAATCCCTTCAGCCATTGTCACTGATAATGGTAAATCTTTTAAAAACAAGACGGTTAAAACCTTGTGTCAACACTTCCATATCCAACTCAAGTGGTCAACACCCTATTACCCCCAAGGTAATGGACATGCAAGAAGCCACTAATAAAACCCTTGTATGGATTATGGAGAAAATGGTCAGTAAAACTGGCCGTAATTGGCACCTACATATATATCCCACCCTTTGGGCCTATCATACTTCCATCCGCACTCCTACTAGTGTGACCCCATATTCACTCGTCTATGGCACTGAAGCCATCATACCTCTGGAAGTGGAGCTTCCTTCCCTTGAGAATATCTCTCAGAGACTATCTTGATAAAGACGAAGACTATAAAGTCACTCACCTGGAAGAGTTTGAATTATTAGATGAAAAGTGTATTAGAGTGCTCAATCATATAAAATTCTATTAAAACAGAGTTTCCAAGGGATATAACAAATGCATCATTCATTGGGAATTTTATGTAGGAGATCTATTTCTAAAATAAAATCAAGAAGAACATCGTTAAAGATAGAGAAAAGAAAGGTAATTTTGAGGCTAACTGGCCAAGTCCTTATCTAGTAATTGCAAAATATGGATCAAAAGCCTATAAACTTGCATATTTAGACTGGTGAAGAGCTTTTATAACCTATGAATGCCATGCACCTCAAGCAATTATATGCTCAAGCATGACAAGAATATCAAATAAGAACTAAAAAATATAAAAATAAAGAAAAAACAAGAAAAAAAATGGAAAATTGAGAAAAATAGTAAATAAAAAAGTAGGTCGTCCATATGTGAAATCCTTGCAATTATAGTGCAGTGGATAGGTCTTTGAGTGAAAAACCATTTTTTGGCACTCAGGGAATATTTTCGCCAGTGCACAAGTTACTCTTGCAGCAGGATGGGTAATTGTCACCACTCTCTACATATGACTACCTTTGCTAGGTCTAGGAACCCTATCTAGAGCCACCTTTGTTGTGTCGTGATTTGGCTGATTTACTCTTATATCTACATGAAGGAAATTACCTTTGTATACTTCCATCTAATGTTGAGCGCACATGCACATTGTCACCTTCTCATACATACACACATGGCATTATACCTTTTGTATCTTCCAACATCATGCTAGGGGCATCCATGCTTCTTTGTAATTGTACATTACTTTCAGAACATGACCTTAGAAAACACAAAAAAAATATTTGGAAAAAGGATACACAAAAACCTAAACATCTAGAAATTTCCCTCTTCATGGATAAAGCTACATTCATTTCACAACGTTATCTTAGGGAAACCTAGAAAACAATGAAAATTTAGCCTTGAAAATTTTATCTTTTGAGATAACTCAAAAACATTAGAAAATATATCAATGTTCTCCCATAAAAACAAAGTAGTATTTAGATTTATTTTATTTGTTAGTTTGTATAGTCTTGGTGTAATCAATATGTTGAATTGTTTGTTCTTTGATTAGTTCATTTGCTTACCTTATATTGAATCTTGTTTGATTGGATTGTGTATTGCATTGCATTCATTTAGGAACTCTCATACTTGTAAAATATTATTGTAGGTTTATTTGTTTGTTGTGTGCTCTATTAGAATTCATTTTACTTTCTTAGATTCGATACCACTTTAATAACTTGCTAGTATTTGCATGTGTTTGTTTAGTTGTATTTTGTTGTGTTGTTTGTATGTGTATATTTATTTAGTTTTTTAAACTTTTGCTTGTGTGTTTTGCATAGTTGTTTGTTATCAAATCTATCATATATCATTTCATCACATTTCTAACATAATTCACTACATCATATATACAAAAATTCTAAGTATTACATCATGCATGTATGCTAAGCTAATCATCACATATCGTATCATCAATGGGGGCAAGAGGGGTTGCACATAATCACAAATCTATCCGCCCCCACAGCAATATCACCTAGTTTCATCCCAAGTGCTAGAATAAGAACTCAGAAACATATCATAAATATAAAAACATGTGGTGCTATCTACAGATACATAATCAGTATGAAAGCAAGAAACATACACATCTCTAAATATAATGTATGTCACATACATAGAGGAAAGAGAAATCATACATCATAATCAATGCTCGTAAAAAGCATAACCACAGTATAGTATATCAAAATGTCCATAAAATACATGTATAACTGTCCAATTCAATGCTCAAAATATACATCATCAATACAATATTCTATCTAAAAAGGGCATGCATAAAAAAGAATCGAGCCTTCATCAAGAGGCATCATCAAAACAAATGGTACATACAACTATACAATAGAATCGACCTTCATAAGAGGCATATAAACAATACATCTGTATAAAAGGAGAAGTAAAGATCTCAACCATAACTCTTGCCCTTGCCTGAGCTCCCGGGTTCCATGACTTAGTGGACAGAAGAGAGGTGGCTATGATGGACCAGCACCAGCGGTACCACATTGTTGTCTAGCTAGATGTTGTCCAGCCAGTTGTGCTGCAATCAACTTCCGAAACTGATCTAACTGAATGGCCTTGATTACCATGACCTTGAGCTTGTCGTACTAGTGTTCTGAATCCTTAAAAGGAAAAAATCACGTTGCTCTGCCAGGAACTAGCCTGAAGTAAGCAGTCCTATACTATAAGGCCTCGCTGCCAGATATCATGGCATCATGTATTTGATCAGCATCTCTAGAAGCTGATAGGCTTCCTGTAAAGCGTGGCATCTCACTCACCTATCAAACTACCTCTATCAGCTTGAGTCTGTATAGAAACAGAAACCTCTCAATCTCTATTGTACCATAATAACCCGTACCTGGGATCATGCCTAATCTCTTTGTATAATATAGCCCTGTGACTATGCTTGTGCATGATCCCTCTGAGCAACAACCATCTACACCTGAGTTTAAGACTAATGTAAAAGGATCAATATATGTCCCCCCTGTGTAGCCATCTCACTAATCCATGACTCTGCCATAGGGTACTATCACTACCCTGGGTGGCCTGTGCTCTAGCCCGATCTCTCTCTACTATCAACATCTGCACCTAAGCATGTGCTTGATCTCGCTCTGCTATTAGGACATGTACATATTCCCTAGCTACATCTCTCTCTCTCTCCAAGCCACCTGTAACTACACAAAAACTATAGCCTATAACTACTGTTGAAGGGTAGCTAGTTGTCCACCATCACCACCACCCTCTAGAACGTGAGGTGGCAGGCCCTGCACTGGAAGTACCTACTAGAGAGGGGTGTATATCCCCAATGGAATGCATATTAGGGGAAAACTCTACGTCAACTACCCTAAACACCTATCTCGGCCTAGGTCTGGAGCCCTGTCCCTATGGCTGCTGCAATACTGGAGCATGTCCCCTACCCCTGACATACTGGTATGCATCGATCCCACCACCATCATCATCATCATCACTATCCTCACCACCGATGACTCCACCCTCGCCACCACTAGGAGGCCCCATTGAAGGGGCTCTAACACCGGTGTTATACGCTACCCTGGAAACAGTCAAATGACATGGAAGCACACCATGATACTATGCCCCATACTCAAGTGTAGTACCCAGATCTCTAATATGTCTAAGTGGCACCCACATAGTAGGTACCACCTGTCGGAAACTGGCTAGTGCTCTATTACAAGTGATATGTGGACCTATGTCAAAGTACTCTTGAGCCCTGCGAGTGTACCACATATTTGGCCCAGGAACATCTCAAGTACTGCCAAACTACCTCTGGCATCGATCCACCCTATATAACTCTCACGTATAGCTACGGTTTCCTAGGATAAAATGATTTACTGTAGTAGTACTGAGCTCTAAACCATCCTCAAGCCACTAGAAATGTCTATACGTCCTCTGAACCATGGGAGCCTGTTATAACTAATCAATCTCGCGGTGATAGTGGTATGCATCCCCTATATATTTATGCACAACATCCCCTATCAAGGACCCATCCCATCGTAGATGGCTCCTCAAGAGCCTGAGCTCTCAAAACACTTAAGGGGCGACCAATGGCTATATGATCCCATGCCCAAATATGAAGCAAGGCGAGCTAGTCCTACTGTCTTTTGACAGAAATTAGGTACTCAAGTGATGGTCCCAGTATATATGTGCCAAAATAAACTGACCCCAATAGTAGGTCTCTCCCTCTACCAAACCGTGTATCACTCCCAGGAGACCGAGCGGAAATGAAGAATCGGTCTTGTCAAGGAGTAAGAATCCACATAACGAAGGCCATCATATAGACTACTACTTAGTCTAACTTTGGATCATCACTGCATCGTGATAACATAATGGTCATCCCACACCGTGGTATCATCAGGATGCTAAAAAAATCTACAATATAACACTGAATATTAGCCTAGCGGCTCATAGACTAGATGAGATGACACTGAATTAAGACCCGCTTAATGTGCCACACGTCCTTAAGAGTAATAATAATCTTCCCAATCATGGGAGCCGAAAGGACTAACTCTTACTGTGCCATCACTCTGTCTATGGCTGCCAAGAGGTAATGATCTAATGTAATCTATGGCATCTCAGCCACATGATTCAATCCTGTAACATACAGGACGTTGCCCAGGGTCACTCTGTCATCATCGTCGAACTGATCCTCTATCACCGTTAGCTGACCATATTGCTCACGAGTCTGGAGAACGAGTACTATATGCTACAAACAAGAAAAAACACATGTATCAGTTGAACTATTTCTACCTACATCTATCTAAAAATTTCTACTAGGTCATCATTCTTCTATCTTATTTGCTGAAAAAATTCACTTTCTTCTAAAAATTGTCTTTTTTCTCTCCATGTCTATTTTACTAGCAAGTTGTTTTTCCCCCTTCCTTCTAGTGCCTATGTGCCTCTTTTGGCATCTGCGTGCCCTTTTTAGTGCATATGTGCCCTTACCAATGCATACACGCCCCCTCAATCTTGTCTCCATTCGTCGAAGGCCACACAGAATGCATATGCGCCCAGTGTGATGCCTATGCACATGCCTTAGCATGCACGTGTGCATGTAACTATCCTACCATCACTCGATGTGAACATGCCCCCTAACAAAAACGCCACTGGTTTGATTTGCACACATGCGCATCCACTAATTTCCCTCCCAATGGGTATGCGTGCGTGTATCCACTTTTCGACGGATGCACGTAGGCACACCTATCTTTTTTTTGACGCATGGGTGTGCACAAACCCATTAAACCAACACATACACCCATGCGTATACGTTAAATTTGACCATACCTAGCCTAAAAACCCTAAAAAGTGCATTAAATGTGTAATTCGCTAGAAGGGATAGGCCACTCATGTAGGGTCTATCTGCTGGGTCCCACATGAACTCTTGGATGTGATCTACACATCTCTTCCTACTTGGTATTCTCGTCATATCACTCCAGGTCTGTCACTCTCGCTCACAGTAAAAATTCACAAGAAATCTGGTAGAAATGAATTGGTTGTGATTGATTTACCAACCCTGGGTGGGTATATTAACCCATCGTGATGCCCCTAGGGCATGTTTTCTCCACCGTGATCGTTATAACCTTCTTGTATCCACTATGATAATCATTTTTGTATTCAAATAATTATTTTTGCTAATTTTCACACGCTGGGGCACTTCGTGCCACCTTGCGGTTACTTATCTATGGAACTGAAATAATTTACGAACCTTTCAGGTGCCTTTTCTCGTCTTTTCCTCTATTTTTCATCTATTTTCACCCGTCGTGATAATTATTTATTAGTTTATTTTAAAGAAATTATTCCCAACCCATATTTCTTCTTGTGGCAAAATATTTTGGATCTATGAAAGCCTTGCCTTCCCTCTATCACCCTCGCGCGTACATTTAGAAGATCTTTGATCTTTTGAAATTCTTCTGACCGATCAAAAAAATCTACGATTTTTTTTTGTAAAACCATTTAAAAAACCAAAATAATTGAAATACTTTGGAAATAGATTAAAACAGGGTAAACCGTTCATCTACAGCTGAAATATGTGTCTATCGCATGGCAATCATCCCATATCTGCTGGAATTTTCAAATATTTTGAAACAATGACTCACGAATCATCTAAATCTTCAATCACCTACACAAGCTATGTTGCTTACTTCATCTGTAGTCTGGGGCACTATCAGTTGCTTGGTACCATTTTTGTCATGCACATTGCTTTTTTATTGGACCCAAGTGTCCTCCATATTTTCCCTTACATTATACACATTGCTTGGGGCATCATTATTCACCCTTGTCGTTTATCAGAACATTTGGGAATACATCTTGATAACAAAATATTTGTGCAACTATCTTGAACGTTGTTGGTTTAAGCGTGTGTGATTGTACTTATTTCCATGTTAAGTGATATTGTTTATTTCTTGTATTGCATTGCATTCGTGTATGCTACATGGAGTTGGTCATTTGCAACAGTTGTTTGTATCTTGGCTTTTTATGTCATTTTACGCTTCCATCACATACTAACATTTTAATAAGGAATGATGAGGAGGATTCTAAGCATTATGATGATTATAAATTGATAGCAATTGATTTGTGGATAGCTCAATATCCCTCTTTCTTCTTTTTTCTCATCTTCTCTATGCACTTTTCTTTCTATTGCTCTCTTTTTCAATCGCCAATCGAGTTTCTTTGTCACCCCATCGACACTCGAGGGGGCATCCTTCATCCTTCATCATATTAATTTTTCTTATACCCCTTTAAAAATTTTCTACTCGTTTATGTTTTTCTACTTTCTTTGAAGTGACATGGCTTACGTCACCCCAAAGAGGGAAAAATGTAGACACTTATAGTTTGACAAATAAACTATTATCATTATATATTGCACTAACTATTCTTCCCCTCACAATTTTATGACACCTCATCAGTTAGATCTATCTAAATCCCCTCTTACGACACTCTATTGGTCGTATTTCCTCTTGTAAACTAATAAAATAGGTTATAATAACCCCTTCTTGGCTAATATTCTCTTCTCTACCACCTTTATTAGCTCCCTGGAGTATCAATCCACTTCGTTGGATTGATTAAGTATTTCAGAAGCCCTTCAGAAACCTAATTTCTCTCTAAGTAAGATTAATTACCCTCTAAACACAATTAATTAAATATTAACCATGGTCAATCTCTTCTAAACACAGTCAAACCTCACTTTTCCTTTTTAAAAGTGCTTTTTGGACTTTTACATTTGTCCCACATGCACCCAAATCTCCCATATTCCCAAATGGAAAACTATAAATAGGGCTATACCCCCTCCCTCATTTTCTAAGAATTCTCTCTTCTTCCTAGCACAAATTATAGTATTTTGTTTAGGCTTTATGAATATTGTTATCTATATTCTTAATAGATTTCCTACTAAAGCTCTTTATTAAGATATTCCTCATAAAGTATGGACAAATCAAAAACTAGATATTTCTCACTTAAGGATATTTGGTAGCCTTACTTCTATCTTTATTCCTAAAGATAAAAGGAAGAATCTTGATCCAACCTCATTTTATTTTATATTTTTGGCTATGGTTGTAGAACTAAAGGAATAAGAGTTTATGATCCTTTCAAGCATGAAAATTTTGAAAATATAAATGTTCAAGTCTTAAAAAAGACATTTTGTGATGCTTTTCATGAACCATCCTCTGCTACTCCTGAGATAGAGACTGATAATATTTCTCCTAACATTATGGAAATAGAAGTTCAAGACGATAATTATCCTAATCTAGATATGATGGAGATTGAGGGAGTGCCATCTCAAAATGTCTTGCATCACAATGTTCCAAAATGAGCTCAAAGTATTGTTCAAGACTCTCAGCTTGCTAATCTTAGAAAAGTAACTCGTAGTTAGCATACTTATCATGCCTTAATGAACCTATATGAGGTTGAGCCACATTATTTTGAATAATCCTGTCAAGATGATAGGTGGATTTAGGCTATGAAATATGAATACAATACTTTGATAAAAAATAATACTTGGGAACTAGTTTCTCCTCCTAAGTGAAGCATTGCAGGATCTAGATGGTTGTACAAGATCAAGTATAACTCTGTAAGATAAATTGAAAATATCAAGACAAGGATAATATCTCGTGGTTTCAATTAGAAACCTAGTCTTAACTATGTTGATACTTTTTCTCCTCTAGCTAAAATGAGCACTGTTAGAAATCTTCTTGCATTGAATGCACAATATGGCTGAGATATTCACCAAATGGATGTTAAAAATGATTTTTTAAATGGTGAATTGAAAGAATAAATATACATGCATAATCCTAAAGGTTTTGAAGAACTTGGTAAGGAAATTTTTATATGCAAGGTGAAAAAGTCTTTTAATGGTATTAAACAAGATCCCAGAGCTTGATATGCTAAAATTATTACTTTCTTTCAGGATCTTGGTTTATCTAATTTTTTTTTCTAATAATTATTTATTTTTTAATTTTGAAACTAATCATATTATCATCATTGTTCTGTATGTTGATGATCTTTTGATTACTAGTAGTGATAAAAAATTAATTTCTAGAATCAAAGAAAGACTAAAACACCATTTTGAAATGAATTATTTAGGCATGTTAAATCATTTTTTAGACATGGTTATATTTCAAGATCATAAGTCAATTACTACATCTCAATCTTAGTATGTTGTGAATTTACTTATAATATTTAACATGATTGACTGTAAGCCTATTTCCATTCCTATTGATGTTGGTGTCAAATTAGATCCTAAACCTACTTGTGCTAAATTTGATCCTACTCTTTATAGACAACTAGTTTTTAGTCTAATTTATTTTACTATTACTAGAATTGATATTTCATATATAGTAGGATTTGTTTCAATATTTATGAATGATCCTTATGAGGATTATTAGAAAATGGAAAAATAATTTTGAAATGTGTTAAAGGAACGATTGATTATGGTTTGTTTTATTTTTCTTCTATCGATGCACAATTATTTGTATATTGTGATTCTGACCATGTTGGTGATGCTGCAAATAGAAAGTATACTTTTGGATATATTTTCAAGTTTTTTGTAGGTGCCATCACTTGGAGTAGCAAGAATCAACCAACAGTTGTTATATCTTCTACTGAAGCAGATTATAGAAGTGTTATGAAAGCTGCAAAGGAAGCTATATGGCTAAAAAACTATTTGATGGACTACACATGGGCATCAAAGGGATCACTACTCTTCTATGTGACTGCAAAAGTTACATTTCTATTGCAAATACTCTAGTTCAACATTAAATGAAAAATAATATAGAGGTTCATATGCACTTTATTTGAGAAAATTTCCCGAATAGTGATATTGATCTTAAGTTCTGCTTGAATGAAGATCAAGTTGCAGATATTTTCACAAAACAGTTGTGTTCTATTAAGTTTTACAAATTTTGTGCCTTGTTGGTTCTATTAGAGTTTCCATTGAGGGGGATTTTGCATGAAAATTAAACCTATTAATAGCTGTTGTAAACTTATAATACTTCCTCCATTTTCTAATAAGTAAATGTGTCACACTATGTGAAGTTACTTGTAAATCCTAGGAAAGCATTAGTTATGGGTATGCCTTAGTTTATAAAAGGATCCATAATCTGATATAAGTCTTCATATATATAAAGCACTGGTGTTAATATTTTTTTAATGGGAAGATCTATATGATTTCCCTTGTTTGCATGCTATCTTGAATCACTGTTGTTGATTCATGGATTTGTAAATCATTTTGAAGAAAAAAGTAAATCTGACATGTCTTGTTTTATTTTTTCTTCCCACTTAACATTAAGGGGGATTTTTGGGGTGATAATGTCAAGTGGGATATCTATCACTATGGTACACCCCCCATATGATTATTAAAAGTTTACTTAATTAAACTTAGTCATTTTTCATAGCTAAAAGAGTGGAAAGGTATGAATGACCACCTCTCTCTCTCTCTCTCTCTCTCTCTCTCTCTCTCTATATATATATATATATATCATGGTATTGTATGGACATCATAAAAAAAATTATATACATATGCGAGTTGTTATACTGTGAGACATTGGTCTTCTTCTTGTCTCTGTGAGACTGAGGAGTGACGTGGAAGTGTTGGGTTAAAGACTTATAAATTCTTAATGAAGACAATTCTTTATCAGTGGGGTTTTTCTCCTTCAGGTTTCCCCACTTAAATTTGGTGTTCTCTATCTATTTTACTTTCCTATTATTTTCTTTCAGCTATAGTTATTACATCTATATAATATGTGACAACTATAATCATCTAATATCTCAACATTTAAGTTAACTACGCATCTATAATGAGTGTGGTAATCATTCCCTGGAAATTATTTGTTAATATAGAATATGTCGGATTATATAAGATCCCTCACGTAAGCTAACACTAGATATCCATCGGAGGAGCTCTAAATATCCATCGTCTAGAGCTAATGAAGAGAAACTTTAGAGCTAGTGGAGGCATCTCTACGAAACTAGTGAAGACATTGTCCAAAGAAGCAGTCACCCGTGGAAGGCATTATATGGAGCTACACTAGTAATGGCCATAATATTTTTCATAACATGAAAATTAGGATCAAGATGGTTCTTTTTTTTTAAATAATGCCACAGATTTTTAAGAGGAATTCAAAGCGTGTAGTTATATTTAGTTTTGGGAATATATTTTATAAACTAAGAATTTACTTTTCTGCTTAAAAACATGTATTAATGTGGTAGGTGACAACATAATAGCTAATTGTTGTACGTTTCAAGAGCTAGATAAATTTTTGTAATATAAAATATGTAGAGCGTGAATAAGTGAGAGGTTTTGGAGATCATATAAGAGATGGCTATGAGCTAGGTGCACAGTTCAAGGAAGAATAGAGAATTATTTGAAAATTGGTGAGTCTTAGAATGGACTACATACACAAATTGACTTCTTTTTCCAAATAATCATTAGAAATATTTTCTCAAATCCAAGAAGCATAATCCAATAGGATATTCTAAAATCATTCCTTCGAACCATGATATATACTCACTATTTTATTCCAAATAATACCATACAGTTTAGACAATTTTGGACACTATGGATCCAACTCGCTATGTATATTTATGTAAGCAAATTGTTACATCAAATCTTATATACCCAACACTAGGAGCCATTTTTATCTCATCAATAATGCAAATATTCTAGCACACTTTAACCATGGATATGTGGAATATGGATGCAACTACTTTGCTACCTACACCCACTAGCAATTAAGGTTCTTCTTAGTTGCCTAGATAATCATACATGATCTACTTTAATCAACTATATTTGAAATCCTTGTGGCGGTGCTAGATAGAGTTATAAGATTTATAACATTCATGATGTTAAGGGCACTTACAAAGAAGAGGATTTCGATGTAGAACCATGCACCACGGCAATTTCTGGATGTTTTAATGTCACTAAAGAGGAGATCTTAGGCATAAAGTTTACACAATAAAAACATGCTTTAAGGTATATTGCTTAGGCCATTAATATTATGAAAATATTATCAAACTCAAACACAGAAGGTATTATAGGGTAGATACATAAAGATGGGTGTCAAAAATTTATGCAATTCAGATAGGGTGATACACCCTTCTACATATAGCAAATGTGAAGTGTTAGTTGCTGATTCCTTTGTAGTAGACTAGAAATATAAAATGAGGGAAAACACGTGCCTTCTATTATGGGTTCATTTTACTATGCCTAGCCATGTATAATACAAACAGGTCTGGATCTCCAAACCAAAGCAATAGATTCCCTGGTTGAGTGGAGCCCAAATCTTGTCCTAATTCTACTTCAAATCTTACAAGTACCAACATGTATCCCACGGGCCTCGGTGAGTTCATTTTTTCAAAAAATTAGTTTTTTAATTTGTTGTTTTAGATAAATTAGATGTTTCAAAATAGTGGCCAAGTAGATTTTTTTTAATCGTGTGTGTGTGTGTGTGTGTGTGTGTGTGTGTGTGTGTGTGTGTATGTGTGTGTGTGTGTGTGTGTGTGTGTGTGTGTGTGTGTGTGTGTGTGTGTGTGTGTGTATGTGTGTGTGTGCACATGTAGTTCCACTACCTCATGTGTGCATATGAATAGAGGCATTTCCTACAAGGTAATGTAAGGAGGATGTATAAAGTCCTTTCAGTGGATCCTTACAGACGAATACCCACCTAAAATTGATGATCTAGAAATCCATAAACATGGAAGGAGTCTAAGAATACATACCTAGAAGAAGATGGCCAAGGTATTACAACAAGAAATACATGTAAACCTAATAATATGATTGAATAAATAATCATGAAATATTTTGTCCATTATTAGCCTCATCTAAAGACATAAATGTAGTGACCACAATGAAAAGTACTTTGGAAAGTGTTTGCAAAAATGAAGTGAAGAAGATTCGTTTTGGGTCAGATATAGATTTAATGCAAAATGATCAGGGTTAGGGGATGTAAGAAATTCCATATGTCCTGACTGGATTGTCATATGATGTCATAACAGTCATGAACAATATCAAAACTTAGAAATGTTTTCTTTGTTTCATAAGATTGGAAGTTAATGATCCATTACCGATGAAGTAATCAAACTTATCCCATAATTGCATATGGTGTATCCATGAAGAATTGAAAAATAAATTGGCGGAGTTTCATATGGTGGACTAACAGTCTGTTGCGGAATCCTCCATACAGAACATGTAATCTAGGTTTTTGTGGCTATCATTCACTATTATGAAACCTATATTGTGATTGGTTTATTTAGTAGCCATCATCCAAATTATCCCTCATAGCTTATTGAGATAAATAGAGGGTGAAAAGGACATGGCGGAAGTACCATTCTATGAGATCACTTGGTGACTAGGAGTTGAAGCAACTCAAACAAAAGAAAAAGACCAACCCCTGAGAGGTAAGGAGTAAAACCCGCATGTGTGTTATCATCCATAGTGAAAATAATCACATCTGTATGCAAGAAGACTATTCAAGTACTTTCCAATCTAACATATACATTGATATCCCATGGGAGAGCATACTTTTGGTACACATAGGTTTTACACTTTAGGTCCTACAAGATAGAACATGAAATTTAGGAGTGCCCCTCAATAAGTTTTGATGGTTCAAGTGGTGGAAGCATCCATATTTTCTATGCATATAGTAAGTAAATCCAAGTGTGAGAAAAAAGTGTTTGAGGACCATCTACATAGACTATAATAAGTGGAAGCCTAAGACACCAGTTGAAGGATCCCAATTATACCACTGTGTGTCACTCTACATAACATTGTATTCCATAAATTTTTACTCCACTATGTAGAAGATGGAACACAGATAGATTTATAGAGAAATCCATATATCCCCTCCAGTTTCTAGAGGAATCAAGCGAATATAATGAGTATTATACTTAAAAGGACATAAGATATTTTTTGACTACTTATTTAGAGGTAATTATACGATGGAAAGGAGTGACATGCATAGCATGAGAATCTACAAGTACCTCTTCCATAGATAAAACTTAAGCTCTCGATGGTCATAGTGACAGACTCACTGGTCACATGATTGGATGTAGCTATAGATACAGACAAGTTAACCGGGTAATCTTAGAATACAAACTCAATATGCAATAATGGAATCTACGAATCCGAAGGTAGTAGAGCAGGCTCTCCTAACCTGAATTGGATACACTGTACACATACACAAGTTCCTTATGCATATAATGGCTTCTCAGAGGCAGCCAATTAATAGATCGAAGCTCTTTCAAGAAGGATCCTGATTTCAGAGGTGTGTCGACATGGACGTGAGGCAATGAAAAGACCTATGGGAGCATTCGTATCATAAAATCCAAACAAGGTCATATCAAGGGGGATGGTCCAGGTCGTTTTAGTGGAAACAAAACTGTTAAAATATTCAGTGGTTCATCTTAGGGGCGAACCTATTTGTAATATTGGCATTGATCTGGCAATCTATGGTGCTTAATCACCTGGAAGGCCTCGTTGTACTGATGATATCTAGCGGATAAGTGGTGAAAGGATCTAAATACTACTTGTTCGTTAAGCTAGTGTCCAATACTTGACTGGTTTGTCTGGCCGCAACTCCAAATGTGGGAACCATGGGGACACACAACCATGAGTTCATGGTTGAATGAGGACCTATATATGGTACATGTGAAGGGGGAAATCCCTTCTAGACCGATTATCCAGTAGGTCCTATCACACTTTTCAACTTCTATGTTATAAGGCACTAGACCATTCCCATGATTTTCTTGGAGTACCTGATAAGTGTTTTGGAAACTTGGATGCAGAAGCTAGTGTCTATATCAACAATGTGAGGTCTTACCTTGTGTTAGGCTCCATAAGAACCATAAGGATGTCTAATCCACCAATGTTTGTAGCTCGTTCGAACCCAAGGTATACACAAGAATCATTTCAGGTGGCTTTATATCACAGGTCCAACCTATAATTCGGATGGTTTGTACATAGAAAGGTGTAAGGGTTACTTTTTCTAGCATATCTTGATAACTTCAATCCTCTTAGTTACACCTCACTAAACGTGCCCTGTAAGTACTTGTTGGTGGATCACTAAACCTCTATCATAAGGTCTCTCATCCATATCAACTAATATGTGCCATGCACCCAGATTTGGTCACAGGCAATGCTGGGTTATATCACTCATATACTCTGCAGGCATCTCACTAAATTATGCCTTCCTTTGATTGTTGATACAAAATCTAGGTCTGTTACTGGTGCGCACATATAACATTGAATAAGTCTGATTTACAAAAGAGGTATTTACACTAAGGCGCAGAGTATCCATACTATTCAAAAAATTTTTCATGTGATCATAATTGTCAATGAAATTAAATGATGCAACTACTCTAGTATATCTATAAACATAGGACAACATAATTTTCATAGAAACAAAATGAAAACAAACAAAGTAGCCTGGGATGGTTATCTTGCCTGTGACAATTGTGATATTATACTAAATATCTAACTAAATATCCCTAAATTGAAGGACTCTCGATCCTACCTCAGAAGTGAGGAATGAATCAGCAGTTCTCTCAAAAATCTATCAGGGGTCCCCACAGCTTCCCTGGTGATCACCGATGTAGCAATATTTTTACTAAAATGATTGCAATAGTGGTCTCACTATCTCTATTCCATGCATATAGGTTGAGGAACTAGAACTTTGATAGCTCAAACCCGGCATTTATCAAAATAGTGGTAAATCTAGTTGTGTATGATTTCACTCCTGCATTCAATGTGATCTCCTTGTCATAGTCTAGACTATGAGGGGGTAAGTTAGCATGATGGATCTTCCTCTCGCACGAACCTCCAGTGCATGGTCATTTTTTATCTCAACCATTTTACTAATAGGGGAATGATGTTATCCTAGTGCAACATGTTACACACCTCCTTGATATCATCTACATCCTTCTAAGAAGCTTCAACGTTCTTTGCTTGATCCAAAATTTGTGACTTCTCTTTCAAACAATGAATCTCTCCTTATAGACTCCTAATCACCTCCATAGTCTCTTGATACCTCTTTCTGGTAGGTTAGATCAGGGTACTTCCCATGTAATACCTCCTCTTTTGTAATAGTAGGCCTCTACTTGGGCATTTCCTTCGTGCATCTAGCCTCAATGTGATTAGCTACCAAAACAGGCTCAAACTTTGTATTAGACACCATCTTACGGATGTATAGCGGATGAGTGTGCTTTACACTCACCATCCCTACACCCTTATCTTGTTTTTTCTGATTATGAACCACGTGACTATAAAAATATGGGAAATATTCATACTTATGATTCTTCCCACATCATGAGCATTGCAATAAATCTAGGCATACATACTTATAATGTTTTGTAGATATGTAGTTGAAACAAGTTCCACATGGAAGTCTCTAAATTCTCCAAAAAATCCTCTTCCTCTACCATCCACGTGTCCTTCATAGTTAGGACCCTCATCCTTAGAACTGTTCACAATCCTAGTCTCTCACACACCAGTATCAATGACATCATGGATCTAGTCTATTAATCTATAATATTTAGTATCAAGGGTGGTAGATGTACAAATCTTATAATAATAGGACACATTATTACGGAGTGTGCACTGCAACAATGAGCATCTACTTGGATCATTCTCCCCATGACAGATCTCATAGTCCAATTTCATGGTGTGTATTGACTTCCAAGGGAAACTATATTTTGTATGTCCCTCTACTTCACAGTCCGTACACCAAAGTCTACTGTGAGTCTCATGCACTAAATTTGAAGATAAATTCTCAAGTTGCTTCACCATGGAATAAATTTGATCTTCCAAATAGGGACGGGAATCACTCTAGTGTCACCACTCCTAACGACGTCAACAAACAAAGAAGCCTCAAACACCTCATGTGGATATGTGAAAGTCTTATGAGAAATCACTCATCTTAAAGGCATTATCTGGCCCCAATGAACCACTTAGCATGTTGCGATAGATGGATCTCATAAGATAACTTGGATAAGAGATTACATGTCATACTTCTACACACTCTCTGCCATACTTTGTTAGATCTCCTTCAATGCACTGATGCTCTTATTCTCAAACTTAGGAATGTGAAACTCCACAAGGAAGGAATCATGTAGTGTAGTATAATCAAATGTTGTTTGATGTGAGTCATACTTCCGGTACCAGCTATGCGCACGCCCCTAGAACGTCATTGTAAACTACCTTTCCTTTCACCCTGGGGAAGTGATCCCCTTTGTGTGCCATATAAATTCACACTTATGAACAAGATCCAATGCATCCTCAACACCCTTTTAATACAGAAAGTGGAGAAACATCTCATAAAACACATGCTACTGGGGTTGTGGTCCTTATCCACTAGATATAGAAACTTGATTTCCTTAGGTGTTTCCCGTACCAAATCCACTAGATCCACTCACTCCCAAACTCCTATATAATCCCCTTGTAGAAGGTACAAGACCTGAAGTGGTGCTACTTTGTGTTCCCACTATTGAGCTAAACTAAGCTCCAACAGTTTTTTAAATGGAACTAATATCATACGTAATTCTCACATTCTATGTGCACTACCTTGCTGAAACGACATGTTGAAAAGGATACCACTAAATAAAGGAAACATCTGCGTGGCCATATCACTCAAAGAATAATGATATCCACTCGAGACTTCTTAGCTACCAACTCCAACACCAACTATACTAGTGATACCTTTCTCAGAACTTGGAAAACTAAGCGCAAGGGTCTAGTTGCTAGCTGGGTCTAGATGCGCACTTACGGCCATTATCCTTTCTCCATACAAAGATTTATCACTAGAAGCTGAAGAGGTTTCTCTCTCGTGATTTCCAATATAGGGTAGCACAGACTAATCAGGACCCACACCCTCCGCGCAAACCTCAAACCCTTCCCTCAATTTCTACCTCCATAAATCCATCACTGTACCAACCTTGCATTATCTCGCTAACTCCCTTTCCCGATCTTTATTATACTTGAGATGCCTCTCTTCTCTTTCTTCTTCCATCGTAGGATCTTCCGTGCCTCACGCCTAGTGGGAGTTTATCTATCTGTATGCTAGGAAAAATACACTACTAACAAAGAAGTAAAATACCAATAATCATACCTCCTCCTTTCCGTTCCATAGCAAACCTCAGAATGGGCTAGGAAACTTGGATTGAGCCCTGATTTTGTGATATGTAGGTGATTTTCTTTAAGACGGAGCAAGATCTTCCTGCAACAACGATCCTCTTACTTTGCACTAGATGGGAAAAAGGATTATGAGGCTATTTTGACATTAGGACAAGGTAAAAGAATGTTCTTTGCTCAAAGGATGCAAGAACTTAGATATGGCATGAAATCTTATTCTCCGTGTCTTTAGAGGGGAGGGGTAAGGTTGTATTTATAGCCTGGGGGAGTGATTAACTTAGATTAATTTAAGTAATCATGGTTTGAAAATGTGGGCAAGATTAGGTGAGTGGTTTGAAAATGTGGGCAAGATTAGATGAGTGGTTTGAAAATGTGTGCAAGATTAGCTGAGTGGGGGCCACGAAGAATGGGTGAGGATTTGAATTATATTTTTAATTCATAAGTGGAGGATTTTAGGTGAGTGGGGACCATGAAGGGTGGGTGAGGATTTGAATTTAAATTTTTAGTTCAATAATGGAAAAACATGGAGAATAATGACATGTGATGAGGATTAGATTATTTTTTGGGTTTTGAAATGGATAATTAATCAAATTATATTTGATTAATTCGAAATGTATTTTTGTGGGAAATGAGGAAGGGGAATTAATTGATTTAGGATAGATGTGAAATTGGGGTGTCTACATTTGCCCCTCTTTGGAAGGGTACTATGAAAGTAGTGTCCTTTCAAAGAAAGTAAACGGTATGGGGGAAGAATTCAATCTAATTTTTAAAAGGTAGAGCGAATGTTTGTTGGGGAGAATAGAAAGTGGTGAGTGACGGATGTCATAGTATCCTCCAAGACAAAAATGTCATGAGAAGATGTGATTATGGATAGATGTGGTGATGCCCCCTCGAGAGGACTGACGAGAATGAAATATATGACAGAACTCTCGAAAAGAAAGGAAATGGATTCGGCGGAGAAGAGAATGATAATGGAGTGGAAGAGACTGGAATGACCGCATGACGCAAATGGAGAAAGGATTCAATCGACCTTGAATGCTAGGTGTGAGGGTGCGTGGGAAAGAGAAAAGAGAATGGATAGGGTTGGGGGTTGATTATGAGAAGAGTAAGGGAGATAGGGGAGGGGAAAAAAAAGAATGAAAGAGGTAGAAATAAGAGAGAGGGATGATAGGGGAAGAAGGGAATGATGAAGGACAAACAAGGAAAAAAGAGGAAAATGACAGAGTAGAGGGTGAAGGGATGAAATAGAGAGATGTGCAAAATGAAGGAAGCAACAGAGATAGTAAAGAGGGATACGTGGAAGTGAAATAAAGTAGGAAATGGGAAAGGATAAATAAGAAGGAGAAAACGAGGTGGGAGTAGGGGGTGAAATGGAGGGAAATGGAAAGAGGACAAAAGAAGAAGTAGAATAGAGAAAAAAAAGAAACTATGAGGGGCGAGGAAGTGTGAAAAAGAGGAGAGAAAGGAAGAGAAACATATACAGAATGAACAAAAAGGTAGGGATGTAGAGAAAAGGGGAAGTGGTCAGAAGAAACGTGAAAATTAGGGGAGAGGAAAGGAAGATAGAACGAATACAAGGATAAGATTGAAGGAATCACGTCATTGCGAGGAAGACCAAGGAAAGAATATGGAACAGACCGTATGGAGATGCATGTGGAGAGTGGGGATGATAAAAAAGACAGGACAATGCTGAACAACCAGGTTATCGATGGGGATGTAAGGAGGAAACGTGATGGAAAAAGGGGAAGAAGATGATATAGGGGAAGGGAAATAAGACGAGGGGTGGGAGAGAGAAGAGGATAACAAAAGAAAATGATGGAGAAGGAAGGAATATCAGAAATGGGGTAATAAGTGGAAAGGAAATGGTAGAAGGAATGTTCAAAGAAGAAAGAGGGGAGGAATGACATCGATTTGAAAAGAGGTGTAGATGCATGAAATGATGATACTATGATGATGGGAAAATAGAAAAAGGAGGTATGATGAAGACAATAAAGATATTGAAGAGGGCAAGAGGAGATGGAGAGATGGGTAAAAAGTGACAAGAAAGGGTGGGAGTGAGGGAAAAGAATAGGAGAGAAAATAGAATGGGGGATAGAGAGGCAATGCCAATGAGGGGATGTTAGGGTAAATCCCCTTGACAATGAGTGTGGGGAAGGGGTGAGAGAAAAATGAAGAAAGGAGAAAACTAATGAGGACTGGAAAGGGTAACGCCAACAAAGGGACATTAGGAAAAACCCTTTGACAATGAGTGTGGGCTTAGAGGAGGGAAGGAATGAAGGGAAACTCTAGAAGGTCCAAGGGAGTGAATGACGTCATGCAGAAATGAGGATTGATAATTTTTAGGGAAAACCCATTGACAATTATTAGCACGGGAAGAGAAGATGATGATGAAGAAGGATATAGGAGTGTTAACAATAATGGAAAATATGTGTGTGGGGTAGAAATGTGGGGGGGATTTTGAAAAGATGAAGTGGAAAGAGTGAAGAAGATGGGAGGGATGAGTTGGGACTAAGTGAAAGCGAGGAGAGGATGGGGGTGATGAGGATGAACGAGGTGAGGATGAAGAACCAAGACATGAAAAGAATGGGAAGAAACAGTATGAAGGATGATGGATCAAGGAGGGGAAAATGGGGAAAAGAATGTGATTGTAGGTGGAAGAGATGATTTGTATGTTGTAAGAGAATATGTGGAGAAAGGATAATAGGAGGAGGAAAAAGTGGGTAATAGGAGATACCAGGTGGAAGAAAGCGATCAACAAAGTGAATGAAAGAATGAGGCGGGGGAGAAGTTACGGTGACAAGTTAAGTGTAGGGAAAGGACCCTGACAAGTTCCAAGAGTTCAAAATCCCTACTGAACTAGACTCCTTGGGGTAGTTATGGAAGCCTTCTTCAAAACTCTAGGAGGGGTGGCCCTTAGTCCTATTCACCATGTATAACACATTTAAAGATGAATGCAATGATGGTCTCACTATCTTATTCCATGCATCTAGGGTGAGGAAATTAACCTTATACACCTGTATCAATCAGAATATTACTCAAGATCCATACATCCACTACCGCATTCAATGTGATCTCCTTGTCATAGTCTAGACTATGAGGGGGTAAGTTTGCATGCTAGATATTCCTCTTGCACCCACCTCCAGTGCATGGTAATTTTTATCTCAACCATTTTACTAATAGGGGAATGATGTTCTCCTAGTACAACATCTTACACACCTCCTTGATATCATCTACGTCCCTCTAAGGAGCTTTAGCGTTCTTCACTTGCTCTAACTTTTGTGACTTCCTCTTTTAAACAATGAATCTCTCCTTATAGACTCCTAATCACCTCCATAGTCTCTTGATACCTCTTTCTGGTAGGTTAGATCAGGGTACTTCCCATGTAATACCTCCTCTTTTGTAATAGTAGGCCTCTACTTGGGCATTTCCTTCGTGCATCTAGCCTCAATGTGATTAGCTACCAAAACAGGCTCAAACTTTGTATTAGACACCATCTTACGGATGTATAGCGGATGAGTGTGCTTTACACTCACCATCCCTACACCCTTATCTTGTTTTTTCTGATTATGAACCACGTGACTATAAAAATATGGGAAATATTCATACTTATGATTCTTCCCACATCATGAGCATTGCAATAAATCTAGGCATACATACTTATAATGTTTTGTAGATATGTAGTTGAAACAAGTTCCACATGGAAGTCTCTAAATTCTCCAAAAAATCCTCTTCCTCTACCATCCACGTGTCCTTCATAGTTAGGACCCTCATCCTTAGAACTGTTCACAATCCTAGTCTCTCACACACCAGTATCAATGACATCATGGATCTAGTCTATTAATCTATAATATTTAGTATCAAGGGTGGTAGATGTACAAATCTTATAATAATAGGACACATTATTACGGAGTGTGCACTTGCAACAATGAGCATCTACTTGGATCATTCTCCCCATGACAGATCTCATAGTCCAATTTCATGGTGTGTATTGACTTCCAAGGGAAACTATATTTTGTATGTCCCTCTACTTCACAGTCCGTACACCAAAGTCTACTGTGAGTCTCATGCACTAAATTTGAAGATAAATTCTCAAGTTGCTTCACCATGGAATAAATTTGATCTTCCAAATAGGGACGGGAATCACTCTAGTGTCACCACTCCTAACGACGTCAACAACAAAGAAGCCTCAAACACCTCATGTGGATATGTGAAAGTCTTATGAGAAATCACTCATCTTAAAGGCATTATCTGGCCCCAATGAACCACTTAGCATGTTGCGATAGATGGATCTCATAAGATAACTTGGATAAGAGATTACATGTCATACTTCTACACACTCTCTGCCATACTTTGTTAGATCTCCTTCAATGCACTGATGCTCTTATTCTCAAACTTAGGAATGTGAAACTCCACAAGGAAGGAATCATGTAGTGTAGTATAATCAAATGTTGTTTGATGTGAGTCATACTTCCGGTACCAGCTATGCGCACGCCCCCTAGAACGTCATTGTAAACTACCTTTCCTTTCACCCTGGGGAAGTGATCCCCTTTGTGTGCCATATAAATTCACACTTATGAACAAGATCCAATGCATCCTCAACACCCTTTTAATACAGAAAGTGGAGAAACATCTCATAAAACACATGCTACTGGGGTTGTGGTCCTTATCCACTAGATATAGAAACTTGATTTCCTTAGGTGTTTCCCGTACCAAATCCACTAGATCCACTCACTCCCAAACTCCTATATAATCCCCTTGTAGAAGGTACAAGACCTGAAGTGGTGCTACTTTGTGTTCCCACTATTGAGCTAAACTAAGCTCCAACAGTTTTTTAAATGGAACTAATATCATACGTAATTCTCACATTCTATGTGCACTACCTTGCTGAAACGACATGTTGAAAAGGATACCACTAAATAAAGGAAACATCTGCGTGGCCATATCACTCAAAGAATAATGATATCCACTCGAGACTTCTTAGCTACCAACTCCAACACCAACTATACTAGTGATACCTTTCTCAGAACTTGGAAAACTAAGCGCAAGGGTCTAGTTGCTAGCTGGGTCTAGATGCGCACTTACGGCCATTATCCTTTCTCCATACAAAGATTTATCACTAGAAGCTGAAGAGGTTTCTCTCTCGTGATTTCCAATATAGGGTAGCACAGACTAATCAGGACCCACACCCTCCGCGCAAACCTCAAACCCTTCCCTCAATTTCTACCTCCATAAATCCATCACTGTACCAACCTTGCATTATCTCGCTAACTCCCTTTCCCGATCTTTATTATACTTGAGATGCCTCTCTTCTCTTTCTTCTTCCATCGTAGGATCTTCCGTTGCCTCACGCCTAGTGGGAGTTTATCTATCTGTATGCTAGGAAAAATACACTACTAACAAAGAAGTAAAATACCAATAATCATACCTCCTCCTTTCCGTTCCCATAGCAAACCTCAGAATGGGCTAGGAAACTTGGATTGAGCCCTGATTTTGTGATATGTAGGTGATTTTCTTTAAGACGGAGCAAGATCTTCCTGCAACAACGATCCTCTTACTTTGCACTAGATGGGAAAAAGGATTATGAGGCTATTTTGACATTAGGACAAGGTAAAAGAATGTTCTTTGCTCAAAGGATGCAAGAACTTAGATATGGCATGAAATCTTATTCTCCGTGTCTTTAGAGGGGAGGGGTAAGGTTTGTATTTATAGCCTGGGGGAGTGATTAACTTAGATTAATTTAAGTAATCATGGTTTGAAAATGTGGGCAAGATTAGGTGAGTGGTTTGAAAATGTGGGCAAGATTAGATGAGTGGTTTGAAATGTGTGCAAGATTAGCTGAGTGGGGGCCACGAAGAATGGGTTGAGGATTTGAATTATATTTTTAATTCATAAGTGGAGGATTTTAGGTGAGTGGGGACCATGAAGGGTGGGTTGAGGATTTGAATTTAAATTTTTAGTTCAATAATGGAAAAACATGGAGAATAATGACATGTGATGAGGATTAGATTATTTTTTGGGTTTTGAAATGGATAATTAATCAAATTATATTTGATTAATTCGAAATGTATTTTTGTGGGAAAATGAGGAAGGGGAATTAATTGATTTAGGATAGATGTGAAATTGGGGTGTCTACATTTGCCCCTCTTTGGAAGGGTACTATGAAAGTAGTGTCCTTTCAAAGAAAGTAAACGGTTATGGGGGAAGAATTCAATCTAATTTTTAAAAGGTAGAGCGAATGTTTGTTGGGGAGAATAGAAAGTGGTGAGTGACGGATGTCATAGTATCCTCCAAGACAAAAATGTCATGAGAAGATGTGATTATGGATAGATGTGGTGATGCCCCCCTCGAGAGGACTGAAGAGAATGGAAATATATGACAGAACTCTCGAAAAGAAAGGAAATGGATTCGGCGGGAGAAGAGAATGATAATGGAGTGGAAAGAGATGGAATGACCGCACATGACGCAAATGGAGAAAGGATTCAATCGACCTTGAATGCTAGGTGTGAGGGTGCGTGGGAAAGAGAAAGAGAATGGATAGGTTTGGGGGTTGATATGAGAAGAGTAAGGGAGATAGGGGAGGGGAAAAAAAAGAATGAAAAGAGGTAGAAATAATAAGAGAGAGGGATGATAGGGGAAGAAGGGAATGATGAAGGAACAAACAAGGAAAAAGAGGAAAATGACCAGAGTAGAGGGTGAAGGATGAAATAGAGAGATGTGCAAAAGATAGGATAGCAACAGAGATAGTAAAGAGGGATACGTGGAAGTGAAATAAAAGTCTGGAAATGGGAAAGGATAAATAAGAAGGAGAAAACGATGGTGGGAGTAGGGGGTGAAATGGAGGGAAATGGAAGAGGACAAAAGAAGAAGTAGAATAGAGAAAAAAAGAAACTATGAGGGGCGAGGAAAGTGTGAAAAAAGAGGGAGAGAAAGGAAGAGAAACATATACAGAATGAACAAAAAGGTAGGGATGGTAGAGAAAAGGGGACGTGGTCAGAAGAAACGTGAAAATTAAGGGGAGAGGAAAGGAAGATAGAACGAATACAAGGAGAAGATTGAAGGAATCACGTCATTGCGAGGAAAGACCAAGGAAAAGGAATATGGAACAGACCGTATGGGAGATGCATGTGGAGAGTGGGATGATTAAAAAAGACAGGACAATGCTGAACAACCAGGTTATCGATGGGTGATGTAAGGAGGAAACGTGGATGGAAAAAGGGGAAGAAGATGATATAGGGGAAGGGAAATAAGACGAGGGGTGGGAGAGAGAAGAGGATAACAAAGAAAATGATGGAGGCAGGAAGGGAATACAGAAAGGGGGTAATAAGTGGAAAGGAAATGGTAGAAGGAATGTTCAAAGAAGAAAGAGGGGGAGGAATGACATCGATTGGAAAAGAGGTGGAGATGCATGAAATGAGGATACTATGATGATGGGAAAATAGAAAAGGAGGTATGATGAAGACAATAAAGATATGAAGAGGGCAAAGAGGAGATGGAGAGATGGGTAAAAAGTGACAAGAAAGGGTGGGAGTGAGGGAAAAGAATAGGAGAGAAAAGAGAATGGGGGATAGAAGAGGCAATGCCAATGAGGGGATGTTAGGGAAATCCCCTTGACAATGAGTGGTGGGGAAGGGTGAGAGAAAAAATGAAGAAAAGGAGAAAACTAATGAGGACTGGAAAGGGTAACGCCAACAAAGGGACATTAGGAAAAACCCTTTGACAATGAGTGGTGGGCTTAGAGGAGGGAAGGAATGAAGGGAAACTCTAGAAGGTCCAAGGGAGTGAATGACGTCATGCAGAATGAGGATTGATAATTTTTAGGGAAAACCCATTGACAATTATTAGCACGGGAAGAGAAGATGATGATGAAAGAAGGATATAGGAGTGTTAACAATAATGGAAAATATGTGTGTGGGTAGAAATGTGGGGGGATTTTGAAAAGATGAAGTGGAAAGAGTGAAGAAGATGGGAGGGATGAGTTGGGACTAAGTGAAAGCGAGGAGAGGATGGGGGTGATGAGGATGAACGAGGTGAGGATGAAGAACCAAGACATGAAAAGAATGGGAAGAACAGTATGAAGGATGATGGATCAAGGAGGGGAAAAATGGGGGAAAAAGAATGTGATTGTAGGTGGAAGAGATGATTTGTATGTTGTAAGAGAATATGTGGAGAAAGGATAATAGGAGGAGGAAAAAGTGGGTAATAGGAGATACCAGGTGGAAGAAGCGATCAACCAAAGTGAATGAAGAATGAGGCGGGGGAGAAGTTAACGATGACAAGTTAAGTGTAGGGAGGACCCTGACATAAGATTGTCATGTGACGGAAGTGGTTAAGTAAGATTGCCATGTGAGAAAAATTGGAGATGAAAAATGGTCAAGCGAGAAGTGGTGTTTGTGAGAATCGAAAAGGAGGTGAAAGGATGTGATAATGGGGAATGCCGAGAAAAAATGAAGGGTGAAGGGTGTGTAGTGATGGGGAAAGGCAAGGAGACAGATCATCCTTAAGAGGGACTCTTAAGTGAGATCGCCATGCCAGGTGAGTGGTTAAGTAAGATTGCCAAGCAGAGGAGGGTGATAGTGGTGGGAAAAAGATGTGATGATGGGGAATGAAGAAGAAATATGGATGGTGAGATTGGAGAGTGATGGGCAAGTGTAAGATGACATGTCATGCTTAAGAGAATCTCTTAAGTAAGATCATCATACTGCTGGAGAGGTTTCGTAGGGTCTCCCAACCGACAGGGATGATATGCAAAGAGAAAGAAAAAATGATATTGGAGATAGGGGTGGAATGATAGGGTGAAGAAGATGATCGTGATGATAAGTGGGAGAAGGAAGATGGGGGAAATATGATGGGATGGGGGAAGGCCACAGGGTAGATCAACCTTAAGTGGAAGTCTTAAGTAAGATGCCATGCGGCTGGAATGGTTAAGTAAGATCACCAAGCTGAGGAAGAAGGATGATGTAGAGTTGGTGGGAATAGGGTATGACAAAAATGGACTGAAGGGGAACCCTCAAGTGAATTTTCCATACTACAAGAGCGTGTAAGTAGGATGACCAGGCATAAGGTGGATTCAGGGAAGGATGAGAAAAGAGTGAGTGAGGTATGCCTAAGTGGTATATGATATGAGATGAGGTGATAATAAGAAAGAAAGGACACAAAGGAGTGTAACATGAATGGATGAAGGAATATATGCAGTGGAGGGCGGAGAGTGTGAGGGGAATCCTTAATTGGGATGCCCACATGGTGAGAGTAATGATGCGGGAATGGGAAGTAGAAGAGGTGGAGTTGGAAGATGTGTTTGGTGGTGATGGTTATTTGATGAGAGGGTAGGTGGTGAAGAAGCTTCTACAGCGGGAAGATCTTAGGGAGAGGGTAAACCTCCACTGAGGATTCCATATAGAAGGGGTTATTAAGTAAGATTGTCAAGCGGGAAGAAAAAGGGTGAAAGGAAAGAATACCAATGGGTGAGAGGGGACAGGAATGGTGAGAAGGGTAATATGGGTATAAGCGGCGGAGGAGGAAAAATGAGAAGTGAGAATGAATGGATCAAATACATGGTGATCATGGTGGGAGAGAAGGAGCTGCTGGATAGTGAATGCTACTTGAGAAAGATTGTCAAGTAGGATTCGCAAACTGCAATGGTGATCAAGTAGGATTTTCAAACTGGAGAATGCATTAGTATGGGTGAATGGATGGGGTGCAAAGTAAGATGTTGATCATGCAGGAAGATACTCACGTGACGAAAAACATCTTAATTTTAATATAGCACATAACAGGATGCATCGTGATATAAAAGATCAGGATGACTAGACTGTAATATGCGTGATAGCATAAACAGGGGCCATCAAAAAAGGTTTGATGCCCCAGTACGATATGTAAATGGAAGAGAGCATAGACAGAGGCCATCAAGAAAGTATGATGCCCCAGTACAACATGCAATCAGATAACATAAGAATATTACAGAGAACACCAGGATACATAAAATCAAGATGCCCCCTGTAATATATCAAGATACAAGAAAGCAATTAATAATTTGCCACTAATAATGCAACACAAGAACCAGTAAACATGTCCCTAACGTGTTCCACAGTGATGATTGATTAGATGTGCCCCCAAGTATGGGTAAAAGGGATTGGGTCAGTCTCCTCAAACAAGGAAACAATGAGAGCCGGATTTTCCCCAAGCGAGGATTCACGCGAGGAGAAGTGGTTTGAAATTGGTAGTCATAAGGTGGTTGGACCATTTGTTTGGGATAATAGTTCAAAGGATGAATTGTGTTGCTTATTGAGTTTTTACGATTTTGTGGATGTTTTTGGTATTTTGAAAATTTTACAAATGTTTTTGTATTTTGGATATTTTCTAATGTTTTTGTTTTTGGATTTTTGGATTTTCTAATGTTTGTTTTTGAATTTTATAACTTTTTTAGATTTTTGGAGTTTTTTGAATGTTTTGTATTTTTGGAGGGATTTTTATACTTGGGAATTTGACGATTTTCAAATGTTTTTGGATTTTGAGATTTTTACACTGTTTTTAGATTTTTGACGATTTTCAAATGTTGGTAGATTTTTGACGATTTTCAAATGTTTTTTGGATTTTTGAATTTTTACACTGTTTTTTGGATTTTTGACGATTTTCAAATGTTTTTAGATTTTTGACTATTTTCAAATGTTTTTGGATTTTTGACGATTTTCAAATGTTTTTGGATTTTTGAAGTTTTACACTGTGTTTTGGATTTTTGATGATTTTCAAATGTTTTTAGATTTTTGACGGTTTTCAAATGTTTTTGGATTTTTGACGATGTTCAAATGTTTTTGGATTTTTGATGATTTTCAAATGTTGGTAGATTTTTTTTACACTGTGAGTGGCAATTTATGGCCCAGAGTGCAGACTTATTTTTGAGAGGCGATAAACATGGATATTATCCATATGTTCCGTGTTGTAACTTATGCTCAGAATAACACAAATTTTCTTTCCATTGGCAGGATATGGTGGTGATGATATGATGAAAAGAATTCCAACTCCATTCTTGACTCCACACAACTAGTAAGATGTGTGGGCTCATCACCGAGAATCAAGAAGGACGCAGGAGGTGGATAATGAATATAGAGACAAATGCTAACAACAATCCCTTTGGGAAATTGTGACTACATTCTTCATAATGGTACTGAACCGGTTTCAAAAATGGATTTCACTTTATGAGTCACATGCTAGACTTAGACAGTTATGTGGCCTATTGATTGATAAGATATGAGGTTAAGGGATAGTTCTCTCTTCACTTAGGCATCTAAATTATGTGTTTGGGGATTCTATAATTTGTAAGCACTATAAGATTTTGTATTTTTGAAATGACTCCCTATGCCTTGCCCCATGCTACTAGTGAGAAGCAAGGGGTCATCACCAAAGGCAAAATATAGGCGAGTGAATTTCCTTTTTGTTTTTTGTTTTTTTGTTTTTTTTTGGAATATTTTGCAATGTTTTTATGCTTGTATGAGAATGACCCTCTACACTTTGCCCCATGCCACTTGTAAGAGGCAAGCGTTTATCACCGAAGACAAGACGTAGACGAGTAAGGGCACCTTCCTCCATTCCCAGTCTCACACTACTAGTAAGAAGTGTGGGCTCAACACCAAAGACTATGAAGGACAAAAGATGTGACAATGAATTATTCATAAGTTATTGAATTGATGGATTTTTTTACAATAGTGCTTTGTATTTGGGAAGAAACATCTGCCCCCAATCTCAGCCCCACACGACTAGTACGGCACGAGGGTTCAACACCGAAGACTGAGATGGACGACCAAATGAACTGGGTAATGAAGTTTAGAGCTTTGTTATGAAAGAGAGAATGTATTAGAAGGGGATATATTACCATCAGTAAGCTTCTAGGTATGACCATAGAGGAAAGCGACTGAAAGTGGAAGAAGTATGATGCTCACAATCTTAATAGGATTTATATTAGCACTTGTATCATGATGATAAATATGAAGACGTGATTTTGATAAATAAAATATCTGCCAATGGAAATGAATAAATTTAAATTTATTTGGAGATAAGCAAGACAAAAGGAACAATGTACATGTTGTATCCTGGAATAGTGAACATCTCAAGGATAAAATTTCTTTAAATGAACTGCACTCATTGGTTCATCAAGATCTTGACCATCTGCAGTGGCCAATTTATAGGCTCCTGAGCCAAATTTAGCTGTGATTACATAGGGTCCTAACAATTAGGCTCAAATTTTCCTTGTTTTTCTCGTTCTTTAGTGGTATTCTTTTGGTTTTGTTTTAAAACAAGGTCACCAATTTCAAATTCTCTGGGTCTTACCTTTTTATGATAACTGCGTTGTAGTCGGTTTTTGATAGACTTGAAGATGATTGAGAGCATTAAGTCATTTTTCATCGAGAAGCTCAAGCTCCTGAAGCCGTGACTGTCGGTATTCATCCTCATTAATTACATTCTTCAAGGGAGATTCTCAAGGATGGGAGTTCTATCTCAATAGGTAAAAATGGCTTTACAACCATAAACAAGGGAAATGGGGTGGCTCTGGTAGGCGTGCGGTAAGATGTACGGTAGCCCAAAGAGCGGGGGTAAATTTGAGTATGCCAATTTCGTCCATGGGTGTTGACAATATTTTCCATGATGGATTTTAAGGTCTTATTGGTTGCTTCCGCTTGACCGTTGCCCTGAGGGTAGTATGGAGTGGACCATTAAGTTTGATGTGAAAATGTTTGGCTAGGTCTTTTACATCCTGATTTTTAAATGATTTACCATTATCTGCAACCAGAGCGGATGGAATACCAAATCGACATATGATATTATTGAAAATAAATTTCGATATTTGGCTACTAGTAACATAAGTGAGAGGCATAGCCTCTACCCATTTAGTGAAGTAATCGGTAGCGGTAATGATGAACTTATGTCCATCGGAAGATGTGGATCTGATTTTACCATGAGGTCAAGTCCCCATTGAGAGAAGGGCCATGGTGTGGTTATCGATTGTAATGCCTGGGGAAGGTGCATGGATAAGATTTCCATGCTTTTGACATGCTCGAAATGTTTGAAAAAATGACATGCGTCACTTTCCATGGTGGGGCCAATAATATCCAACTCGCAGGATTTTCTTGGCTAAGGCGATACCATTCATGTGTGCTCCACAGATACCATAATGGACTTCAGCTAAGACACTCGAGGATTCTTCCTGATTACGACATCGGAGCAGGGGGTGCCATCATATCCTCGTTTATAAAGAGTTTCTGCTAAAATGGTGTAACGAGAAGCACGTTGTGCTAAAGCACGTTTATGCATTGGTTTCATGTCGGCAGGAAACGTTTTATCACGAATGAAGGTATAAAGATCGTGGTACCAAGGGTTATTCGGACCCACAATTTCACATACATAGTGTTTTCAGGAAGATCATAGGCAAGGCATTAAGAGCATGTTCAACGAGGAAAATGTGCCTGGGGGTTGACTCGATGTGATTTCTAATAGGGATCCGATGGTTTCCATAGCATCGGAAGATTTATTACGAATTCTGGGGAATTTGATCAAAGCTAATTAATCGACAATAGCTTGAAGACTATCCACATGCGTTTATATGGGATAATTTTTTCTCCTTGACCTGGTATTCATCGGTAACCTTGATTGATGATAAGAAAAGAATCCCCAATACAGCTAATTCTGTAAGATTCCAAGATATAGCCAGTTTAACCCTACGACGAGAGCTTCATATTCTGCGATATTGTTGGTACATGGGAATGCTAAGCGAAATGATTTGGGGATACATGTCCGCTGGGTGTGATAAGAAACATACCAGCCCCTGAGCCATGGAGATTACAAGATCCATCAAAAATAGAGGTCCAAGCTTGGCGCGATGTCTATGTGTTCGAATATCTTCATCAGGAAAAGAAAACTGAAGTGGTTCTGTGCCAGGAAGGGGTGCCTTGGCAAGTGGTCGGCAAGGGCTTGTCCTTTAATTGTTTTTTGAGGAAAAACTCGAATCGAATTCACTAAGTAATACAAACCCAACTAGAACATTCTTCTCGTGAGAAGGGTCTGGACAACAAATAATGAGAGATCATTTTGGCAATCAAATTATTGTGTGATTGAGAAAGTAATGACGTACTTATGAACTGGCAAAGTCAACCGCTAAGCAGTAACTTTTTCCGATTTGGGAATAACGTATTTCGTGCTCAATTAAGTGTTCGAATAAGGTAAATATACAGCCTGTTCTTTTCCTTGATTGTTATGTTGTGCTATAGAGCTTCCTAATGTGCATGTTAGTGGCAGATAGTGGTCTGAACTTTTATAATGAACACATTGATATCAGCCAAGTTTTATGATAAAATAATGCTAAACTATTGTGTTTTCAAACAAAAACAAGCAGTCATGTGGATTCAATTGTTTTGGCTTATGAGGTAACTTCTTCAGGAATGATCATTGTTTCATGCAATCATACAAGTATGCTGTGAAATGGTGGATGCAGACTCTTATTACTCCAAGAAGATGCATCCTCCGATATACCCTAGTCTTGATATACCTAATTCTGTATGGGGACAGAATTGGTACGGGGAACCCTTAGAGCACTGGAGGAGACTCACCAATTCTTACTTGCCTGTTTCGGAGTGAATCACCACGTCTAGAACAGGTTTTGTGAAAAGGTGGAAGGTGATGGAGGGATGAATGTGTATGGTGTCCTTATAACTCCCCTAAGATTTACAGGGACGATGCCCAGGCTTCGTTGTTATAGCTATTTAGGCGTGACTCACATGCGCTACACGACAACATTACCTGTAAGTGAAGAGCAGCGGGCGAGGTAAATACCGAATGCTGTGATGAGAGACTAGGTCTCAAAGTGTAATGCAGATGCAAATGTTGTTGGTGCGTGGTAGTCAAGTCCACATCACCGGTGTAGCTTTTGGTGGTGATGAAATCCACCTTGTCTACGTGCTAAAACAATATGATGAAGTGATTAAACGTAGTGTTCTTTCCAATTTGAAATAAATCACTAGCAGAAAATAATTGCGTACCTGAGCGTACTTTTTTTTTTGTTTCAGCAATTTTCTTTGAATGGTGGTATTTTTGCGGGATTCTTGTTGTTTTTTTGTTTTTGACAATATTCCAGTAATGCGGTTCTACAGAGAATAAATTAGTAGTTATCTCCTGCAAATGAAATGTTAGAAAAGTGATCGTGGTTGTTTTTGATTTGCCAGATCGCTCAAAGGCGCAGGAAAAGAGCATACACAACCAATGACCAAAAAATATTAAGAATATGACAAAGGAAAATAATTATAAAAAAATGACAGCTGAGAAAACAAAGCTAGAGGATCCTGCAATGTTAGAACAAGAAACTAAAAAAAATTGTGACCGTTTCTGATTTCCAGATCACTCGAAGGCGCAAGAAAAGAGCATACGCGGATATAATTGGAATAGTTTCTGATTTTTTTTTTTTTTTAAATGTTAATAATTATTGCAATTAATCATGATTGCGAAATAGCGATAATGATTATTTTCACAAAAAAAGAAAAATGATGAAAGAAGAGGGTGAAAACGTTACCTTGAAGTGTTGTCGTGGAAAAGTTAAATGTAAGACAAAAAATTAAAAATAAAAATTGTTTTCTAGAGCTTGAGTGGCCTCACGTTTCTGATTTCCAAGATCACTTTTGAAGTGTGAGGAAAGAGCATACGTGTGAGGATGTTTCGTGAAATAAATAAATAAATAAATAAATAAAACTATTTTTTGTTGTTTTTTTGTTAAAAAGACAAGTGTTAGAAGAAATGAAACCAAATTTTTTTTGTAAGTCTAAATCTAAAAATTATTTTTTTATTGCATAGATATTTTCAATACCTTTCCGTTAAAAAAAATGAAGTCATTCCGAGTTCGGGAACAAAAGTTATGGCTTCCGGAAGATGGGCTACGGTAGCACTCTGAATGAAATTTTGGACGTGAGAAAAACGTCCCGGGAGCTGGTTTTTTTAATTTCTGACTTCTGTACTTTCACCTGAGAAGATAAGATGTTGACAGCAAGGTTAAAAATACAATAATCAGAAGGAAAGAGTTAGATCATAAAATGATTGACTAAAATAAAAGAAAGAAATAAATAAATAAATGATTAACTTCCTACAAAGCAGTTATTTTAGCAAAAGGAAATAAATAAATATATTTTCCGGAGTGGTTGTCCATGACAGTAAGATGATAAACTAATGGATAGTTCATATGTTTCTACAGATGACGAGTAAATAGCAAGCCAAAACTGTCAACTAAACACCAAGCACCGAGGAGATCAAAGACAGATGAGCTTCAGAGTTTCATTATTGCTATAACCTGCAGATACACCACAAGACACCACACAACTAAAATACTAACCAAAGCGTGAAAGTTAACCAAAGAAGACCATAAGGAAAAGAAAAGGAAATAATAATGAACAATAATAAACAAAGAACAGATAAAACCACTAATTGGGAAATTAATGGTAATAGATCGAAAGTAACCGGGCGTGCCAGAATGTATGCTAGGAAAAATACACTACTAACAAAGAAGTAAAATACCAATAATCATACCTCCTCCTTCGCGTTCCGTAGCAAACCTCAGAATGGGCTAGGAAACTTGGATTGAGCCCTGATTTTGTGATATGTAGGTGCTTTTCTTCAAGACGGAGCAAGATCTTCCTGCAACAACGATCCTCTTACTTTGCACTAGATGGGAAAAAGGATTATGAGGCTATTTTGACATTAGGACAAGGCAAAAGGATGTTCTTTTCTCAAAGGATGCAAGAACTTAGATATGGCATGAAATCTTATTCTCCGTGTCTTTAGAGGGGAGGGGTAAGGTTGTATTTATAGCCTGGGGGAGTGATTAACTTAGATTAATTTAAGTAATCATGGTTTGAAAATGTGGGCAAGATTAGGTGAGTGGTTTGAAAATGTGGGCAAGATTAGATGAGTGGTTTGAAAATGTGTGCAAGATTAGGTGAGTGGGGGCCACGAAGAATGGGTGAGGATTTGAATTATATTTTTAATTCATAAGTGGAGGATTTTAGGTGAGTGGGGACCACGAAGGGTGGGTGAGGATTTGAATTTAAATTTTTAATTCAATAATGGAAAAACATGGAGAATAATGACATGTGATGAGGATTAGATTATTTTTTGGGTTTTGAAATGGATAATTAATCAAATTATATTTGATTAATTCGAAATGTATTTTTGTGGGAAATGAGGAAGGGAAATTAATTGATTTAGGATAGATGTGAAATTGGGGTGTCTACACTATCAATGGGAAATGCTTCTAAGCTCAGAGTTACACTTAAGATCTTGATGACTAAAGGTAAAAGACATAATAAAGATCCTATGGGTTCTCACAAGAACTCGAACTCAATAACCTCCGGTCAATAATAAGTGGAGATTGTGTGCTCAAATTTGTAACTAGTCAACACACACCTTTCCACCAATGATCAACGACACGAGTCCAAACCCAAATCAGCATCATGAAGCCTATGATAATATTCTTGAGTCCACATACGAGGTTGATAAAACCATCTTCTGCTTAGTACATACGTAGATAACCACTCATACAGATCCACCTCGGAAAACAAAAAAAATAAGGTTTCATATATATCATTCAATATAAATGCTCCTCTACCCATTCACGTACATCAGACTCTGGTCTAGTGTTGAATCTATGAGAAAACTCATCCTCCATGTTCTTAAGCCAAGTTTCCACGTTGTCCAAGATTAGGTGTTCTACCATCCCTCACAATTCTTGCAACAAATTCAAAATAGGTCTTGGTAATGAAACCAAAATGTAGTCTCGTTTACCCCTAACCCCTTAAAATCCCAAGTGTACTGGCCTTTCTCCTAGTGTTGGGTGCTCACCCAAGGTGTGCTAAGATGCATCGAGCTCCTCCTTTATATAAGCTTTGCAAGAATGTTCATCATTAATGGATGAGTAATTCACATACATCGATACATGTATTGTATAAAAAATACAAATGAAATCAAACCCACATACAAATGCACCATAATAAGAAGGGAAACATTGTGATCATAGATATGAACCATGAGCATCATAAAAAATATAAGGGTTTGGATCCACAAGCATAAAAGAAAATATACAGATCAAGATCCATGACTTAGATGTTTAGAACAACCCATTGTATTCATTCATAAACATTATAGTAGCCAAATACATTAAAGAATCCATGAAAAAAATATGGAGCTAATACAACATTTGAGTCCCCATATATTCTATATAATAGATTCATTACAGAGATTACACCCATGCTCCCCTTAGCTCTCACTCTCCATACACACATACATATCATCCCTTCACATTGCCATGCAAACCAATACAAGAGAAGGAACTGCAAGAAATCTCCTTTAACCACTTCATCATTATCCAAGACATGCCAATTGTCATCATGTATTTCCCTACTCGAGTATCTTCAACATGTAGGTGTCAGCTAAAAACCATAACTAACTCATCTCCTTATCCTGTTATGATAACCATAATGATGCCCTGGAATATCGTTTCCTTGAGCTACAAGTCTTTCATATTTTACCTTTATCCATAACTGAATCTGGTCACCTTTCCATCCATTCCTTTATTTATCATGGCTTTACCCATTCTTCAAAAAGTGACTATCCCGAATTCACCTTGCCTAGGTGCAAGAGCCTTCATGCGCATCCCCAAAATTTACTTCTACACGTGCCTTCGCGCCTTATTTCTGCATGCTACAACCCTTCGCACCTCAATTACTTGGTCATTTCAAGGGCCCAACATCACCCCACACTAAATCAATTTCCTCCATAGAAATCATTCGTGCACTCTCATACAAAACTTCATTGCCCAAATACCAGTTAAGAAAAAAAGAACTTATGCTGTTACCGCCTACAAAACAAACTAGAGTAACTCAGGGAACTATGCATCTATTTCCCCCTTCAACTTCTTCCATGCCTCAAGCTCTTTCAATTATTTCCTTGGAACCTATCTTACTATACCGGGTACTTGATCCAGTGTGATTTCTTCCACCTTCCCCTTCAAATCCTAAATTACCACCACCAACTCCATGCCAAGACCCTGAAACTCATCCATATGTTTGGTAATGGAGTCCCAAAGTTCGCTAACTCTGGAACTCTAAATTATTGCACTTGGTCTTTATCTTTATCCTTCTACGCTATGGTGTCCACTATCAGTTGTGCACACTCAAACTTGTTAGTAGGGACCTTTTCCTGTACAAGGCCTTGAGGGCTTCCTCCTCTTCTACTACCCACATGTGAATGATGGGATCACACTTCAGGAAGATGTTGAAACCCCTATCTACATGTATTTCTTCCTCTTTGACTTGGGCTAGCAATTCCTCCAACTCAGTGATCTAGGTTTCCACAACAGCCTTATTATTTTCTTTCTCCTTAACAAGATCTTCAATGGTAGGCACCACCATGCCATTCTTGATTTTGACTAACAACATCCACACCAGGTCCTCTAGATATTCCATTTCATCATCTATAGTCTATCCTGGACGGGATTACTAGCACTAGACATTTCCCAAAAATATTCGTAACCAAGGTTTCCCCCTGATCATATTCCTCCATGGTTTACACTTACTCTCCTTTTAACCCTTGGTGCAGTCTCTCTATTTCCTTCTCCTTCCCTTTATTATCTACAACCAAGGTTCGAATGGTTACCCCTTCATCCAAGTTGCATCTTACCACATCCAAAGACATATTTTACAGTGCTTTGCATGCCTTCTCATTGGTGAGGTGGTTTGGGTCTACTACCTTGTATGTCCTCTCCTTCCTTCTTCTTCAAATGAATGGTCTTGATCGTGTGATCGTTGACCTCAAACTTAGGTTCCTCTACATGGAAATGCAAGTTCACAGATTATCATCTTCCTTGTTCTTATCACACCCCACTACGATCCAAAAGATCCCACGCATGTAGCTTCTCCATGGGGAGGGTACCCTAAAATATTGTGAGCAACACCTTCGTGGGATCATCCATGAAGTACATATGTGGGGACATAGGTGTCCACTTATTTCTCATAGCCTTGCACTTTGTTCGTTGTTTCTTTGACCATGTAATGAATCCTTTTTCCTCCTTTATGACAAAGGAGTCTCCTTTATTTTCTTCCTTTAGTTTGATGGGATGTGTAGGAGAAGACCCTCATGTTGGACTCCCCTCAGTCTCTTCCATAAATTGAGCCTTCTGCTTTGCATGTGCGCATCAACCACCACCTTGCTGTTTACCTCCGCCCTTCTCTTCTCTTTTACCTCGAGCTCAGCCTTGAGTTCCTCCTTGAAGGTTGTGGTATATTCTTTCAAGCCTGTTTCTATTTTGATGAACTCGTAACCTCATGTACCTTTTTTTTCTTCTTCTCTGGCTCCTCTCCTTTAGGAAACCTCACCTACCTAAAGCTCTACTTGTGAAGTCCTCATCGATTCTTGGATATGATGTACTTGTGCCCCCACTGCTACCTCAGCGCATATAGTATTTCCTTTTCTGGGAAGTGTCTAACTTCCCTTCATCCTCTTCTTCTTCCACAACCACTTCTTCATCTTCCTAGACCAATTTTATCGGAGATATTGGTGCTTCAACATGGCCTTGGGAAGGTGGCATCTCTAATCTCCACTTAAAATCATCCCTGCGTCTTGGGGCATAGCTATAAAAATACCTGGTCGATGTAGCCTTTGATGGTAACATTGACATGTGGGTGTAGATATAGAAAGTCGAGGCTCCAAGGTCTCCATGTATGTTGGCCTCGAGTTATATCTATAGATCACACGTAGGGTGTGCACATTAATGTCCACCTTATCCGCATCAAAGGTCAACTAGTGTGCATCCTTTAACTAGTTGATGACGTAATTCATATATTTAGCAGTGAATGAAAATGGAAGTTTGTACCACGCCCCTAATTATCCTTTGGCCATCATGAAGCATGCCAAATAGAAGTTTTGTGTAACAACAAACTGCACTTGGTCCACAAACATATGTGGTAGCTCAGGTGGGATGTGCCATTCATTTTCAAAATCTTTGTACAACCTTTCATACTAGTTGTTCATCCATGCCTTCTAGGTGTTTGAGATGGACCTGTCAAAAGTTAATTGCTTGAACTGTACAATAGGAGACATGTGTGCCAGTGGGTAAACCCAAATGTTCCCTTTTGGTCCATATGGGACACCGATTTCCCAGAATACAATCAATAAGAGTATGGAACCCCAAGTTATTTTTTCTTCTAAGTCATTCTACAATCGTGCTTCCTCAATAATATTATCCAAAATAAATTGTGAAAAATTGTAGTGTAGGAAAAGTGTAAGAACCTTTTGTTAATGTATTTCCATCTCTTTGATGCTCCTAATTTGTAACTTATGAGTTGGGAGGTGACTCTCAACTCCGAGTCTCGAAGATCCACAATAACTTGAGCCATTCCCCCTTCTCATAGTTTAATTATTTTGATAATTATTTCACTTTTATAGTGGCACCCAAATCGAGGGCCATATCCTCACTAGCATTTCACAAGCCCGTTACCCTATGGATTAAATTTCCCATGAGTCTCATCCTCCTCCATGAAAAGTAGAAAAAATTCTTCATGCACTTGTGACATAAACCATCTGAAGAGAGTTGTGGATTTAGAAAAAAATGAAATCTCCCAAAGCTACAAAACCCCAGTCTTCTGTAAATTATTCATCACCGAATTGTCGACCTTAGGGTTTCCTTTTTCATCTAACCCTAAGATCTCCTTGTACAGATCCTTCCTCATCAATTTGTTATGGTCAGTGGTTCTATGGTCAAACTCACTAATTTTTCATATGTATAACTTTGAGCTCCACTTCTCTACCTTAATAGCCCCTTGAGGGTACTGCATTTCTGAATAACTTCAATGTTTTCTTCCTTTTCCACCACTAGTTTATTATTCCTACCATTCTTTGGTGGCCGTCTCTCTTTTTCTCTCTTATTCCTTTGTGCCCTATGTTCTTCCAACTTTTCCTTCATCTTCCCGAAGTTGACATTCCATGCTTCTCTCTCACACAACCCCTTCCTACTCTACTATCTTCTTCCCCTCTTGCTAAATTGTAAGATCATGTTACAACTCACACAACTTTACTGGTTCATGACAAGTACCTCACTCTTCTCAAAACCCTGGTTGCACTTCAAGCTCAGGAGCACAAAGGTTTTCTAAGGAAAAGTAGTCTAAATGACTACCTTTAACCCTCTATTTATAATTTTTCATAACCTCAACGTCCTTAACCCATGCGTTTTTAAAGTTACTTTTTAATAAAGTAATTTTATAACTTAAGTCAACTTTCGCAACTTCCCTTTGTGCACTACATTCATAACCTTCTTACGAGCCAACACTACTTCACTGGCACAGAACTTTGCAAGTGCCTCAGTGTGCCAAAGTACATAACCTCTACACTTTCCACCAAGTAGTCTCCTATACCACCTCCTACATCATGTTACATTTCAAGATCATTGCTTCTCTTCTACGTGGTCTATACTCAACTTATATTTTTCACCAAAACACCTTTATTATGGTAAAAATTTTAACACCTTCACTACACAAGCACACATTTAAACACCTCCTCTATAAAAAATCATTCTTATTCCTTAGTAACTCACTAATGTTTTTCAAATGTAGATACAAATCCACCCCACACAAAAAGTATGTGCGATCCTCTACACATGAAATTACTTCAAATGTATTTAGCTATTGGTGCATAAAAGCACACAAAATAGAGAATAGAAAGGAAAAGCAAAGCGATGATGAAAGGAAACCCATAAAAATAAAATGCATTAAGGGAAATCCTATGCTAACTAACAATACTACCTAATTACAAACACATTGAAGAATTATTTATAGTAGGGCTTCAACCTACTCCCATTAAAGAAACCAAGAAACCTTGTGCCATCCAGTGCTTGCAACTAGAAAATGCCTGAATCAAGTATATAATTGATATTATAAGGTCCCAACCAAGTGTAATTTAACCTTCCCAGGATGGCGCAAAAACTTTGAGTCATATAAGAGAACCATCTGCCTAACTTCCAACTTCATATTTTTATGTGCATATCATGCCATATGCCTTTTACCTGGCCTTTTCTATTCTTTGACTCCATCGTTCTATGACACATCTCTCATCTAGCTACATCAACTTGTCAATACATTCCTCAAGTGAACTTGTTTGTCATCCAAACCTCCTTTGCGTGCAATACTTAGGTAAGGTAACATGAACTCAATAGGTAATATAACCTCCCTACGTCGAACACCAGTTGAAAGGGTGTTTCTTTGTTCAACCTTTTGTAGGTTTTTTCGATATGACCATAACAAGGAGAAGACTTTGTCATTCTAATCCTATCTCCCAACATCAAAAATCTTGGTCAATGTGTGACTCAAACATTTTGTTAAAGGCTTCTCGCTATCCCATTAGCTTATGGGTGGTAAGGGATAGTTTTGTGATGGGCCACCATGAATTCTACAAACAAGATTCTAACTGTCTCATTGAGGAAATGAGTACCCCTATCACTCATTAAACTTAGTGGGAATCTATACATGCTGATTATATCCTCCCACAAGAACCTAGCTATAGTGAATGTAGTGAAATCCTTCATAGGAACCACTTCTACCCATCAATGTAAGATAGTCTGTGCAAGTGATGATGTAGCATGAACCTGTCCTTTTTGTGGCTAAGGAAATAGGGCCTACAAAGTCAATCACCAATTTCTCGAATGGCTCTGCACTGACGATAGGCCTTAATGGAATTTCATCATGATTCCTAGGCTTCCCAAGGTGCTGAAAATGGTCACAACCCTTGGCATATTCCACACAATCCTTATATAAAGTCTCCCTACCATAAACTAGCCATCATAACCTTATGTGCGGTGGATCTCCCAGCAAAGTGTTCACCTGCAATACCTCCATGAGCTTCCTCCATAATAACATCATGCTCATGTTCAAATACACACTGATGTAAAACTTCATCCCAACCTAGTTTATACAAGTCTCCACTAATTATCATGTAGGGCGCGGTGTGAATGGAAAGTTGTTTCTTCTCTAAGCTCATCATTACTTCGGGCGCCACACCCATTCATAAAAATATGGAAATTTCCTCCAAATCATAGGGAACGCACTACAACCTAAATAACTGAGCATCTCGACATTGTGTATTCAATGTTTGTGTACATCCTCACCTGAATTAACCCTTGACAAATGATTAGCATCCTAATATGATTTTCCTTGGTTTCACCACAACTGTAAAATCAAATTCCTGAAATAATAATACCCAATGACATATGTACCCTTGTAAAATGGGCTTGTTCACAAAATATTTCAAGGCCATATGATTTGTGTAGAAAATAAAAGGTGTTGCCAGCAAATACTCCCTAAATTTGTGCAGCGCGTAGATTATTGACAATGCTTTGTGCTCCGTTATAGTATAATTTTGTTTTGCTAGAGTTAGCTTCCTGCTAGCAAATCACAAGGGATGGTCAACAATACCTTATCTAGGTTGTGCTAAGACCACTCCAATCATCATCCCTGATGAATCCACGTGTACATGAAAGGTCCTATCCTAAGAGGGAAAGTCACAAGATTGGTGCAGTAGTGAGTCTTGTCCTTCAGTGTATCAAATGCCACCTGCTGCGCCTCACCCCAATGGAATTTTCCATTATGCTTTAACACTTCATCTAATAGCATGAAAATTATAGCATATCCCTTAATGAACTTCCTATAATATCTTGTATGCCCTAGAAATCCATGCACTGCACTCTGATTGGTGGGTTCCTCCAACCCCAAAATTATAGTAATTTTTGAAGGATCCACCTATAGACCCTCCTTGCAGATGATATGACCAAGTAATGTGCCAAAAAGAGTAGCGAAGATACATTTATTAATATTTAGAGAGATTATCAACTACCTACACCTCTCAAATATCAGCCTCAGGTTGTCACACTGATCCTTTACTAATCCATAAACCATCCATTCATAAAGGTAGAATTAGAGAAATTTATGAATGAAGTCCTAAAAAACCTGAACCACAATGCATGAAAACACAATAGGTGCATTCTTCAGTCTAAAAGGAATGACTGTATATAGAAAAATTCCCCATTTAGTGGTGAAATTTGTCTTTTCCTGGTCTTCATTGGCAATTCAAACCTAGTGATATCCCAAAAACCCATCTGTAAATGAATAGATCTCATGCCTGGATATTCCTTCTAGGATCTCCTCAGTGAATGGGGTAGGGAAAGGATCGATAACAAACACAACATTTAAGTCTCTATAGTCAACACAAATCTGTATTATCCCATCCTTTTTTATGTTGATTACCATGGGGTTAACCCACTCAGATTCCTCAATGGCTTCTATGATACCAGATGCTATCATCTTATCAATATGCTCCTTAACCTTCACATGCAGAGTCAAGTTCATTTTATAAGGCCTTTTCTTGACTGGTTCGTGCCCCTTCCTTCAATTTTATCTACATCTCTCCTAGAGAGTGATGAACCCCCTTTAACTCATGGTACCCACACATGAAAAAGTCCTAGAAATCCACACAATAGCTCAATAATATTTGACACCTCCTGATCCATACAGTAATCCCCAATAAATGTCTCTTTTGGTTCCTCCTCCATACCAATGTTAACCTTCTTCATTTTTAATGTCTCATGGTAGGCGCGTGCCTTCTAATCTACACTGTGTAAAACTTCATGCGTACCTTTTGTATGATCAACATCTAATTTCTCCACTTCCCCATCATTAATAACGTATACCAAATTTTATTTTTTCCTTTTCTAGGTAGGCACACTCAAATTGCACTTCATCTGGTTCCTCTTCTTCAAGGTGCGCTTCCATATCAGGTTCTCCCAATAATTCTAATACAATGTCCTTTCCTTGGCACTATCTCCCAATGTAAGGTGATTGAACACCTACAAGGCCTCATTTACTGATGGTTTAGAAAATAGGTACTCAAAGGTCTGAATAATACCCGATGTTAACTCTTTCCAATTTCTTGTTTGTCTCCACAACTCTAAATAAATAGACCATGCACACGCACAACCCTGTAAGGTGGAATAGAACTTGTGCACCTGTAAAGAAGGGGGAAGGCTTTTGTGCCTTCCCTCTTTGTAATCTCACACTCTTGAACATGGTATGATGCGACACCCTTCCCATCATAGTCATGTATCCCAGTAGGTGCATTAATTCTTAGAAATCTAATGGAGAACGTGACCCTTACCTCACACCACTCCATAAGATTATCACAATGTGTCATTAACCAATGCATAACTGTCCCACACAAGGTATAAAAAATAATATTCCTATGCTCTATCTCACAGGTCCAATTTACCTCTATCGCGCATAAAAAGGTATCATGGTTACCTTCGCCAGTATAGCTAGGTAACTACCTTCCTCCCAGGTGCCTGACTAAAATCTCCTTGATTACTTCAGGTCACATTACCTTTTATCTCTCTCCCAATCAAATCATATGTGCCACTCGCCCAATTGTCACAAGAAATGCTGGTTGTATCACTCATAGAATCTGGATCATCCCACTGAATGACCCCTTCCTTTGATGGTTGAATGAACTCTGGGTCCCTGATGGTGCACACACATATCTTGTTTAATTATTCTTCACCCAATGGTTCCACATAAGGCACATACTGTCCACTAGTCAACGAAATGATCACGCACTCCTCCTTATTCTCAAATTTGATGTAGCCTTTATTGAAATGCAGGTCAACATTTTTTGCATAACACCAAGGGTGCCCAAGTAATGTTGGGAAGCTATCTGCTTCAACAAGTGACAAGACTTCAAAATCCCCAGTGAACTTGACTCCCTGGATAGTTATGGAAGCATTATTCAAAACTCTAAGAGGGGTGGCCTAAGTCTTAATCACCATGTACAACACATTTGAAGATGGATGCAATGGTGGTATTCCCATCTGATTCCATGCATCTAGGGTGAGTACATTAACTTATGCACCCATATCAATCGAAATATTAATCAAGAGCCATCCATCTACTACCACATTCAATGTGATCTCCTTGTCTTAGTGTAGACTATGAGGGGGTAAGTTAGCATGCATGATCTCCATCTTGCACCCACCTCCAGTGCATGATAATTTTTATCTCAACCATTCTCCTAATAGGGGAATGATGTTTTCCTGGCACAACATCTTAGACACCTCCTTGATATCATCTATGTCCCTTTGATGATCTTCAATGTTCTTTGCTTGCTCTAAATTTTGTGACTACTCCTTCAAACACTGAATCTCTCCTTGTAGACTACTAAACACCTTCATATTACCTTGATACACCTCTTTCTGGTAGTTATGATTAGGGTACTTCCCATGCAGTCCCTCCTCTCTTGTAATAATAGGCCTCTACTTTGGCATTTCCTTCACAAGTGTAGGCTTAGCGCGAGTAGTTACCAAAATATTCTCCAACTTTGTATCAGACATCACCTTAAGGATCTATAACTACTCCACACACTTTACACTCACCATCCCAACACAATTCTCCCGCTTCTTCTGATTTTGAACCATGTGACTATACAAATATGGGAACTCTTCATACTTATGCTTCTTCCCACACCATGAGCATTGCAAAAAATTTGGGCATTCATGCTTATAATTTTCTGTAGATCCATAGTTGAAACAAGTTCCATGAGGGAAGTCTCCTCTTCCTCCACCATGACAATTATGACCTCTAAATCCTCCACAAAATCCTCTTCCTCTACCATCCACACATCCTTCATAGTTACAAACCTCATCCTTGGAACCACTTTTAATTGTGGTTTGTTGCACACAAATATCAATGGCACCATGGATCTGGTCTATTAATCTACAATCCTTAGTATCATGGGTGGTAGACGCACATATCTTACAATAATAGGACACGTTCTTAAACAGAGCACACTATAACAACAAACATCTATTTGGATCATTCTCCCAATGACAGATCTCATAGTCCAACACCATGGCTTGCACCGATATCTAAGGGAAACTATCTTTTTTATGTTCCTCTAAGTCACACTCTATACACCAAAGTCCACTGTGAGTCTCATGTGCTAAATTTATAGATAACTTATCAATATTCTTCACCATGGAAGAAATATGAGCTTCCAAAAAAGGACTCACTCCAATGTCAAAACTCTTAATGGGCTCAACACACAAAGAATCCTCCAATTCCTTGCATGGATCCGTGAAAGTCTTATGAGAAAGCACTCATTTGAAAGGTGTTATCATGCCCCCAAAAAACCACTTAACATGCTGCAATAGATGGATGTCATAGGACAACTTGGACAAGAGAGTCTTGAAATATATGTGATACTCCCCGTACACACTCTCTTTCATACCTTATTGGATCTCCTTTAATGCACTTATTCTCTTCTGATGTGGGTCTCTCTTCTAGTACTAGCTATACACGTGCCCTCATAACGTCATTGCAAATGGGCTTGGATTCCACTCTGGGGGCAGTGATCCCCTTTGCACGCCATAGCAATTCACACTTATGAACATGCTCCAAAGCATCCTCAACACCCTTGTAATCTGGTAAGTGGAGCAACATCTCATAGAAAACGTGATGTTGGGGTTGTGGTCCTTGTCCACTAGGTCCATAACCCTAATTTTCTCTAGTGTTTCCCCCACCAGATCCACTAGATCCAATCACTCCTGAACTCCTAGATCCACTAGATCCTCCCCATATTGTAGGTGAAGGACCTAAAGTGGTGCTACTTTGTGTTACCACCATTGAGCTAAAATGAGCTCCAATGGTTTGTGAAATGGAACTGCTCCCAGACATAATGCCCATGTTCTATGGGCCCATAGCTTGTTGAAACAACACACTGGATAGGATACCACCAAATATAGGAAATGTCTTCTCAATAATAGAACTGCAAATAATAATGATATCCACTCAAGGATTCTTACCTACCAACTCAGACACCAATTGGACTAGTGATACCTTTCTCAAAACTTGCAAAACTAAGCACAAGGGTCTGGTTTCTAGGTAGGTCTAGATGGGTGCCTACGACCCTTATCCTTTCTCCATACGAAAACCTCTCACCAGAAGGTGAGGGGGTTTCTATCCCATGCTTACCGAGATTGGGTAGCACAGACTGCTTATGTCCCACACCCTCCGAATGAACCTCAAACCCTTCCCATAATGTCTGCCTCCATAAATCCATTACTCCAACAACCTTACGTTGTCTTGCCAACTCCCTTTCCCAAGATTCATTATATCTAATCCGCATCTCTTCTCTTTTTTCTTCCACCGTATGATCTGTCATCTCTCACCACACTAGCTTCGATGCCCTGTGCCTAGTGGGAAGTTTAGCTAACCATGGGAAATGATTCTAATCTCATATTTACGATCAAGATCCCGATGAATAAAGGTAAAGTTTGCAAGAAAGATCCTCTACATTATCAAAAGAACTCAAACTCAGCAACCTCTAGGAAATAGTAAGTGGAGATTGTGTTCTCCAACGTGTAACTAGTCAAAAAACCTTTCCACCAATGATCAACAACATGAGTCCAAACCAGATCAACATCATGAAGCCTATGATAATATTCTTGATTCCACACATGAAGACGATAGAAATAAATTCTCCTCAGTGCATACGTTGATAACCACTCATACAACTCCACAGGAAAAAACAAAATGTTTCATAGATCTCATGATATAGATTCCCCTCTACCTATTCACGTGCATCAAACTCTAGTCCAGTGTTGAATCTATGAGAAAACTCATCCTCTGTGTTTTTAAGCCAAGTTTCCACATTGTCCAAGGTCAATCATTCTTCCATCCCTCACCATTCTTACAACATATTCAAAAGAGGTCCCAGAAATGGAACCAAAATGTAGTCTTGTTTACCCCTAGCCCCTTAAAATCCCAAGTGTGATGACCTTTCACCCAGTGCTGGGAGCTCACCCGAGGTGCATATAGGCACTGAACCCCTCCTTTATGTGAGATTTACAAGAATGTTCATCATTAATGGATGAGTAATTCATATACATAGATACATGTATTGTATAATAGATACAAAGGAACTCAGACCCATATATAGATTTACCATAATAAGAAGGGAAACATTGTGATCATAGAAATAAAATAGATCTGAACCATGAGAATCATCAATAACATAAGATTTTGGATCCACAAGAATAAAAGAAAATATATAGATCAAGATCCATGAATCAGATGTTTAGAAAAACCCATTATATTGATTCATCAACATTATAGTAGCCAAATACATTAAAGAATCCATAAAAATAATATGGAGCTAATACAACAATAGAGTTCCTCGTATATTATCTATAATAGCTTCATTAAAAATATTACACCCATGCTTCCCTTAGCTCTCACTCTCCATACACACATACATATCATCCTAGTTTCCATGTAAAACAATACATAAGAAGGAACCAAAAGGAATCTCCTTTAACCGCTTCATCATTATCCAATACATGCTAATTTTCATCATGTCTTTCCCTACTCGAGTATCTTCAGCATGCAGGTTCCATATAATACCCATACCTAACTCTGTTCCTTATCCTGTTATGATAACTATAATGATGCACTGGAATATCCTTTCCTTGAGCTGCAAGTATTTCATATTTTACCTTTATCCATAGCTGAATCTGGTCACCTTTCCATCCATTCGTTTATCACAGCTTTACCCATTCTTCAAAAAGTGGCTAAGTCCTGAATCCATCCTACCTGGGTGAGAGCCTTCGCACATCCCAAAAAGTTTTCCACATGCCTTCAACCCTGTGCCACGTGCTCAAGCCTTCGCGCCTAAGTACTTGGTCATTTCAAGGGCCCAACATTGAGTTACTAGATGGTAACATGTATTTGAGTTACAAGATGGTAACCTATATTTGAGCTACCAGACGCTAACCTATATTTGAGTTACTATTAGGTGGTGTACAAGTATACATCCACACGATGGTTCGATAACATATTCTCATAACCCTATTCAGTAGATTATGTCATGTTACCATGTTATTTGTTTTCATGTAGCATGATATTTTATAATATATTGAATTTATTTTTTAAATATTTTATTATAAGATTTTATATTTTTATCACATGTGTAGACTTCAAAATCACCCATACAATGGCCCCTGGTGAAATTGAGAAAATATCTCAAGGAAAATGAAAATGTGACATGGAAATTCAAAATATTTTAGTCATCCCACAATAACACCAGTTTCAACATGTAATTTCAACTCTTATTATGTTAATCTTACTTTATATGTTGATTTACTAAAAGATGTAGTAAGCAATTCAATTTGTTTCAAATGTAGAAAACCCTACCAATGACTTTACGCTAGATGAAATTCATAATCAGTAGAGTAATTCAATTCACATTGATAGTAGTGATAATCCCAATTGCCATCAAACTCAAACTTGAGATAAATATTCTAGAAATAGACATAAAAAACATAACAGTGAGAAGTGGACTTTAGGAAGGACTTATAAATTTAAATGGTCAGCCAAATATCCATTTATTGATCCTATTGATCTAGAAAACACTACTGATACTCTTAAAAAATGTAGATGTACTATATGTAATTAGAAACTGGGAAAATACCACAAAATGCAATTGAAGTTGGACACAATAGAGAAGCATTTTGGGAAAGTATATGAGTCAAAAAATCAAGAAGATGGAACTGTAATAAAAACATCTAGATGGAAAATCGAGGAAGATTGCTTACATGTGAGGTATGCAACTGAATATCACAATCATCATAAACATCTTCAAGACCTTATTGAGAAAGGTGGAACACTAAAGGATAAATTAAAATCTGTTGATGTAAGTATTCAAGAAAAACTTATATGATTCCTAAAAATATTTCACATTTAAAAAAGGGAAAACTTATTTCAGATTTCATTGATAATAAGATATCATTTCAATCTAATGGGTTTCCAAACATTCCAACAAAAAACTGGTATACTAGTGCTTGGGTAATGGAAAAGTGTATGGTATAAATTGAAATCACTGATTTGAAAGAGAAGGTCAAAAACGTGAATTTTATCTCATTGTCGATTGATGAGGTCATAATTATAGAAAATACATCATGGGTGTGCATGCATGTCTACACTTTCAATTTCAATAACCATTTGAGGGAAAATCATCTACTAGCAATGATAACCTTTGCAAACTAGTGATTAAAATTTTGAAAGAAATAGCTGGTATAGACAATCATTCAATATCTACGAAGCTGATTTGTGTTGGAGCTAATGGGGCATCTGTCATTTAAGGTCACAAAAATAGGATTTGTATTCACCTTCAAACAATCATTTCCCGTACATGATACCTATTCACTACATGGCTCACAAAATGAATCTCACCTATAAGATTGTAAGTAATTTTGAAAATGTTGATAAAGTGGAAGAACTTATACATGATATACATTCATACATGTCAAACAATCCTAAAAGATGTTTGGAGTTTCAGAAAATTAATGGTAAAAAAATTGTTGAAATATGTTGACATAAGATGTATATGGTTGCATGATCCAACTTGCAGGATTTTTGAGGAATATAAGTCATTAGTATGGTATATGTTCAAGAATCATAGAGAAGTTGACAAGGCAAAATATCTGCTATATCGCTTGATTGATTTGGATACATTAATAACATTATGTGGTATTTTTCCAATACCGAAGGAAATAAACAACTTGGTGAAATAAGCATAGGGAATATTTGTTAGAACATAATGGTTAAGTGGGTTGGCCACCCCTTAATTAATATGGGTCCAAAATTATACTATAGGTTAAATATTTCAAAACATGAAATATTTATATTTCTATTATTGAATATTCAAACCTTGGAATAAGTGTCAACCGACTTGGTTGAAATGGTGAGTTGGGAGACATGCCTGATCACCTCATATAAAAAAGGACTTCAGGTCCTCATTTGAAATATCAGAGGAATACATCAAAGGTGTGCAAATCAATATTAATATATAAATGTTTAATATTTAAGTTGATTAAACCCATTGTCATTCGAATCCTCAAATTCCAATGTGGTAATAGAGCTTGGGATAATTAAATAAATTAGATCAAATATTTTTGTATTTACTTTATTTAATTTGTAACGATCTTTTCAACCAACCTGGAAGGGTATTTAAAAGTATTGGGTCCCCTTCTTTTTCTCCCCCAATTTATTTTACCACTTCATTTTTACAATCTAAATTTTTGTGTTCTTTGTGAAGAAGTGTAATTTGTAGGAAAAGAAGAGATTGTGGTGGATCCTCCTCTTCGAAACTCTTGGTAAAAATTTTAGGGTTTTTCAATTTTAAATCCCTATTTTTTAGGGGGAGATGTAGTATGATATGATTCTTACTTTCATTCACATTTGGAAATTATATGGAATATTTCCTTTGTTCTAAACCTTTGAAAAATTAATGTAAATTCTTTGAAAGGATGTTTCTTTTGAAATTTTTATTTAATTTTAGCAATAAAATTTTATTTAATTATGTTTCAAAAGGGGTGTGCACAGGGAATAATCATTCCTAACAAGTGGAAGTTTATGTCATGAAATAGACTTCATAGAAAAGATCAAGGAAATTAAATTATTAATTTAATTTCACTATAGTTGTACCAAACAAAATTAAATTATTTATTTAATTTCACTAAAAGTGGTACTATTTGTTTTGTAATTTTTATATTTGCCAATACCCTTTGGTTTTCTTCATGTTTCTGAACTTGCTTGCATGGAAAATGGAAAATAAATTTGTCTCAGTTTGCACTAGCAGGTATTTGATAAATTGGATAAATTGAGGTGAATTCAGATCCATTATTTGACATAATATTAGGTAAAATCACCCAAAAAATTATGCAAATTCACATTTTGGAAATACACAGGAAATTTTCACTTTGTTAAATTTGACGGTCGGATGACCGTCATGGTAGACCAAAATAAGGCAGGATGGCGGTCGTTTAGATGTCAAATTTAAGATGGACAGATATTTATCTACATTAATAATTTTCAAAAATTTTAATTTTTTGTGCATTCTTAGGGTTTTCATCTTCACTTCTATATGGTCGAAAATGTTTTATGATAGGTCTAGGGTATAATTCCAGAGACCTTTTATATGCGGGTTGTTATTTGATTATGCCATTATGGGAAGTTAATTAGTATGAATTTTAATGACAAAATTAGTTATGACTAAATAGTTTCTTTAGATTTGGTTCTATTAATATTTTTATGATCAGATTTTAAAAATTAGTTATATATATATATATATATATATATATATATATATATATATATATATATATATATATACTTTATTTTTTAATGAAATAGTACAAGTTTTTAAATCATAAAATATGGGTATTCTCATTTTTCGATCAATATTTTTTCTAACTTAGTGGTGCATTGTATATCATAATGGGGTATGTTTTTTAGGTTCAGGAAATTTGAAAGACAATGGCATCCAGTTTATTTTTCCTTGATAAGTGCCAGATCTTAAATGGAGTAAATTACAATATTTGGAAGATTAAGGTCAAATCAGAACTTATGGCGGGGAAACTCTGGATGATTTTTTTAGGGACTTCGCATGCGCCCACTGGTCATCAAGAGAATGCAAAAAATATGAATGCATTCTCATAGCGTACAAAGGAGGCCCTTTCCATGATCCTGCACAATGTGAACAATGAATATCTTCTACACATTGGTAATATCAAACATCCTAGTGAGGTATGAAAACAATTAGAATCCATGCATGAAGGTACATGCTTGTCCAAAATTATTAAACTTGTTTTAGAATTGCTTACGACTCTTATGAAAGGAGATGAAAAGGTAGTTAATTTATTAGCCAAAATTAAAAATATTCAAAGCACAATTAGATGGATGCAATTGTGATTTAATTGGTGAAAAATTAATCTACTTTATTGTTCAGTTGAATATATATGAAAGATTTAGGAATTTTATTTCTATCTTAAATTATAAATATCAGAATGAGGATGAATTACCAAATTTGATTACTTTGAGTTCTCTTCTGATACATGAAGAGAAAGTGATGATAAACTTCTACTCTAAGGAGAATTCCTCACAGGCACTTCTTGCTCAGAATTCAAAGTTCAAGTCTCGCAAGCCCTATTTTGATCAGAATTTTAGATCTAATACTAAATATTCATTTGCTGATAAAAAGAGTTTTACTTCTGAATATTTTCGTGTAGGCTTTAATGGTAAATGTCACAAATGTGGAAAATTTGGGCATAAAAAGGAAGAGTGTAAATATAAGAAACCTATCCATAAAAATGAGAAAATGACACACACACACACACACAATTCTTTATTTAAAGAAAAAATGATAGTTCTAATGATGCTCCTAAATGCTATTGCATTATATGCTACTTTGTACTTTTCCTCAAATTCTGAATGGATTCTAGATTTAGGTGCTTCAAATCATATGACTGGTATTTCCGATTCTTTATTTGATGTTACAAAAATCAAATAACGTGTGTATCTTAGTGACAACTCATCTTTAGAAGCAATAGAGAAAGGAAAAGTAAAAATTGCAAATGGTTCTTTGTATGGTGTGACATTTATTGATGATTTCACTAGGATGATTTGGACATATTTTCTTAAAAATAAATCTGATGTATTTGGAAAATTGAAGGAATTTAAAGCATCCGTTGAAAATTCATCAAATTATAAAATTAAGAGGATTAGAACAGATAATGGGGGTTAATATGTTAGCAAGGAATTTGAAAATTTTTGTATTGACTGTGGTATTAAAAGAGAATTAACTTCTCCCCATTCTCCCCAGTCTAATAGTATTGCATAATGGAAAAATATGAATATTTTAGATATGGCTTGCACAATGCTTCATTATGCTGGTCTTCCCAAATTTATTTGGGTAGAAGCAATGAACATGACAGTCTATATCCTAAATAGGATTTTTACCAAAGCTATTCAACTTTCGACCCCCTTAGAAAATTGGTCAAATCAAAAACCTGATGTATCACATTTAAAAGTGTTATGTAGTCCTCTCTTTATATATCCCTAAAATGAAAAGAAAGAAACCTTATATGACTTATTTTTCTTGTATTTTCATTTGATATGGTATTAACATTATAGGTTTAAGGATTTACGACCTTGTAAAAAGGGAAGTAACTGAAAAACCACAAAATTGTTGTTTTGGAAAAATATTTCTGTTCATCTACAAATAGTAATGATATTATTAATTTTGTTAATATTTCTAATGATCGTTTTGATATTGATAATGAAAATATTGTAAATAATCATGACGATGTTTCTTTTTTTGATGCTATGGATGTTTCTGAATCTCTTATCTCCCTAGCTAAGAAACCAAGATGGGATAAAAACTATTTTACAAAGTTATAATCCTATTGACCTTAGGAAAATTACTAGAAGCCATCATATGTACCATGCCTTAATCACCTTGTATGAACTTGTGTCATAGAGTTTTGAAGAATATTCTTGGGATGAGAAGTGGATTAATGCAATGCAGGTTGAATATAATGCATTGATTCAAAATCAAACTTGGGAGTTGGTTCCACCTCCATAGAAAAGAAGCATTATAGGGTATAGATGGTTGTACAAAGTAAAATATAATGCTGATGGTAGTATTAAAAAAAATAAATATAGAATTTTTATTAGAGGTTTCACTCAGAAACATGGTATTGATTATGTTGAGACTTTTTCTCTTGTAGCTAAGATGAGCACTACTAGGGCCTTGTTTGCTATTGTTGCTTATTTTGGGTGGGAAATCCATCAAATGGTTGTGAAAAATAATTTTTTGAATGCTGATTTAAAAGGAAGAACTTTACATGTATTAGCCTAAAAGATTTGGAGAAACTGGTAAAGAAAACTATGTTTGTAAGTTGAAAAAAATATTTGCATGGTTTAAAACAAGCTCCTAGATCTTTATATGCGAAAAGTAATGCTTTATTCAAATAATTAGGTTTTGTTAATTTTTCTTTTGACAATGATATATTCATTAAACAAGAAGGTTATCACATTATCATTGTATGTATATATGTTGATGATTTTCTTATGACTAGTGATAGTCTTTCTTTAATTTGTAATATTAAAGAAAAATTGAAGCAATACTTTGAAATGACTGATTTAGGTCTCTTACATAATTTTTTGGGCATGACTGTATTTCAAGATAAGTATTCTATTGTTGTTTCTCAAGTACAATATGAAACCAATGTAGTGAAAAAGTATAATATGATTGATTGTAAACTAGTTTCTACACCTATGGAAATTGGAATAAAACTTGATCCTAAACCTGCATGTGAAAAATATGATCCTACTTTACATAGGAAGTTAGTTGGAAGTTTGATTTATCTAACTATGACTAGACCAAATATTTCCTATGCAGTAGGAATTGATTCGAGTGTAGGAAAACTTATAGAGATAATTAAAATATTTCAAAAATAATTCTTAGATATATTAAGGGAACAATCAATTATGGGTTGCATTATAATAAGGATTAAAATACTAACTTATATGGATTTTGTGATTTAGATCATGCTAGTGATGTATTAGATAGAAAATATACTTCTAGTTATGTGTTTAAATTTGGTGCAGATGTCATTACTTGGTGCAGTAAAAAACAACCAACTGTTTCTATCTCTTCAACTGAAGATGAGTATAGAAGTGCAATTGAAGCTGCAAAAGAGGCTCTATGGCTGAAAAGGTTTTTTGACAAGATAAATATGAAGGATCAAGGTAGTGTTCCTTTTGTCTAAAATAATCAGAGAACCATATCTCTTGAAAATAATATAGTATAACACCAGAGGACAAAGCACATTCAGATACATAGACAATTTATTCGTGAGAAGGTGCTAAGTGGTGATATAGATCTCAAGTTTGTGCCGACCGAAGAGTAGGTTGCTGACATCTTCAAAAATCCCTTGAGTACAGTAAAGTTTTTCATTTTTGTGAAAAACTTGGATTTTTGGAGTTTCCATTGAGGGGGAGTGTGCATGATAATGTCACCTCATAATGTAACTTGGTATTTGTAAAATGAAAAATGTATTGTAATAAATACCTTCAGGAAACTGTAAAAAGACCTTCATGCAAGTGTATACCTCCTCGACTTATTTTTTAGAAAGAATTATGGAAAGACCTTAATGGAGGTATTCACTAAAATATTTAGTGTTATTGAGTTTACTGGTAAACATCCAATGCAAGCATCTTGTAAAGGAGGTCCTTGGTTATAAAAGGATCCTATTTGTGAGTAAACATCCAGTACAAGCATATTATTAAGGAGACCCTTGGTTATAAAAGGCTCCTATATGCTTGGGTTCAATAACCTTTTATGAGAACTTGTGAGAACATGTAAAACTCACAAATCATACTTCGCCACTGATCATGGGATGATCTTTGGGATTCCAAATCCTTTTGTACTAAAAAGTAACTTGAGTATGATGAAGGTGTTATAATTCCTTCAACCTATATGTTATCCTAAAACCTTTATGGTTTAAGGATTGTAAATCCTGTAGTGTACCACGGGCATGTAATCTATTGGCATATGTTACCCCAATTAACATTTAGGGGGAGTGTTGAAACATAATGGTTAAGTGGGATGGCCAACCCTTAATTAATATGGGTCCAACACTATACTATAGGTTAAATATTTAATAATATGAAATATTTATATTTCTATTATTAAATATTCAAACCTTGGAATATGTTTCAACCAACTTGGTTGAAAGGGTGAGTTGGGAGACATACCCGATCACCTCATATAAAAAAGGACTTTGGGTCCTCATTTGAAATATTGGAGGAATATATAAAAGGTGTGAAAATCAATATTAATTGATTTTGTTTTTACCCTTGTGATTAGGGTTAGTAAGGAGGAGGTTTCTAGTGGATGTAATTGGGTTCTCTATAATAAAGGCTACTTTTCACAATGGGTTTTTACCTTCGGGTTTTTCACTATAAATCTAATGTTTAGTGTTATTTACATTTTGTAAGTATTTATTTAATTATCATGCAATATAGTTTATTAATGTGATGTTTATTTATTTATTCATTTTAATGTTGCATAATATATTAATGTTTAATGTTTAAGTTGATTAAACCCATTGTCATTCAAATCCTCGAATTCCAACAATATCTAAATACAATATTGATTTTATAAAATTAAGGAAACATGTGTGTATGATTTTTGATAACTTATATTTAAGCCAAGATTGGTTTTAGAAGCCAAAATTTTGTAGTTAGAAGGTTTAAACAGATACAAAAGATCCCAAAAACTATTTGAAGTTTAATATAAATGGTCATCTTTGTATCTCATTTGATGGAAAAAATATACCAATGCACACTTTTCAAAGAGATCCTTATGTCCTAGGTTCTAATATTGAGGATGTACCAGTGATAAGCCTTCTATTTGATGCTGCAGTGTCTAATAAAAGGAAAAAAATGATGAATATGTTTGAAAAATTATCTTCTGAGATCAGAGTACAATTCAATAATAGTGATTTGCTCGAGGCCCTGGGAGTTGTAAATCCCAATTGCTGGAATCCAATGACTGGTGAAGAACAAACACCTCAACTATTTACAAAATACATGTCTATACTAATGGATCACTTTTGTAAATCTTTAGATGTTAATGGAGGAGAATTGAATGGTATATTGAATAGAAAATTACTCATATTAGAGTCAGGAAAATGTTTAGTAGCTAATATTCATAATTTAGATATTTCTAGAGATTTTTTAAGTCACATTTGGCTATTTGGACACCATATGCACAACCAATATTCACCAAAAATATTCAAAAATGTTACTGTTGATAATTTTTGCACTTGTGCAAAATGGGCAACTCAAAAAGTTCATTACGATGGATAGCATTGGTGAAGTATACCTAAGCTAGGGGAGTTTATTTCAGATATATTGTTACTACTAAATTAATTAATGATTACATGAAATCTGCAGCTATGTTTTGCTGTTACAAAATGTAACAAATCACATAGTCTACAATTTCATGCATATCTTAAGCAAAAGTACACAAGGCCCCAAATGACAGTTGTGTTGTCTTGATGAAGACATCCAATTGCAAAATAGATGAAATGCTAAGTTTTGGAATAGAAAACATAAATACAGATTGCATAAATTAGAGTTCATTACTGGATGTTACAAGTTTTCTTTAATGTTCTTTCCTTCATGATTAAGACATTCAATTATATTACTGAGTTGTTTAATTCATTATACAATTCATACAGAAAGCTCAAATGTAGAAAGAAATACAAAAATCATTTTTAGAATTCAATGTTTTATTCATAAGGAATTTCAAATGTTCCCACACAAGCTGTGGGATGTAATTGAAAAGTAAAGTACAATTACTGAAATAAGAGATACACATGCATGAAAGAGAAAATAAAGGAGTATGAGTGAAACCATCATTGCCTTGGGGGTTTCTTCTTTGGTTGAGACATCTCCATTTCCACCTTTGTTCCTTCTTCATCTTCGTTGCTAAAATCCCTGTACCTGAAAATAAGAGAAGAGAAAACTATCAGTTATGAGCTCAGGGATCAATCCATATTCCTTTACTGTGCTTATTCATGCATATGAATCTCTTAACAACATGAGATATAGTTTACTTGAAGATCAAACTGTATACATGTTTTACTCACACAGAAAGAAGGAGGGAGAAGAAAAGAAAAAATATGGACATATGAGAGGCCAAAAAGCCTAAATATTTTCTAACTATTTTCTTAAGTGTGCAAGTACAGGGTGTAGCCAAGAAGAAATAAATAAAGTCTTTCAACAAAGATTGCAGAGTTCAATGAATTCTATCCTATGGCATAAAGCAGTTAAGTCATTAAGTACATGCTGGAATGAAGGAAGAATACAACTCAAGTTTCAGTAACTATCATACAAATAGAAGAAGTTACAGTACAAAAGAGAGACTAAAAAATAGAAGTACGTGTTTCAGATTACAACTAAAGAAGAGGAATTAGATTTCAAGAAGCTGAAGTTAACTAGAAAGAAAGGATTACAGCTGAAACAAAATGAGAAAGTGGATTCTAGGAAATTTTTGATAGGGCTTCGCCATGTAAAATGGACATTTACATCTTTCCAACTTGTTGTTTTTAACTAATACACACTTTAAAAGATTTATGTAAAGAAAGTAAGTGATACAGAAAAGTAGAAAAACATGCCATGATCAAGATAATAGTTATTATGTTTTAGTTTCCAACAAAAAATCAGCTTTAACAGAAAAGTGTTACATTCTATATTCTGAATCAAAAAATACAACTACTACAGCTGAAAAAGGAAGGAATAGAGAACTATGGAAAAAAATTTCTAGGTCTTCACCATGAAAAATAAAAATTTCTAAATTTTCCAGAATGCCATAAATACTACTATCAAAGAAATAAAGCATCTAAATAAAAGAAACACTATTTCAACAAAGCATCTGAATTAAGGCTTATGCCTGGGAATGGTATTACATGGATGAATATCTGCTTATAATTTATAGAAAGCCACATGAAAGGTACAAAGACCTCTTAAGATGAAGAACAAATTGTAAAATCGAATGAAGTAAAGTAATTTCTAGTACCCATGCCAAGGGAAAGATACCCAAATCTGGGTTTTACTATCTCAAACTTTAAATTGAAAAATACAGATTAGGGTAAGGAAAAAAAATTTTCACTTGTAAAATTGAAGCAGAGAAAACCCTCAAGTAATCATCAAATTCAGAGCCAAAGGAAGAATGACATCTTAAGTACAAAATATCAAATAATATGCTCCTATTAAAGTTGATAAAATCAAAGTTTTAGTTTTTCAGTATAAGAGTCAACAATGATCAAGTAAGTCATGAAGGAAAGTAAACTTTCAACATGCAAAGAATGTTTTCGAAATAGAGGTACAAAAGGAATGTGCAAACAAATTATGTTCAACTGTCAGGTTTGAGAAATATAGAACTACATAATTTTTATGCTCAAAACATGAAAATCAGAGTTTGGTAACCTTCTGAGTGGTACCATGTTGCACCCAGATGAAGATTCATCTAGATTATAACTTCAAGCTAAGAAAACCAAATGACAGTGAGTTCACAATGTAATGGTAATTCAGAGAACTCCTTAGAAACAAAGTTTTGAAATCAAAATAATGGTGACATACAGTCAAGAATGAATGTATATTGCTAAATCTCCAAAAAGATAATCACGACTATAGTGAGCAAACAAAGAAGTTACAGAGGGTCTAAAGGAAATGCTCATGACATACTTTCTTGTTTGTTGCATGCATAAAATCTCAAGAACACTATATAACTCAAGTCACAACAAACAACTATAGTCACTAATTAAAAATAAGAGAAATCAAGGTACAAAGATAAGGTAGACCTAGAAAGTTTTCCACACTTTTACGGAATCACTAACACACTACGAGAAAGAGAATTCAAGCTCGAATGATCTCAATGAACGATGAACATATTCAAGTGCACAAAAACCCAGGTCTGCAAAGATATTTACAGAGTAACCCAAATGGAAAATCTCACTCATATTTATTCTTGTTTCAAGAAAAGCAAGGAGATGAGAAAAATGAATACCCATGTCTAGGAAATTACAATTTCCAGCATTAATCGTAAAACCCATTAATGAGTATCAAAATCAGATTAAGAAACATGTACTTAGTAGTATTGACGTAGAGTAAACCCTTACGAGATCATTTGATTCAGAGCTAAGGATAGGAGCAAGCTCAGAACGAGCTTCAACTCGAAATGACTAAGGTTGAGCCACAAAACCACAGAAAATGCAAATAAAGAATGGATTATCAGTATTTTTAAAATTCAAGATGGAAAATACAAAGTAACGGTGGCACCCAAGAGATCAAAATTTACCATTCTTTGTCAAACAACTCAATGACGGTTAAACAATCCCAAGCTCGAACCCTCAAAAAAACCCGAACAGAGAGAGAGCTCATAAAAGATACAAGTGCAATTGAGAAAAAAAACCATTTATGTAGAATGGCTGAGCTCAAGGAGAAAATAAAAATGGCGTCAAAATTTTTTTTCCAGGGATTTTCCTGCATACTAAAAATCCAAATGAAATGATCATTAAGGTCGATCTTCCCTTTACTTCCTGAGCCCAAGCATTGGGTTAGTTTGAACTCAACCACGATCAAAGATCAATGGTCGCAAAACAAAAGGACAACAGATAAACACTTAAGGATCAATCCCCAAGTTCAAAGCAAACCACTTGGGTAATATAGCACTAATAACGTTAAATGTTGGCAAAACCCTAACTACAGTTTCAAGATCAACAGCCTGAGATCTCAAAGTACAAAGATCAACAATTAAAAAATGATCACTAATATCAAAGCGAACTCTACCTGAGTTAGCCATGTCATTGAGAAACTATTGAAGTGGTGAGTCATCATGCAAAGGGAGCTAGCCCCATGATTAAAACAAAAAATCATTGCCTTTAAAATGTCAAAAGGATCAACTATAGTCTAAATTCCAATAATATAAAGTGCCGATTGAATCATGTTCATCGATGATCACACAAAAGGTAAGGGTTATAAAACTATAATCAAGTGTTACCCAAATGCAAAATCTGACAAGTATTACATGGTTGTGTTTAATCAAAGGTGGTTGAATATGACATGGTGGTCTTTTACAAAAGTGCCCTCATATACATCTAAAAATCAATAATGTGCTAATTCCACAAAGGTGGCCAAACTGAATAGAGATTAGTGATCAAGTGCAAGGGTGGCCCCACAAACTATAGAGGAAAAGTTGAGCATGTGCACATGGAGGTGGTCCCCATCAAGTGGATGGATTATTTTACAAATTTTGCAAGTGTTGTAATTATTTTGCTGACAAACAGGGAGTTAATTTTTGCATGCTTTCACTAGGGGATAGAATAGACAAGAAGACGAATTCATATGCACAAGGAAAGAGACTTGCCCAAAAAACAAGCTTATTATTAGCAAATTATTCACCATTCTTTTCTTAAAAATAGAACAGTCAACTTTAGTTTGACTGAGATGTAATCAAAGGCTATTAATGTTTATTTGTAATTACATGTTCTATTTTTATTCCTTTATTTATTAATAGATGAAGGATAAAAATAGGATGCATGGGCAAGTACAAGCCTTAGTCTATTTTTAGGAAGGGGGGAAATCAAATTTGCTATATATTGTGTGCTTTGGAAAAGCACAAAGGAGGATTTTTTTAGATACAGGAGTGCTGAAGCAATTTTCTGCCAGTTTTTCCCTTTGAATGTGAAGTATTTTCTGCCTTTCTAATTATTTGCAGTCTTGTGTATGTTTTCCATTAATCTTGTGAATGTTGAATTCCCTAATTAATCATCTTACCGTGTTGTAAATTCAGTAATCTTTGCATGATATTAATTTGTATGTGTAACTTAGTAGTATTGTTGTGATTCTATCTCTCAATACATCAAAGTGTTTACCCTTAATTATCTTTAGAAATATGTTGGCCTGTGCATCAAGAAGTTCATTCCATATCAATTGTGCTTGTACTCATTCAAAGACCTCATATAAGTTTGGTGTATCACCTTAGTTTTAATTCATTTTTTACAATCATCTTTTACCCTTAAACCCCAGAAATTAGTTTAGGATACATCAATAAGGAACCGACCTTGATACCGGAGACTCACCTCAAAGTAGGTATACCCATAGACCTGAGGTGTTTCCATTGTATCTACGAGAGAGAGAGATCAATTTTTGCAAGCTTAGAACACCTACAACCATTTCTCTATAGGGTCCACTTTCGAGAGATAACAGTTTTTGGCACACTCGTTGGGAGCACAAATTAGATTTGCATGTAAGTTATAGTTATTTACAACAGATCTACAACATATTTTACAGTCAGATAAAAGTTACTTTCGGAGCAAAAAGCTGTAGTAATCTATTTTAAAGATTTAAAGGTCTTTTTTGGTGACTCTGTAGGGCTGATTTCAGACCAGTATTGCAGCATGTTCCATGCCTAAAGTGACTACAAGATCATCGATAAGAGGAATTCCTCCTGATTTTGTTTCTTTACCTTTGAATTATGCAAGAAGGAGAAGATTTGGCAATACTTTACCTTATAATAAGCCTTGTTTTGATAACCCTCCTCCTCATATTCCTTCACCACATGTCAATTTTTTCATTCAAATCCTAGTTTTTCAAATGGATATTCAACCACCACGGAATTTTGTGACCTTTACTAATGGAAGCCCATTAGTAATCCCAGTTTACCATGATATCCCTAATGCTGCCATGAAAAGTTTTCCATCATTCACTGGTGAAAATCAGGTTACACCTATAGAGCACATTAAAAATGTCGCAGCCTTATGTGCAGTTCATAATATCACTCATGAGGATGTAGCTTTGAGACTTTTAGCTGCATCTCTTAAAGGAAAAACCTTGCAATGGTATAGAAATCTAGAGATTGGATGCATAAGAACTTGGGATGACTTATGTGATAAATTGCTGAAACAATTTCAAGATAATTTAAATCATTTATCTCCTCATAGAACAACTATCTACCATTAAAAGAGCTCCAAATGAATTTGTGTCTAGTTTCAACATTCATTTTGCTAGAACTTGGGAAAGAATTCCAGTAAGTTTCAAGCCTCAAGATGATCACGCTTTTCTTTATTATCTTAGGGCATTAAATAGTAATATTTCAACTATGATTTAGTCTATGGGAGGAGAGACACTCCCAACAACCTATGATATTGCCATCCAAGCTGAAAATAGTCTTATTCAAGCTGTAAAATTAGCACCAAGGCCTTCAATGCCATATTCGACAGATTTAGCCCCTATCCCAGAACCTATTACAATTGTAGAACTTGTTGTTGTATCCCCATCATATGATGTATTTAAAGCTTTGCAGACTATGGGGAATAAGATGAATTCAATTGAAAACAAACTTTCATTACCTAGCAGACCTTATCAGGCTCCTTATCAGCAAAACCAACAAAATAACAGCCTTACCAGTAGAATCAAAATTATAGGCAGCCTTATCAGCAAAGGCAATTTGATCCAAACGCTCCTAGTTCATCTAATTCTTTAGTCCCAGTTAACATGGCTATAGAAGAGTGATGTCAACCTTGTAATCAACCTCATTCAGCTGTAAATTTCCCAAATGATTTTCTAAACATAATTCTTGTTGCACAACCTCAATCTGAGACATTATTCATGCCTCAAATGGAGAGTGGGCAGTAAGATACTCAGGTTCAGAAAGCACCTGAACAAAATTTAATCAGTTTCAATGAGGATGATTTCATTATAGTCACTACTAGGGCTCAAGGAAAAGCTGTTGAAAGTCAAAAACAACAAAATAGGTCTATTCTGCCCACTGTCACTGATAAGACAACATCTACAGCCCCAAAACCAGCTAACAGTCTTGTTGTTCCTAAAAAAATAGCAAGTGTTTTAGCTGATAAAGAATAGAAAAAATAGCTACATCCTAACCCAAGAAGATTGTTTATACCTCAGATATCAAAGACAACTGAAGCATAATTAGTTTTTTGCTAAGGCCTATGCTAAAACAGTTGAATTTATCTCTAAAACTGTTGCTTCTTTTAACATTGTTGATGTAATAAAAAAGCATAATGTTAACATCTCAATGTGGGATGCTCTAATTATTCCAGGACAACAAGATTTACTTTCTCATGAACTAGATAAGCTGTAGATTTCTTCTAAAACAACAGAAAAGGAAGTTCAGAAAGTAGACATGGTCCTTGGAACGTTCGAACAAGACCACATCAAAGAAGTTAAGTGGATTGTTCAGAAAGTTTTAAATACTCATGACATCAAGAAGCCACCACCATTTTATTTATCACTTATTATTGGGGAACATATTGTTCATAATTGCATGGTGGACAGTGGTGCAAGTAGCACAGTTATGCCAAAAGCAATTGCAAAAAAATTGGGTCTGCAGTATGAGCCTACATAAAAGAGTGTCTTATAGCTTGATGGAACTGCAACTAATACAATTGGTGTAATCAGAAATTTAGAGGTAACATTGCATGTTTGCCCAAATGTTTCTATTCTGTAAGATGTCACTGTTGTAGATTTACCTCCTTACTTTGCATTATGCTTATCTAGAGATTTCACAGCAAAGATAGGAGGTTATCTCTCTTCATATTTGTCCTTTTTATTTTTCACTACATGTTATGGAACCAAGGTTACTATTAATTCAGAACCATTGGCCAGATTTCACATTGAGACTCACTCTTCCAATGCAGTAGCTAATTATGCATCCTTAGACCAGTCTGATTTTGATGATGTAGCTCATGTTTCAGCATTAGATGGTGTTTCTAACATGTTTATGGATGAAAATATAGTTGAAGAACATTTTCATGATCCTTTTAAGGAGGTTGAAGAACATTTGTTTGGTGTGTATTGTTTGCATGAAGAAAACACACCACTTCCCTTGCTATCCAAAATAGAAAATTCAGCAGAAGGGAGTTGGAAGCTTCATTTTGATGGAGAGATAAGAACAAGAAAGGATAGGGAGTAGGTTTGATGCTTACTTCCCCAACAAATGAAAGGTATTTCTCAGCTTTGAGTCTCCAATTTTCATGCACTTGTAACATAGCTGAATACGAAGCATTAATTCATGGCTTACTTTGGGCCAGAAAGAGAGGTATCAACATGTTACAATTTTTTGGTGATTATGAGCTGGTTATCAATCAAGTAATAAATTTTAATGTTTGTAAGAATCCATTAATGAAGTCTTACAGACATAGAGTTTCAGACTTAATGGAATATTTTGAGGCTATTAATATTCAGTCTATTCCTAGAGCAGAAAATAAGCATGCAGACAGACTTACAACAATTGGTGCTAATTTTGAAGTGCTGGAATAGATAGAAAACATAAAAATTCAGCCTCATATTAAGCTAATTGTTAGGCCTTCAATACCTGATAATGATTTGAACTAGAAAGTTTTTGAAAATGATGATCAAATTTGTAGATTTTTGCAGCAAGAAGTTGAATTTTCTGTAATAAATCAAGATAAATTACAACACTTATATGGTGACCAAATTGTTCAACTAAAGACAAATAAGCTGCCTTGAGGTCTTGTCACATTAGAAGACATCTTCAGCACTGATGATCAGTTAAGAAAATAAGAAAACTAAGATATCAACACATGCTGATAGCTATGAGGAGATCTCAGTTGATGAAGGGAAAAATTTGTTTCTTGGAAAGGTATGTTCCTCAGCTGAAAAGCATTCATTTATTGATCTTTGCAAAGAATTTAAATATGTTTTTTTCTTGGAGATACCAAGACTTGAAAGGATTTGATCCCAGTTTAGCACAACATACTATTGAATTACAACCAAATTCTAAACCAGTTAGGTAAAAATAGAGGCCTGTGAATCCTAAAATAGAGCCTCTAATGAGGAAAGAATTATCTAAGTTGATTGAATCAGGTATTATCTTTCCAGTTAAGCATTCAAGTTGGGTAGAAAATCTTGTTCCTGTTAGGAAGAAGAATGGAGAAATCAGATTATGTGTGGATTTCAGAGATCTTAATAAAGCTTCATTAAAAGATCATTACCCACTTCCAAATATGGATCAAATTTTAAGAACAGTTTCTGGTTCAGATAGACTATCTCTTCTAGATGGTTATAGTGGATACAATCAAATTTTAGTTCGAGAAGAAGATAGGTACAAAACAACTTTTACCACCAAGTGGGGTACTTATGCTTACAAAAGAATGCCTTTTGGCCTTTCAAATGCTGGTGCAACGTTTCAACATGTAATGGACATGGATTTTCAGCAGCTTGTTAAATAAATGCATCCTTGTTTATTTAGATGATGTTACTGTATTTTCAAAAGATTCTGATGAACATCTAATGCATCTAAGGCATAATTTTCAGTTATGCAGGCAGTTTGGAATATCTTTGAATCCCAAAAAGTCTATCTTTTCAGTACATCAAGGTAAACTACTTGGTCATATTGTTTCTAAGCAAGGATTAGCAATTGATCCTTTCAGAATCGAAGCCATATCCCAGCTATCATTGCCTCATCATAAGAAGGCATTGCAAAGTTTTCTTGGAAAAATCAACTTTGTTAGAAGATTTGTTCCAGATTTTGCAGCATTGGTTAAACCATTAACAACTATGTTAAAGAAAGGAAAACTTTCTCTTGGACCAGTGAAGGGAGAGAAGGGTTTGAAGCAATCAAAACAACCATCTCTCAGGCTCCTACTCTTGCAAATCCAAATTTTGATAAAGATTTTACAATGTATGCACTTGCAGGAGCTGAAACAATCTCAGCTATATTAACTCAGGTTAATGATGAAAATATTGAGTAGCCTATTGCTTTCTTTGGACAGAGCTTGCATGATTATGAAACAAGGTACACATTTCTTGAAAAACAAGTACTTTCAGTAGTCAGAGGGCTAAATAATTTCAAGTACATGCTTTCAAACAATAAAATTCATGTTCTTGTTTCTCATCCAAGTGTGAAGGATTTCTTGTTAAATAAAGAATTGAATGAGAAAAGAGCAGGTTGGATAACAAAAGTTATGGAATATGATGTTGATATCCAGGTTGCTAAGACAATTCAAGGTAAAGGTTTATGTGAGCACCTAATTGCTGATATGGAAAAAAAACAAGCTGCAGAACCAGATGATTCAAAACAGCATGCTGAAATTACGTATCAGCAATCAGAAATCATGGTTCAACCAGAAAATCAGCAACCTTGAACTTGCTCAAGAAGTCCAGGAATCAAGATGGATGACTGATTTAGTTAACTATTTACAGCATGGCACCTATCCAAAAGGTATGGACAAAAATAAACAAAGGTATTTCAGATTACAAGTTGTACCTTATATCTTTATTGATAGTGTGTTGTTCAAAAGAGATATAAATGGAATCTTGTTGCGATGTGTTGACTATGATAAAATTCAGAAAATATTATCAGAATTCCATGAAGGACCTGTAGGAGGTCATTTTTCAGCACGTACCATAGCCTTAAAAATTATGAAAGCTGGTTACTATTGGCCCAACATATTCAAGGACTATTTTGAATGGATCAGAAAGTGTAAGAAATGTGCTTTCTTTGTTGGGAAAGAACATTTAGCTTCGTTGCCTCTACAACCTATTTCAGTTGATCAACCTTTTATGCAGTGGGGTCTTGACTTTATTGGCATGATAAACCCACCTTCTTCACAAGGACACAAGTGGATTTTGAATTGCTATAGATTATTTTACATGATGGACTGAAGCAATAGCCTTGAAATATGCTAATGAAACCTCAATACTATCCTTTTATGAAGGTATAGTTTGTAGATTTGGTGTTCCAGCAACTATCATATCAGATAATGCTTTAGCATTTCTTGGTGCAAAGGTAACAGATTGGGCTGTCAACCATGGAATTTATCTAAGTTCTTCATCTAATTATTACCCACAAGGTAATGGCTTAGCTGAAAGTACTAACAAGAATCTTTTAAGGATCATCAGAAGAACACTCAAGGATAATCAAAGAGCTTGGCATCTGATGTTGAATTCAACACTTTGGGCTGATAGAGTGACTCCTAAAAGATCAGTTGGCAATTCACCATACAAGCTTGTTTATAGGAAAAGAAGCAAGAATGCCTATTTCAGTTGAGTTACCTACATTAGATCTGCTGCACCAAATGGAGCTGCTTGAGAATGAACCATTGTAGGTTTGTTATGCATAATTAATGGATTTACAAGAGCTAAGAGATCAAGCTCATGTGAACATGGAAAAGAATCAGAAACAGATGAAGAAGAATTTTGATAAGAAATCCAAATTTAGAGTCTTCAATGAAGGAGATATTGTGTTAAAGTAGGATGTTGATCGTGCAAATCCAGGAAGACACACAAAGTTTGATACAATCTGGAGTGGTCCTTACATGATTTCAGCTTGCAAAGAACACAATGCTTTTCAGCTTTCAAGGCTGAATGGAGAGGAACTTCCCATTCCTGTGAATGGTATGTTTCTCAAACACTGTTATTGAAAATCTTACAGTGACTGTTTAGAGTAGGATTTCCCTTCAATAAGTGTAGTTTCTACACATTGCAATGTTTTTCAATTCAATAAGTGCATTCATGCACGTGGTCTGGTTTACCAGATCCTTTCCTAGTTTTAGTTTGTTTTGGAAGGGTTGGACCTTCAGGAAAGGCAGATTTTGGTTACATGATTATACTCCATGCCCAATGGACAAAAGCAAGGCACTGGTCTACAAGCTAGCAAGAAGCTTTCCCCACAGGATCGCCAAAAATGTTGACAATTTTTGCACTTGTGCAAAATGGGCAACTCAAAACTTTGTTACGATGGATAGCATTGGTGAAGTATACCTAAGCTAGGGGAGTTTCTTTCAGATATATTGTTACTGCTGAATTAATTAACGATTACATGAAATCTGCAGCTATGTTTGTTGTTACAAAACGTAACAGATCACATAGTCTACAATTTCATGACTATCTTCAGCAAAAGAACACAAGGCCCCGAAGGACAGTTGTGTTGTCTTGATGAAGACATCCAATTGCAAAATAGATGAAATGTTAAGTTTTGGAACAACAAACATAAATGCAGATTACAGAAATTAGAGTTCATTACTGGATGTTACAGGTTTTCTTTAATGTTCTTTCCTTCATGATTAAGAATTATATTACTGAGTTGTTTAGTTCATCATACAATCCATACAGAAAGCTGAAATGCAGAAAGAAATACACAACTCAATTTCAGAATTCAATGTTTTATTCATAAGGAATTTCAAATGTTCCCACACAAGCCATGGGATGTAACTGAAAAGTAAAGTACAACTACTAAAATAAGAGGTACACATGCATGAAAGAGAAAATAAAGGAGTATGAGTGAACCCATCATTTCCTTGGGGGTTTCTTCTTTGGTTGAGACATCTCCATTTCCACCTTTGTTCCTTCTTCATCTTCATTGTCTAAAATCACTGTGCCTGAAAAGAAGAGAAGAGAAAACTATCAGTTATGAGCTCAGGGATCAATCCATATTCCTTTATTGTCCTAATTTGTGCATATGAATCTCTTAACAACAGGAGATATAGTTTACTTGAAGATCAAACTGCATACATGTTTTACTCACTCAGAAAGAAGGAGGGAGAAGAAAAGAAAAAACCATGGACATAAGAGAGGCCAAAAAGCCTAAATATTTTCTAACTGTTTTCTTAAGTGTGTAGGTACAGGTTGCAGCCAAGAAGAAATAAATAAAGTCTTTCAACAAAGATTGCAGATTTCAATGACTTCTATCCTATGGCATAAAGCAGTTAAGTCATTAAGTACATGCTGGAATGAAGGAAGAATACAACTCAAGTTTCAGTAACTGTCATACAAATAGAAGAAGTTACAGTACAAAAGAGAGACTGAAAAATAGAAGTACATGTTTCAGATTGCAACTAAAGAAGAAGAATTAGATTTCAAGAAGCTGAAGTTAACTGGAAAGAAAGGATTACAGCTGAAACAAAATGAGAAAGAGGATTCTGGGAAAATTTTGACAGGGCTTCACCATGTAAAATGGACATTTACATCTTTCCATCATGTTGTTTTTAACTAATACATGCTTTAAAAGATTTATGTAAATCAAGTAAGTGATACAGAAAAGTAGAAAAGCATGCCATGATCAAGATAACAGTTATTATGTTTTAGTTTCCAACAACAAATCAGCTTCAACAGAAAAGTGTTACATTCTGTATTTTGAATCAGAAAATACAACTACTACAGCTGAAAAAGGAAGGAAGAGAGAATTCTGGAAAAAAATTGCCAGGGCTTCACCATGAAAAATCAACATTTCAAATTTTCCAGCATGCCAAAAATACTACTATCAAAGAAATAAAGCATCTAAGTAAAAGAAACAAGATTAAAGTATTTCAACAAAGCATCTGAATCAAGGCTTATGTTTGTGAATGGTATTACATGGATGAATAACATTTATAATTTGAACTAAAGAAATACATGCAAAGAATACAAAGACCTCTTAAGATCAAGAAAAGGTTGCAGAATCAATGAAGTAAAGTAATTTATAGTACCCATATGAACTCAAGGGAAAGATACCCAAATTTGGGTTTTACTATCTCGATTTAAATTGAAAAATACAAATTAGGGTAAGGAAAACAATTTTTCACTGGTAAAATTGAAGAAGAGCATAACCCTCAAGTAGGAACTCATCAAATTCCTTGAGACAAAGGAATAATAACAACTTAAGTACAAAATATCAAATGAACATGCTCAAATATTACAAGTGAAGAAAATCAAAGTTTCATTTTTTCAGTATAAAAGTCAACAATGATCAAGTAAATCATGAAGGAAAGTAAACTTTCAGCTTGCAAAGAAGGTTTTCAAAACAGAGATACAAAAGGAATGTGCACACAAATTATGTTCAACTATCAGGTTTGAGAAATACAGAACTACATAATTTTTTATGCTCAAAACATGAAAATCAGAGTTTGGTAACCTTCTGAGTGGTACCATGTTGCACCTAGATGGAGATTCATACAGATTAGAACTTCGAGCTAAGAAAAATAATGAGTTCACAACGTAATGTCTTTCAGGGAAATCCTCAGAAATAGAGCTTTGAAATCAAAATAATGGTGACATACAGTCAAGAATGAATGCATATTGCTAAATCTCCAGACACAAATAATCACGGCTACAGTGAGTTAAACAAAGAAGTTACAGAGGGCCTGAAGGAAATGTTCATGACATACTTTCTTGTTTGTTGCATGCATAAAATCTCAAGAACGCTATAGAACTCAAGTCACAACAAACAACTATAGTCACCAATTCAAAATCAGAGAAGTCAAGGTATAGAGATAACGTAGACCCAGAAATTTTTCAACAGTTTTACAGAATCACTAACACACTACGAGCAAGAGAATTTGAACTCGAATGATCAAATGAACGATTCAGACCATATTCAAGTGCACAAAAAACCCAGGCCTCGTAAATATATTTACAGAAACCCAAATGGAAAATCTCAAAGATTTATTCTCGTTTCAAGAAAAGCAAGGAGATGACAAAACTGAATACCCATGTCTAGGAAATTACAGTTTCTAATTTAATCATAAAACCCATTAATGAGTATCAAAATCAGAGTAAGAAACATGTACTTACTAGTATTGAAGCTGAGTAAACCCTCAAGAAGATCATTTTATTTAGAGCTAAAGAGGAGCAAGCTCAGAATGAGTTTCAACTCGAAATGACCAAGGCCGAGCCACGAAACCACAAAGAAAATGCACAACAAAGAACAGATTATTAGTATTTTTGAAAGTCAAGATGGAAAAGACACAAGTAACGGTGGCAACCAAGAGATCAAAAATTACCATTCTTTGTCAAACAGTATGACGGTTACATCGAGCTTTATCCCGACAGATGGAACCCTCAGGGATAAAACAAAACAGAAGCAGAGCCATAAAAGATACAAGTGCAACCAAGCATAGAAACCAAAATGCAGAAGGGTATAGAAAGAAGCTCAAGGAGAAAAAAAATGGCATCAACAAAATTTTTCTAGGGCTTCTCCAAGCATACTGAAAATCCAAATGAAATGATTGTTAGGGTCGAGCTTCCCTTTAAAGAGCTTCCTGAGCCCAAAAATGCAAATATTGGGTTAGTTCAAACTCAACCACGAGTCAAAGATCAAACGACCACAAAATAAAAGGACAACAGATCAACGCTCAAAGATCAATCCCCAAATTCAAAGAAAACCACCTAGGTAATATGCCACTAACAACATTCAATGATGGAGAAAACCTAACTACAGTTTCAAGATTGACGGCAAAAGATCTCAAAGTAACAAGATCAACAATTACAAAATGATCACCAATATCAAAACTAAACTCTACCCGAGTTAGCCATGTCACCGAACAACTATTGAAGGGGTGAGTCATCATGGAAAAGGGGGCTAGACCCATGCATTAAAACAAAATCATTTGCATTCGAAATGCAAGTCAAAAGGATCAACTATAGTCCAACTTCAAAGTAATATAAAGTGCCCTTCTAACCGAATCATGTTCACCGATGATCACCCAAAAGGTAAGGGTTATAAAACTATAATCAAGTGTTATCCAAATGCAAAAGCCGACAATTATTACATGGTCATGTTTAATCAAAGGTGGCCGAATATGACATGGTGGTATTTTACAAAAGTGGTCCCCATATACATCTAAAACTCAATAATGTGCTAAGTCCAACAAAGGTGGCCAAACTGAATGGAGATTAGTGATCAAGTGCAAGGGTGGCCCCATAGACTGCAGAGGAAAATTTGACCACTTAGCATGTGCACATGGAGGTGGTCCCCATCAAGTGGATGAGTGGATGGATTATTTTGTAAATATTGCAAGTATTGTAATTATTTTTCTCACAAACAGGGAGTTAATTTTTGCATGCTTTCACTAGGGGACAGAACAGACAAGAAGACGAATTCACATGCACAAGGAAAGAGACTTTCCCAACAAAGCAAGCTTATTATTAGAAAATTATTCACCATTCTTTTCTTAAAAATAGAACAGTCAACTTTAGTTTGACTGAGATGTAATCAAAGGCTATTAATGCCTATTTGTAATTACATGTTCTATTTTTATTCCTTTATTTATTAATAGATGAAAGGATAAAAATAGGATGCATGGGCAAGTACAAGCCTTAGTCTATTTTTAGGAAGGGGGAAATCAAATTTTCTATATATTGTGTGCTTTGGCAAAGCACAAAGGAGGAATTTTTAGATACAGGAGTGCTGAAGTAATTTTCTGCAGTTTTTCCCTTTGAATGTGAAGTATTTTCTGTCTTTCTAATTATTTGCAGTCTTGTGTATGTTTTCCATTAATCTTGTGAATGTTGAATTCCTTGATTAATCATCTTACCCTATTGTAAATTCAGTAATCTCTGCATGATATTAATGTGTATGTGTAACTTAGCAGTATTGTTGTGATTCTATCCCTCAATACATCAAAGTGTTTACCCTTAATTATATTTAGAAATTTGTTGGCCTGTGCATCAAAAGTTCATTCCATATCAATTGTGCATGTACTCAGTCAAAGACCTCATACAAGTTTGGTGTATCACCTTAGTTTTAATTCATTTTTTACAGTCATCTTTTACCCTTAAACCCCAGAAATCAGTTTAGGATACATCAATAAGGAACTGGCCTTGATACTGAAGACTCACCTCAAAATAGGTATACCCACAAACCTAAGGTGTTTCCATTGTATCTACGAGAGAGAGAGAGAGAGATCAATTTTTGCAAGCTTAGAACACCTGCAGTCATCTCTCTATAGGGTGCAATTTTGAGAGATAACAGATACTATTTTTCACTCAATAGCCAAATGAATTCTAATATAAATATGTTTTTTTGGTAGTGAATCACCTTTAAATCGAAAAAAAATGATTTTATAACATGTTTGGATCGCCAAGAATTTTATGTTCCCTTGGATCACAATCACCAACATTTTAGAGGGAAATTTTGAAATTTGAATAAATTTTTCACTTGTATGTTTGTATGTATGTATGTATGTATGTATGCATGCATGTATGTATGTATGCATGCATGCATGCATGTATGTATGTATGTATGTATGTATGTATGTATATATGGATATGTATGTGTGTGTTAATATTATCAAATATACTAAAGGAACCAATTCAACTATCTATTCAATTAAAGGATTCTAATATTAAAATTAGAATATGGATTATATTTTAGGTGACATGATTTAATTAAGGAATTCTAAGGACCATTTAAGCCATAAAAATGTATTTTTTGCATGTTGATTTGAATTTGTTCAACTAACATTCATTTTGAGCCTTGACAACGGATGTCTTTGTAATTTTTCCTTCAGGAATCATCCCTCATTTTCCAAGGACTAAAATGCATATGTGTATATATAGAAATAATCTCTCTAAACATGTTGAAGGAAAGGCTTCACGGGAAGCCTTTTGAAAAAGTGTCAAAGTAAAGAAATACTAAGGTAGGAGACTTCAGAGAAAGGATATCATAATATTTTGACATGGTATAAGATATCGATGGATGCGATATAATTAAAGTAGGATTCACGAGGAAGGATTCATATATCATGGGTTTTCCCAAAATAACATGAAATGATGACATGTGGCTAATGGATCAAGAGTCAAGGTTAAATCCTAGGAGATATTAGGGAAAATGGGTCCAAATTCCATAACTCAATAATTTTTCTTAGTCCGGTAAGGAACATATATAAGGTACTTCATACCGTCAATAGATTAGAAAAATGAAATCTAACCTGAAGAGGAAAATTGAAATTCACCAAAATATTTTTAGAATTACAAAATTAGGTAAGATTCGCCTTTACATAAGTTTTAATGATTTTTTCAGTTTTGCCATAGTCATGATAGCATTTGTTATAAGATTCACCATACCAACAAATCTTACTTAAGCAATATTCACCACCATTTCTATAAGTTATTTTTTCATGGGTTCCTTAAAATTTTCATTGATCATAGTCAATGCATTTTTCCTTGACAATGAGAGATCAATATAAGACTCTTACTGAACCAACAGAAAAGGTAGCTATCACACTAATGTGGAGAAATTTATATCACAATATCATTATGAGGGAAACTATAATTGAATACTTCAAACTATATGAACTCATACAGATAATGATTATGGATTTAGTTGAAGATGGAATGGTTTTAAGCACATTAACATTTGTTAAATAAAAATTTCGCAACATATTGGACAAAAATATGGAAACTTGTTTGAAATTGTATGTTTCAAGCTATAGTGTGGACACATTTCCATATGAAAGAGCATTAAATACTTGGACATCCCTTGCAGAGAGGAGAGATGTTAATCAAATAACAATCAATGGAGAATTAGAATTTAGATTATGGTGAAATTGAATTGGACTCTGGAGGACCAACAATTTCAAAACATAATTTAGGTGATGAATGACCATTCAGGATAGGGTTGTTTTAGTTACCAGATAGTTGAACATTTTCATTTTCTAAAATATATATATTGTGACTCCTCATTTTGATTTAGTTATTTTTCCTTTATATATATTTTTTATATAATGTTTTTAAATTTTAAATCACTTTTATGTTTTTATAATGTTTGTAAATAATAAATAGTAACTAGTTATGCAAACTAAAAAATGGATGATGTAATTAAATTTAATTACATACTAGGAAAGTATGTCCAATATTTGATTTCTCAATATCGAATCCACACATCTTTGAAAATATATTATAATCCATATATCACATTAATATTCTGGGGATTGATAAAAACATAGGAGTCTAGAGATACCATTTTATGTATTTAATTCAACAGATTTGAAAATACATTATAATTCTAATCAAAATCTATCTATACATGAAGAATAAAATATAAAGATTCATGAGAAAAATGTATATTGTGCATCCATGTGTTTTCAGTATTGAGTTCATACATGTTTGAAACTAAATTTTTCAATGCAAATCCATGTATTACTATTCATCAAATGTACAAGCTTGAAAGAAAGATAATGATTTCATTAGACAACAAACATGAGACAAATACAATTATTGACATCAAGATAATGTTTTCATTTAACAAATACAATGATTTACATCGATAGTTTTACTTCATTTAGCTCCTTTTCCTTGAACAAGTTATATAACATCAACATTTGACCTATATTTTATAACACCTAGACTCAACTAATTCTTTTACAACTACATTAATATTTTCAAGATTTTGTCTATCCTCGCTAGTTGTATCTTACATTGAAAGGAAATTAAGATCCTTATCATATTTTTTCTTTAGTAGAATTTCAAGATCTAGTCCATGCTCCTTTATAATATTTCACAATTTATTTTTCTTTTTTAACAGAAGAAGTTTCTCTTTAAAGGGGATTACACCGTGAACTCTTTATATAAATTTTTTCAGGTGCTCATCCAACACTTGCACTTCAATCTTCAATGGCTGGTGTTTCGAATACATGTAAAAAAGCCCATAGTTTGAAAGTAGATAAACTATATAGTATAACAACATAAAATATAATCTTAAAAATATTGAGCACTTACCAAGGCCAAGTATTTCTTAGCATTTGCAATAGTGACAAGTTTTTTTTTATCTCTATTCCACTTATTGCAATAAGACTGGGCCTCGGTGTTCAAATTCACCAATATATTAAGTATTATAGGTAAAAACTTATCATTATTGTAAATATTATTGGTGATAGAACTACCGAAGTTATGCTTGAGTAAGTAAAGAATCAATCATCACTGGTTCATTTTTAATCAATAATTTTTTTCCCTGTTTAAAAAATTATGATATCTTTCATTAATTTCTTTGATCAAAGCTTTCTCTTTGATCTCCCATATCCTTAGTTCCTTAATATCAGGAATAAAACTTTCCATCATAATGGTTTTATCATTATCGGTGACAATAATTTCAACTAAAAATATTATTTTCCCATCATCATCCAAATTTTCCTCCATAATGGGGGAATCAGGATCTGAATTGGATTGATGTTGTGGCATTGGATGCTCCTTATATGTAGACTGAATAAGATCTTCACTATGTTTTGATACTACTTTCATGTCATAAATACTATCAAAACCAAGATACTCCTCATCCATATCTATATTATTTAAATTATAAGTTCCTCTAGCACTTTGCAGGCTGCCTAATGAAAAATTGGGTAACTCTTATATTGTATAATAGTGCTTGAAACTTAGACCAGCTCCAGGGAAAACTATCCTATTTCCCATACCATGAAGAAGAGGGGGGAGGTGGGTGTGTTGGAATCCTCGAGCACTAAATAGTGGGGGGTGGCCACCTGAAAATGAGATTGAGGTTGTAAAAAATTCTACAAGCATCAATAATTTAACAATATTAGTATGTTTTATTTACAAAATCAAAGAAGAGAACACCAAGCACTTACTAATAATGAAATCAATATAGATTCCTTACACTATGAATTTTGTTTTCCATAAACAACAAACTGTGGCATTGGATGGAATGGGGTGGTGGCATTGTATGCCCCGATTTTAAGAAAAAACAAGTTAAATTGAATGATAAAATCGTAAAAGAAATATTAATATAAATAAAATTTTAATCTACGATTTATTCATACCTGAAATTGAAGGGTAAAGAACTTGTGCAGACTGAATCTCCTGTTGCTCAAGAATGTAAGTATTGTCTACAGTAGTAAACACCATGTGTTTGGGTGATGTGTCGGACAAGGTTGCACATTAGGAAAATGACATATGTCATTATCAAGACTTAGATTATCATTAAGCATATAAGAAAATTTTATCAAAATTAACATGATTGTCAATTATGGATTTATTAAAACCTGGATTAGACTTAGTATGCATTTTGTCTTGGTTGTGGGATGATTCACAAGAAGCACACATCCATTTTCTTCTACTTCTAGGCTATTGGGTGCTAGTGATAACCATAGAGTCATCGATCGTGGTGAGGTCAACCGTAACATTCCCACCATACCCCTCAAGCCTAGTAGGGTTATATGCATGAACTAATGCATTATGGTGAGCTAGTATTTTTCCTTCTTTGACCTATTGGAAACATATTATATGTTTTTCATAATTGATTTAAAAATGATTATTTTTATGAAAAGAATCAAGATAGAATGATTTTAAAATAAAGTACTCAGTAACTATGGTTCCATAGAGATTACATATTTATCCATCTTCTCATGCATATTAGTTAGAATAGATGTTGATTTCAGTGCATGAAAAACCTTCTTAATAAAAATTAAGCATAAAATAAGAAGAAGAAATAACTACACTAGGATTCAAAATGGCCTTGTCAAGGTCAAAACGAGTCCTTGTTGAAAGATATGTACACCAATCGAATCTAACACCATAAAGGGTTTTAAGAAGGTAGTAAATTTACCACTAAGGAAAGTCAGTGTATCTTCCCTATAAAATGAAGTTGGCCTAAAAAAATTCCACCATGGCCAGGAGAAAGGAATCTTTGGTTGAATGTGTGATAATCCCTTTTTTGGAGGTACTATTAATCTCAATATCAATAGAAAGATTGTAATGAGACTCTAAAAATTTATTTTTCTCTTCAGGTAGAATGGTTTTTGTGGATACATGTAATGTGTTTTGATGGGGGTAGACCTATTAGACGATGAATGTCATCAGGGGTTATTCTGATGACACAAATGGTGTGATGGTAATGAAACTATGAAATATCCATCAGAACTATTATAAAAATGCATTATATTCTCTAAACATTTGGCTTATGTATCATACTGAGGCATGTAAAGAAGTCCATGGACCGTGAGTTTCCAATCTAATTAGACTGACCCTTAATTTACGTGTCTTCCAATAGTTGTAGTAAGTACGGATATATAGGTTTATGTAAGCAAATGATAGAGTACTAATTGACATTTTTCTTGGTGCCATGATTGATGATTCTTAAAACTTGATATTTTGAAAAAAAGGGTGTTGGTAGATACATGTATAAGTACCATATACTTGTGACATGAAGAGATAGTCTTGTCTCATGTGGATAATAATAGAAGTGGATGAGGAATCAGGATTGTAGAACAAACCATTTACAATAGTAGGGGACATTATGAAAAACTCTATTATGGAGAAACCTGCAAGAAAAAATGAGAAAAAAATGAATGGGGATGCATGTATATATAGAAAAATAAGTGACCCATTGGTTGAGGATGGGAACATGGATCCAGGAATGTCCAGTAACAAGGACATGTTACTATTTGAAAACATTCACAGGATATCATGTGGTAATGCTACTAAATGACATCCAAAAATCCCTTTGTGTTTTCTGAACAACGTCAATATCCTGAGCTGTTACCGGCTAGAATTACGAATACGTAGACGTTCTGATAGGTTGTAAAATATCCTGTACGTCAATGAATTAGAATAAAAACCAGATGATAACATAAATGAGTTACTAGATGGAAATTTCCATGAGCCTGTCAGAAAGTAACTCATTTTTGTCACAAACCGACAAAAAAACTATGTTACTCGACCGAAAACACAAAGTATGTAACAACCGGTAACTGATACATATTATCAGATAGTAAGTTAATATTTTTTACCAGATGGTAACTAATAGGTGTTACCAAATGATAATTTAATATTTTTTACCATTCATGTAGTTGATTTGTGTTACTGTATTATAACAAAGTTTGAAAACATTGGATTCACCACCATCCTGAAACCCTCCTTTCTAAGATTTTCCAATAATGCAAAATATTTTTTTTCAGAAACATTCGCCACTCATTTTATAATAATTTTTTTGAGAGGGGGGTCTTAAAATGAACCCTATAAGCAGTAAAGGTAATTTTGGCTGATAGTGCTAAATTACAGGAAAATAAAAAGAAGAAGATTAAAGATGAGGCAATATAAGAATACAAAGAAAATATTATACAACCTTAAGCTATAGAAAATAAAAGGCGATAGAAAGATATGTAAACCTTCATTACAAACTTAGAGATAGATGTTACAAATTCCATGACATACTACACCTATGCCATGGGTTGGCCAGGTTTAACACAAGAGGATAAGTTGGAATTGGATAAAGTAGAACAACATATTAATAAGCAGTTTGTGGAATAAGATATAACCATAGATGTTGATGGTAATAAACAAAGGAAGCTCGCAACACTTACATAACAATATCATAGCAAACAAAACTAACAGGATGAGAAAATTATAGATATGCAAGAATAAAATACAACAATGGACAAAGCCATTGTAAGAATGCAACAAGAGTTGGGAAACTACAAAGAAAATTTACTACCAACTCCAAACTAATCAGCCCCCTACTGATATTCTTCTCATTTCTCAAGATAACACACAAATGTAGGTATGGATGCAAGAAATTAAATATCACTTAGAGAAATATATAGAACCATGCATATAACGTGTACGCAGGTCCATAATATATAGTAGGTATATGTACACGTTAAAGATCAAATATATAGAATAAATGTAGGTATTCAAGTATGGTTATAACGTAGGGGGTTAGAAAAAATGCAGGTATGCATATACGTGATATATAGAACAAATGTAGGTATGCAGGTGTGGTTATAACGTGTACGCGTTTTGTGTAGTATGAACCATGCATATGTGTTTTGGTGGTTTATACTTACAAAAATAAATGTTTAAGTATAAGAAATAATAAAAGATTAGAAATCTTTTATTATTTCTTATACTTTAAATTTATTTTAGTAAATATAAGAAATTAGGGTCACTCTACACCTTATGGAAGTGGTCTCATAGCTCCAATAGTTATAATCTAGAAGATAGTTTTTCAAAATCTAATCTGGTCAGTACTTACTCATTTTCAAGATTTCAGGAAACGACCTAAAACTTTCAGGGCATATATATTGTAGTTAGTCTTTGTTTTGGGAAAGCATATAGTCATTTTTTAGGTTTTTTGACGTTCTAAAATGGATTTTGGCCCTACCACTTCTTGAATTGGTACTAATTTTTAAATTTGGTCCATAATTCACTTTAGTGACCATGAATTAATTCTATGATGTTTGTCTACTTCTTACTAAAAAGAGATCCTCACTTTGTAGATAGAGGATTGTTCCATGAATGGGATTCCTGTCCTATGGCCAAAATGAGGTGATTGTAATGTGCCTCCTCCTTAAGGTGTGATAACACTACTAGGTGTTGAATGAGTTGTTATGAATAGTACCAAGTGAATTGCATCAAGTGAGCTTAGATGATTGCTCATTCTTAGAAACATGGTGCTCCATATAAAGATCATCCCCTCACCTTTCCTAGCTCTAAAATCATCCTTTCATGGAATCAAATTCATGATTCTCATACATGATTTTGCTCATATGTCTCTTATGGAGACAAACATATGCCTTAATTCTTCACAAATAATGGTCCTTGATAACTCGGTGACATGACTAGCTCATTTTTGCTTATTCTGAAGGGTGTTCAATTAGCTACAAAATGGCCAAAAAAGCCTTTTTAGGCCTTCAAAGGAAGTAATCTCTCATAAAAACTAAATGAGTCGATCGATCACCTTAAACACTATTCCCTACACATTGAAACACGTTGAATGATATTTTTAGGACATTCCTTTGGGTGAGGGTTTAGGATTTAGGGTTTAGGACTCAAAGTTTAGAGTTTAGGGTTTAAAGTTTAGTGTTTAAGGACTCATACGGTTTAGATTTTAGGGTTTAGGGTTTAGTGTTTAAGGCTCAGGGCTTAGATTTTAGGTTTTATGGTTTAGGGATCAGGGCTTAGGGTTCATGGTTTAGGGTTTAGAGTTTTGGGTTTATGGTTTAGGGTTAAGGGTAGAGGGTTTAGGGTTTAGGGATCAAAGGTTCAAGGTTTAGGGTTTAGGGGTCAAGGTTGAGGGTTTAGGGTTTATGGCTCAAGGTTCAGGGTTTAGGGTTTATGGTTCAAGGTTTAGGGTTGAGAGTTGAGGGTTCAGGGTTTAGGGTTCAAGGTTTAGTTTTTAGGGTTTAGGGTTGAGGGTTTATGTTTGAGGTTTTTGTCTTACGATTTAGGGCTTTGGTCCTCAGGTTGAGGGCTTAGGGTTTAAGGTTTAGGGTCTCAAGGATTTAGGGTTTATGGTTTTAGGGTTTAAGAGCTTAGGGTTTAAGGTTTAAAGGCTTGGATGTTTAGGGTTTAGGGAAAAGGGTTTAGGGTTTATGGTATCAAGGTTGAGGATTTAGGGTTTAAGCGTTGAGAGTTAAGGGTTCAGGGTTTAGGGCTTAGGGTTTAGGAGTTAGAGTTTAGGGTCTAGGGTTGAGGGTCCATGTTTAAGGGTTCAAGGTTTAGGGTTTTGGATTTAGGGCTTATGGCTTAAAGGCCTAGGGTTCAGGGCTTAGGGCTTAGGGCTTCAGGGTTTAAGGGCTTAGGGTTTAGTTTTTAGGGTTTAGGGGTTTAGGATTTAGGATTTAAGGGATTCAAGAGTTTAGGATTTAGGGCTTAGGGTTTATGGCTATAGGGTTTAGGGTTTAGGGCTTAGAGTTTTAAGGTTTAGGGTTGAAGGATTTAGGGTTTACGATTTAAGGTTTCTAGGAGTTTAGGTTTAATGGTTTAAAGGCTTTAGGGTTCAGGGTTTAGGGTTTAAGGCTTAGAGGTTTAGGGTTTATGGTTTCAGGGTTAAGGGTTTAAGTCGTAGAGTTCAAGTTTTAGGGTTGAGGAGTTTAGGGTTTATGGTTTAGGGTCTAATAGTTAGGCTTTAAGGTTTAAATCTCAGGGCTTCAGGGTTTAGGGTTTAGGATTTCAGTGTTTTAGGGTTTAGGGTTTAGGGCTTATGGTTTAGTTTTTAGGTTTAAGGATTTAGTGTCGCAGGGTTCAGGGTTTAGGCTTTAGTCATTTAGGCCTTAAGGTTTAGGGTTTACAGGTTTAGGGCTCAAGGCTCAGGATTTAAGGTTTGGCGGATTAGGGCTTAGGGTTTATGGTATAGGGTTTAGGGTTTTAGGCTTAGGGTTTACGGTAGTGTTTGAGGATTTAGGTTTATGTTGTTCGGGTTTAATAGTTAGGTTTTAAGGTAAAAAATCTCCGGGTTCAGGGTTTAGGGTTTCAGGGTTCAGGGTTTAGGGTTTTAGCCTTAAGGCTTAGGTTTAGGTTTTAGGGTTAAGGGTTTAGGAGGGTCGCAGAGTTTTTCGGGTACATAGAAAGAATAAAAAAACAAAAAAAAAAAAACAAAAGAAAAGCGGCTGTAAGACGTCTTTAGGGGCTCGTGTTCTTCTTGTTTTCCAGTTGTTTCTATTCTTGAGCATAACACCTGTTCTTCTGATGATTTTCTACATTTGCTGATACGTTAAATAATAATTCAAGAAGTAAATGCGGACAGCGGTCTAAAATATGTAAATACGGCTAACTGATATATTTTGGCGGTGACCTCGCGGACACAACTTGAATGAAGTTCATATGGCGTTGAGGATTTATCGGGGAGGCGGAGGTTAACGAAGGATATTGACGTTCAGTCTTCTTAAGTGGCATTTTTTTTGTATTAATTACTGGTATTCAGTTCACGTTTTTTCCTCTTAATAAACAGCTTTAGTCAAACTTCTGATTATGGTCCCTATTCGGCTTGATCCCTTATTCCTCATTTTCCTGTATGTATTCCCCGGGGCGCAGTGTTTTTCAATAGTTTCAAAGGATCGACCCTTTCTATCAACCTTTTATTTGTTTAACTTTACCTAGCCATGAAGGGCTATTATCATACAACTCGCTCTTTTCCTAAATAAAGCTTTAGTACCCAAACCCCCCTCGTCCGATATAGCATTTATCGCTACACTTTAAGTGGCGTGTATTCGTCTTATCGCCCGTTTTTCACTCCTTGTTTCCCATGAGATACATCGAAAAAAGTAACATACTGTAACTTGATCAAATTGCGCGTTCTATTTAGATTTGTTAGGTCATGCGGTACTCATCGCGAAAGGTCGAAGAAGTTACCTTTCCAACTTAATTGGTAGACAAAAAAGAAGTGGTTTAAAAGCTTTACAGTTCTCTCGTTGGTCTAGATACTTTGAGGGAGGATAAGGTGTTCGTCCACATCTGATGCGTGTCTTCTTCATGAAGGAAGTATCTTTGTGTTTTCCGCTATCTCCCGAGGAGACAATTAGTTTGTATCGTATCATTATTGGTCTCAGGAAGGATTTATTACTCCTACATAATGGTGGGCACCAGGGCTCAAGGTTTAGGGGTTAAGGTGTATGGTTTAAGGTTTACAACTCAGGGTTCAGGGTTTAGAGTTACAGTTTTAAGGTTTAGGGGTTAGTTACAAGTTTAAGGTTTAGGGGTTAGAGATTAGGGCTCTAGATTTAGGGTTTAAGGCTCAGGGTTTAAGGTTTAGGGTTTAGAGCTCAAGGATTAGGATGTAAGGTTCAAGGCTTAAGGTTTAGGGTTTATGGTTTAGGATTAGGATTTAGGGTTCATGGTTCATGGTTTATGGCTTAAGGTTTAGGGTTTAAAGTTTCTGGTTTAATGTTTGGGGGTTAGAGCTCGGGGCTCTGGATTTATTATTTAGGGTTTAGGGCTCAAGGTTTAGGGTCTAGGGTCAAGGGTTTAGGGTTATAGGTTTAGGGTTATGGGTTTAGGGTTTAGGGTTTTGGTTTTAGGGTTTAGTATTTAGTGTTTAGGGTTTAGGAATTATTATTTTAGTTTTAGGTTTTAGGGTTTATAGTTTGGGGTTTAGGTCTTATGGTTGAGGGTTAAGGGTTTAGGTCACAGAGTTCAGTGTTCATCGAATTTGTAGGTAGAACATTCAAAGAGAGTCATAAAAATTTGATGTTTTTCATCTGTTGATATTTTGAAGGAGGGAAATGTAATATTCTTGATTTTGCAATCCTTCCAAAGACCTCAGTAGTCCTCAATCCTTGGATGTACATGGATACACTGTTACTTGGATTCCATTTATAATGATAGAGATATTTGAAAATTCGTGTTATGACCTCTAAATCTATATGAATTTCAAGTTTCTTGGAAATAACATCACACCCTTCACTAGGATTGATGACTACCCCTAAAATTTTGTTCAGGGGATTTTGAAAACATCCATGGGTTTATCATATAAGGAATTATCAATGAATGGAAGGTCACTAAGTCGTAGGCCAGGTAAATCCCATTTAGAACTAAACAAGAAAGATTTACTAGGTGATTGATAAGCCCTTAGTGTTCTTAGCCATTCCCCTGTTTCTATGATTATTTTGAACACTTTAGGAAGTTCTATCAAATTTATTATCCATTCCAGTAGAACACTTGAACTTTATCTTTCTCTGGAGGAGAGGATACTATAGGAAATTCAATTATGATCCTACAACTCTACATTGATATATTCTCTATGTTTCTTTTGTTTCCTTTAAGATTAATTTTTTGTTGTGATGATTATTTTTTCCAACTTCCAATGGGTCATCTTGGCTTGCATAATACCATACATGGAAATATGAGAAATGTGAAATTTGTTTCAAAGTGTGAATAAATTTACATTCAAGAGTGCAAGTATATGCAAGGAGAAACAAGTTTGGAAGAGATGTGTAATATATGCATTACAAGGAACAAGGTAGATGTCATATCCATTTAGTTACTTGTCCCACCTCTCATAAACAAGGTAGTTCTATAAGTAGACTCACTGATGGTTCTAGGCACGAGACTAGGAAATATTGATGAAATATGGTTTAGGGTTTAGGGTTTAGGGCTCATGGTTCAGGATTTAAGGTTTAGGGTTCAGGGTTATGGTTTATGATTTAGGTTTTAGGTTTATGCTTTAGGGTTTAGTGTTTATGGTTAGGGTTTACTGATTGAGGTTAAGGATTTAGGGTTTAAGGTTTAGGATTTAGGGTTTTGGGTTAAGGATTTAGTGTTTATGGATAAGGGTTTATGGTTTACAGTTCAGGTTTTAGGGTTTATGGTTCAGGGTTCGGGGTTTAGGGTTTAGGATTTAATGTTTAGGGATTAAGGTTTAGGGTTTATGGTTTAGGGCTCAAGGTTTAGGGTTTAGGGTTTAGGGTTTAGAGTTTAGGGTTTAGGTTTTAGGGCTTAGGGCTTAGGGTATATGATCTAGGGTCTAGGGTTTAGATTTTAGGGCTCAGGGATAAGGGTGTAGAGTTTAAGGCTTAGGGTTTAGGGTTTAGGATTTGGTGTTTAAGGTTTAGGGTTTAGAGTTTAGGGTTTAGGATTTAGTTTTTACAGTTCAGGGTTTAGGATTGAGCATTTAGGGATCATTGTTCATGGTTTAGGGTTTAAAGTTTAGGTATTATCGCTTAGTGTTAAGGGCTTAAGGCTCAAGGTTTAGGGATCATGGGTAAGGGCTAAATGTTTAAGGTTTGGGGTTTAGGTGTTAGGGTTTAGGGTTTAGGGCTCAAGGTTTACAATTTAGTGTTTACGTTTATGGCCTATGGTTTAGGGTTTCGATTGTAGAAGTTAAATGCTAAAATATTTAGGCTGAATGCAGAAATCTTGAAAAATTACTTATGTACTGACCATATTATACTTTAAAATACTATCTTCTAAACCGACTCATGGAGTTGTGAGACTAATTCCATAAGGTGTAGAGTGACCCTAATTTCTTATATTTACATAAATACATTTAAAGTATAAGAAATAATAAAATATAAATAATAATAAATGAAAATCTTATACTTGGGATCCATGTCTCAAGGCTTGGGATCTGGTTTGGATCCCCAAGTCTGAGGCATGAACCTGCACAAACATAAAAACAACATGTTTTTACAAGAAAATGTAAAAATGACACTTCCTCTATGATAAATCAAAATAAAACAATCGATCCACTTTAAAAAAATTATACCACGACGTAGAGAAGAGTCTCTTCTTTCTAAAAATATAATTTTTCAAATTTTCTGACTAATACAAGGTTTCCATATTATTTATTTTCTAACTATGCCTTTTCATAGCTATTTTTTGAAGTGTAAATATGTCTATCTTTCATGGTGTATCTTTTTTTTGGGTGATTGAAATTTAAAAAAAATTATACTAGCCCAAACTAGGCATAATTCTATACATATTCAAAAAAAAAAAATTCTAATTTTTGATATTTTTTAAGGTGGGGGGGGGGGGGCGCACAGTCGGAGCTCCGTTATTTTTCAAAACATAAAATTTTTGTACTAGAAAAATCATAAATAAAAAATATTCGCTAATTTATTTATTTTTAAATGGATCCCAAACTAGATGCTCCTAGCTATCTTTCTACCATAGGGTTTTCAAAAATACTAAATGGTGCTAAAAAAATGGTGGGGGGCACGAAATTCACTCTATTATGTTTTTTTAACAAAAATAGGAGCATCTATTGGTATTTTAGTTGTTTGACCCACTTAAACTTATCCGTTTTCAATAAAATTTAGTATCTTAGAAACTAGACTCAAAATTCTATGATTCATATTTCTAAAACATCTTCCAATTTTGAGTGTAACTATTTTGAAAAACTCCTACAAGTTGAAGTTTTTTTTTTTCAAAAAAATGCTTCCACTTAAGACCCCCTTTTAGCCCCCCAACTTGGTGCACTTACCCGGAAAGATTTTGTTTATACTATATATTCAACAAGGGTAACTCTTGAAAACTGGTCCTTGAAATTTAATATTTCTCATCAATACAATATTGTGTAAATCTTGATTGCAAGTTGTTCAATTTTACAATTTTCATTTACAAGAAGGTGAATCTACATATCCAATATTTACATATAAAATACGTAAGTACAGATTATTCCATTTTGAATCTTACAACTCATAGTTGTGTAGTCAATGTTATTGATTACCTTTATTATTATATATATTTATGTTCCTTGAGTTCCTCTCCATGCCCGCAAAACAAGAAACAAACAAGATATGTTAATGAGATTAAAAAATTAAACAATATGACACATGGACAATGTGATGAAAACAATTTGGCCATATGGAAAAGAAAATTCACTCTGCACGAAATCAATGAAATTTAATATTCACCGAGAATTAGTTTCTTGGGACTTCAAAGCAGCATGCGTAATACACAAATGCAGAGCACACTTTTTCTATATTTATAATATATTTAAATGCTTGTCTATATGAAGACATACTTTATTGTGACATTCATGTTTACCCATATTGTTAGCAATAGTTTCACACTCTACCACTATAGATTTCTCGGAAGATTTGGAATGGTTATATTCTTTATTATTTGAAAGGTTCTTGGGAAAATCATATTCCTTGTAATATTTTGCATCATTATTCAAATATTATATAATAGATTCCGTTTGATAAGAACAATGACATGGTCTCCAGATCGCACTGAATCCGGGCCGCATACAAGTTTTGGTGGTCTCATTCAGATCTGCAATGAAATCAAATGGTATTGTATTTGATTATTTAATCTGCGTGTGAATGTTATCAACATATTCCATGTATGTGTAAATATACTCTGTTTGTGGGGGCGTGTCCAATAGGGACCTCAAAAATACATTTTATCTTTCTAGCATTTGGATGGGCCCAAAATGTTTGGTACTTTTACAACTACGCGGGTGATGAATTTTAGGTGTGACATTTCCAAACCACTTTCGAGAACTACCATTTGCAAATAAACCATGAAATATGATATGGATGTTTTTGTATGGCATTATATAGAAAACAATTATAATAACTTCAGAGCCGAGTAAAAGATACTCAGACCTTCAGAGCCGAGTAAGATATTCAGACCATCAGAGTCGTGAATAAGCATCTTTAGTGTTTCAGAGTCAAGAGTAATGTTTGAATACTAATAAGAATTTAGCCATCAGTGTTATAAACTGGCTTTGTCATCATTTCAATGGTTAGATGATCTTTCTAGGATCTAAGTAGCGTAAAGTTGTCATCTGTAAATTTGAGTTAAACTAGCAGAAGACAGGAAAAGAGGCGAGGTCCCGCCAGTAAGTCACCGTGTTGAGCGCAATTTAGGTTGACCCGATACCGTAAGCCCTGCAGCAAAGAAACTCATTAGTAACAGTTAAAATGGCCGCTGAAGCTCGCCCTAGTTTATCCTCTTTGAATATTAAGATGAAGATTTGGTAAGCCTTTCTGATGTATGGCCCGTAAATTCTGACATATCTGTTCTTGAAGAACCAGAAACCATTACCTGCCTGGAAACTCCCAAAGATTTCATATGATCAGGTCTACTCTAAGATAAATAAGTTTCATTTAATAGCTAGTACTGTGTTTAAGACTAGAGAGTCAGTCATACAAGTCCCTCAGACTTCGTCTTGTGAATATAATATTCCTTTGATTGATAGAGCTGATATTAAAAGTTTAAAGAAGCAAAATATGTATCAATTTGCTCATATAGGTTGTGTCCAAATAGGAATTACTCCTTTATTTTGTCGTGGTCTTAATGCGTCTGTTTTGTGTTGTCTTCTTGATCTCCGATTCGACAACTTCAAAGATTCATTGTTAGCCGCCATACAAACTGGTTTGCATTCTGGACCAATATCATTTGAAGTATATCCTAACTATCCTGTCTCTTTAACAAAAGATGATTTGTTACAGGATGTGTTAAAGCTCCATTTGGCTACAACAGGATTGAATATGCGTCCTGGATCTTGTCCACTTGCCATTCACTATAAAGTAATCTATCGCCTTGTCAACACCATGTACCCTGCAGTCAAGCACGGTGTTACCAAGGGCAGCAGCGTGGTGAGTCATGTGAATATAGAGAGTCAAAAAATAGAGCCAGAGCTAATTACATGGTCTCAGATTCGTGTCCCCAAAGAATGGACACTGTCCAAAAAGTTCATCCAACAGAACCAGCCTAAGCTACAGAATGCTACTGCGGTAGATGAGTCCAAAAATGATGTAAAGTTAACCTTTAGGTCTAACTCTAGATTAAATTTGCGTAGATCTAGTTCTGTAAAGTCTGACAGTTCGTATTTTTTAGTAGGTGAGTCTAGTCAGAGTCAGCCTATTCCTAGTCAGCCAGAAGTTACTCAAAAGTCAAAAGAAAAAAATATTCTTGTGCAGTCACAATTCATTGATGCATGATCCAAACACTGATTTCTTATGGTGCAATGACTGTGAGAAATTAGTTACGGCAAAAGTATGTTCCAGAGAATGGCCCAGCCATTAATATGGCCTCAGGAAAGTTATAACTCATTTCCTCCAACATAGAGTTATGAATTAATCTGTCCAGATGAGAAGCAGAGAAAGTAGTAGATTGGTACCCAGCGGATAGTAAATCGCCAAATTGAGCCATCTGAAAGTTCGAAAATGCTGAACTGGACCAATAAGGCTAGTCAAATCCACATCATGATAAATTTGTCATCTTATGATGCATAGACTGGAAGAAATGGAGAAGAATCTCAAGGCCCTGGAACTCAGAAGAAAAGGTGACACAGCTGGAGCTTTTAAAACTTCTAAACACAAGAGTAGAAGACTTAGAGAAGTCTGTTAAGAAGGTAGAAACTTTGGTGCAGCATAATCATAAAGTAGTCATAGAAGAATTGCCCAAAGTTATCTCTCAGAATGTTGTTGATATTGTTCAAGCCTTTAGTAGATCATTCTGTTAGCATAAAAATCTAATGTTGCTAACCAGCTAACTCATACACATGAGATTGTAGAAAGTAGCCTAACTCATGCTCATGATTCTTTGGATAAAGATGGATAATAAGCTTAGACCAGATTTCAGATTATGTTGAAGATATTCCTATAGTTGCATGCTGACATGTACAGAAGATAAAAGAAGAAGTTACAGTGCATGAAGGAAGAAGGGAGATTGGAGCAATATAGTCTCCTATGACAGCAAGTTGAAGATCTGGAAAATCCATCAAAGAAGCAGCCTCATAAGCAATTGGTATCCCAATTCAACAGCCATCCATTCTTTGATAAGAAGAACGTTGGAATGTTAAAGATTGAAAGAGCATTAGCAAAGCTGAAGCCATGATTATTGGTGAGACCTCAAATCCACAAACTAGAGCCACTACAAGGTATGGCTAGAGTACAAAACCCTACAACCAAATTGGTACAAAATTAGAATGTAGATCTGTTGATGAAATAAAAGAAATGATTCGTGGTATGATAGGATGCGGAAATTCTCAAGCAGAAATATATAGAAAAGATCCTCATGCTATAGCGTCTGCAATAGCCAATGGTTTTGTAGGCATAGTAAAAGAATGGTGGGATACTGTTCCCAAATCAGGATGCAATCAAGCAAAGTGGTTACATGGGTTTAACTGCTGCTATTATAAAAGAGTTTATAGGAAACATAGAAGATGATAAAGAAAAAAAATACAGCTTTTGTTCTTAAGAGTCAGAGTTATGTGATATGAGTAGAGTTAAAGAGTATCAGTGTTATATGCAAAATCTCTATTATAACTCTAGCAATATAAATGATGAAACCATGAGATTGAGATACATATAGTCTTTTCCACCTTACTTTTCCTACAGAGTATAAAAAGACTATGCATGGCATGAGAGCAGAAGATTTGAGTCTTTGGAATGATTAACCAAATTATTGATCAGACCAATATTAAACTTTACCGTGACAAGTGTAGAGAGAAAACAAGCTTTGAAGAATGAGAAATCTCTTGGTAAAAGTTCTTTTTGCAATGTACGCAATTGAACCCTTTGGGTGTGATCCATGTCCTCAAACAACCAAGTCATCTTGCCATGGTTGTTTCTCAAAAAAGGGGGAAGGGAAGGTATAAGCACAGTAAGAATAAGAAAAAATTGTATCATAAGGTAGAAGGTAGAAAGTATTATTTCGATTCAGATACTAATAGAAGAGCTTTTAAGGAAGAAGTATGTTTTCAGGAAAAAGAAATATGTGGGAGGTAAAAGGATGCCTACATGTTTCATCTGTAAAGGTCCCTCACTACGCAGATAAATGCCCACAGAGAAGCAGTGACAAAGGAAAAGCAAAGGTGAATGCCCTTGCAGCAAAAAGGAATAACAGAAGAAGACTATATGTTTGTAAGTGAGTCTGAAAGTATCTATCTTCTGATGTATCATATGATTCTGAAGATGAAGTATTTTGTGTAATATAGTTAATGCTTCTGACAGTAGACTCAGATAGTTCTAACAGTACAGTGGTGGATATGATAGTCTTACCATCATTTGTTAACATGGTTAGAATTAATATGTTTGCTAGTTTCAAGCACCCTCTTGCTCCACCAAATGCTGATGTTCTTAGACAACAGTTGGAGTCTATACCAAAGTGAATTTAATTCTTGCCCCCCGTGGGATACTACAAGAAGAGTAGTACTGTTGAAAAGAATTCAAGAGTATCAACAGAAGTATAATGCAGCAGTATCAGATAGAACAAGTCTCAAGCTCAAGAAGATCCATGAAGAAGAAGCAGAGCAAGAAGCCAGAAATCTATTGCAGATGAAGAACAGTATTCTCCTATTCACCCTACCATTTCAGCAAAGTTTTAAGACAAAGACAGATTCTTATCAGAGGAAGAGCAGAGGTCCATGGAGAATGAAGAGGAGACCAGAGGTAGAGGATATCAGTAAGCCTCCTAGAAGTTATCCTTTTCTCTTTCCAGAAGAGAATATAGCTGAGCAAATGGATCAAAGACATCATGATCCCGATCATCTACAGAAAAATGGAGAAGGAACCGTATTGAGTTCCTTGATAAGGTTATAAAGAAAGCCCACTGAGGAGTTTTCAAGACTCCTTGAGGAAGAAGAGAAATGAAGAAAAGAAAGATGACATTGAGGAAGCATATCAGGAAATCTTGACTCAAGATGCTCAAGAAGAAAGCTCAGAACAGCCTAGACCAGCAGAGGTATGTATTGTCATCTACTACTCAAAACCCTTTCATAGCAATCACAATTTGTATTCCAAACATGAAATCTGTATTGCTTAGATGCTATGATTGATACTGGTGCTGATACCAGTATGATGAGAAGCCAAGTCATTCCTCCTGATTGTTGGGAACAAACCGACATAAAAATCAGATTTGATAAGAAAATAGGTCATCTCTAAGTATGTGGCTGAGATCACTAATTATAATATGTGGCATATATAGGATTATAAGATTCTACCAGCATGATATGGAAGCTTATGATTGTCTACTAGGAGTTGATTTTCCTACATGCTTGTGGCAGTTTCAGTATAGATTAGATATTTCATAACTCTATTCAAAGCCCAGCATAAGATTCCTAGAAGGTATACATATCAAAAGATTGTGCCTTTACCTCAGCATGCCAAAGAATCCAAATCTGAATGGATTCATAAGTCTATTGCCGCATGTAAAAGTAATATTAATGATATAGTTGAGAAAATCCGTAAGGATTTATGTTCAGATAATCCACATGCATTTGTGCATAGGGAAAAAACATATATGTTCACTTGAATTGCAGATTTTAAAGGATAAAGAAGGCAAAGAGCTTATTCCCAAATTCAGAGCTCATCACAAAGGAATGATTCCTTCTGAAAGAAAGGAATGCCATGAAGAAATCCAGAAGTTATTGAAATGTGGATTTATTCAAGAATCCAATTCACCATGGTCCTGTGCAGCCTTCTACGTGAATAAGAGAAGTGAACAACTCAGACAGAAGAAGAGGCTTGTGGTAGACTACAAGCCATTGAACAAATATATATCTGTTGTTCAACATCCGATACCTGCTCGTGATGATCTTCTTGCCAGAATCAAAGGATCTAAAGTGTATTCAAAGTTTGATTTAAAATCTAGTTTTTGGCAAATATTCTTGCAGCCTGAAGATTGCTACAAAACAGCTTTTGTTATTCCTGGAGGCCAATATGAATGGAAGGTATTACCCTTTGGCCTTAAGACAGCTCCATCTATCTTTCAGAAAAAGATGGATAGTATCTTTAAAGACCTTGCTGATTTCCTGATAGTATACATAGATGATATTCGTATATTCAGGAAGTCTCCCAAGGAACATATAGAACATCTGGAAAAGTTCAATAATATTGTTTATACTAATGGTTTATGTCTATCTGCTACAAAAATTGAAGTATTCAAAGACGAGATAGATTTCCTTGGTATCAAGATAAAAGATGGAACAATTGAAATGCAAAAGCATGTGGTATCTAAGATACAAGAGTTCCCTGATGAACTCAAGGAGAAGGAACAACTTCAAAGGTTCCTTGGCTGTGTAAATTATGTGGCAGGTTTCTACAAGAATATAGCAGCAGACAGAATTCTTCTGAATAAAAGATTGAAGAAAAATGCTCCTGCATGGAGTCCATAAATGACTTCTGCAGTAAAGCGCATCAAGCAACAGGTATTGAATCTTCCACCCATGTCCCTTCCTGGAACCGGTATGAAGATCATTGAATGTGATGCATCTGAAAATTATTGGGGAGCTATACTGAAAGAAAAGACAGAGAAGATGGTAAGGAAAAAATCTATAGATATGCATCTGGATCTTTTCAAGGTTCAGAATTAAAATACCATTCTTCTCATAAAGAAATTCTGGAAGCAAAGAAGGCCATTAAGGCATTCTTGTTTTTCATTCAAAATGATCATTTCATTCTTAGAAGTGATTTAATAGATTTTAAAGCCAGATTGAGTAATGGAGACCCTGCACATAAGACTGCTTTTAATCGTCTGCAAAGATGGGGTCTATGGTTTGACAACTTCAACTTTGAAGTTGAACATATTGAAGGGAAAAAGAATTCTCTTGCTGACTTTGCAAGCAGAGAATTAAATCTGGTAAGATCTATAAATGTAACTCAGATCATTCATGAACCTGTTTGTGGAACATGGGATGTAAGTAATTGCCAGAGACAAATATTGTCTCTCAGAGAAAATGATGCAAGAATGTCCAGAGAAGCTGAAGGACATCTGATATACAGAGAGTATATTTCTACTTCTCATTATAATATAACAGAAGTAGCTGTAAGGTTTGTTGATCCAGAAATGCCTTATACTGAATTCCATACGCTTCAAGATCCTTGTGTTCTTTCCACATTGAAATGGCCATGGCGTCATTCAAGATATCAGGAACAGCCTGATCCTTTGCCTATACAAGGACATCGTCTTACACAGCTTATTCTGAAGCCAAATACATTATGGAAATTTAGTTTTGCTAAGCTATGGACAGAGGAACACCCTCTGCATTTTGATCTCTGGAACAGACCAAGTACGCAAGGAGATAAGAAGTACATTCTCAAGGATTTCAAATACTTCTTAGCTAAGTATCTCCCTACAAAGATCTCTGATTCTCCATTGCTTGATATTTCTCCTGACTTGGCTAGAAACATTTTAATTCAATGTAAAATTCCATGGTATGTCAAAGTCCAATATTATGCCAAGCCTAACATTTTTAGGGGACATCATAATAATCCAAATGGAAAGATATGGAGAAAAGTTTATCTGCATCATACTATGGCAGTTCATCCTCCTGCACTTGGATACGCACTCCGTATTCCAGACCATTATGTGTTTCCTACCAGGCCACATCTCAGACCAGATAATGATGGCACCGCATCAACTTCAAGGCCCTACATGGAAAGACTCACGCGTAATCTGGAGCCAGCTCCTTTAAGGACTGATGAGACATCTTCCTCATCAGGTGATGATACTCCTGGACCCGCAGTGCTTTATGATAGCACTTGATAGCTATGATAGTGGGCTTGTCACTATCATGTTTGCTTTTGGCTATGTCGGCAGGCCTGTTGCCGATCGCGTCAATAAAACTAAAGATAAGATTCCTTTAAGGTCTTATCTGGAAGCATGGTGGACCGCTCCACTTTAAAAAGGTGTTATCGTGGGTGGCATGTACCCATGGTTTGTGTCCATGTCATTCTCACTTTTGTGTTAGTGGGAATCTCTTGGGTTACCGGAGTCACCGGTTATTTGTTACCCGGTCATTCAGTCTTCGGTGAAAAGCTATCCAAAAATCCTATAAATTGGGATGTTTGGTTTCATTCAATACACGGAAGATTGGAGAGAGATCGAGGAGTTCTAAGAAGAAAGAGTCTGTTGTCAAGTGTTTGTAAGTGTTATGTTTAATTCAGTCTATGTCTTTGTTCTTGTAAATGGTGATCATTATCTATTAATAATAAATTCCTTTTCAAAATTTGAAGAATATTATGAGACTAGTGATTTGTTTGATATTGTCTTAAGTGTTATTCATGAAACCTTTGGTGTTGGTGATATAAGTATTCTGTGTATGTTTATGAATTAAGTATCAGAGCATTGTGTGTAAAAGTGGTATTAGAGCATTGTGTGTAAAAGTGGTATCTTGAATAAATATAGCTAAGACTTTTTTCCCTCTAGTAATCAAAGAATCTATCTTACCTTATACCATCAATGGTTATTGAGATGAATCATAAGTATATTTCCTACTTAAATCATTCATCTTATAAATTTGAACATTCATTGTGGATTCCATAAGGATTAACAACGTTACAATTTGAAAAACACGCCATGTTTTTCAAATAGTCTTCATGACAAAAATATAGTTAGGAAAAGTTTATTTCCTTTGAGTAAACAAAAAAGTCTTACCTTTCACCTTCTATGGTTGTTGAGACAATTTAGAAGCATCTCTCCTATGCAACAAAGTTATCTCAAAACTTCTAACATTAACTACACATGCTAAAAGGATTAAGAACATTACATTTTGAAAAACACAACTTGAACTAATTTCCATGATGAAATGTAGTTAGGAACATTTTTTTTCCTTCAAGTAAAAAAAAAGTCTTACCTTCTAGTATTTACGGCTATTGAGACGATTAATAATCATATCTCCTGCTCAAAAAAGGTGTCTCAAAACTTAAAACATTAAATACACATGCCAAAAGGATTAACAAAGTTACAGTTTGAAAAATAAAACCAATTTCCATGATGAAATGTACTTAGGAAAAGTTTGTTTCCTTCAAGTAACAACAAAATATTACCTTCTACCATCGATGTCTGCTGAGACTGTTTGCAAGAATCTCTTGTCCTCAACAAATTTGTCTCAAAACTTGGAACATTAAGTACACATGCCAAAAGGATTAAGAAATTTATAGTTTGAAAAAAAAAAACACTATGTTTTTAACATGTTTTCATGCTGAGAGACATTTACTCTTAAACATGCAATCTACAACTCGTAATCTTAGAAAAACATATTATTAACCATGCAACATCAATTACACATATAACTAATGACTTATTTTCTTGTTTAGAAATATAATAATCTTATGGTCGAGCATTGACACCAAGTAAGGGTGAACTGAAACCATCTTTTTTGGTCAAGGAAATTGTGGTGTTTGTCGTGGTGTTTTCCTCCATTCTTGCAACATGGACTACACATGTATTTCCAACAACAACATACATGACTAAAAATAATTAAAAAAAACTATTTGAAAAATTTAATGTTATTAAACTTATTTGTATGACTTAATATAACATTCTCTAATCATTGATTTATAATGTCTCATGAGAGGTCCCTGGATCATCACCCATAATTGGGTTAGTTTTGTTTTTTTTCTGGAAACATACGACATCAACTACATAGAAAAATATTTGTCAGTAATCCACAATATAGTTAAAAAAAGAAAATATTTTCTTAACATGAATTTGAAATTACAAAATCTGTATGTTACCTTCAGTCATCTATGGTTGTTGACATAGACCCAAACCATTTCTCCTAGAAAGATCCAAAACCTTAAAAACATGTTTACAAGTGTTCCCTCTCATAGCCCATGGATACTCATAAACATGGAATCTTGGACCACATCATGTAAGTAGATACCATATATTCATTGATGTCTGACTGATCACCATAAAATAACAACTGTCAAATTTATGTTTAGTTATATTTGTATTTAGAGTCACCTTAGCCCTCTCTTTGGTGGTCAAGTATTGTCTCTCTTTCTTATAGTTTGTTAGGAAATATGATTATTGCAACATCCTCTTGTGTTTGAAAAATGTTTCCATCTTATATGTAAGAGTATAATACAAATGATCCATTCTTCTAGTATATTTCATTTAGTGCTCACACAAATATATCAAATTAAGAAATTAATGGTATGAATATATGGTTACATCTGTCTCCTAATTTTCATGCTTTAAATTTATAAAATATTTTCCCATATGGTTATAAATAATACAAAATGTCAAATCAACAACATTAAATTATCTCATACCAAAAAATGTTCATTAATTTGATTTGATATCAATTGGTTTGAGTTACCAACACGTTCATTGTTATTACACCATATATTTTTGAAGTAGTATAAAAAATATGTTTGATCCTTGAATTCTTCCATGATGATTTAATGAAATGAAATCTATGATAAAGATACTACTGATTAAAGTAATATAATACTAAAAAATAAAGATAAAACAAAGGAAATTCAAACGAGAGTGAAGATAGGGTTTTGAGAATGAATTATCTTTCCGATATAGGTTAGGAATTATTTTGGATAGGTGAATGATCTGAACATGCATATTCTGGGTTATGCAAGATCTGATTATGAAACTGGCATGTGAAAACTTTAGGGATAGGAGCGATTGGGAGAGGACATTTAGGTATGGAATATGTTCTAGGTGTTAGTGTCCTGGGGAAAAATCTAGATCCAGTTATTTCTGTGTCACTTCTTGTCATTGTTAATTCTCTTTAGGTCACATTAGGTTCACTACACTCCTTCCTTATTGCACCTGTACCTACAAAACAAACCATATCTACATGTACAAGACTCAAGCACACATTAGAATGAATGAAAAATGTAAATGAGAGAGTTGGAATGACCTCATTGGTCATCCTGATGTGATCTTTTTGCCAAAATCTACACTACATTTCGAACTCTATGTAGTTCTTGTGGTGTGTGACTGAAATTATGTCTCTTGAGCTAGGATTCCCTAGTGTCAATCATACAAAGAATAATATGATACAAATAATTTTTCCAAATGTAAAATGTGTGATATGGGATTTATAATAGTCTCACCCAATGAAATGAAATTTATATCCCAAAATGCAACCCCTTGTGTTGTTATTTATATGTGATAGATATAGAAAATGATAGCCCCATTTCCCCTTATAATAGTTAGTAGCTTGTGTTTATATATGATTTATTTGTTTGAATTTCAACACATAGTGACACAAAAAATGACCTAGATCGTAAAAAGAGGATGAGAAAAGACCAAAAATCTAAAATATAGTGAAAAAGGAGAAAAACAAGTATGTATGATAGAAACACCCAAAAAGACATTACTACCTAGGCTCTAGTGTCCTGTCTGGAAGGTACTATTCTACAAAAAGAAAACAAAGATAGAGTAAGAGAAAAAAAAAAAATCCCTGTGAATTGACTCAAAAATTTCAAATACTATACCAAGGATGTAAATAAATCCAAACAAAGAAAGAAAAATACCAATGAGGTGTCACTAGTGCCTAGTTTCCAAATTTAGAAATCCTGTATATAATAACATAAAAGAGGCATAATGTAATACTAATAAGTGCATATTTTAGTAACTATATTTCCCCTTTATGCTATTTGGATTAAATTCAAGTAGTATAAAGGATATAAGAGACACGTACCAGGAGTGAGCCAATTGAATTGTAGCTAGAACGTGATAATAGTAAAAAACACAACGTGGTGAACCATGGACTACTAATTTGATCCTTGCTTTCCTTTTTCCTACCTGGGTCCCATAATTTTTTCTTTAACCTTGCATATTCTTTGAAAGGGATTCTTTCTTTCTTAAGTTTCTTGTCCATATTTATCATTTCCAATCTTTCATCAATTACACCTACAAAAAAAAACAAAAAAACAACAAATATACATTGTTTTTCATAATTCATGATGTTATCCATCTCTAGGTAGCTCTTTCTCATCAAGTTCTCATCTCCTTCTTTAATAAAATGCACTGAAAGATGTCCATATTCCTCATTCTTCCTACTTTTCACCAACCTCATCAACTATTTCTTCATATAATAGAAATTTCTCTAGGTTCATAAGCACTTTCTCATGTGCTTCTTCACTCTTACTTTCATCTCTCTTCTCTCTCTTCACTAACTTCATCTCTCTTAGCCACTTCTTTTCTAGAGGCCTTCACAACTTGTTCACTTGCATGTTTCTCATTCTCAAGTACTTCTGCATTCTATTTTCCTCTTATATCTTCCTAAATCCTCTCTACATACTCCTTGTCAACTGATTTCTTGTGCACTATAGATTTCTTGTTGTCATCAAATTGCAAAAACATATGTAAGTGAAAAGAGTTTGCAAGAATCAAATCGGAAATGAGGCACCATGAAGTAGTTGCACTCCAATGGAATCGTGAAAGCTCCAGTGATAGCAAGGAAAAAATTGATCAGTAATGGAAGAACTTGCTAAACAGAAACAAAACTTGCATAGAGGAAAGACAGTGGAGTGTCTTGGCATGCTCATGAATGAATAAAAAAGGGGTACATATAGGGTGCTGAGTAACCCTAGTGCATGACACACATGAAACCCTAAACCTAACCCATGTGAGATGACCCTCCAACATGAGAGGAGGACACATAGGATAACTCACACCAACACCCCCCCTTTATTGAAGCTGGGGTAGTGGTTGTGATGAGTTAGACAGAAGAGGAAGACACTCCTAAACAACTAAGAAATATGTGTCAATGGGGCCTAGCAACTAAAGGCCTGATAAGGTGCCCATATACAAACACAATCTTCCTAGAAGAAGAAGAAGAAAATAAGGACTACATAGCCCTAAGAAGATGGGCAGCTGTAGAAGACCTCACCCCAAGAAGAGACCATAACTGAAGAAACTTCATCTCAGTGAAGGGCTTGGTGAATAAATCTGTAATCTGGTTAGCTGTCTGAATGTACTGAATGTCGATGATACCATCATGAATAAGCTCCCATATGAAGTGCATATGGATGTCAATGTGCTTTGTTCGCTGATGTTGAACTGGATTTCTGCAAATAGAGATTGTGCTCGTGTTATCATAGTAGATAGTGGTAGGCCGCTGAAAGTGGATGCCAAACTCTGTCAGAATACCCTGTAGCCAAATAGCTTCTGTGGCAGTGTTAACCGCTCCTTTGTATTCTACCTCTGTAGATTATCTATCACAATTGCATTCTACTTCTTACTAGACCGACTAATAGGACCCGAACTAAGAGAGAAATTATAGCCAGAAGTAGATTTCTGATGATCTAAGTCACTGGCCCAATCAGAATCTATGAACCCAATCAAGTCAATATCAACCCCTCCATGATAGTGTATGCCATCAGCGTAAGTGCCACAAACATAATGAAGGATCGATCCATTTAGTTACTTTCCAGTGCAACTCATGTGGCTCCTACATGAATCTGGACACGATCCCAACAACATACGATAAATCCAGTCAAGTGTGAGTCAAGTAGATCAAGCTCCCAACTAACTGTCAGTAAAGAGTACCATCAACCAAGGGAGTAGAGCAATCTAAAACCAACTTAACCCCATAAAGAAAAGGAGTAGGAGAAGACTTTCAATCAGACATCTGAAATCGAGCTAGCAAATCAAGAGCATACTTAGGTTGTGAAATCAAGATTCTTGAGTCAGATTGTGAAATCTGGATCCCAAGGAAGTAATGAAGCAGACCTAAGTTAGTCATGGAAAACTTGTTGGCTAAGGTGATCTTCACAGAATCAATAATAGAGGAAGAGCTGCCTATGATCAACAAGTCATCAACATATAGAACAAGAATGAGTATGGAGTCATCTTGCCATAGAATATAAACATTTGGATCAGAGTGACACCTAGTAAACCCTGATGTAAGTAAGAAGGAGTCCATCTTGGCATACCAAGCCCGAGGGGCTTGTTTAAGGCCATAAAGAGACTTCTTTAACTTACAAAATGAGGGAGGAATCTTGGACATAACCCAGAGGTTGTTCCATATAGATCTCTTCCTCTAGGTCACCATGAAGGAAGGCACTCTTAACGTCCATTTGATGGAATTTCCATCTGTTTGCTGCAGCAATGGCTAGGGTCAGTTGAATAGAAGTCATCTTCGCAACCGGAGCAAAGGTTTATTTATAATCAACCCCAGCTATCTGGGAGAAACCCTTAGCTACTAATCAAAATTTAAAATTTTCGACGTCTCCATCTACTCCATAATTTGTTCGGAACACCCACTTATACCAAATGATTTTTCTTCCTTTCGGAAGAGTGGTGAGATCCCAAGTATCATTCTTCATGAGAGAGGAATACTCCTCATCCATGGTAGAATCCCACTCAGGAATACCAGAAGCCTCTTGGAAAGACTGTGGATCAGAAGAAGAGGTAAAGAAAGAGTGGGGTCCAATGAAATCTGAGTGAGAACATCTCATATCTGAAGTATCTCCAACTAAATCTCTAGCATTTTGCAAAGTTTTCATGGCCCAAAGGGGACCAAGAAGATCAGGCTCATAGTCTAAAGATTCTTCACTTGAGTGAGAAGGGAAATAGTCCTCATCATCACTACTGTCAAAATCAGAAGACTCAAAGATTTGATGGTCGGGAGGATCTGGAAGAGGAGCACGCTTAACAGTATCATCATCTGATGAGTCAGAATCCGAATCAGTGAGCTGAAGAACCTCTATAGGTGGAGAAGTAGAAGTCAAAGAAAACTCATTGAACTTAACACTTCTCTCAATATATAGCTCATGAGAAGTAGAATTCATCAATCGATATCCCTTCACGCCATCAGGATACCCTACAAAGATACAAGGTTTGGATTGTGGTTCCAAGGCCTTGTGTTTCTTCTTGGGAATCTGAGCCATAGCCTTGGATCCGAAGACTCGAAAGTTCTCAACATCAAGCTTGCATCCAAACCAGGCTTCAAAGGGTGTCATCCCTCTTACTGCCTTGTGTGGAACATGGTTCTGAATGTAATTTGCACAATTCACTGCTTCGGCCCAATACTGCGGAGGAAGAGACTTTGAGTGAATCATACAAGTGGCCATCTCCTTAAGAGTACGTTTCTTTCTTTCTGTGACTCCATTATGCGAAGGGCTATAAGAAATTGTATGCTATAGAGAGATCCCTTCAGAAGTACAAAAATCCATGAACCTATTATTTACATATTCACCTCCATTGTCAGTTCGAAGAACCTTGATAGACCGTTTCACCTATTTCTTAGCAAGAGCCTTAAAGTCCTGAAAATGTTCAAAGACTTCAGACGTAAGCTTAAGAAAATATACCCAAGCATATCGCGAATAGTCATCAATGAAGGTTAGCACATAAAGAGCTCTAGTAAACGAAGGAGAAGGAAATGGACCGGAAACATTGCTGTGAACAAGATCCAAGGGACGAGTGGCTCTCCAGGATTTTCCTTTGTCAAAGTTCTTTTCAGGATGCTTTCCAAGGGTACAACCCTCACAAAGACCCTTAGAAAACTATGCGTGAGGCAACCCGTTGACCATTTCGTTTTGACTCAATTATTTAAGGAAGCGATAATTTAGATGTCCAAAATACTCATGCCATATCTTACAAACCTCATTTACATGGGTGAGCAAGGCAGTGGGTGTAGAATCAAAAGTAAAGTGGGAGAAGGTGTACAACTGTGAATGGTGATCTACCTTTCCCTCAGCCACTGTAGTGTCATTGTTAAGCTCACGAATAATCACCGAGTTAGGACAAAATTCCACTCGCATTCCTTTACCAAGGTGAGTAATTTGGTAAACCGATAGGAGATTGGTAGAGAGATCAGGAACACTCAACACTTGGTTAAATGTTCCCCCATCCATCTCTACCGATCCACTACCGGAAACTGACACTGTTGTGTCATTACCCATTGTGATTTGGGACATTCCACAAGGTTTGATGTTGGAAAACTCAACATGTAAAGAATCCATGTGGTGCGAGGCACTGAAATCTATAATCCATGTCGATGAAGGAGCAACTTTGGCTACAAGGGCCTTTCCTTTCTTCTTATCATTTCTAGCACCTTTTGTAGCAGAAGACTCGGCCTTCGGAGCACTTTGTTTTATTGATTCAGAAACACTTATTTTATTTTTCTCAAGTAAATGAGATAAGTGATCAATATGTTTCTTAAAACAGTGTTGCTCGTCGTGACCATTCTTCTTGTAATAGGAACACAAATACTTGCTTTTTTGTGCCCTAGGCTCAGAAGTCGAAGTGTTTGTGTCATTTTTGGGTTTGATCTTGGTTTCTTTCTTAGGTTGATCCTTAGTTTCTTTCTTCTTTTCATTCTTATTTCCATTGCTAGTACTTGCTACAAGGGCATGTGACTTGGACTTGAGAGACCCCATTTGAATGAGTTTTTCCTGTTCTCGAATGAGTTGGGATGAAAAACAGTCAAAGGAGGGCATCATCCAAGTATCACCCAAAGAAGCTTTTGAAGCGTAGAAAGTTGACACGAAGATAGAATATTCAGGACCTAGTTTAGAGAGAATCGACAAGATCAGTTGAGAAACATTCTTTTCTACTTGACATCCTTTTAACAATAATCTAATGTGGACAAATTTCAAGAAGAAGGCTTGTAGGTTATCAAAGTCACTAGGATTTAACCCTAGTAGTTTGTTTTCCAACTCATGCATTCTCATGTCATCTAGTTGTTCAAACATCACATCTAGCATTTTCCACGTAGATGTAGGTGTTTCAAACACCTCAATGTGGAAGAGCAAGTCAGGAGAAGTAGACATGCAAAGAAGACCTAAAGCTTCATCACTACGGTTTAACCACTTAGATTTTTCAGGTTCATCATCTGGTTCAGTCTCAGTTTCCATGGTGATGTAGTATAACCCTTTACCCCTTAGTTTCATTATTATTTTCGATCTCCATTTAAAAAATTTGAATGTCGTAAGAAAAGGAATTGAAAGTGCATCCATAGTGAGAGAGAGAGAAAGAAATGCAGAAAAGAAACACAACCACCCAGGATAATAACAACCCCCCTGCTTTCGGTAGTTTATAGTTTAGTGCGTTGATTACAATCGGGTCTATGTGTGTAGTTTGAAACACTTGGTAACTCGTCTTGCATTTAGCATAATAACCCGTAAGAGAGGAGACCACAACAGTGTTTCGTGGAGCGCAACAAAAGAGGAACACCGTAAACAAACACAAGTAAAAAATAGAAAGGAGGTGAAAGCCAACCCTGGTGGTGAGAAAAAGCATCTCACATCACATGAAAGAATCCCTTTATCATAAAACTGTGGCGGACGCGCTCACAAGTCCACGGAAAAAAGGAATAGAACAAAGCTAAAAAAATTGAGCTGACTTAAGCAATACAAAGACACCCCCTCCAGAATGCGGCACTTTATAAAATTAGTGCGTTTACAAATATAATGATCCCATCATCTAGATTGTGAAAAAACATGAAACTTTGACTAAATAAGTGCTCAAAACTAAGCAACGAGTCAAAAGTTATAGCAAAAACCAATTCCCGCAATTTGATGAGAAAAAGCCAATAAGCCTGCAAACGGATTAAAAAAGTGCCCTAAAAGCATGCAAAGGGTGTCGTATGTATACTCGTTGGAAACAACATGGAATTTGAGATAGGGTTTGTTTGTATTGCGAGGGGGGATTAGCCACCTGCCAATCCCGGACCTCACCCTTCGTCTTCGGCACTCGACGGAAGGTTAAAAATACACAAAGCCAATAGACCAAATTATAATGCCAAAGGAAATATATTGTTTAAATAATGTGAATGAAATAAAATTAGATCTAATTTAATTAAATCTAATTAGATCTAATCTAATGAAGATATTTAGATGAAGATTTTTAAATATCTATGGAAACTTCTAATTAAAACAAATTTCTAAATGGTTTTAGAAACTTGATTAAAATCACGGTAAATTAGAAACTTTTTAAAAAACTTACCAAGAAGGTTTGAGTTGTTTTACCAAACAAAACAAAAAAAACTCAACATGAAAAAAAGTGGCACGTTTTTATAAAAGCAGAGGTTTTTTTTTTGTTTTGAGGAAGATTAAAAAGAAAGAAAGTGAAAACTTACCAAATACTTACCAATTTGAGTGTACAGGCCGCCCATATGAGTGTACAGCTGCGTTTTAGCTTGCCCACACCCAAAAAACGTGAGGAACAGTAAAAAATGCCAGAACAGTCCAAAAAATGCCTGTATAGCCGCGTTTTAGCTTGCCCACACCCAAAAAACGTGAGGAGCAATTAAAAAAAGTAGTTTTTGGCCGTTTTTAGATGTGTGGGTGCCAACGGGAGGAGACAATAGGTGCACAAAGTCTCAAGAAGTAAAAAAACGTGGCAGATGTGATTAAAAATGCCTGTGAAGCAAAAAAACGTGGTAGATGTGATTAAAAATTCCTGTGAAGCAAAAAACGTGGTAGATGTGATTAAAAACGCTTGTGAAGTAAAAAAAATGCCTGAACAGTCCAAGAAAATTCTTGGAATAGCGTGCAAGACGGAGTGAAGGATAAAATGCAGAGAATAGACCAAAAATGGTCAGAGGGACAACAATTAGTCGATGAGCAACCACGTCTGAAGAACACAAAGATCCTGTAACCACAAACAACATGCATAGACAAATATCCTGCAAAAACTAGAGATCTTAAAAAAATTTCACTTCCATTTTAATAAATTAACAAAAAATGAAATGAATCTCTATTTTAGATTTTGATACATCCAACTAAAAAAAATAGTTAAAAAACTTGATTTCTCAAGGTATTTTGAAAAACTTGCACATGCACAAGAAAAAAAAACACAAAAACTTTCCGAGAAAGCTGTTAGAGATATTTGCAAGATAATTTCCAAAAAATAGTGAAAAAAGACTTGCACGCAAAGTAAAATAATGAAACCAAGTAGGAGTAATCGCAACAAAAAAATTGAGTGCACGTTTACCCGATCTCAGCTTTGATACCATGAAAAGAGTTTGCGAGAATCGAATCAGAAATGAGGCACCGTGAAGTAGTTGCACTCCAATGGAATCGTGAAAGCTCCAATGATAGCAAGGAAAAAATTGATCATTAATGGAAGAACTTGCTCAATAGAAACAAAGCTTGCATAGAGGAAAGATAGCGGAGTGTCTTAGCATGCTCATAAATGAATAGAAAAGGGGTACATATAGGGTGCTGAGTAACCCTAGTGCATGACACACATGAAACCCTAAACCTAACTCATGTGAGATGACCCTCCAACATGAGAGGAGGACACATAGGATAAATCACACTAACAGTAAGGCCTCTTCTAAGAAATCTTCATATTCTTCTTCACCTACTTTAGGTCTCTGACGTATCACTTCAATTGGATTTTTCTCATTCTCTTTCACCTACATACCTACTTGCTTGATTCTCAACAAGAATATTTTAGTTTCTATGATCATAATCAACTCACCTATACTGACCTCTTTCTTTCAACATGTGATTTACACAAATCTTTATCATATACAAGACTATCATATTTCATTGGTTCATCTTCTTGGGGTATTCAAAATCAATAAATATTCATTTCAAATTGGAATTTTTTTACATACCTCTCTATCAAACTGATCTACTAATGTTGCACCTTCTTTGTCCTCATTCAATCTCTGAATTCCTTCATACACAACTTATTTGACTATTTCTTTCTCTATTTTTCTTTTATGCTTCCTCATTTACCTTAGCTTATTATCTTCTCTTATTATTTTCTCTTTCATCAGTAACCTTTGTTTCGTCTTTACAATTTGTCCTATGGGCCATTTGATTCTTCTTCTTATCACATATCCAACTTCTTTGTTCTCCTTCATCATCATTTCTCCTAATTTTTCTACATCCTCTCTCAACTATCTCAATTCTTGCTCCATCCATTCCTCTTGTCTAATTTACTCTTCTCTCTTCTTCTTGTCTTACATATTTTTTCTTTCTATCTCTTTTTACTTTTCCTTATTGCTTATCAACTTCACTAATGCTTCTACCAAATCTTCTTTATCCATTCCTCTTCACATGTCACTTCATAATCACAAAAACACTTCACACTTACTTATTAGCTCAATCAAACTTCTTCATATGATATTTTTTAGGATCTGATACCAAATGATGTAGAGGTACAATACTTTTCATGCACAATCAATTACCTTATCCATAAAAGATTAACTCATTTTCTCTTTGTACCTTGTTTTGAGGTCTTTCTCTAGTTCATACACATGGCTCAAATAGCAAAAACTTAATCAATGTATTCAACAAGAATAATAACCTCTTTTCATAACTACACCCTATCTCATACATGACATAAAATGTTCTATTGACCTTTATCAAAGATCAAGATTTAAGAAATCAAGAACTCCTTACTTTCTAGTAAACTTCCCTCCATAGCTCTTACTAATCTTAAAATAATATAAACCCAATTTGGGATTTTAATCTATCACTATCCTTCAAAAATATCTCACCCCTTTACACAAGATCTAACCATCATAACATCAATCATCAAATGGATTTGAATCAAGAAATTCATCCATGTTCTCTAATTTTCTCTAAAACTTCCTTAGTTAGGCTCTTAAGACTGTGTTCTTGCATCCTTCATGGTTGGAGTATCCTAGACATACCTAAAAAAACTTAAAAAAAACTCCAAATAACATTTTGGATTGACAAGTTGTGTGTTGAATTTCAAGTCTCAAACCTTTCTCCTTTTCCCACGAATCAACATTTTGTTTTCTAGTATAATGAACTCTTACTAGCCCTGGTTCTAGGTATTTTCATGCCTAATTTTTCACTTAAGGAGTTCCAAGATCCAACAAAAAACAATTTATAAAACTATTTTTAATATCTATCTATGTGTAAAATCTCAATATTGAATGATAATTCTAAAACCTACTTCCTTTTAAAGTTGAACTTCACAATTAGGTATGCAGACTGTCACAGGACTTTATAGGAAGTCTGTCAATATTTTCTTGAAAAGAAACCAGTGAAACCCTAATATTTTAAAAAATATATTCACACACTTTGCTTCCTTTTTTTATATCAAATTTTAGAACAAACCTCCAAGTTTTAACATTTTAAACCACAATTTTACTAAAACCCTAACTGTGCAACAATCTTTAGCCCGAGAAAAGGTTAAAAGCATATAAAATAAGTTATATGTAATTTCAACCCACAAAATTCATAATATGATGATATATCCACCTCTCATACATGTTCAAACTGACAATAATCTCAAGGGGCTACTAATATACAAGATTTTATCATATTTATCTTATGCCAAAACCATGCAAAACAGAGTACCTAAAGTTCTTTCACCATCACTTGACTGAACTAGTCCATGCAATTGGAAGAGTTTATAATTGAATAGATGTTATGATTAGAATCATTCCTTTGTAATATATTAGTATTATTTATAGTTCTCCAAAAAATATAAGTACTCCTCATGCCTAAAATAACTAAGGAATAAGCACAATTCAGTTTTTTTTACCTTGTTCCAAGTGTGTAATAAAAGATCACATAATTTAAACCTTATGTCCAAGAAATAACCTTCAGAACCATGAAAAAATAAATCATCCACTATTCTATCACATATTGAATCTAAAAATAGATTCTTTCCATAAATTCGTAGTTAGGAAGCATCACCAAACAATGCATGTTCAAAATTCCACACAACAACTTTCATGTTATAGGTATATACACTTCATGTCTAGCCTCTCAATAAGCCTCGTGAAATATTTCAACCAACCTCTTTGAATGTAAAAAAATAAATAACTTAAAATTCTTGAATCAAAAAATCAAAGTCACAATTAACAAGATAAGATCTTTTTACAAAATAAATTTCTTTATTAATGTATGACTGAAATATTTACAAAACGTTTTTTTGTCTTTCTTTCTTCACTTCCTTATTCTTCTACTCAAACCCTCGAAGGAATCCACCATAACTCAATCTCACTCCAATTTATCTTCTCCATTCTTGATTTCATATCCCAACTATCCCCTTACATGACTCATCATGAATCAAACATTACAAGATTGGCTTAATTACATCACTTTAACACTTCATTAGCTTATACACTCTCTAGGACTCATGACTTATCTCTAGAGTCACTAACACATGTCACTTTTTGTCACTTACACCCCTTACATTCATTTGGAAATCCCATATGGATTTTGTTACCACTTGGAAATTCAAATTCCCTTTTTGATGGAAAACCTTCAATTTTTAATTTTGAAATACTCAATCATTCAAGACTCTCATTCACGCCTCAACATGATCTAAAACTCTCAACTTAACCTCATAACCTTGAAAATTTTCATTTTGGATGTCTTCTTGATGATGTTCCTACATCAGAAAGGAAAAGACATCTCATTTCCCCCACTTTATGATGTAAGGGTGTAACTTCTTGGTAAATTAGACCAATGGTTCATGATACATTGGATTAGATCCCAAGTTAGACCATTTGGGAGAAAAATTAGTACTTGGAATAGAATTTACAACTGTTAGTATTGATTTAGGAAAATGATGTTTGTTTATATTTGATTGTATTGGAAACTCTGTACAAGGATTATCACATCCCAAATTTTCAATTTTTTTTGGTATCAAGATGGGCTATTAACGTAAAGTGATTCATGAAGGTTTGGGGGTGAGAAGTGCTACCCAGTCAGTATCACAACTAGTTGTATGCACATTTACTCCGAAAAGGATAAAAATGATTACGCATAGTTGTGAAGTTGATCGCATAAAATTTATATCCACCAAACACTCGTATTGCATTAAAATCCTATTTTGATGATTGTGTGTTGAGTTGTAATCTTGCTGAGTTTGATGATTCCATATTTGGATGCTTTGTTATTGCTATAAATTCTATTTTATATTGTGACTTAATTTCTTGCTAGAAGTAACAACTTTCATGTATGGTTGAAATTATTCATGGTTACAATATATTATTCATTGCTTGGAAATATTAATGAATGTTAAATGTACCAACTCTTTGGACAATGACAATCATTGATTGAAAAAAATGAAAGAACCTTCTTTTGGGATAGGTAAAATGTTTGTTTTGATAAGGTAAATGTATAAACATCTTAATCTTACAACATTTTGTTGATTAATATTACTTTAAATTATTATCATAAAGTGTTTATTTTGATCATCACTGCATAGATTTAACGTAATGAGTTTTTAAATTTCTAGGGTCGATCGATATTCTAAATGCAGTAATTACATTGACAGTTTTACATAACGACAATATTAGTTTTTGTAGTTTGTTAAGACACCCTTGAATGGGAAGACATGAGTATGACTAGTTAATGAAATTTTTCTTGGTTTATAGTCTTAGAACATGTTCGAATGCATGAGTTTTTATTTATACAACATTTATCATACTTAAAATTGTTGGATTTATTTGAATTAAACCATTTAATGTTTGTTAAGGCCTTAATTGGTTAAAATTTAACACCAATTTGACTATATTAAAATGGTCTTTATCATGGTTTGATTTAATAGGGAGTTGGTCGAATCATGATCCATACAAAGTTATTGTTTAAATTTAATAATTTGACTTCTTGTATCCACCAAGTTGGCAATTTGAGGGGAAAATGAGCTGGAAAGGGAGGTAGATGGGAAAGGCTACTACATGGAATCTATAAAGATTAATTGTATTTAATCTATCCCATAGATCTCAAGGAATGGAAAGAATTCCTCCAGAAGCTACTTTAAAAAACTTGTTTTCCATTTTTAATCCTTTCTTGCATGTATGTCGAGATCTTCCCTCTTCCCTTAGAGTTGTTGCATGAATTTTTCATTCTATTAGTTGATTGATCCAATCTTGGAAGGTGATAATGGAGGATTTAATAGTTTAATTCATGGATGAGTTTTGGTTTTTTTTCTTTTCATTCAAGTCATTCTTTTGGGTATTAGAAAGAAGATTTAAAGGATCTTGCTGGGAGCTTCAAGGTTTTCACAGAGTTTAACATACATGGTTATATCTCCCTCTATCTAGATATTTCATTGAGAAATAGTAGAATGATTATTGATTATACAATTCTTGATATTCTATCTTTGTGCTTCATTTATCATTAAATATATTTATTTCCCTATAGTTGAGTTGAAACATTATTCTGGGTGTTCATTTTTATGCTTGGATAATTAATTTACAAAAGCTATGGAATATATCTTCAGTCTGAGTGATGAGCTCTTCATATTTTTGTGTATATTATTTGTGATGGGTCTTGGTTACACGTATAACTAGCTACTAAGTTGTTAAAAGTTGTTTTGAATCTTACACCATTTGGGGTTTTAGCTAAAATTGTAGGTTTCTTAATATTAAACTTGAAAGAGCTTTATAATCTCAAATCACCATAATGTGGGTGAAGATATCATATTTTCCTATGGATGAGACAACATGGAACTCAAATTGATTTGTATCGAGTTGATATGGAACTTGGCTCGATTTTTATTGAGTCGATACAACACTATTACTGTTATGAGTCTCCATTATTTTGAAACTTAATTGCGGATGGTTATTTGGATTTGGATAATAAATTCTCATTTTGAACCCATTTGGGAACCTCCTATGTCGATGATTGTGCATTTTGGGTCTGTTAGTTTGGATGTGGGCTTAAGGTTGAGTAACGGTGACTTGCAAGACACCGAGTTTGCTTATTTGGTTGCACCAAGGCATTGCAACAAAAATATTGTTGAATCGTGATAGTGTTGGCTAAAGGATTAACTGTGTCATTTTTTCAAGGAAATGCAACTTTGAGTTACTATATTTGATGAGATGAGATCAACTCAAGATAGATAGTAAGAAGGGATTGTTGTATACCCAAACCACTGTTAAGTCAATATGGATTGTTCGGTCCCAATTTCCTTTACTGTTATGATAAGTAAATAAGGATGACTGTTTGGAATGTTGTATTCCTTTAGGTGTAACTTTGGACACTAGTTTTATTATATGCTTCAAAATTTTTGTAATCTTGTGTTATGTTTTAAGACTTAAGAGCATGAACCTATACTTAATAGAGCTCTTGCAAATTTGTAATATAGGTTTTTGGTTGAGTTGGTTGATATAGTTGTGATTGGAATTATTTCTTGTCAGTTTTAATAGATAGTGACTGCCTTTTTTGAGCCCACATGAATGTGATCTTAAATTCTCTCACATGCATATTAACTTGAGTAGGATGTTGATAAGAGAGGTTTGAACGTTCATGAATCTTGTGTGATGGAATTGTTATTTCCATGTTTGAGTTACTATTTTATAGTCTCGTTCTTATTGGTTAATTAATTAGTAAGGAGGGATAAATCACAATTAAGTTTGATTTGAATATTGTTGATGATAGTAAAGTGTAAATCTAAGTTTGAAAAAAGAATACTTGAATTTCCATTTTCATTTTGGAAAACTAAATAAAGGCATGATTTTGAACTTGTATGGTTGATTGTTATCATCACGTCATCTTGATTAATGATTTTAAGTAGGGAATACTAAAGGATTATTCTAATGAACTGTAAAGGATCATAAAAGTATTATGATGTTTATTGTATCATTAAAATTTTGTAACTGAAACTTTATGACTTGTAATGGTTGATACTTGTTTTTGGAATTAAGACAATCATTATATATTTAGTTGTTTCATAATTAAAAATATAGATAGGGAGATAAATATCTATGCCAGTTCATTGAAATAACCATGTAAATATATCTTTTTTATCTTTCATTTTTCAAGAAGGATTAAGTATTCCAAGGATATACATTGGATTGTTACATGCATTCTCAACATGCAATATATTTACATATGATATATAAACATGTATTTAATGTATATGTTAAACTTGGATCATGTAATCCTTACTGAGCAAAAGTCATTTCATGATATTGTAAATGGTCATTGGTCATTTATATCATCTTAAAAATAAATTTTGTACTTTTTAGACATGAAATTATTGTACTTTGGGTCAAGTTAAACCTTTTTATTCTTATGAGATGAAACAACAATGATCGCTGATTTTCAACTGTTGTAATTAAAGAGATTTTGAAATAAATTGGAATTTATTAATTAATTGTACTTACAAAATCATTTAATATTCTTTGTTAAATGATAGTAATGATAACCATGATAATATTAATTAATGATTAACTAAACAAGTAAACAAACAACATTGTTTGGGGACATTGGTACAAGAATTGTGAAATACATTAATATTTTGAAGACTCGATTGTAATAAGATAAATTTAATTAGTTCCTTATTACATAACAAAACTAATTAATAATTTATTGCATAATTGTAATTGATATGACACTAGATAAATGACATAATGATGAAGAAGTACATTATTACAATGGCTACAAATTAGTAAATATGATTTAATAAATTGAATAAAGCATAGGGGATCAATGTTGCAATTATTCACAAGTAATTGATTACTTAGTTAGACCTTGTCGTAAATGTCATGACATTATCTAGAAAGGCTTAGGATGATTACCTAAACCCAAAAAGATGATTAAAATGAAATGATACTTAATGAAGAAAGTCATAAAGTGACACAAAGATATTTGCAACATGAAATGACATTAATAAATGTGTTATTAACGATTTTCATTAACCTTTTATTTTTATTTAAACACTTATCATTATACTTAACTTATAACATCTTAGGTGTTAAGTTAGCATGGGCTCTAAGTCTTGTTTCTCGATCTGTTTTTACTTTGACCATGCTATCTTAGCTCAACTACTGGAAGGATAATGATTGAACTTTGACAAGATTCAAAGAGTAATGATTATCTTTCATATAGGGGTCTTAAGATGGTACATACAACATACACATATATCGAGAGGTGATACCTAGAATTTAAGCCTAATTAAAACATAAACTTAATATAATTAACTATTAAGACGAATCTAGATAACTGTGTGGGATAAGTGATCGATGATGGGACAAATTTCACTTGACTTTGTGTGGTCACAGAACTAATCATGCAAAGCATAGTTTGAAAAATTTAGCCTAAGCATTTTAATAAATGAATACACTCTCAGATAACCTAGTTCCTTAGTAGAAGTGTGTAATGTCGGTTGAATTTCAGTAAGCTGATTTTTAGGTAGACACTCAAGAATTACATCAATTCACAAACCTAGCTAAATAGGGTGACCAATTTCATACAAGATATACATACTCCAAAGAATAAGATAAAGGGGATCGAGTAGATATAAATGACCTTTACATCTGCACACGGTTTTAAAATGTTATCAGATGGATTATAAACTAGAGTACTTGTTGGATTATTATTATTGCATTATAAAATCATTGAAGACATGTAATGGGGTTAAGGGGGTCATTTTATAAAGAAAAATGTTTTTCCCTTAATTTAGAGTTGAATAACATTGGGTATTACAAGGATTGATTTCCCCCTCATTTAGGTCATTAGAGGGAAACATTTTAGAGAATATATGAAAACGTGGCCTTGTTGCTACTTGGAAAAGATTGGAAATTTGTATTTTGGATTACAACCTTTATAAGATTTGAATATTTCCTTTGATTTATCATAATATAGGTTATTTTTGTTTCGTGCTTAAATAAATTACTTGAATTGTTGAAGTAAGGGTGATAGGATACCATGAATATTTCCCCCTTTTGGTGAAGATGGGAGAGGATGATAATCAAGCCTTTAGCAGAAAAAATGGAGTAAAATGCCTTAGAGAAAAATGCGGAATCAATAACAGAGTAATATAGTAATGATTGAAATATGAGAATATTGCAGAGAAGAGCCTAAGGAGGCATTATAGGGAATATACAATACGGAAGAGATTGAAAATTAAGTCCCAATGTCACAGATGATGAGGGAAATGAATAAACAATGATAAATATATAAAATAAATGGTAACTAGGAATTAGTCATCATGAATTATAGTATAGGAACTATAATAACTACTAGTAATAATATTTTACTATAAATAGTAAGGTGGAAAAGTCAAAAGGCACTTCATTTGTAACATTGAGAACTATGTTTTAAGCTCTGAGTGAGAAAAATTCCACTTGTATGACAGTTCGTCTTGACTAGGTTCGAGAGGGTGATAGACATCATTTCAAAATAGGAAACTGATAGCTTGGTAAGCGATGCATTTTATATATTAGATTAGGAAAATATACGTGTTTTAAGTCAATTTTTTTTATTTTTTGTTATTTTTTTAGTTTTGTTGGCATTCTTGTCTAATACAATGCTGGAGGGGACATTTATGTCCTTTAGATAAGACCTCATGGATCTGGGTGTTATTATCCTAGTTCCAAGTGTTTGTATCCAGTGAGTTAAGGGATTGTGTTTAGAAGTTCTCAGTAGATTGTAAATTTATTTTGGTTCATTTACTGAGTACTAATGTTTCATTTTTATGTCTTGGTTTTGTTGTGCATTGAGATATACACTTGAGGGAGTTTTTTGAGGGTAAAAATTTGTTAACACTATTGACATTGGGATTAGAGGAGGAGTGGAATGTCTAGGACTGTACCAGTTTGTGACACAATGATGGATTGGGGGAGGTACCCCATATTATGCACTCAATGACTGCGTTATACGAGAGATGGTGTGTAGATACTTGCATATTTTGGTTACCCATATGTGGGATGAGCATGACATTGGAGGATGTATATAGGATCCTTAAAATTCTAGTTATGGAGGATAGGATACATGATATGGCCCTCAGATATACAAAAAGGAAGCAGAGGGTTGCGAGACATTATTTTATAGAGAAGAAAACACATATAGAGTCATCACTTGTGTTAGATGACATTTTCAGACTAGTTGTTTTGTGGATGTGGAAGTTCATTGCAGTGATATTACTATCAAGTGTGGTAGTGGATGGATGTGGGGTGTTGATTTATTATAGCATGTATGATATTCACTAGAGCATTGATGAGCATGGAACATGATATGCTTAGATTCAATGTGTATTAGCACACTTATACATGGTATTTCACTGGTTCAAACACAAGGACCATGGTGGTGGGATAGGTCCTACTAATTTATTATATGTGTGGGAATATGAACACATAGTTATAATGTGACCATTGGGTAGGCTGAGGGTATATTGGGGTCATCCATAGACCTTTGCAGCTCGATGGGTGGGCCTGAGGTGGTTTTGGTTTGATACATCGACTTATAGTGCTATGTTGGATATGATTGGGCTAGGAGCTATTATTTGGAGACCATATAAGGACTATGGAGGGTGGATGGAGGATGTTAAATAGTTAGGGTGCATTTGACACACCATGTGGCTAGAGGAAAGGTTCCTAGGGTTCACAGAGATATTTCAGTGAGAGTGATTGTCTAGAAAATTTTGTCTTACATAGGATGTGCCCCCAGGGTCATATATGGTATAGATCCGTTCGAGTAACAAGAAGGTTAGGAACTAGGTCCGGGACTACTAGAGCTGAGTTATAGTTTCCTGGTGTGAAGGAGAGAGACCCAGATATAATGGTGAGAATATTTTATCATTTAGGGTTTACCTCGACTTATAATGTATGATGAGTGGAACACCTATGGGTGCTATTATATCCAATTGTAGATGCAGCTAGAGGGAAGATAAATAGACCAATAGGGGTGGAGAGGTAGTGGGAGTACATGTAGCTTCTCTTAAGGAGGATGTCGTAATAGTGACAGCTACACAAAATAAATAGAATTGATTATTTATATTGTGATTTGATAAATGTAAATATTGATATATTTGATGATTGTGTACTAGTAGGGATTATATGATTGTAGGCAATGAGTATTGGTGGTTGATCTTAGATACATTGATACACACGTCGACATCAAACATGCCCCTAAATGTGTTAGGAATGGGGATTTTGGTGGAGGGAGTCAGTCATATTGATGAAGAACATGTCCATTTTTCATTCTAGTGGTAAGGGAAACCACTACAGGCACTATTTTATAGTCTGAGTGAGATAAGGCAAGGATGGAGTTGGCATGAGCAGAGGAGGAATTTGGACAGGGGGATCTCACACTGAACATGTTTGAGAGATACATGGATCTCCAAAGTTAATATGTGGAGGCCATGGCCGAGGTGACAGACTTATGGGAGATATTATAGGAGTATCGGTCAGGAGCACAGCTGCGGAGATCCAGCGAGGACGCTTCTAGTTCTAGGTCTGTTATAACCTATAGTAGTGAGGAGTATGTATGATGTATATAGAATGCTTTGACCCTATAATGTTGTATTATAAAACATTTTTGGATATATACATGATGATATTATTTTCAATGATGTTTCCTTTGAGTTATATTGATTTATTTTATGTGATGTGTTGAAGATAATAACATCGATGTTAAAATGATGTTATAAATATGATACTAGATAGGAAAATATAGATAGGTATGTATGTTGACTATGGATTTTACATTTGATAACGATAAGTATTTTAAAAATTGATCACATGCTAATAGTCATAATAGGATAGGATAAACGTTAAAGTGTATAGTATAAAATGAATATATGGCCTCTAACGAGAGGGTGACGATTATGCAAAAATGACTCATTAGATGTGATATTCCAAGTATAGGTGTCATAAGATAAACCCAAAGTGATCACAACATAACTAAAGGATGCGAACCTAAATTTGATGAGTAATTCTCCTTCGGGGCCTAATGCGAGGGTTGAGCAAGAAGTGAGGAAGATGGCTCATGCATAGCCATAAAAAGAGACAAGATGACCTCAGGAAGACAAGAGATAGTCAAAGTTATAGAGGCAACATCATGGAATGATATAATGGGATATATCAACATGGCATGCACAATAGGAAATGACATCTTGATCCTCAAGCAACTGAATATGATCATGATGAACATTAATCCTATGGAAATTATCGAATGGTTGGTTATGATTGTGTCATAACTGATGAGAAGTATGATGTTCACTGGAAGGTAAATGAATCATCTTCTCTTAAAGTAAGGTGTGTAAAACATCATGTGGCCTAAAAGAAGGTGCAAATTATAATGATTGATTCTTGGGAAGTGGATTCGAATGAGGTGGAGGCCTACACAAGGGTTGAAAATGTGCATGAGTATATTTAAGAGGTGATGGTGATCATGAAGGTGGTGTAGTGGGTGGTATAGAAGAAGAAGTTCCATGTGGTGTAGGAATGGTAAATTTGTTAGGTAGAGTAGGAGTAGGATTAACCAAATGATTTAATGAAATTAAATCTAAGATAAGGAAACTACTGATTAAATGGATATAACAGTAAATAAGTAATATCAAACAAAGGAAATGTAAGAAAGAGTGATATATAGGGTTTTTAGAATGAATTATCTTGCCACCATAGGTCAAGACTAATTATAGGAATGTGAATGATCTAAAAAGGCATATTATGGGATGTGTAAGCTCTAATTCTGAAATTGGCATGTGAAAAATTTAGGGACAAGAGTTCATGGGAGAGGACACAACCACCTAGGAGCTTGTATATGTCCTAGACACTAGTGTCATCGGGATAAATTTGGATACGGTTCTTTCTATATCGATTCTTGTTGTTAGCTCTTTGTAGATCATGTAATTCTCTCTACACTACTAATATTTCAAACTTATATATGTAAAAAAAACCATGTCTACCTGCACAAGATTCAAGCACACATTTTCCTAAATTGATTAAGTAAATGAGAGAATTAGTCTGACCTCGATGGTCACCCTAATGTGATCTTGTTTCTGATCACTACACTAAATTTGAGACTACATGTAGTTATTTTGGTGTGTGATTGATTTTTTTTCCCCTTAAGCTAGGATGCCCTAGTGTTAGGCGCACAAATAATAGTAGATTACAACTACTTTTTCCCAATGCAAGAATGTGTGATATGGAATTCAGAATATCGTCCCCATATGTAGTGAATGATGCAGCCCAAAATTTAGTCCCTTTTTTTAATCTTTGTATGTGGTAGATATAGAAAATGATTGTATTCTCTATTTCTTACTCAAACCCTAGACAGGCTGGAAAATCACTCAGATAGATCTAAGCACTCACCAGAAGCACAAAAGGTACCATGTCCTTCTTTTTATACCAGATTTTTCAAGGTGTTATCATGATCATTGATATATTCCATAGCCATAAGTAAGTAATCGAAGGTAAAGAATAACCAAAATCAACTCACAACCATAGTGCATAGTTAATCAAATAAGGATCAAGATCAGGTTCACCATACAATAACCATGAGAAGAAACATCAATAACCACTAACCATATACAAAGGTCCATTATAATTAAGTCATAAAAATACTGATAGTTGAATACATTATAATCACCATCAAAAATTCGTGGGCACGCTCATAAAACCAACATACCTCTGTTACATACATTCATCCATTATCATACTAATCATTCACTCTATCTCACTCAGCCAAAACTGTGTAAATCAATATGTATATATATGGGGTGGGCACTTTCCCTTCACCACCCATGCATCCTAAAAATAGGATGCATACTCAAAATAGCCATGCACCACTTACAAAATTAACTATAGAAGCATGCATATCTTTGCTTAATAATAGACCATCTATTAATAACACTAAATTTGCATCCTATTATTATCCCTAACTTAGCATGTCGCTTTAGATCGTCCTTTCGATTACAAAGATAGATTTTCATAGCCTCTAAGTCTTCTCATATTTATCTAATGTGTGTTATCACTCCACGTCTATTTTTATCTCATAACATGAAAAAATGGTTAAGTCCCAAATTCTATCTTTCTGGGTGCATGAATCTTCAGGGCACAGCTTTGTCCATACTTTTGTGCCTCATTCCTTTGTGCCACTATCAAATGTGCTCTTGAATCTTTGGTAAAAAAAATTCCAGTCAACATTACCCCACACTAGTTTCATTTCCTCCCTTGGCAATGTAGGTCATCCAAATTCCATTCTCAAATAACAAATAATTAAGTACAACAGCAAATTTACATAAAGAATGAAATAATAATAAACTTAATTTAATAACAAAAACACTAGTCTTCTGTAGGTATCAACAACTCAATGGTATTTATTCTTGATGTTTGCTTCCAACTACTTCCAATCATTGAGTTCCTTCTTGGCTTGATGTAGGAATGTAACTCCAAGCACAACATCCATTTCATATAAAGTCATATCTTCCCCCTTGTGCTTTAAAACCCTTAGTACATTTTCCAATCTTGATGCCATACCATCCATAACATCTATACGTCACACCATTAACTTTCCCAATTCTTTGATCTTGTCATCATGAGGGTCTTTGGCCGCCTTAAGTATGTCACACTTCTTTGATAGTAACGTCAGCCTATCCTCATGCCCTAAAGTATCATTGTTTTTCACCACAAGGATTGTATTCTCCTCTTCCAAGGTCCTTGTTTTAATGATGTTCTCTGATCTCTTGACACATTTTAAATGCCAAATTCGCCAGTTTCAATTTATCCCTTCAATGTATCAAGTATGGTTATCATAAGAAACTATCTGGCGCGCAATCTATTTCTTATCGCTCTCTCTTCTTTACGGTAGACATCCTTTTGTTTCTTCGTACAACTAATTCCTCCTTACGTCAGTGCTTGTACTATATTCTCATCCAACATCATATGAACCAATGTGTGCAAGATAATGCAATGCGGATGCAAATTTCTCTGAAACCTTTTTTCTTCATATTGTGGCCTCGCCTATAAAAGTCTCGTCACCAATCTTTTCTACCATATCCAAAACCTGCACATGCGCCTTCGCCTCAGACTCTCTCTTTTTCCTTTGTTAAGCATTGAATTTCCTTCTCTTTATCCTTTTATATCCTTTAACAAGGACCAGAATAGTAGCCTCTTTATCTATATTCCTATATGCAACCTCTATAGATATCTTCCTTAAAGCATTACTTTTTTACGCATCTGAGAAATGAATCAGCTTGATCAGTCACATGTCTAGAATGTCAGTATCCTTCTTCATTATTCTCAAAGTGCACATGAATCCTCCCACACGTCAAACATAGGCTCATCTATGTGAGTCTACATACTCCATGATAATTGATTTCCTGGTGCGATGTGTTCGCCATCTCTAGATCCATCAAATCTCCCATCCATATAATTGTTCCTTTGCAATGGTGCTCTGAAACTTGGTGAACGTATAATATTTGTTGGTTCATTTACGTACCCAAAGGCTCTGGTGTCTGCACCATATATTCGTTCTCTTCCTCATTGGTGCACTTACCTATATTTCCCATGTGTTCCAACTCCCTCCTTCTCCTATCTTCAGCTCCAGTATCGGGGTCACCAATTCGGTTGTCTCAACACTAACTTCTAATTTCCGCATCCCCACCAGCTGTAAATCTTTCTTCTGTCATGCTCATGTATACTAACTTGCATAGGAGATGTCTACATCAAACACTGGTTGCTCACTTCCAATCTCTTCATCTTCTCGACACTTCAAGGCTATGTGTAGCAACATCCTCGTGTGTCACTCCCATGTGATGACTTCTCCTCATCACTTGTCCTTACACAAGCACGTACTTGCGCCTTTTCTTCCTCTCCTCTTCGGCCTTATTTAATAGGTTTTACGTGCGGTGATCGTCTCAAATACTGTGAAGTTCCAGTGCCTACACTATGTATACATTCTTCGCCCCCTTTGTAGTCTTTCCTCCTACCATGTTCAAGGGAAGTACTATCTTCTTGTATCTCCTTCTTCCCATTCAAGGACATTTTTTGTAAACCTTCATGTCCCTGATTTTCCTTTAGGGGGTTTATTTCTCTAAGTGGAATCTTCGTACCCACAGTTTGTTTACCTTTAGGAGGACACTGGCAATGAAAAATTCTTCACCTGCAATAATTTTTCCTTCCTTAAACCTTCATCCTAAGGTATACATACACGCATGTGGGCTAAATTTTCCCTACATCCATAACCTCTGGAGTGATATCAATATTATCATGACTCCATTGTTTCTACATATGCCTCTTTACCGAGATAGACATATGTTTTGCACAGAATATGGATATTTGTGCATCAACTTTATCAGCATCAAGTCATAACTTCCATGTGTTATGTAACCTATTCACTGAATATTTAAAATAATAGGTTGTAAAGGCGAAAGGACAACTTACACCATGGGCTCTTCTCTTTGGTCTTCATGAAGAATCTTCCCAGACAAAAATGATGGTACGCTGTGAACTCTGATCTAATCCCTAAAAAATACTACGCTAATTTTTGCAGTATGCACCACTATCCCTCTCAAATTCCTAGTCACATCCTCCTGAACCACTTCTCCTGACGTTGCTCATAAGTATTTGAAAATTGAATCTGTGGCACGTATACTTGGCAAAATTCTTTGTAGTGAGATTTGTTTTCCATGGGATACTCCCATAACTTCTTCTTCGATGCCCATCAGGCACACCAATTTCACTAAACAAAATTAACAACAAGATGGCGCTCTAAGTTATCTTCTCACCATTTTTTGCTTGGACGTGTGTCTCTACCACTAAGCTCTCAGTAATGTACCCTACAATGTTGTAGTATGTCTTGTTCATGATTTTATGTGCTACGTACATCCAATTCTTGTTTACTTCCTTCAACCTCCATGAGCTGCCCAACTTACAACTGAATAGATGCGTCGATACCCTAGCGATTAAGTCTTCTATGTTATCAACATTAAAATCTTGACCCCCTTATTATACTTGAAGGTGGTAAATGCCGATTCTACTACATCATCATCTAAAAATTCACCTGCAATCTCTACACCAGAGTCACGCAAACCTGTAAATTTTCTAATTATTTTTGTTGTAATCCTCATTCTTCTACCAGTAAAGTAAAATAAGTATTGATGTTCGCGGGACATGAGCCACTGGTAAAGATGTCTGGGCTTACCAAAATATGATAGCTCATACAAATAAACAAATCCAACACTCTCCAGTAGATTATAATTTGAATTATCCAGATCCCTTTTTCCATTTGCAGTTCTCCTACTTTTTTTCAAAAAGGTCTCTGCATCAATATCCTTCAATGTTTTTCTCAGTCCTACGATTAAAATCACTTATCATGTATTTAGTTAGCTGAGTTGTCCATAGTTCCCTTAAATTACTTCTTTTGGGTACTTCATCTCTACAAACCACTCATGTGGTTCTTCCTTGGTCTCCTTCTTAATGGTTAGAGCTCTCCTTGGTATCATTTATCTTCTTGATTAATAGATGTGCTATGAAAACTATAAACTTCCAACTACCTTACCCATGTGCACCTTGAACTCAACTAGTCCCTTTTATTTCTCATGCCCTAGCCACAAATCTTCCTCCATGAAACCCTAACTATGTAAACCTTTCTTCCTCACCCACCTGAAGAGCTCAAACACACTTGTATACAGAGCTTTGTCAATGTTGTGTTGTGAATTCACCTGGTTTTCCATTCAATACTTCACTCTTCACACTACACAGTTCATCACACTTCACAAATTGTTAGCTCGAAGGATGTAAGGTAACAATAACATTTCAAGCACTGAATTTTATAGGTTTTTTCAAAATTTCCCACATTAATTTATCCTTAACCACCACCATATGCCATATTAATTCTAGTCCTTTGATTTTCTACATGTCGCGTTGTATTCTTCTATGCCACACTCATAACCTTCTGGCACACCCACTACTTCTCATCCACATATTTCCTTATGCACACCTTCATGCACCAAAGTAATTATCCAATGTGCTTCATACCAATTATTTTTCAATAATGGTTCCTACCTCACGTTACACTGCGTGTCCATCCATCTATGTGTGGTCTTCAACACGATAAAATTTCTTAGAATTATCTTCATAACCATATTTACTCCAAGCAATTGTAATTTCATAATGCACACCAATCTACATCAAGGAACCAATCACTTTCCAATCCACCCCACACTAAAATTATATATGGTCCTTTGTGCATGAATTCACTTAGATAGTAATAAGCTTCTAGCGCGCTTATTAGAACAAAATAATGAATTGAATTTACAAAGGATAATAACAATTAAAGGAAACACATATAAAGAAAATTCATTGAAGGGAAACTTAATCTAAATGGCACTACTACCTTATTACAAACACCAAGAAGATTTATTTATAGATTGGCTTCAACCTACTCCCATTGAAGTAACCAAGTAACCATATGCCATCCAGTGCCTTAAACTGAAAATTTCCTGAATCACGTATATATGTCACCACATACGGTCTGAACCAATGCACCTTCAATTTCCCAGGGTGGTGCAAAAATTTGGTGTCATAAAGAAGAATCATTTTTCCAACCTCAAATTACTTATTCTTAATATGCCTATTGTGCCATGCCTTCTACCTGTCCTTTTTCATCTTCTGGATCCAACATGCGATGGCGTGCCTCTCATCTAATTGAAACATTTTATCTATGTGCTCTTCAAGTGCTTGTTCATCATCCAGTCCTCCTCCGTGCACAATACGCAAGGAGGTTAGCATAAATTCCACTAGTAAAATGGCCTCCACACCAAACACCAATTAAAGGGTGTGGCTTTGTTTAATCTTTTGTAATTTTTCCTGTATGCCCAAATTACAAAAGAGACTATCATCCCATTCTTTCCTTCCAACATAATAGATATTTTTCAGTGTATGTCCCAATATCTTGTTGAAATCCTTAGTAGTACCATTGGCCTATGGGTGATAAGGTGTTGTCTTATGATTCACCACCATAAACTTAGCCAAAAATATTCTGATAGTCTCATTCAAAAAGTGTGTGCTCCTATCACTTGTCAAGAACAATTGACATCCATACCTACTGATAATGTTATCCCATAAGAACCTTGTTATTGTAGCTACTTGGTAATCCTTCGTAGGTGCTATGTCAACCCACCTTGTAATATAATTTGTACATGTAATAATATAGTGTGATCTAGTCCTTTGCGTAGGTGTGGAAATAGGAGCCACAAATTCAATTTTCCATTTCTTAAAAGGTTTTACAGTTGCTATCGGTCTTAAAGGAAATTCATCCCTATGCCCAGGATTCTCAAGGAACAGAAAATGATAACACTCCTCAGGCATAATCTTTACAATAATTATATATTATTTCCCACCAAAGGCTAGCTAGAAAAATATTGCACGTGGTAGAATTTCTTGTATAATGTCCTCCTGCAATCCCACCATGAGATTCCTCCATTATAGCTTTGTGCTCATGTTTAAGTACACACCAGTGTAAAATATCATCATAGAATGACTTGTATAAATCTCCACTAATCAATATGTAAGGCACAATGCATATGAAAAGTATGTTTCTTTTCTAGGATCTTCATCTCTTCAGGCGCCACACTGGTACGCAAAAACAAAACAATGTCTTCTAAGTCAGAGGGCACATGGTTCAATCTAAAATGTTGTCCACCCAAAATTGTGTTGTCAATACTCTATGCATCCTTACATGAGTTGATCCTTGATAAATGATCCAGTCTGGAATCGTTCTTCCCTGGATTTACCATTAATATAAAGTCAAATTACTAAAACAAGAGAATCCACCAACATATAATCCCCTACAAAATAGGCTTATTGACCAAGTACTCAAGTGTCATGTGATCTGTATAAAATATAAAGGAAGTTTTCCAACAAGTATTTTATAAACTTGTACAACACGTAAATCATTGAAAATGCTTCACGCTATGTAGTTGTATAATTCTACTCATCTGGTGTCAACATCCTTCTTGCAAAAATAGATAGGATGATCAACAATCCCCATCACCAAGTTTTGCTAACACTCTACCAATGGCCATGCTAGAGGCATCAACATTTACATGAAATGGTTTTTTCCCAAGAAGGAATGTGCAAAATGGGGAAAGGAATTAAGTCTTTCCTTCATTGTCTCTAATGCTTATTTTTGCACCTCATTCCAATGGAAATTTCATTTACTTTGTAACAATTCTTCCAAGGGCATGGAAAATATTATCATATCCCTTAATGAACTTCCCTGTAATAACTTGTGTGCCCTAAAAATCTGTGCACCTCCCTTTGATTGGTGGGCTTCTCCAAACCTAAAATCACTGCAACTTTGGTAGGATCTACCAACATACCTTATTTACATATAATATGTCCCCAAAAAAGTCCCAAAAGGAGTTTTAAAAGATACACTTATTAATGTTGAGAGATATGCTCAAATGTTATAACCTCGCAAACATAAGTTTCAAATTGGCATAGTGATATTTTACCAACCTGTATAAAGTCCAATCATCCAAATAAACCTGTAAAAACTTGTGTATAAAGTCCTAAAATGATTGTACAAATACACGAAAAAAGACTACATGAACATTATTCAACCCAAAGGGAATAGCTTATATATGCAAAGCTTCCCCACCCAAGTAGTGAAATTTATCTTTTCTTGGTCTTCTTTAGCAATCTGCACCCTGATTGATAACCACTGAATCTATTAGTGAAAGAGTAAATCTTGCACCCCCACAACTCCCTCCAAGATCTTCTCACTACAAGGTGTGGGAAAAGGATCTATAAGACATGCAACATTCAACTCTATGTAATCCACAAATACCCTTATCCTACCATTTTTATTTATGCTTATCACCATGGGGCTAAGCCACTGGGAATCCTCAATGGGTTCAATGATTCTAGATTTCAACATCTTATCAATCTCTTCTTTGAATTTGACACACAAATTAGGATTTCATCCTGTAAGGCCTCTTCTTAACCGGGGTGTGCACCTTCCTTTAACTTGATCCTTATCTCACCCAAAGAGTGATGCACTCCCTTCAAATCATGATAGACTTGTGGGATAAGTCCTAGAAGTCACGTAGTAGCTCAATAATCTTTCCCACCTCTTTTTCAGACCAATAGTCACCAATAATGGCCCTCTTTAGGTTTTGTATCTATACCAATGTTGAATTTATTCATTTTCATAGGTGCATACCTATAGTGTGATCAACATCCAGATTCTTTACTTCTTCATCATCAATCATGTAAACTAGCTTACTCTTCTCTATTTCCAGCTAGGCGCGCCCAAAATTCTCCTCATCTGTCTCTTCTTCTTCAAAGTGTGCCTCCAAATCTAACTCTCCAAACATGTCTAATAGGATTTTTTTATCCTTTGTAATAACCACCATTGTAAGGCACTTCACAATCTATAATACTTCATTCACCAGAGGTTTAGTAGAAAAATAGTCAAAGGTATGAATTATACCCGAGGTCATCTCCTACCAATTAATTATTTCTCTTATATCTTTAGATGAACATACCGTGCACGTGCAATCACTTAGGGTGGCATAGAGCTTATGTACCCAGAGTGATGGTGGAAAGGCCTCCTCCCCCTAAGTCCTTTAGTATCTCTCACAATTATGAATGTGGTGCATGGAATTTACATATTTTATAAGGTACATTGATCCTAAGAAACCTAGTAGAGAAGGTGATTCTCACCTCTCACCACTCTAAAAGGTTATCTCTATGTGTAGTCCCACCAATGCATTGATTTCCTACGTAGGGTATACATCAACATATTTCTTTTGTCACCCTCATCCTTCTACTAGGCTTCCATGGCATGCAGAAATACATCAGGATTTCCTTTACCAGTGTACCGAGGTACCTAGTTATGAGTCAAGCACCTAACCATGTGCAGAAAGATTACATGAGTAACTATGTTATTGATATATCACCTAACCATTTCATACATTCCATGCACTCAGTTATCACAAGAAATTATGATTTTACTACTCATAGACTAAGCATCATCCCACTTAATAATGCCTTCTTTAGACAACTCAATCAATTCAAGATCCCTAACTATATGCACATATATCATGGTTCAGATCCTCTTCACTGAAGAGTTCTACATATGGTACAAACCTTCCCATCAGTCAAAGGAATAATTACGCACTCCTCCTTGTTCTCAAAATTGATATAAACTTTATTGAAGCACAGATCAATATTATTCACGTAACACTAAGGATGCTCAATAAATGATGGAAAAATATCTACTTCGAAAGGGGCCAAAGGCCTCAAAGTATTGAGTGAAAATTTCCCCTTTTATAGTAATAGTGGCATCCTTCAATACTCTACTAGGCGTGGATCTAGTCTTATTCACCATATATAACACATTCACAAGAGGGGTTGTAATGGTGGTCTCCCCATATGATTCCACTCATCCAAAGTGAGTGCATTTACTTCTTCACCTACATCAATCAGTATGTTACTTAACAACCATCCATCAATAATTTCATTCAGAGTGATATCTAGTTATCATACTCAAGAATATGAGGAGGTAAGTTTACATGTAATATCTATCTCTTGCACTTAGATACAATGTGTTGTATCTTCTCCCTATGATATTCCCCTAACAAAGGAAACAATATTATCCTAGCGCAACATCTTAAAAATAGCCTTCAAGTCATCAGCATATTTCTAAGGATGCTTAACTTCCTTCACTTGATCTAGCTTTTGTGACTTCTCCTTCAAGAATTGTATTTCACCTTGAAAGTTTCTAATAATCTCCATAGTCTCTTGATAAACTTCCTTCTGATGGGTAGGATCTGGATACTTCACATTTATAAACTCTTTGTTTATAATAACATGTTTCTACTTCAGGCTCTCACGAGTGTGTGCAGCCTCAACATGTATAGTCACTAAAGTAGGCAACATCTCAAGATCATGCACAATCTTAGGCATCCACTGGTCTTCTAAGGTGGCGTTACAATTTAATCATTTCTGCACCATTATCATTCTTCTTATAGTTCTTACTCATGTGCAAATATATAGCTCAAGACATTCTTCAAAATTATTTTTCTTCCCGTACCATGAGCACACTACATTATGAGGGAATTCACACCTATAATGATCAGGGGATCTGCATGTAAAACACGTTCCATGAGGAAAGTCACTTCTTCCACTTACCACGACCATAAACTTTGTATCCTCCACGATAATCTCTACCTCTACCACCTCCATTAGAGTTCACTTCCTGATGTCATCCTTCCTATTCTTCTGAATTATTCACAACACTAGTCTAGAGCAATGCCAATTTTAGTAGCTTCATGAATCTGATCAATCAATCCACAATTCACTTTATCATGAGTGTGAGACTTAAAAATATTACAATAACATGAAATGTTCTTCTGGATTACACACTGCAACAATGGGCATCTACTCAAGTCATGATCTAAGTGACATATCTCACAATCCAAAAACATGGTGTACACCAATTTAAAAGGGGAATATAATCCTTAGTATGTCCTTCAACCTTGCAATCCATACACCATATCCCATTGTGCGTCTCATGAGCCGAATTAACTGATATTTTCTCCAACTATTTTTTTTATAGATATAATCTATGCCTCCAAGAATGGTCTAACTCTAGTGTTTACGCTCCCAACTACCTCAACATGTAGAGATTCCTCCAAAGCCTCGAACATATATGTAAACATCTTTTGAGAGAGTTCCCTTCTGAAAGGTGTAATCAAACTGCCAAAAAACCAATGTGCATGTTGGATAGGGCAAGTATCATAAGAAAAAATTAATAGAAATTTTTTAAAAGTGTGCATCATACTCCTTTATTCTATTAGCCATGCCCGGCTTAATCTCCTTTAGCACATTGATGATTTTCTGTTCAAACTCGTGTATATACAACTTAGCTAAGAAAGCATCACACTGTGAACAAGTAAAAGTTGCAGAAACAATGAAATGAGGCAAGAAAACTTAAGAAGTCCCAAATATTTAAACAACAAGTCAATGGACCATCATGATAAGAGATAAGAAAGAAACCATTCCTTTGCATGCATTAAATTAGAATAAACTAAAGAAAACCTAGCATGTCCAAATATTATCTACTCTTTGAAAGCTATGAAAATGAAAACTATTAAAGATCCTAGCAATCGGTTGTTATTATTTGATCTTCAAGGAATTTTGAGAATGAGAGCTCACCATTAAGGGATACAAAGCCATATGGTTCTTTCAATTTACCCAATTTCTTGAGTGAAAGATGCAATACCAAAGACAATATCTCAATAAACAATGAAGAAATATCTTAATCCTAAAAAACAATAATATAGTTTATGCTAGAAAGGAGGAAGTGTTCTTAGAAATGGTCTAGGGGTAGTGGGGGTATTTATAGTTTTATATTTCCAAGAATGGGAAGACTTTTGGTGCATGTGGGACAAATGAATAAGACAAAAAACACTTTATGGTTTATAAGAGGTTAAACATGCCTTTGGCTAGTTAATTTAGGTTTAGGCTAATTAATCCTGAATAGTAAGGAATTTAGGAGTCTGAGAGAGTTGTGAGAGGAATACTCAATCCAATGAAATTGATTGATAATATAGGAAGCTAGTATAAGTTGTTTAGAAGGAGATTAGAAGATTATTTAGCTAATAAAGAGGCTATATTATCCTGATTATTCGGTTTATAAGAGGAATACAACCAAAAGGATGTTGTAAAAGGAGAGTTAGATAGGCCTAATTGATGAGGTGTCATCAGGGTTTTTCTTCGTGGTGAATATTCATAACATGGATAATATTCCATTTTTGAAAATTTTGAAAAGGTGAATTTTCTTGTGCGGGGTCAGTTGACCTGTTCACCTAAAAATTACAGTTTAAATTTTTTAGGGGTTGGATTTCACCTACCCTTGAAAATATCCTCTATATAATCCTAGATTATTCACTAGGTAGAAACACTACTAGCTCACTCATACCACATGGGGGCATATGTATTATCAAGTATAGTAAATGCAGGAAAAGAGGGTGGAGGCTACAAACGCATGACAGAGAGTTTGTTAATGCATGAAAAGGAGAGTTTTTTGATGCGTGACAGGAGGGCAGACGCTGTAGACTCACAACATAGAGTTTTTTGACACGTGATAGGGAGGGTGGAGGCTACAGACGTGTGAAAGAGAGGTTGTTGACGCATGACATGGATATTTTTTTTGATGCACAAAAGGAGGGCGAAGGCTATAGACACGTGACAGAGAGTTTTTTGATGCGTGACACAGATATTTTATTGATCCGTGATTGGAAGGTAGAGGCTGCAAACGCATGATAGAAGATTTTCTTTCACACGAAAACAAGTTTGTTGTCACACGATAGAAAATATCCTATTGTGCATCTATAGCCTTTCTGTCACACCACTTGAAAATCAAAGCTTCTTTCATGAAAAAAACATTGCATACAAACCCCCCAAAAAATTACCTTTCCCTAAAAACTGGTTCCAGAGATATTCGCTAAGGATTTTCCACCTCTGATTTCCAAGAGGTCTCTTAAAATGAACCCTGGGGTGTCATCAATTTGCAAGAAGTATAATAGTTAGTGTAAATATTAAGAATAAGTTTCTTTAATAAAACAATAGGTGTCTACATTTTCCCCTCTTTGGGGGTGGTGTAAGCTATGCCACTTCAAAGAAAGTAGACAAACCAACAAATGGACTATAAATTTTGAAGGGAGTGCCAGAAAAGTTAGTAGGGTGAAGGATTCCCCCTCGAGTGTTGATAAGGTAGTGAAAGAGGTCGATCGATGATTTAGAAGAAGATTAAAAATAAATCAAAGAATGAGGAGGGACAAGATGATTATACCTAAAAATAGAAGAATAAGGAAGAAAGAATAAAATAACAAGGAAGAGATATTGAGCTATCAATGATTTTGCATTGTATAAGATAATATTTTGTACATCATATTGCTAAGAATATTCATCATCAGTCCTTATTAAAATATAAGCATACAATAAAACTGTAGAATGACATGAAAACCCATAATACGAACAATTATTCATTGCTAAAATTTATAACTCCATGTAAAATACAAAATTCAATGCAATATGAGAAGTAAACAAGCTGATCTAACTAGGAAATAAATACAAACACACACACACACACACACACACACACACACACACACACACACACACACACACACACACACACACACACACTCAAACTAACAATGTTTAAGATAGTTGCACAAATATTTTGTTATCGAGCCATAGTACCAAATGTTCATGATAAATGACAAGGGTTAAAAATGATGCCCCAAGAAAATTATATATGCAAGGAGAATTACAAAGGACACTTGGGTCCTATGAAAAACTAGTGTTCACCACCCAAACAATACCAGGTAACTTGTTTTGCCCCTGAGCATAGATGAAGTAAGTAGCTTAGATTTTATAAATGATTGTAGATATAGATAATCCATGAGTCACTGTTATCAAAAGAATGTGAAAAATTTGGCAAGTTACAAAATGAGTGCCATGTGAGAGACACAAATTTCAGCTGTGTATGAGCTTTTTACTAATTTTTGTTAATTTTTGAATTTTTACGATTTTTTTGGAATTTTTGAAATTTTATAATAATTATTTTTTGGAAAAATTATGATGTTTTGCAATTTTTTATATTTTTTGATTGGTCAGAAGAATTTAGAACATGGAAGATCACTGAACAACATGCGAAATGCCCCATGGCAAAGAAACATGCATCGGGTAGCAAAAAACATACCCTGACAAGAAGAAAAGGATGGTGTAAACATGATTATTTAATAAAAATAACCATCACGATGGTGAATAGAAAAAGGTAGAATGATCACGATAGTTGAATTACACATTTCAAACATCATAGTAGGTGAAAAGGCATCGCGATGGGTCAAAATAACCCTATATACCCCTCCCAGGGGGTAAATCATCACGGTCCGTTCATTTGTTACGGAGCCCCTGTGAATTTTCACCATGATTGATTTGTTAGCTATGAGAGAGATGGAGAAAATTCAGAGGTGGATGAGACATGTAGACCAGATCTGGGAGTACGTATGGGACAAGGTAGATGGATCCTATGTCAGTTTCCTATCTCCTCTTATCAAGTTTTACATTTAATATCATTTTTTTGCAATTTTAGGGGTAGAAATAACACATGCACGTGCCTTAGCGGCATACACGCGTAGGGAAAATAGGTGTGCATACACACACATTGAAAATATAGGTGTGTGCATGAGTACACATAGAAAATGATGTACATGCGTATGGGGGAGAAAAGCGAATGCGCACACAAGCGCACACCAAGATGTGCACACATGCATCCTAATGGGGCCACGTATGTGCTAGGGGGTGTTAGGTTTAGGGGGGAAATTAGTTAGGAGGTGCACACATCAGGATGTGCATGCATGCATTGGTAGGAGATCACACATGTCTAGGAACACAAGTGTTAATATGGGTGCGCATGCACCAAAAGAAAGACAATCAATTTTTTGAGAAAATAGGATAAGTATAGAAGAATGTGACCTTAGAATTTTGTAGAAGAAAGTAGAAACTAGTACTTAGAACAATGAATGAGAGTTGAAAATAGAAGAATATAGATAGAAGTAAGTCATAACAAGTGTATTGGAATTTTGCAGAGATGATTACTAGCCCTATATACTAGAGAGTGGTACGGTCGCTTGTCTACTATAAAGGTGGGTTTCTCTAAGGAGGATAGGGGACTATTTACACACCCTATTATGCATCACTATATTAGATCACGTAGCTAGTATGCCATAGATTACCCTTTATCATGGCCTCCTCACATCCTCAGCTGAGAGGTGACACAATGAGAGCCAGTGTTTTCAATTCCTGACTAGCGAGATCATTGTTACATTGGAGGGTGTATGAAGGATTTTGTGGTTTCCCATCCATGGTTATCTAATCAAGTACAAGAGTCATAGGACTGAGATCGTGAAATGTCTATTGGATTTATTTGGAGTTGAGGATATACCTTGCCAAGGTATGAAAATTTGACTACATCAGTGTATAGCATATCTGGAGTTAGATCAAGTGTTGATCTACTTGATGGCCTTTGTCAGTGACATTTTTCTTGCTAACAAGACTGACACTTCATTCCCTTCCTGTCTCATCAGAGTAGTTTGTGGAATAGTTCACGGTGATAGATATTTATAGGGCCATTTTATGCTGGAACATTTAAATTTGGGATTTACACCTTATCACCTACTACCGTCAGAAGATGGTAAGCACAATAAGATTACTGTAGATATGGGCTTGGGACCACATAGCCATTGGCCATCCCATAGGAATTTTATGAGCTTGTAATCTAGAGGATTTGTCTTTGATGGGTTGGGTTCTAGACAAAGAGGATGTTTGGCCTAATATGGGAGATACTTACCACTATCATCGAGTGTTCGATGATCTTTAGCAAGCTCAGATAGTATGAAGGTCCTACAAACATTTTTAGTGGAAAGAGAATGTTCAAAAGCTTATCATGGCCATGGTAAATCACTTCATTTTTGGGATCTAAGGATACATCAAAGAGTTTTATAGAGTGGAATGATGTTAGAGGTAGTTTGGTGCTATTCAGGATGTTCCACGACATGATATGTGGTACGCAAACACAACCCGTGAGGTTTTCGATATGGGGCATATAGATTCAAATGGATAGGGCCAAGGATAACTTTTATCAAATGGTGCCACTGCCATGGGTACCATTACCATTTATTAGGGATCTCGGGGTGAGTGGAGAGATGCTCCATGGTATTTTATAGTGTTACCCAATTGATTGACCATTCCACGGGAAACCTGGGAAGCAGTAGTTAGGCCCCATCTAGAGGATTCATATGATAGTGATGGTGAGGAGGAGGATAGAGATGATGATGATACTTTTGATGGTCAGTGTCATGATGGGGATGGGGGAAAAGGTCCTCCACTTTATCATCCATAGGGACAGGGGCCTAGGTCGAGACAGAGACAGTCACCCATGGCTCCATAGGTAAAACTATCTCAAGTTGTTATACCAGTTAGATTTCTTATTCCCTTGTAAAAAGTTTATCCGCAGATACAACAAGGTCATCCTCTTCATGCTCTAGGGAAGCAAATTCCTAGGCAACAGGCTCCACAAAAAGGTCCTCCTAGTCCGCCACATAGTCCAGGGGGTGGTAGAGGAGATGGTGGTTATGAAGTAGATGGAGTGGCATGGTTTTAGCAGATTAGACAGATTGACTTGCAAATGCTACAGGTTACATGTTTTCTACAATAGTCTATAGCCCATTCAAAATAACTAGTATTTTAGAGGGACCAGACCCAGGTTGATTTTCAGGCTCTTACAACAGAGAGAGATCAGGCCATAACAAAGAGTGACTAATTGACAACCAAGAGGACAAAGGGTCAAGTTGAGCTGGTGAGATTATGAGTAGAGGTATCTTAATTCTATTAGAGTTATGGTTCCATCGTGACACCCATGATATACATGGACTTGGCTATGACCAATGGCAGGGCCTCCTATTACAAGGCCTTTTATCAATATGTTGTTCTAGAAGGTCAGAGAGTACCCACTTTTAGTGAGCATCCCATGTGTAGATCACAAAGATCAGAGAGACCTGAGGCATCTGCTAGATTAGTGGAGCAGCCTTGAGATCCTCAGACACAGTGAAAGACAGGAGAGTCGAGTACATAGGCGATTCACCCCCCCCCCCCCCATGATATTGTAGGCCTCCCAGTCCTCATGAGGGATTGAGTTATATATGATGGATGTTGATGATGTATCATGATGGATGTATCACATGTTTAATGTTGTATTATAGATCATATTTTTAATTTTCATAGATAGATCATAATGAATATGGATGTATCATAAGTTTACTTTTTATGTATGTATCAAGATGGATGTTGATGATGTATCACATGTTTTATGTTGTATGATAGATTTTTATCTGATATCATTTGTTTTGTACATGAGATGCTTTAGTTTTAGTCAACGAGATGATACTTATGATATTGGTGTAGGGGGGATAGATTTGTGATCATGTGCAATCCCTCTTGCCCCATTGATGATATGCTATGTGATGATTAGCTTGACATACATGATTGATGTAAAACTTAGCATTTTTATTAATATATTATCTATAGATGATGTTAGACGTGATGATATGATAGATGATATATGTGATAACAAACAATGTGCATGAAACAAACATGCAAGAAAAAGTTAACAAAACTAAACAAATATACACATACAAAGCAGCACAATGATATGCAACTAGGAATGAACCCAAACATGCTTTAATAAAAGATGAAATTGGTACTTAATCTAAGAAGGTGAGTGAATCCTAATAAATGCATAAAAATGATGATGAAAACACACCACTATTTACAAGTATGAAAGTTTAAAATGAAGTCAATGCGACATACAACAGATAAAAATAAAATTTAATCTAAGTTAAGAAAATGAACCCATTTTAAATCATACAACATGAAAATATACTACGATAAAAGTCTACATAATGAAAACTAAAAGCAATCAAATCACTAATTTGTTTTTTCGGGACAAAATTGATATATTTTCTATCATTTTTTATGTTATCTCAAAAGATAAGTTTTCAAGGCCAATGTTCACATTATTTTTGGGGTTTCCTCAATACAATGTTATCTTGTTTATATAACATCTTTCCTGGAAGGGATTTTTTCTATTGTTTAGGTTTTTGTGTACCATTTTCAAATGTTTTTGTTTTTTTCTAAGGTCCTTTTTGAAAGCAATGTACAGTGACAAAAAATCATGGATGCCCCCAGCGTTAGATGGGAATATACAAAAGAAGAATGCCATGCGTGCATGTTCAATAAGGTTAGACATAAAGCTGCCCCCAACGTTAGATGGGAATATGTAAAGGTGATTCCTTTATGTAGAAACAAGAATAGATAAGCCAGATCACGACCTTACAAGAGAGGTTCAGTAAGATTTCTATACCTGATAGGGAAACTAATCCTAGATACAAGTGAGAGTTACCCATCCACACATGAGAGTATCTTGTGAATAGAAAATACTCCTTAAGATCCAGAAACCAGTTTTCACTCAAGGAATTGCCCAATGTGTCATAATTACATGGTTTTCACACTTGGATGGCCTGTTTTCTTGTTATTGTTTTCTTGATTACTTGATTTTTTTCTTGGTTTTTATTTTTTTTCTAAGGAACTTCTTATTTTAAGAATATAAGCATTTGAGGTGCATTGTGTTCATTGACTCCTTTAATTCCTCACCATCTGAGTGAGACAATTTGTAAGCCCTATCGGATTCCAATATATTTATTATTGGAATTTACGTAGTGTAGTATCAGATTCCAATATTTACACTGTGCCATAAAACTAATTCCATATTGAGTTTATGAGAATGGGAACATGCCCATTCTCAACACAATCATAGTACAACTATGTTCTTAATTCTTTTTATGTTTATCTGCTTTATCTCATTTTTTTCTAAGACTCCTATATGAGACATTTTTTATGAAATAAGAAGCAACTATCGAGTCTATGAGAATGAACATATGCCTATTCTCATCACCCTCATGTTACAAGTATGTTCCTAATTCTTCTTTATAATTCATATGTGAGGTATTTTGACGTCTTGTGAATTTATATATCTTGGAAAACAATAGGTTAAGTCATGGTGCATTTCCAACCACTCTTGTTGAGAGCATTAAATAATATATCTTGGCACTCCTAACACTATAGTTTTGCATTCAAGAATTAGGGGATTGGAGGAATATAATTTAGTATGTAAAATTAATAAAGGTTTGCATTTAATAAAGTTTTAGAAAAATTAAACAATAACTTATGTAGACTTATGCACATAGCTTTAAGAAAATACCATATAATTTTGTGGTTGTAATGAATGCATAAATCAAGACTAATTCCTAGAAAAATCCAAATCATTAATCTTTTAAAATGAATTCCTTGTAAATCACATCCAATTCCCTTTAAATCACAAGATCTAGCTCCCTGTAAACTTACTTAGAGCATAATTAAAGATTTTTTTTTTCAAATTAAATAAATTGCATGGTGGAAATCATATTATCAATAATAAATTAATAAGATTCAAGAGTCCCATAAGCATCACAATGTTTTATAGAATAATACTATGGAAAAATCTTCCAAAGTAATTTAATGCCTAGTATTTCATTTAGTTATCAAATAATAGTACAACTATAAAGTTTAATAGGACCAAGGTTTGGAATAATTTTTTTACAAAAACCCACATCTCGGGCCAAGATCATTTCACATACAAATTTATGAGCTTCAATAGTTTCTCCAAGTCAACATTCCTTATCATGTTCAAGTAGTTCAAGGTATGATTTAATGTCCACATATCCTTTTTCGGGTATCTTTATGGATCCACTTTTCCAATTTTTGTTTGGTGTCCATGCCCAGATGATGCTATCCACATCTATATCTGTTTTAGGTTCATTTGAGATGGTCCAAATTTTATTTGGTTTTAAACAATCCTCATAAAATGTTGTACCTTCTCCTCTCCTTGCAGGTTTCCAATATTGAACTCTCACCTTTTTAATTACATCATCACCTTCCTGTTGAAGGAAAATATCCCCATCTACTCTCCCCATCCATATCGTTTCATTATCATTTCTTGGTCATATAAGTAACATTTGTCCCTTGAACACATCCTTCAACAAACTGAATTCTTAGTTAGATCTTCCACAAACAGGCCCAACATAAATATCATTATTACTTGGGATATGTTGGTCCTTATGTAATATTATTTGTGAATATTTTTGGATCCTATGATTTGGTCATATATATCTTTCTCCTGTACTTTTTTTTGGCAAAAACCAAACATTTGACCTCCTGCTACAATTTGCAAATGGTCTATCTAAAGAACATAAAACATTTTCCCAATACGTAATCTTCAAAATCGAATGGTCACTACATTATCCTTTTACAAGTTTCCCCCAATGCTCAATATATGCTTTTATTCCATTTCTTTGAGTTCCTCGAAAGGTTCCAAAGTAGGTTCCCCTTCCGGCAAGCTTGGTTCACCATTATCCTTTGTATTCCATATATGGATAGAACACGATCGTTATTGATCCTTTAATGTTTCTTTGTACTACATCACTGGTATGCCATCCACAACATGGAATATAAAAAACTTTGGTTTGCTAGTACCCATTATCTTATGGTTTATGTCCAATAAGATTGGCTCTAGAAAGTCCTTGAAGTTTTACACTTACTCAATAAGGTAAGGACTGAATGTACTTGACCCTTGTTGGCATGTTTTGTAAGATTCCATGATATGTGGAAAATAAAATGTGTCTACTTAATGTAAAGATGCTACTAATCTTCCAAAAGACACATCTATATCCTCATGGATGTGTCCCACTGGAAGGAAGATTACATACACAATGTTGAATACCCCTTTTGTCATCAACATTGATACAAATGCAAATAATGTACGATTATTGTTATCACTTGAAGCATTATCCAATTTCAAGTAGAGTATCAATGGTTTCTTTATCAAATAATTATTTGAGCTAGCATCACTAACTTATTTTTAATGGTCAAATATTTCCTTATACCTTTTACATTTTTCATTCACCTAATTTTGTAATAATGCATCATGAAATGGTTGTTTGGATGGTCCACAATGATACAAAAAATATCCATACTCATCAATTACATGTTCTTCAAGCTTCTTGTGACACAAATCTAATGATTTGACTATATAGTTTGATCCATGTTCAACAAATGGCAAGCCAAAATGGTTGAAACCCCCGGTCTTGTGTCCATGTGTCAGAATACTAGTCAAAGTAACTAGTAGGTTCATAACATTACTTATTGAATTTGATTTTTTAACCATACTTGGTATGGAGGTTTTCATTTTATCCATTTTATGATGCACAATGCTCAAGAATCCATGAGGTTGTTCTTCTGACTGCAATATGCGGGAATAGTAAGCTACATGACAAATTTGAATATATTCATTGTGCCATGTTTATTCCTCCTCAATATTTGAAAGTGATTTTGGGAATTTGGTGGTTATATATGTTTGTTGAACAAATATGTGAACTCATCACACTTGGAAAAGAAATTATTATTTACAATGGAAACATGTGGAAATTTTTGTTCATTATGTTGATGAAGCTTGACTACGACTCTTGAGGAAGTTTCAAGAATTCAAGCTCCTCATTGAATTTTTTTCGCAGTATATATTGGGTATAAAATGAAGGAAGAAACTCTTGGGGAAATTTTCCTCCATCTTTTCCTATGGACCAAGTCACATTTGGAGAGATATCTAAATTTATCTCAACAATTCTTAATATGTAAGAAATTGTTGCGGCAATGTTTGACATTTGTTTCTCTTTTCTAGTGTTTCCATGCACTGCAAGCATGTTTCCGTTGATCCATTCAAATTTATGTTTATAGAAGGAACTCCTTGGGTACCCATATAATTTTTTTCATACATTATGACAAAACATCCATCCCATAAAATCTCATTTTATGTATCTCCATAGTTTTCTTACCAACATTGAAGATGTCATTTGTTGTTAATGCATCAAACAAAAAAATTATGTGAATTTCATTTAAGGATCTAGTTGTGCTCCACATATTTTGAATTATAACTGAAGCAAGAGGTAATTTTTGGAGATAATTAGATTTACAACTAAAAGTTGTATTTTTCACTTCTTCTAAAAATATTGACCATTTTCTATCCTCATCATAATTTTGATTAGATGGATTGGCTTGAGGGGTATCCAGCTTGAGATGTTTTGTAGCATTATACTATCTTTTTATCACTCTATTGGATTGATTGTGATTAGAGGAATCATATGAAATTGGATTAAAAAACTGAAGGTTGTCTCTCTTATAATGCATCCCACATGATGACCTTAACCTCCTTTGGGAATTCCTTGAATCTAATATCCATCTGAGAATTATTGTATGTCATCCAATTGCCTATCAAGCCATTGTATGAGAGATCCTTCATATAGGCAGTATCCTTTTTAAGGAGGGTTGAATACTCTATAAATATTCAAACCAAAGCTATTGGAATTCAATATTTTAAAATGTACCATGTCTCCTTCAACTACATGTTTGTAATGGTTCCCTCTGACTATAAATTTACACTCAATCGAGCTAGTAATGGATTGATTTTATGACAACTCCCTTGAAATTCAAATTATGTTGATCACTGTGTACAAGGTACAAAACAAAAAGTTGAGCACTCCCTTGTTTAATCATAAGGGAACTTCTTGTTTCATTGAAAATCAAATTTTTTTATTTTCCAAACAATTGATTTATTAGGTTCTAGAAATTTTTAGCATGTGGAACACATGTTTACCACATTCTCTATGCATACACCAAAATTCAAAGGACCCAACCTCTCCCCATCAATTTCATTAACTTATAGCACATGAGCTATATAACCCATGGCTATGTCATCGTATCTACTATAAGATTTGTGTTTGAGTATGACATTGTATGTGACAAAATATTTTCTATCCTTAGGACCTGTATTGATGGTGCTTTCACTTTCATCAGTACAATCTTCTTCCACTCTCTGCATTGTAATCCTCTAAACCACTAGAAATTTTTTCACTTATCAAATTAGGGTGAATGGATGAATCTTGCATGCTTTGATAATTCACTCTCTTCCTAATAAATGAAGTATCCTTCATTCCCAACATCTACCAAGGTTTCAAATTCATCATATGAGAAAAAAAAATTTAATGTCCCATCCACTATTGTGTTAACACTAACAATAAACAAATCCTCTTCCCACATCTTTGCAATGTAGTGTTTTCTTACTTGGATATACTCTTCCCTCTACAACTTTGGTTCCTTTCGAAAACAATTCGACATGTGATCATCCTCTACAAATGTCAAATCCCCATGCTATTGTAACAACATACATTACAAATTTTGTGAGATGATGGAAAATATATGAAACCATTGCATAAAATAAATGAAAAATTATCATGTGTTTACAACTATAAGTATATTGAATACACATAGCACATGAGTTGACAAAATTCTATAATTCTAGTAAGGTTTGGAAATACTTCAAAATTATTCATATAATTAAAATTGACATGAATATATTTATAACATGATTTCCAAACTATGATTGAACTTGACTCATTTGAATTTTATTGATGACGAAATAAATAGATGAGGTTGAATTTAAATGATGAGAAATAGATAAATAGAGGTTAAATAGAAGTTAATTAGAAACTTGATTGCTAACTATTTCATCCAAATATCTTCATCATATTATTAACATAGCATAAATTACTTTTACAATAATTCCTCAAACTTCCCATATTCATTGACTATGACAATGGGCATAGGAGAATTTGTCTTTCTTTCTATATTTAGTTTATGAGAATGGGAATATGCATATGCCCATTCTCATCACGATGATAAAAATATTATGTTTGTATGAGAAATGGAATATCCCCATTCTCATCACAATGATAAAAATATTTTTTTGTATGATGAAATGGTGTATCCCCATTCTCATCACAATAATAAAATTCTTTATTTGTATGAGAATGGGCATATGCGTATTCTAACCCTTCTAACTTATTGAAGAAATATTGAACTGTAATCATTTTAATATCACTGTAAAGGATGTAATAATGGGACAACTATCCACTCCATAAAAAATTAAATATTACCTCTATTTGTTTCTATGATTATTATACTAAGAATGGGAATATTTCTATTCAATATAACATAAAAATGTTTGTTTGTATGAGAATAGACATATTCCCATTATGTCTATGTGTATTGCCTCAAGATAATACCTTAATAATTTATTTTTCTTCTATGATTTTTAATATATCGTGAATGGGCATATGCCCATTCAATATGAGATAAAAATGTTTGTTTTGTAAGAGAATGAACATATGCCCATTCTTTCTAAATGTGTATTGCCTCAATATAATAATATGTTTTTTCTCAAAAAGGAATAAAATTTAATCCCTCTAAATGTTCTTCTAAGGTACTATCTCATTAAATATTTAGAGCATATAATATTAACCTTTGATGTGATTACTATAAGTTATATAGTTATTTATCAATTTGACAACCATATTATACTATCAGTGATTTTAACACAAAAACGTGTGGGAGATTTAATTATTTTCAAGTACATTCAAAATATTTATAATGAAACTTGATAAATATCGAAGATACCTATCGAAATATATTAAAAAAATACAAGTCAATTATAAATGTGATGAAAAATCCAATCAAGCAAAAAACTTAAATATCATAAAATATAGTATTAATACCGAATAATAGGATTGTCCTTTGTAATCCATGAAGAAATAATAATATATGTTTTAGATCGATTCACTCCATCCCCTTTTTCTATTTAAGTTGACATTCTCATCTAGAGTTTAAGGAGTGATTGAAGTGAGTAAAGGATTCAACATTTGAGTGATTTCGTGAAAACCACACGTCATATATAGTTTTCCTAACTATCCCCTCTCTAGTATAAATTAGTATCAATTAATTTCAAATGAAAAAACTAACATAAACCATAGCTATAATAATGTTTTAAAATTAATATTTTATTTTAAATGTAAATAACCTAAATTATGACTATGATAAATTTTAAAACACACACACACACACATTAAATGCAATAAACCTAAAACATGGCTATGAATTTTTTTTAAAATTTAAATTTTATTTTAATTGCAATTGCAAAACCTAAATCTTGGCTACCATATATTTTAATAATATTTATATTATTTTTAGCTATAGAATAACGAGACCATTAATTTGCAAATAAATTGTTTTTCCACCCTTAATTTGTAAATAAACTGTTTTCCACCGTTGATTTTTCATTAATTGAAAGTACTTATTTTTCATTAATTCAAGGTACTTGTTTTTCAGACACATCTTTGATCTGCCCATTGGAAGGAAATTGGTGAAATTAATGGAAATTAATTCATGCCACTTCGTGGCATTGTAGAGAGAATGACAACAGCTTACTATTTTCGATGATGGGATATGTCTTGGGAATTGCAAGGTTTACCGCGGTTCGGCGAAGCTATCTCTTTCTTGTTCATCCTTTCTCACTTTCATTTTCATCTATTTTTTTGCTATTTTTGTTTGTTCATTCCACTTTAGGTTGCTTGTTTCGTTAGACCATTTTTTCCTGTGAAGTAGAATATTTGAAGAATGTTTCTGAGATATTGTTTTTCCTCTCTACTAAATTTTTTTACCCTTACGGCTTTTGGCGCCCCTCATTTTCTTAAGACCGTTTCAACATGTGACACACAGGATTTGAAGAAAATTTTAGGCATGAATTATTCTAACTCTTCTTTGTTGATTTATTATGAGATGAATGAGTATCATTTGGTTTTCTTTCCCTTATATTCCGTTTTGGGTTTAAAGACAATGTTATTTTTTTATCTTTTATTTTTTTGATCTGGGTATTAAGAATATCACTTTAATTGTTTGGAAGACATGCGTAGTCATCAATCAAATTGTAGTTGTCAATACGGGGAGTTTTTTTGTTATGATTTTACCAAACTACCAAGCGGTCTTACCACATAGGTGGCATTGAGTTTTTGCCAAGCTTTCTGGGTGAGTTCCACAGGCAAACAATGATTCATTATTAGATGAAAAAATTAATTTTTTATAGTGAAGAAAAATTTTACTTTTTTTTTAAATTGAAGATAAGTTTCAGAGATACTTCTAAGTCTTAATCCGTTGATTTATTATAAGATGAAGAATATCATCCTACTTTCTTTCTCTTGTACTCTGATTTGGTTATAAAGATAATGACATATTTTGGATCTTTTGTAATATTGATGTGTTTTAAGAATATCACTTCAATATTTTGAAATAATTACATAGTATTATCCTCTATAGTTATAAAAGGATGCCTCCAAATATGACCGTTTCTTGCATGTTTCAAAGTTTGAACAAGATCATTCCCCTGTAAAAATATGTTTTTGATTCTAAACGAAAAACATTTTCAATCCTTCATGCTAAGTATGAGGAGTTGACTATTTTGTTACTACCAAGGTACAATGTGGGGTTACCACTTAGGAAAAATTACTTGTTTTTCAAGATGGGTGACCTATCTATGCGCAAGCCAATATGGGCGGGCAAGCTATGCAGGCTAAGCTGAGAAGGCGAGATGACCCACCAAGCTTGGCGGGTGAGCTGAATTTCCTGAGCTCAGTGGAGCGAGTTAAAATTCTGAGCTGGCTAGGTGTAAGTTAATCTACTGAGCTGATGGTTATGTTGACATATCGAGTTAGTCGGTCGAGATGGCTAGTCGAGATGGGTGGGAGAGCTATGACCTGCCAAGCTAAGCAGGTGAATCTGACCTACCGAGTTGGGCGTGTGAGTTAAATTCTTGAGCTGGGATGGGCTAGCTAATCTACTAAGTTAGGTGGGTGAGGTTGACCTGCCAAGCTGGGAAGGAAAACTTCACTTCCGAGATAAGTAAATATTGAACGTATACATCATTGTCGTATAGGAACTAAAATGATTAAGTTCAATGATGTATCTTATGAGAAAATGCCCGTTCTCAAAATTGGAAATCATAAAAGAAGAAAAGAGATAAAATCTAGCTTATTTTATAATGGAAAGTTGCTCAATTCTTACAACCTTCATAGAGTTATTGAAAAAAATTAAGTTCAGTATTTGTTTGTGTTGCAATGATTAAAATGGGCATATGCTCATTATCATACAAACAAAATTTTTAATCTTGAATAAGGCAAGATTCCCAGTCTCTTATAGTAATCAATGAAAAAGAATAGAAATTAAATTTAATTTATTTTTTAATAGGAAATTACTTATTCTCATATTCAAATCATATTTTAGGAAAAATAGAGAAAATTTACTTTATTTTAGAATGGGTGGATCTTCATTATCACTGTCTTCATAGTTATTTAATTAGTTAATAAGTTCAATCATGTATTGAACAGAGCAAAATGTGAGTTTATCATATAAGATTAATAAAATAAGAATAGAGATAGAATTGAATTATATTTAGAATGGTGACCTGCCCATTCTCACAGCCTTCAAAGAGTTATTAGAATGATTAAGCTCATTATTTCTTATATTAAAATAAAAATAATGGGATAATGCTATGTAAAAATCCTTTAACTGATTTCCAATAACCATGTCTACAAGTAAGGGAACAAGGTTTATTATTTCCCTTGATAAATAGAGGTTAAAGAGATTGAACTTTCTATGTCATTATAATGATTGAAAATCATTATCTGTTAGTATTGGGTATGAAAGAAGAGTAATAAGTAAATAAGGAGACATGTTAGAGGTTGGATGATATAAGTTGCTTGCATTGGGGTTTAGAAAGAACATTTGGTCTAAACAAGGGATATGATGAAGGTACATTCATTGGTTTTAGAATAGAAAAGAAAGTTTTGAACTGGGTTGGTTATATTTCCATTTCAATAGAGAAACAAAAAACATGGGCGATGAATTGGTTTGTATAAAACCTGATTCGATCAATAAGGTTAGTAGAAGAGCTTGGATGATGTTGGAAAAGACAGGTATCTCGTCTCTATTTCAAAGTTTCAAAAGCTATGAAGAATCCCTGAGAAAGGATTTTTCTACTCATTGGAAGGATGGTTGGAATAGTATCAGGGGGTTTTTCTATAAAAACTTCTTGCGGATTTTATTCCTATAGTAGTTAGGATGAACAATGAGGGGAGGGATATTTACAAACCAAAGAAAAAATGTGATGAGGAAATGGGAAAAGTTTTGGAGGGTAAAGAAAAAATAAGACATCACTGTGCCAGGTTTTGAGAGAGATTATTTACCTAACCCTTCCAATGAAATCACCCTACAATTGATGTAATTTATCACCTTAGATGGGTAGGTACAAGATAGTCTTATTCCCACCATTTCCCTATGTTAAGTCATATCCTATCATGATGGTATACTTTATAGTTTCCCATTCTTTCTGCATTTGTTCCCTACACAAATCAATCGAGAATTTCAAAAAAGGAAATTTAAAAAACCCCCTCTTCATCAGGGATTGATGATGGCCTTATTCCATTTGGGTTCTACAGATTTCACAAAAATATAAGAACTTTAGGTGGCTTATTGAATGATGATGTAAAACATGTTGAGGATGATAAGTATATGGAGTAGAAGGATTACGAGGATTCCTTCCTCTTTGGGATTAGATGACATAAAAGAGTCTTGTATGTCATTGATGAACACTATATATGTTGTTGGTAGTATGGAGAGGGAGAATTTAGAGGACCTAGATGACTTTTGTACTCTGGTTGGAACGAATGAATAAATTGAGGAAGATGAAGGGTAATAATATTGCGTGACTAGTTTTTTTATGTTTGATATCAAAGGGGAACCTTGCCAAAGGAAAATAAAATATAGGATTCTAATTGGAGTATGAAATTGGAAATTTTTCCCCTTAAGGTTCTACATATAGAAAAGAACATTTATCCCATCGATGAGTCTGGAGGTGGCCATGGTATGTACTTTTATGAAGTATATTGAGGCCTCAAAGAAAATTTGTACTTATCAAAATTCCATTAAAGAGGAATTGTTCTGAGATTAAATATATGGTTATGGATATTTAAAGGAGGCTAGATCAATTGGATAAGGGAAGAAAAAATTTCATGCTTAAGCTTTACCTCAGAAACTCAAAGGAGGATGAGATGGTTAAGGATGATATGAGGGATGTTATTGGCAAGGAATAAAAACTGTGGAATAAGAACTTTATATGAAAATTATAATTTAGAAACTACATTCTTATGCACAAAGTCAGACTGTTATAAAATGATAATATTGAAGTAGTGTTGTTGAGTCTTATGGCTGTGCTTTAAGTTGCAATATAAGTGAAAATTCAATAGCAAGACCTATATTATTCAAGTATTAATATTGTATGAGTGAATATGAGATAAAACATTATAATAATGAAGTAGCATTGTTGATGGTTTTTGGGTGTCCAAAATGTAGCAATCTGACTGAATAGATGTTACATTTACATCTGGTATTGAAAATATATTACATTGATTGCTTGTATTGAATAGATGTTATATTTGTATTTTGTATAGAACGGGATTTTGTCCTTTTTCATACAAAAAATACGAAGGAATAAGATGTTTCTTAATATATGAAAATGATATAAAAAATCTATTATGATAATGGTTGTAATGAGCAGAGGCCTAGTCTCATATAGGAAACGTAGAAAAAGACTAGATTTTTAGTAGAGGCATATGCCCATTCTCAGATAGGAATCATAAAAGGATAATAAATATACAATTTAATTTATTTTAGAATGAAAATATGTGCATTCTCACAACCCTACTTAATTTTAAAAATGGGAAGTTGTGCATTCTCATCAACCCTTATAGATAGAAAATATTACTAGTGAAAGAATATTTATAATGGGTAAAAAACCATTCTCATATAAACATATAATTTTTTGTTTTTGTCATTATTAACAATTGTATTTTACTAGTTGAACTATCCCTAGAAGAGATAAGTGATGCACTACATACCCTCGAGTGGGATCAAGGATTACGTAGTTATCATCATACAATATATTTATATGATTGTAAAAAAAATTTAGAATGGGTTGTGATAATGAGTAAGTTGTGTTTGTAAAGGCAATATTTAATTTAAGAATGTTAACTATCAACAATATCACTACAGTGCCACAGAGTGGCATGAATTAATTGCAATTGATTTTTCTAATTTATCTCCAATGGGCGGTCAAAGACGTGTTCTTGAAAAACAAGTACCTTTAATTAATAAAAGGTGGTAAACTATTTATTTGTAAATTAATGGTCTCACTATGCTATGGTCAAAAACAAATATAAATATTAAACAATATCATAGTGATGTTATAGGTATATGATTCCTAAATGAATGACAACTGGCATCTACCCATTCAATACAAGCAATATTGAACTTAAACATTTTAATACCTCTATAGAAATGGATACCTAACCATTCAATGGAAGATAAAAAATTTTGTTTCTATGAGAATGGGCGTATGCCAATTATAATCATTATAATATAAATAATATTGAAATTATTCTTTTCAATAACTCTATGAATGTTGTGATGAGAGAAAGTCGATGTTTTTACAAGAAATGATGGCGATGAAGGAAAAAATGGTAGGAGTGAAATAACGAGAAGATATAGTGAAGAGGAGCGTAGATCTCATGGGGAGCATGCTTTGAAAGAAGGAAAAGCTAATGGAGGGATTCAGGTTCCCATTGAAGGTAGAGTAACGCAAAGGGAAAGGAGAAGTCTGTGCCCTAACCCAGAACCTAGAAATGAAAAATTCAGGTCGGTAGTTGGGCTTGCTTTGGGGGGGTTTCAGTGAAACAACCACAAGAAATTCAGGGCGTGGAGCTCAGGGAAGTGGGAATTTTAAGCATACGGTTTAATTCATTGATACCTTAGGTAAAACCAATCGGAATAATCCAAGAAATCAAGCATATTTGGTGGATTTAGCTGAGGAAATTCCATTGCTGACCATTGAAGTTTAGGAAGTTGAGGAATACTATCAAAATCTATCTCGAGATACCATAATAGGTTGATTCAATGGTTTATGGCCTTCCTCTATAGATCTGTATCAATGGAGTTTTCAAAACTAGACAGATAAATGGTAAATTGCCTTCTTCTCCAGAGGTTTTTTTGTGGTTCACTTTAGAGAAGTGGAGGATTACCAGTGGTGTATGGCTGATGGGCCATGGTTCTAGGGTAACGCGGGCCTATTTTTGACTCTTTGGTTCCCAAAATTTTATCCCAATACTCTTTCTATTTCCAAAATGCCTATTTGGAGACTTCCTAATCTTCCTCTACACCTTTGGTATGCACTATAAGATATCAGTAATGTTTTGGGTATGTTTTTAAAATAAGACCTAGATTGAACTCATGCTTTCCTATGCTCTTTTGCTTGTATATGTGTGGAAGTTGACTTGAGTAAAGGGTTTCCGGATTGAATTAATTTAAAATTTGGAAAGTTTCATCATTCACAACATTTAGATTACAAAAATACAACATTCCAGTGTATAAATTGCAAATTCCCTAGTCATCTGCAAGCATCATGTCCTGTGAATAAGAAACTAGAAAAATAGAGCAACTCTGTCCTGACTAGAGGTTGGAGATATTTTGACCCGGAATTGGTGGATATTGCAACATTCAAGGAAGATCCTTTCAATTCCAGTTCTAAAAACAAGGCAGAGGAAAAATAAGAAAAAGAAAATTTGGATACAGTCCAAGATCCTCACGAGATTATGGTGGTTAGTGGAATGAAAATGGGGCATTCTCCTGCCAAATCGGATTTGGAACAGGAATCCTTGTCAGAGAATATGATGGCTTTAACAAACCCTGGTGATCTTTTGCTAGCAATTATAACAGGGAATGGTATTGGAAAGATGTAAAGAATAGGAAAGATAAAAAAGGTCAAATAGGTAATATTGAGGAATTTTTTTGTCCCTGGTTGGGAAATAGTATGTTTTTAGTTGTTTGGTTAAGTTAAGTGTCTTAGGTTTGTATCCCGAGGTTTTATGCCCTGCAATGTTTGAAATTTTTACGGGGTATTTCTACTATATTTTAATGGCAATGGGTCCCATCAACCCACATTATCAATAAAAAAACTCTATGAAGGATTTGGGAATGGACACCTATCCATTATAAAATAAGCTACATTTTATCTCTGATCTTATTTTATTGTGTATTGTTTATACTTTTTCTTTTGGGTTTTCTCTTTCGTTGGACAATTTTGTCTTGTGAAGAAAAAGTTAACAAGTAAATTTCTGAGAAACACCAAACTATTCACAGACATGATTTTATCTAACACTTCTCTGTTTATTTATTCTGAGATGAAGAATATCACATGGTTTTCTTTCCCTTGCATGGTGGACAATTTTCCCATTATGAAAAGCTTTATTTTTATCTCTAATCTTATTCTATTATTCCTATATGATAATGGGAATACACCCATTGTTTATGTCCACTCTCACATAGGAATCATAACATAATAATAGAGAAAAAAAATTAGTTCATAGTTTTAGAATGTAATAAATTCTATATCTATTCTTCTATTATTTGTTTATGATAATGGTCATATGCCCATTCTATATGCCCATTCTCACATAGGAATCATATCACAACAATAGAAAATTAAATTTCATCTATATTGATTCTTGTGATTTATTCAAAGATGAAGAATATCTTCTAGTTATTTTTCCTTACATGGTAGTGAAATGGCCGTTGTAGAACAAAATAAAGTTCATCTCTATTCTTCTATGATTCATATATGAGAAAGGGATTATGTCCATTCACATATAGGAAGATATATTGAAGTAAATCATTTTGAGAGCTATATAAAGGCTCTGATAATGGGCAATTGTCCATTCTGAAAAAAATTAAATTTTATCTTTATTAAGTCTTGTGATGATGTATGCTTTTTTAAATGTAAAATAATGACTGTGAAATAATCTTATTTAATGTTGACATTTGTATCATTATTAGATGCTACTATTACCTTGTTTTCTATATTTATTATTGTGATGATGAATGGATTTTTTTCTTGCTTATCAGATTTGTAGTTGTCTATACGATTATAAAATTAGGTACTGAATGTTGTTTTCCAACAGATATTGTATTATTACCCTATTCATTGATAGTATGTGCTATGTAGATACAAATGATAGTTAACCATTTTGTAATATTCATTTACTAATAATTCAACATGTTCATTGATATTATGTACTATGTAGATAAAAATTATAGTTAACCATTTTGTAATCTTCATTTATTAATAATTCAACATGTTCATTGATATTATGTACTACGTAGATAAAAATGATAGTTAACCATTTTGCAATATTCATTTATTAATAATTCAGCATGATTATGAGTTGAAAATTCATGCCATTTCATTGAAGTGATATGCATACAATTTATTCTTTTCATATGGTATGCAGGAATCAGAGTAATCATTCCGAAGTGATACGTTGGATTTGGTACACCTTCAAAGGTGGCGATTTTGGGTAAGTGCCCATGCTAAACAAAGTAAACATTATCTCTATTCTCTTTATTATACTTATTCACACAATAATGTACTTTTTCTTATGAATCCTATTAAAAATAATAGGCATATGCCCATTCTTCATATTCTAATGTTATCTTTGTACTTATTTTTATGATATTTTCAGTTATTCATACTTATCTATAGTATGAACAATAATTAATTTTTTAAAATGATTCTGTTAAGAGAATAGGAAAATGCCCATTCTAAAATAAATATTAAAGAGAATATGCATATGCCTTTTTTACATATTCTAATTTTAACAATATTAAACTTAATATTTGCGATACCACTATAACGGATATGAGCATGAGAATATGACTATTGAATACAAGATAAAAATTATCAACTTCCCACTCTTTAATACATATTTAACAACTGTGAGGGGGCATCTTCCCATTTAATAAAAGACAAAAAATAATTGTTTTTTTTAAAAATGAGCATATGCCCATGGGAATCCTATATGAGAATATAGGGTTAAAACTGTGATGCCCATTCAATACAAAACGAAACAATTTTGTATATAAAACAAAACAATTTTTTTTGCATGATAATGTGCATATGTCCATTCTAAACATTGTAATACAAGCAATGCTGATTTTATGATATTAATCCTATTATTCCTATTTATAACTATTTAAAAACTTTGAGACTATTTAATCCATACTCTTCTTCTATTATTCCTATCTACCAAAGAAATAATTCTACGATTCCTACATGTGAAGGAGCATCTGCCCATTCAATAAAAGACAATGTAAAAAAGTTAAATCAATTTCATAACTCTTTTAAAAAGATGTGAGAATGAGTGCACCTCTAAAACAAAGTAAAAATGTCATTCCCATTAAATACAAAATGAAATAGTTTTGTTTTCATGAGAATGGGCATATATCCATTCTAAACATTGTTATACAAGCAATGCTGAGAATGGGTGCACCTCTAAAACTAAGTAAAAATGTGATATCCATTCAATACAAAATGAAACACTTTTGTTTTCATGAGAATGGACATATGTCCATTCTAAACCTTGTAATACAAAAAATGTTGATTCTATGATTCCTACATGAGAAGGGGCATCTTCCCATTCAATAAAATAGAATGAAAAAAAGCTACATCATATTCATTACTCTTTTAACAAGATGTGAGAATGGGTGCACCTCTAAAACAAATTAAATTTGATTATTACTATCATAAAGGTCATATTACCATTCTAAACATTATAATATAAGTAATATTTATTTTTTTGAGAATGGGAATTTGCACAGTCGTGATTGAATAAAATTTGTTTTATGAGAAAGGGCACATTCTCATACAAGCAATATTGTTTATGATTCCTATCTACCAAAACTAAGTATTTATATATGAGAATTGGCATTTGACTATTCAATACAAGACAATGCAAAAAAGTTCCATCAATTTCATATCTCTTATAACAAGATGTGAGAATGGGTGCACATTCTAAAACAAAGTAAATTTGATTATTCCTTTCAAAAATGACATATGCTCATTCTAATCAGGCATATGCACATTCTAAACATTATAATACAAGTAATATGTTTTATTTTAGAATGGGCATCTGCCCATTCTAAACATTCTCATACAAGAAATACTGATTTTTATGACAGTGGGCATGTGTATTTTCTCCACATTCTCATACAAGCAATATTGTTTTTTATTGCTATCTACCCATGCAAGCCTTTTATGATTCCTATATGACAATGGGCATCTTCCCATTCAATACAAGACAATGTAAAAACACCCAATCAATTTCATAACTTTATACAAGTTGTGAGAATGGGTTCTCATTATAAAACACATTAAATAGGAATGACGATAAATTATACTATTTAAAATTTCCTGATTTCATTATTATTTATTATTGTAGGATAGTTTCAATTTTTTATAACTTTATATAGGACGTGAGAGTGGCAACCTATTCTAAAAATATAGTAAATACATAAAAAGTAAAATGTATTTAAATTTCATTATTATAAAACATGTATTTTTACACATATGTTTCATTACTCACATAGCTATTTACAACATTTAAATGGGTCTAAAAAATTCAAATATCTAAGCATACCCATTCTAAAAACACAATAAATACATAAAAAGTACAATGTTTTTATATTTCATTATTATAAAACCTATATTGTTACATATATGTTTCATTACTCACATAGTTATTTAAAACATTTAAATTGGTCCAGTAAATTCAAATATCTAAGCATATTAATAGGTGGTGATTTGTTAAAGTATTATATATTCAAAATATTAAAGCATTAAAAGGTGATGATTTGTTAATGTATTATATATTCAAATTTTGAATGTGATGCGCCCGAATTAGCAGGAACTTGAAAAGGTTATAAATTGAGCTCCGGGTGTCCATTTGAGTCTGTTTTTTTTAAACCACATGTTTTGACGAGATGAACGCAGCGGAAACCTACCCTACTAGTTGGGGCAAGTTTTTGACACGTTTTCGGGCCCTAAATCCGCCATCTCGAGGCCGAAAATTAGGATTTGAGTTATAGTTTGATTTTCCCCTATTTTTGGGCATTAGTTAATTTTAGTCTATTAGTTGCATTATGAGTTAGAAATTTGGAAATTCCTCTAATTTATGGATGTAGAAGATGCGTGGCAATTTTTGTGTCCGTACGAATAAGCATGCGAACTTACTAAGAATAGCAAGTTCTACTAAACTGCTAAAAATAGTAATTTCCGCCACCTAGAGTAGATTTAGTCAGAGTTAGTTAGAGTTTTCTTAGCAACTCGAGTTTGGAGTTGTTTTCCTATTTAGGAAACATTGTACTTCATTATTCAGTAACAAATAAGGAGATCTATTTTTCTTTTGGAGTTCATATTATTTGCAGTATATTAGGTTTGTTCATAATTTGGCTACATTAGAATGTATATATAAAAATAGAACTATATGCTTTTCATTATTTTAATATATTTTCAAAACATTTAAATGTTTCTAAACATTGGGATAATATGACATTAAAGCATTAAAGCTACATAAAAATTACAATTTATTTAAAGTTCATTATTATAAAACATATATTTTTACATATATGTTTCATTATTCACATAGCTATTTAAAACATATAAAAGGGTCCAATAAATTCAAATATCTAAGAATATTTAACCATTAATAAGTGGTGATTTGTTAATGTATTATTGTAGACACCTAAAATTAACACCACTAGTTCCTGTCTACGTCCGTGAAACACCTCTTTTGTTACTGCATTTAAACCCTATACTAAGCCTTGTAAAATCTACACTCCCCCATATTTATTTAATTATCTTGTTTAAATTCATAATATATCACTACATTAGATTAATTGTGTAACTATCCCATGTTTTCCCCCACTTTAATTTAATTAAATACTTATTCATACATATAATTATCATATTCCATAATAATATTTTCTAAATTATCTAAATCAACCTAAATCTATCCACCTAAGACCACTCCTTATCTCGATACATCTATTAGGGATATCATTATAAATTCCCCCATTATCCTTCAAAATCCTATAATAATCTTATAAAAATCCTAAATCAATCATATAATTCCTATCTTAAACAAACTTAAGTTAATTTAGATACTAATCTACCCTGTTCCTAAACAAACCTGACACCTTGACACTTTCAAACCAATATAACAAGCTTATCCCTCGAAAACAAAAAATGAAAAGGTTAAATTATAAAATTGTTTCTAAGGAAACTAGAACTAGGCTGAAATTTCCCACGATTTGGTAAATCACTAGCAATTATTTAAGCCCATTTTACATTCCTTTTTCAGGGGGAACTTCTCACATTCTCGAGTCCAACTCTTCTATTTGAGTGCATTATTTTGTTGCATCAACGAAAGCATAGTACTATCTAACATTTGTATCCCTCAAGAAATTTTGTTAACCATTTTGGAGCCTTTCTGGATTGACAAATTTCCAACTAGTTGCAAGTCTCACAATTTTTCATTCATCATCTTCGAATCAAGGTCAAAAACTCCTCCTAACCCTCATGTTGGTATCCAGGTAATTATTTCCCTTCATTTTGCTATCCAACATCATAATTATGCCTCTGTGAGTATAATTGATCAGTATTTGTTAATCAAGCAATCAAATTTATTAGATTGTGCATAATTTTCCTAAATCACTAGCGATTAGCTTAATTGCTAGGGATTCAGCCAAATTGTCAGTGATTCCTATATATCATATCCATTTTTCATTACAACTTGTCTTTCAGACATTCAGCCTCTAACTCTAATCAACCCTCTATCTCTGTGAGCATTTATTAATCCCATCAACTTCTTTTGAGTCAACTGCAACACTTATTTATTAACCAAAATAGACTTACAATTTTGCTTGCCCATGTGAGTGCATATAATTATTTGGATCCTATCCCTTGCTACCATTCTTCCTTTAGAGAAGCTTATTAAGCTCTCTTGAACCATCCATGGTAATTTGTCAGTAAGATGATCAAACACATTACCTCACACACCTTTGCGATCACATTAATTATCAACATCCTTGCTACTTTGAGCCATGTTATGACTCCCTATACTCCCTTTGGATCAGGTGTCACCATCAAACCAACATATATCCCTATACCGCATCAATCCCTTTTCCTTTTATTTGATTGGTTATATCATTTGCAATCATTTTATTATCATATTATCATTATTTGATTAATTTCTTGACAACAGATTGATATCCTTGTGAGGAAGTCCATTGACTTTTGGGGAATGACCTTTACTAGGAAATCCACCATACAATTGTCTAATCCTATCTTGTGTAATATCTTTGATTGCAAATTTATTTGCAAGACAGGAGTTCACACCATTATTCTACAGAGCGCAACATCACACGTCATCTGTGGGTACCTCTAAACCCCTCCATTTTGAGGTTTGGTAAGTTTTAGTCTCTTGTTTACTAACTTAAATTAAAGACATAAAATTTACTCTAAACAACTTGGCATGCTCAGTGGGACCTTGTCCATTGTTTCTGTATTTCATTTCTTTTAAATAACATCTTTTTTATTTTTCTAAATATTTATGTAAAAATCATCTGTGATTGGGAAAATCGCCAGTGATTTATCTATGTGCTTTTCCATCTGCTTAAAAATTTGCATTTTGTTTCTTGTTTCTACTTTATATTCTCTATTTCTCCTAACCTGCTTATAGGGTGCTATTTCTGAAGAACTCATCTACTGGGTTGTTGGATTTTCTTACTTTAAGAATTGCTAAAATCTAAAAAAAGAGCGATCTCATGGTAAGTCCTAATCCCTCTTTTTCTTTCCACGCTACATTATGATTGACTTCTCTCATTGAAAATAACACTTCATTTTGGGTTTAAAACAATCAAACGCATCCTTCTTGATCACATAGCTTTAATTAGGAAGGTAAATTGGATGCATCCACTTATAATTCTCCCACACACAACCAAATCACAATCAAACATAATATACTCTCAAAAATTTCCTACCCACCTACTTGGATATGATCACCAAGAGGAGAAGCTGACTCGGTGTTCTAGCTGAGTAAAATCCCCTATTTTTCGGTATATATTGGTTCAACACCTGACACCCTTATCATTGCGGGACCATGAAGTAAGAGGGTAGGCCCCAATACCATGCCTATACTGGCAACAATATAGAGTTGGGCCTCACGTACCTTTAGGTATATCAAGGAATACATCCAAAACATTCCTAAAACCAGCAATAGACAACCATTTCCTAGGACCTTTGTTATCCATCTTACACATTTCACCTTTTCTTAAATAACTTAAGATAATTAAAATATTCTTTTGTTTGGCTTATCTATTAAATTTCCAAATTCCTTAGTGGTTTGTTTGTATTATTAACAATTAATTATCATGGCTCAATTGTCTACATAAGTACATCCCTAAAATCACTATGCATCATATTTACAATCAACCTCAGCTGCTCCATCATATCTTTATCCCAATCAATTCCAAAATATCTCTTATACAGGATCTAGTCATTATCAAACTTATCAACCTATCACATCTTATTCAACCTCATTTACCTCTAGCATATTCCCACAACCATCTACATAATCTTATGTCCCTTATGGACAACCTACATATCAACCAATCCAGCAATCATACAAAAATTCCATTTAAAAACCCTTTGGGCATCTGTCAGATCCTCCTTCTCCCATGCCAAATATATCACATCGAATGGTCTTTTCGACATCCCTTCCTTCATCTCAATCTCACAAAAATCCTAATATCCCTCATCACTAATTCAATAAACCTATCTCAACTTCAATATCTCTCTCAATACCTCAGACATCTCAAACCCATACACACATCCTGTCTCAAGCCCAGTCAGTCCCTCTCATTAAACAACAACAACCAATTCAATATTTTTACATGTCTTCCCATATTCCTTCATCATAAACTTATTTATAATCATTATCATCTAAGGCCACCCCTTATCAACTCCCACATCAAAATATTCTGTAGCAGAATTATTCTAATCCACAGTCAAATCAATCACATTTTCCTTTGTACTCACATGTTAATTATTCCATGTCTAATCCCGCGAATGATATTTTTCAAGCACTGTCTAATAGATTAGACCATTGGCAATCTACTTATGTAAATCCAAAACATGTCCTCACTTATGATGAGGTTTGTAATGAACATATCCATCCATCATGATCTTTTAAATCATACCCTCTGCATTGGGAATTTCCTAAGTTCACCTTGTTCTATGGTGAGGAGGATCCTCAACAACACATACTATCTCTTAGGCACTCATGTTATCTTATCATTCATGATCAAGATATTATTCTTAGAACCTTTCCTATGTCATTGGAAAGACTTGCCTTGGATTGGTACAACTCCCTTCCTTGACACTCCTTTTTCTCTTTCACATAGCTAGCTATGTTATTCCTTAATCACTTTGCTATCAATATCACTCATAAAATCGCCATATCTGATATTTATACCATTAAATAATATTAAAATGAATCCCTTGTAGAATTTTTTTCTAGATGGTAAAACATTTTCAATCAATTATCCTTTCCACTTACGCAATTTTTTTTTTTTTGAGTTTTTCACTCAATCATGTTATCATACATCTCCTCCACTCTTCAAATACATACAATCCAAACTTTTTATGAAGCCTTTGATATGGATAATAAGTTATAAATCCAAGCCCTTGACAATTTACACATGTTCCACCTGAATCCCCTAAGAGTTACTAAGATTCAGATCAAGCTACATGTGACTCCCCTAGATCTTCTCATAATGAATATATCACACATGATGAATTTATTTGGTTTCCTGATCCAACACCCTCGATTGAATCAATTCATATGGATGCTATACATCCTTCTAGTCATACCATAAATGTTATTACATAATATTTCCTTCATGAGGATACCCTTTCATCGTCAGTGCTTCTTCTCAAAGATTCAACACCCCTATAAGCTCCTTTTAATTATACTCATAAATTGACATTACCAGTGTTCCATGTCCAAAAACCTATTACATCCTTGCAATATTTGGATTCCACTTTAGAATTTTTTATTAAAGAAGCCTTTGCAATTGAAAATACTGATATCCCACCATTCATTGAAATAATTAAAGCATTAGAAAACTTATTTTATCTAGTTAAATCATCTCTAGAGGCAATGTCTCCTTCATTCAATTCCAATCTAATCTTATCTATATCTCATCACTTACCATCCAACACAGAAGTTTGTCCTGAATTAGACACTATGCAGTTAAATACCATCATAACCAAAACCACACCCTCATCGTCTAACGTGATTCCTTCTCATAGATATGAAATAAATGTTACAAAATTGAAGCATGTCACATCCACTGCCTCATCCTCATCATCTATCATAAAACTACTCCTTTTCCTAAAGTCAAAATTTTAAAACCAAAGTGCATGTCATTAGACTTGTAGTCTATTTCAAGACCAAATCCTTTATCTCAATACTATACACAGTCATACCCTATTCATCCCTCCTCATCCATCTTGGGACCTCATCCCTCATCCAATTTTATCAACCCATTTCTCAGGTCACATTATCCTTCTTATCAACCTCAAAAAATTCCTACAATGTTACAACACCATATGACATCTAATCCAACTATATCTAAACAAAATACGCATCCTACTAAGCATATTCATAAATCAAAACCAAAATTAAAATTCATTAATCGAAACCCTTCAAAAGGGACTTATACTAATATCCTTGAGAGGGTCATACAATTATCTCTTATCAAATTACCACCTACCAAAAAACCTAATCTAAGTACTCGAAAAATTACACAGTACAAAAAAAAAATTGTTCCTATCATAGAATCCCAGGTCATGATACAAAAATTTGTAAAGCATTAAAATCTATAATCCAACTTTATTTGTCAATGATCTTATCCTATAATAAGATCATCCTAAGCTATCACGAATACCTATACCCTCATTAATAGACTTACCGACATCTGTAGGGAAGGGGAGACATCCCTCTTCTACCATCAGTAAACCTTTATTAGAAACCTTATTAGCACCTTCCATTGAAGTTCAATAAATTTTTTCATCACCATCCATTGAAGGTCAGTCAATTCTGTTAACACCTTTCCTTAAAGGTCTGTAAATCCCATTAACACCTTCCATTGAAGGTCCATCTATCTTGTCAACACCTTTTATTGAAGGCATGTCAATCCTGCCAGCACCTTCCATTGAAGGTCCATCTACCTTGTTCGCACCTTCCATTGAAGGTCCTTCAATTCTATTAACACATTCCCTTAAAGTTCCATCAATCTCGTTAGCACCTTCCATTGAAGGTCCATTTATCTTTCCGACACCTTCCATTTAAGTTCCATCTTCCTTATCAGCACCTTCCATTGAAAGTTCGTCAAACTCATTAGTACATTCCTTTGAAGGTCCCTCAATCATGTTAGCACCTTCCATTGAAGGTCCATTTAAGCACTCAATACCTTACCTTGAGGGTCTATCAACACTATCAACACCTACCTCCAATACATTGGCGGTATCTTCATTGATATCTCCAGAGCCAGGGATTCATATTTAACCAGGTCTTGATAAATCCATCTCGTGTGTCTTCTTTTCACTATCCGAGGAAATTCCTTCATATAAGAATAGTATGGCTTATCCACCTATACAAAAACAAATTCAATACATACGATGAAAATGTAGAAGCAAATCCTTATCGAATCCTTCGATAAAGATTCCACATTCCCCTCCATTTACCATATAATCAATCAATCAAGATCAAAATTTCCAACGTCCTATAATTTTTTTTCCTTTTTATCATGTGTTATATATTACGTTATGTTAGGAGGGCTTCTAAATACTAGAATTCATAAATCTCACTTCACACATCCTAATAAACTTACTTTGTCTAATCAAATCAAAATTTCATTACTCTGGGAAGGACTAAACATGGAAAGTCTACCCTTGATTAGATCAGTCCATATAGTATGGGTTAACCTTTGAATGTCTCACACTTGCGGAATTTATTTCATTAACACATTGATCATCATGACAATAGTCAACTCAAATATTTTATTCCATCATCCACCAGCCATCTTATCATTGTAATGATTTGAAAGCATGTGGTCTTCTGTCACTACCCTTGTAAAACCTTATAGATGAGCACCATGATTCTATTCATTACATCTTTAACAGGTATAAGTTCTTCCTTTGTAGGAACCCATCAATCATTACTTCCATCCTACCTTGTATACTAAAAAAAAAACATGTCTTCGGGCACAGAGGTGTAGGTCATGAAAATATCTTCCTTCCCCTCATTGAAACAGACTATTAGGGTCTTTCCCTCAGCTCAAGATAGAGTCAAAAATAATTATTTGGATGTATTTCTCAAAAGTATAATAGACTTCTCCCTTGAAGGAAAACTATCCAAAGTCAAAATTATTATTAAAAAACAAGTTATGCTCTGATCCCTTAAAGGAAGGCCATTTTATAAAGACAAACATGTAGACCATACCCTCGAAGGATGGCTACCTATGTAAAAAGGATTCTCGCATTGATCAGCCTTAAAAAATGCATCAATATCAAAAGCATCCAGGAGAGCTTCCTACATTAATCATCTTTCCCATTATAGAAAACTTCCCGTATTGATCGGTTTGCTTCAAAAATCAAATACTGTAAAGTCGGGGCATTTACCTATGAAGCCATTGAAAAGATAACCCTCTTTTTCTGCACAACCTACATATGTCGGCCCTTCTCATGTCCAAGAAGGTACATCTTTTTACTTTGTTTATGTATCCAATATCCTACATGTAACTACCTATTGTTAGTCATCTGTTAACATTTGTTAAGGCCAAAAGTGCAAGCACCTTCATTCCATTGCTTCCCATCACATATGTACAAAATATAGTATAAAGCAATCAATCCATGTTTCATTCTTGACCATGCTTGTGACAAACATTAAATAAAAAATTCATCCACATCGACATCAACATCAACATCATCACAAAGAAATAATATATAAAATAAATTCTCTTAGCATCAATGTAACCCTCAATGCATCTCAACATGACTTTATTGTGTCTATAGCATCACATTAATTCAATCAAATTGACACTTTTCAAACTGATGCCTCCTTGGGCACTACACTTCTGGTCACGATCGTGACCCCCATCTAGTCCTCATAAGTCCACATTTGTAGAATCATCAAATTATGAACCTTTTATCTCATCAAATTATGGTCCTTTGACGTTATCAAATTATGGAACTTTGACCTCATCAAATTATGGTCCTTTGACCTCATCAAATAATCATTTTATCCATCATCATTGGAAATTAATGTCTATAGGACATGAACCCTTTGGTTCCCCTATCACTTGACTTTGTGGCCTCGTAAGCCCAATTTTTTGGCAACATCTATCATTGGTCCTTTGAGCCTGTCAAAACATCGTTTCTGCCATTAAGTCATATATCTATAGGAAACGAACCCTTTTGTTCACCTATCATTTGAATTATTAGCCTAGTAAGCTCACCTTTGTGGTAGCATTGATCATTGGTCCTTTGACCCTATCACAACATTTATTTTCATTGTTAAATCATATCTCTATAGGACATGAACCCTTTCATTCCCCTATCACTTGATTTTATGATGACATTTATCAACCTTGTCTTGGGGCATTATTCCATGACCCTTCAACTCTCACTTCCATCATATCCCATATTTGTCTCATGGCTTGTCTATAACCTCTTAACAAAAGGGGAAAAATGTAAACACCTAAAACTAACATCGCTAATTCCTGTGTCCGCGTCAGTTAAACACCTCTTTGGTACAACATCTAAACCCTATACTAAGACTTGTAAAATCTACAATCCCACATATTTAGTTAATTATCTTGTTTACGTTCATAATATATCACTACATTAGATTAATTGCATCACTATCCCATGCTTTTCCCCCCACTTTAATTTAATTAAATACTTCTTCATACATATGATTATCATATTCCATAATAATATTTCCTAAATTATCTAAATAAACCTTAAGTTATCCACCTAAGACCAATCCTTATCTCAACACATCAATTAGGGATATTTTTATAAATCCCCTCATTATCCTTCAAAATCCTATAATAATCATATAAAAATCCTAAATCAATCACATAATGCCTATCTTAAAGAAACTTAAGCTAATTTAGATAATAATCTAGCATGTTTTTAAACAAACCCGACACCTCAACACTTTCAAACCAACATAACAAACTTATCCCTTGAAAACAAAAATGAAAAACTTAAATTTGCAAATTCTTTCTAAGGAAACTAGGACTAGGCCAAAAATTGCCAGTGATTATTTAATCCTAGTTTGCATTCCTTTTTTAGGGGGAAATTCTCACATTCTCAAGTCTAAATCTTCTATTAGATTACATTATTGTGTTGCATCAACGAAAACGTAATACTATCTAACATTTGTATCCCTCAAGTAATTTTGTTAACCATTTTTGAGCCTGTTTGGATCGACAAATTCCTAATTAGTTGCAAGTTTTGCCAATTTTGTTCATCATCTCCGAATCAAGGTACAAAAATCGTCCCAACCCTCATGCTGGTATCAGGTAATTCTATCCATTCATTTTTTTATCCAGCATCATACTTATTTCCATGTGAGTATAATTTATCATTATTTATTAATCAAGAAATCAAATTTATTAGACTATGCATACTTTGCCTAAATCACTAGTGATTAGTTTCATCACCAGAGATTCGGCCTAATCACCAGTGAATCCTATCTATCAAATCCCTTTGTCATTACAACTTGTACTTCAAACATTCAGACTCCAATTCTAATCAACACTCTATCTCTGTGAGAATTTATTAATCCCATAAAATTCTTGTGAGTCAACTACAACACTTATTTATCAACCAAAACAAACTTTTCATTTCACTTTCCCATGTTAGTGCATATAATTATTTGGATCATATACCTTGCTACCATTCTGCCTTTGTAGAATATTATTAAGATCTCTTGAATCATCCATGACAATTTTTTAGTTAGCTGATCCAACAAATTACCTCACATTCCTTTGTGATCATATAAATTATCAACATCCTTGCTCCTTTGAGCCATGTTGTTACTCCCTAAACTCACTTTGGATCAGGTGTCACCATCAGACTAACACATAGCCCTAGACTGCATCAGTCCCTTTTCCTTTGCATTGATTGGCTATATCATCTGTTATAATTTTATTATCATATTTTCTTTATTCGATTAATATATCAACAGTGGATATACATCCTTGCAAGGAATTCCATTGACTTCCTTGCAATCTGCCATACAATTTTCTAATCCTCTCTTGTGTAGTATCTATGATTGTAGCTTTTTTTGTAGTTCAGGAGCTCACACCATTATTCTATGGAGCGCAATATCACATGTCATCCATAGGTACCTCTAAACACCATCATTTTGAGATTTGGTAAGTTTTATTCTCTTTTTTATTAACTTAAATTTAAGAGGTAAAATTTACTCTAAAAATTTATATATTCAAAATATTAAAGCATTAAAAGGAGGTGATTTATTATGGTATGTTAAATTCAAATTTCAAATTTTTTGTGCCATTTTCTAGAGGAAAATTTTCTTGGTCGATTACTACATAAAAATATAGATTTTGAATGGCTAGGGTTTTGATTTTTTTCTCTCTTACAAATGATTTTTTTTCTTTGTTACAGCTGAGTTTTTTTCATTCAGATATTTTGTATGAGAAAGAAGAAGTTATGCTAAAGGTTCTAAGTTTATCAAATCATGTTTTTCTTGTGCAAAATGATTTGTCCTAATTGGATACACACATTATTGAAAAAGAACATTAGTGAAAAAGATACTTGTTGTGGAGGTTATTAAAAAAGACACAGAAAGAGACAGGTGGTACTAAATCTATCTAATCAATTTTTTTCACACCATAAATAGGTACGCAGTTGAATGAAATAATTTTGATTTGTGTATTTGGTATCTATTATGTTTACAAATGTACAGAAATTGATTTCTCTATTTGTTTGGTGTTATGTTTTTGAGTAGAAACAAATCAATGCATTTTTCAATTATAAAAATAAATGAGATATATGGAAAAATGGTTCAGATAGTCTATTTTTAACTAAACGATCTGTGCTTATACATTTTTTAGGCTTCAGAAGTAAACATGGAAAAATTAGATATAAAAATATGGAATAGCCCACTCTTCCATTGTTGTTTTCCCTTCAAGAAATATTGAAAATTCCCCCTTGCAAAATCATTGTACTGGCGGCTATGTTTTCTTCTTTCTTCTGCAAAATTTTTGTATCTTTGTATCTCTCCTGTTATCGGCAGCTATATCTTCTTCTTTCTTCTACAAAATTTTTGTATCTTCATATTTCTCTAGCTACATCTACATTATTCAGCTTTCCCCAAGTAAATATCTAAACGAAGAAATATTAGTCGCAATAGAGCAAAAATCAAAACTCAATTCATTCAAAATCATTATTTTTATAATGTACTTGGCCAAAAAATGTTCCTCATAAACAAGAGCACCCAAAATTTAAAATTTGAATCAAACCTACCATAATAAATGACCAAATCTAAAAAAAGAGTGGCAAAACTTCAAAATTTGAATCAAAGATACCATAATAAATGACCATTAAGAGCCTTCCTAAAAGAAAGCGTTGAAAATTTGAAATTTGAAACAACTGTGCTGGTATTATTAAAAATTAATTAGTCGATAACAAGTAATAATAAAATTCAAAGTCTTTCTAATCAAGATATGATATTAGTAATTAATAGTATTATAATTAATTAGTATTGCTACTAATTTAAATAATCAATTAATTTTATAAAAATAATTAACGAAATAAACAACATTATTACAAAACAATAGAAATCAAAGAATATGTATTTAACATATGATATTAGGATTAAATAAAATTATTTAATTAACAACATTAATTAATAATACTAATAAATAAATAAAATAATTATTAATTAAATATAGTGTATTTTTAAATTTTAAAAAATATAAATAAACTTTATAAAACTACTTAACGCCATTATTTCAAAAAATTAGAAATCAAAGAATATGTATTTAATTAACAACAAACTTTCATTACTATAATAACTAGAAACCTATTAATAACATCTAATTATATTATCAAATGAAAAAGCAATATTTTTAAAACAATTAAATAATATTATAAAACTATAATTAAAACTAAGTAACCACTTAATCACCATTATTTATAATGCTTAGTTAATTGTACAAATCAAAGGATATGTATTTAACATATGATATTAGTATTAAATAAAATTAATTAATTATCGACAATAATTAAGAATACTAATAAATAAATAATATTATAAAATATAAATTAACTAATAAATAAATGATATTATAAAAATGTAATTAAATTTTATAAAACTAATTAACCACTTAATCACCATTATTTATAATGCTTAATTAATTATAAAAAATGAAAGAATATGTATTTAACATATGATTTTAGGATTAAAGAAAATTAATTAATTAACAACATTAATTTCAAATATTCATATAAGCATATGTCTACTCGAATGGGCATGACATGAAGATGACGTGGATTGTGCCCAATTTTGGAATGAAAGGAAAATGAGATGTTATTCTCGAGTTAGAAATATTCATTTTCTATTTTTCAGAGAGAGAGAGAGAGAGAGAGAGAGAGAGAGAGAGAGAGAGCAAACAATAGAGAATAAACACTAAAAAGGTTGTGAGAATGTGCTACAATCATCTTCCTTCCATGCAAAATGGGGAGCAATCCAACAGTAAATGGGGAACAAATGCCCATATTTCTAAATGCTTACAACTATTCCTAAAACAAAATAATAGAACTACAAAAGGCTTGATCCCCTTGGAGATGGTATTTAACAAAACATGTTAATTACTCCTATATGAGAATGGGCATTTGTCATTTCTAAAACAATATGAGAATGGGCATCTTCCATTTATAAGCGGAGCCAAGATGGCCATTCCTAAAACAAAATAATACAACTATGAGAATGGGCATCTGCCATTTCTAAGTGGAGCCAAGATGCCCATATCTAAAATAAAATAATACAACTACATGAGATTAGGCATTTGTCATTTCTAAAACAAAATAATACAAATATGAGAATGGGAAGCCACGATACCCATTCCTCAATAAACACAACTATGAGAATGGGTATCTGCCATTTCGTGGAGCCAAGATGCCCATTCTCATCACAATCAAAAAAATATTTGTATGTATGAGAATGTTAATATGCCTATTCTATCTATTCTACCTCATGAAATCAATATTGAACTTAAGATGTGGGAAATGGCAACTATCCATTCTTAAAAAATTAAATATTACCTCTACGAGAATGGGCATATGCCCATTCTTTCTATGTGTATTTTTCTTCTATGATTCTTATACAAGAATGGACATATGCCCTTGAAGCAATATTGAACTTAAGATGTGGGAAAGGGAAACTCTCCATTCTAAAAAAATTAAATATTATCTCTATTTCTATTATATGAGAATGGGCATATGCCCATTCTGTCTATGTGTATTTTTCTTCTATGATTCTTATAAGAGAATGGGCATCTGAAATTTCTAAAAACAAAATAATAGAGCTACATAAGTCTTGATCAAATGGTCATATGTCATTTCTAAAACAAAATAATACAACAATGAGAATGGGCATCTGCCATTTCTAAAAACAAATTAATAGAGCTACTCTTGACAATGAATACTTGAAAAAAATATTTGACACATAAGCTTTACACAACAATAAGATGGTACTTGTGTATTTTATTAATATAAAAATCAAGCATTAAAAAAATTTGAGAAAGCTGAAATATTTATAGATATTGAACAACTTCTATCTCATCCACAATATGTGGAAACGAATCATCTAATCTGAGTAAATATGTAGGAATAACATATTTCCCTTAACTACCCCTATTGCCCCTCATGGAAATCATCTGCGAAAAAAATATGCAAGATAGAACATGATTCCGCATACATAGGGATGAGAAAAATATCACTTAGTTCACTAATACCTATTGCCATAAGTTTAAAGTATTTAAATTAAATAGTTTAACTTATTACATTTATTCAAATATTAACTAATGATGATTTAAGATAAGTTTTATTCCTAACATTCCCCCCTTAATTCAACATGGTCTCAAATGAACAGGAGAGAAATTCTCTAAAACCCTCAAATTTACCTCAAGCAAGTGACTTTGTGAAGACATTTGCATGTTGCATATCTGTTGGGAAATATTGGAGCTTGATGTTGTTATACTGAACATGTTCATGATTGAAATGTAGCTTCACCTCAATGTGTTTGGTGTGCTCATGAAAAATTAGATTCTAAACAAGTTTTACTACTCCTTTGTTATCAACATGTAGGATAGTTGGATCTTTCTGTGGTATTCCCAATCCTTCAAGTATACATCGGAGCCATATTGCTTCACATGCAGCTCCACTTGCTACACGATATTCTAGTTCTATGGAGGATCTTGGAACAAAAAATTTCTTCTTACTCCCCCATGATATCGGTCCAGATCCCAAAAAGAATAAAAATCCTAAAGTGAATTTCCTATCATCTATGTTTCCTGCATGATCTGAACCTAAATATCATGTTAAGAAGAAGTTAATATTCTTGTTGTACTTTAGGCCATATTCCATAGTTCCTTTGATGTACCTCAGTATCCACTTTGCTTCTTTCCAGTGAGAAATGTTTGGTTCTTATATGAACCGTGAAAGATAGATGATTGCATAGCTAATATCCATCCTAGTGTAAGTCAAGTACATGAGACTCTCGATCAATTACTGATAGAGAGTTACATTTACTTGTAGTGATGGAACTGTTTGAGAAAGTTGAAGTCTTGTCTCCATAGGTGTGGAAAATGGCTTACAATCCATCATATTGAATTTCTTGAGCTTTTTCTTAGCGTATTTCAATTTTGACACAAAGATATGATTTTATCTTTGCCAAATATAAAGTCTAAGACAATAATGCAGAATCCTGAGATCGGTCATGTCAATTATCATGTTAGATCTTTCTTTGTTGACTCAATCATCCTCATTGATCCTCCAGTGATGGCTAGATCATTGACATATACTACAATGATCACTATCTCCCACCCTTTCTTTTTTAGATAGAGATTAGGATAGTATGGAATCCTATTTAATCCATGTTGAATGAGATTCTCATCGATTTTAATATACGATGCCCTGGGATACTACTTTACATCATATAGTGATTTTATGAGTTTACATACCTTTTCTTCTTTACCTGGTATGATAAAACCTTATGGTTGAGTCATGTAAACTTCTTCCTATAAGTCACCATTAAGAAAGGAAATTTTCACATCCATTTGGTGTATTTTCCAACCAAATTGTGTAGCTAGAGAAAATATTAACCTGAAAGTTTTTATCTTAGCTTTGGGAGAAAAATTCTCCTCATAATTAATGCCTTCTTTTTGAGCATATCCCTAAGCAACTAGTATAGCCTTATGTTTATTAATTTTTCTATCTACTTTGTACTTCGTTTTGAAGATCCATCTGCATCCAATTGGATTTTCCCCTGGTGGAAGATCTATAAGTTTCCATGTATTATTTTTCATAAGTGACTTATATTATGCATCCATAGCATCTTTCCAAGGCTTAGACTGTAGGGCTTCTAAAACTGTGGATGGCTTACTAGCTTCAAAAAATTTACCCATTAAGGCCAAATTGACTTCATTTGATCCATACTATGAGTCCTTATTTCAGTGGTAGATGTGTCGGGGACACTAGCCAATTTTGCATCTCTCATCATACTTGTATACCATTTAGGAATACTTTTTGTGGTTCCTATGGGAGGTTGAATTTCACCATCTTCCCCATCATCATTGTCATTATCAAAGTGATTAACATCCTTTTTTTTCACTATAGGGATGATTTTTTCATCATGAGAGTATATGGAAGGAGCATCTACTTATTTCTTCTCAAAGAACTTAACATCTTGACTAGTGTATAACCTTCTTGTCCTTGGATGCATAATTTTGTAGCCAAGTGCTTCATAACTGTATACCAAGAAGATAAGTTTTTCTAATTTCATATCAAGATTAATTCTTTGTTTCTTAGGAATGAGCATACTTTCTTTACATCAAAAAACTCTACAGTGTGAAATAGATGGCTTATGGCCTGACCATGCTTCCTGATGTGTTACTCCATCAAGAGCTGCAGTGGGAACTTTATTTATGAAATAGAATACCATTTTACCTGCTTCAGCCAAATTTTTTTTGATAAACTTGCATCATCAATCATACATCATGCCATATCCATGATAGTGCGATTTCACCTTTCAAAAACACCATTTTTTTGCGGTGTGTGAGGAGGATCCATTTGACGATAAATGCCATGTGTTTTCAAAAAATAATTAAACTCATTGTTGGTGTATTCTCCCCCTCAATCTGAGTGGAGTGTTTTTATTTTCCTACCAGACTCTATTTCAACAAGGGATTTGAACTTCTTGAAAGCTTCAAAAGCTTTTTATTTTGTAGAAAGATAGTATTTTCACATTTTTCTTACAAAATCATCAACAAAGAACATGAAATATTAAAACCCAGAGTGACTAGGTATCATTGGTCTGCACAAATTGGTATGCACCAAGTCAAGTTTTACCTTAGCCCGAAACGTACTATTTTTGAATGGTGATCTATTTTATTTTCCTACCAAACAATGCTGACATTTATTTGTACCCTTTTTTAGACATGGTAAACCCCTAAATATGTCATATCGATGAAGTGTGTCAAGATAGCCAAAACTCTCATGTCCAATTCTTCGATGCCATAGTTAAGCTAATGATGTATCCTTGGCTACAAGTGCTCGATCATTTTGTTGAACAAAATCCAACTGCATTATTCCCACATTCAAAGCTTTTGCAACAATTTTGGATCTTTGTGATTTATCTTGAATTAGGTACATATTTTTACCACCTTTACAATAAAAGTCAATGTTGAGATTGTGATCTAATAATTGACTTATAGATTAATTTTTTTTTGCTAAACCAGGGACAAAGAACATTTGTAATTTTACAATTATTTTTCCCAAGTGCTAGTGAAATGGAACCAATGCCTTCAACACTGTAAGATGTATCATCACCCAAAGAGACATTATTTTTGGTAGGTGTTTTACTCATTGTGAAGAACCAATATTTCTTTCATGTCATGTGTCGAGTTGCAACCGAGTCGACATGTGAAATTTGATTTGTAGAATTGGATACTTCATTTGATTGTGTAGAATATAGGAAGTCGTCATCATCAAATTTATCTTCCTGTATGGCTACATTTCCTTGTTGAGTTGGTTTCTTCTTCCACTTGTGATTATTTTGTCCTTGTTTACTCTGTTGTTGACTAAATTTTGTTTGTTGGTAATTAATATTTTTACCACTTTATGATCTTTATTGGAATGTGTTGTACCAACAATTTTTTAATTCATTTCCTTTTCAACCACAAATAAGACATTTTTGTTGGTCCTTTTGGCCTTGTTGAGTATTAACTTTTTTCTGAGGTTGTTTATTAGAATTAGCTTTTTCTTTTCATTTTTGATTAGAAGAAAATGCCTGCTCTTCAGTTTCAGTAGTTAAGTGAATAGCTTCCTCTTATTGTATCATATTCACTAACTCTTCAAAAGTTGTTGTTTGACTAGTTATAGTTAATGTGGTCACAAAAATCCTATAAGAAGGAGGAAGAGCTCTCAATACTATATGCACGAGTGATTTGAAAATTAATTCTTCTTCCAAAGCTTGAAGTAATGCATGCAAATTTTCTACTCTTCTCAAAAACATTTCAACTTTCTTAGTTGGTTTCGTTTTCAAGTTTAATAGTTGACTTTGGAGATGAAGTGTTGTGTTCTTATTTTTTGACTTATATAATGTTTTCAACTTGTCCCAAGATTATTTTTTTTGTTGTGATCTTACTAATATGAGCTTGTACCTCATCTGAAACACTAAACAAGATTATTAACTTTTCTTTATATTTGTATGATAAAATGTAGCTTGTTTTGTAACATCTGCTGCAGATCTTGTTATATACTAGAAACAACAAACCATAGATTTTCAAAATCAAGTTGTGCATGAATTTTTTTTCCATGATGGATAATTATTAGAATGTAAAATTTGAGAATATGGAAAAAATAATTTTGGTGCTGTGAGTGCAACCATTATGAAAAGTGATAAACAGTAGAAGAAAAAATTGAACACTTTTCCCCCTTAAAGCATGCACACTCGCCCCAAAAAAATATTATTTTATTTATTTTGGGCTCCCTTTTAGCCATGTACAATGAATTTTTGGAACTATTGGCCCTGTTAAAAAATTGTCTTTGTGGCTGATTTGCAAAAATAAAATGGCTCTCTTGGCCAATTTGAAAAAAAACATTTTGGACTCTTTGGTCTCTTTTGAAATACAAGCAATCTCTGATTTTTTCAATTTTTATAAAACAAAGCTTATTAAAAGTTGGACCAAGATGTAGAGCTTGCAAAAATACACACTTTAAAAACAAACTACACCTTAATCTGAGGTACCATTTGAAAGTTGTGTGCTTTTTTAAATTGCGATTTCAATATCTTTCCAGGCCCCTTTCCAAAAATGGATTTTTTTATGACTTCTAATTTTTTCCACAACGTCCAAAAATGGTATTTTTTTATGACTTCTAATTTTTTCCACGACGTTCAAAAATGATTTTTTTTAAAGTACTTTTTTTAGATCGAACGTAGATAATGACTTACGTGGATGCGTAGTGCGATTTAGGGCACAACTATAGTTCAACCACTTTTCCTAAGTGTTATAATAACCCTTGGCTACCTTTTTAATTATTGATTTCCTCCTTGCTTTCCCTTCACACGGATATTACTGGGACACAATTTTGGATGCTAGATATTTTACAGGAAGCATTGAATTTATTGCTTCCTTTGCGTTGGATTTGTTTTCTTTTTCTTTATAGCGATGTCTTCTTCTTCTCTTGAATGTTCTTCAACTATGAATGCAATCACTAGGCTGATTAGAGACTTTGGGAAGTCACTTTGCATAGAGATAATTTTGTAACAAAGTTGCAATCCAGGTCTGTAAGGGCATGCGATTGCACCCCAGGTGTTATTCAATTGTAAATAAATCTGTTGAACTGGGGTGTGGATTCAGGTAGGAACTATGAAATGGCTGGGGGCATCTACATGTCCTCCTAGCTCTGAAATTTATGTAGATCTCCCTAAACTTCGCTACAACTTCCTATACTCCTCTCTGGATCAGAATGCTACTTTGATACCAAATCTTGACAATGAATACTTGAAAATAATATTTGACATAGATGATTTGTACAGAAACAAGATGGTGCCTATGTATTTTATTAATATCAAAATCAAGAATTACAAACAAATGAGAGAGATGCAATATTTATAGATATTGGAAAACTTCTATCTTATCCACAATATATGGAAACAAATAATCTAATCTGAGTAAATATGCAGGAATAACATATTGCCCCTAACTGCCCCTATTGCCCATCATGGAAATCATCTGGGAATAAAATATGCAAGATAGAACATGATTCCACAAACATAGGGATGAGAACAATATCACTTAGTTAACTAACAATTAAGGATAACTAATGCCTATTGACATAAGTTTAAAGTATTTAAATTAAATACTTCAACTTATTACATTTATTCAAATATTAACTAATGATGAATTAAGCTAAGTTTTATTCCTAACAACTACATAAGGCTTGATCCCCTTAGAGATGGTCTTTAACAAAATATCTTAACTACTCTAATATGAGAATGGGAATTTTCCAAAGGGTATGTTGTGCGCAATTGGCGAAGCCAAGTTGTCCATTCCTAAAATAAAATAAAATAATATAGCTACATAAGGCTTGATCACAAAATATGCTAATTGGGAAAAATATGAGTATGGGCATCTGCCAAAGGGTATGTAGTGCACACTTGGTGGAATGAAGATGAACAAAATAATAGAGCTTCATAAGGCTTGATCCTTCTCGAGATTATATTTAATAAAATATGCAAATTAGGAAAATATGAGTATGGGCATCAGTCATTTCTAAATAAAATCAATATAACTATTCATAAAACAAAATTATAGAACTACATAAGGCTTGATCCCCATCAAAGGTATGTAGTCCAACACTTGGCGGAGGTATAACATGTATCCACTAGGGACAATCCAACCTAAACAATACAATTATATTCAAGATAAAATGAAAAAAATGGTTGTTTGTTTGTATGTAAGAATGGAAAATGGGAATTTGTCTACTTGATTGGGCATGACATGAAGATAAATTAGGTGGTCCCCCATTTTACAATTGAAGGAAAACCAGATGTTATTCTTCACATTGAGAAGATTAGAAATATTCATTGTTGTTTTTCATGAAAGGAGAGAGACCAAAAGAGAAATAATAAACAACAATTAGAGATAGAGGCTTGATTTCCCTTTAAGAGTATGAAATGCAACACTAGGCTCTTCCAGGGATAGTCCAGCTAGTGTGATATAATAAAGGCTATCAGAATGTTTTTACATTATAATTATTCTTCTAATATGGCCCTCCTTCCATTTCAATGGTCCTCCTTCAATGCAAAATGGGGAACCACCCAACAGTAAATGTTTGTTTATTCAAGGATGGAAAAATTCCCATATTTCTAAATATTCCAATACATTTGAGTGAAAATATGGCCAAACAAAAATGTTAGAATTTTTAGAGAATGGGAAAATGTTATTCTCATTATTACGAGTGGTCTGAATCTTGTTTTAAAACAATTACCTTTAATTAATGAATACAAGGTGGTAAACAATATATTTTCAAGTTGGTCTCGATATGTCATGGTCTTATTTCCATTTCTAAATCAAATTAATCTTCCCAAGGGTATGCAGTTCAATACTTGGAGGAGAAAAGATGCCCATTCCTAAAAAAATTAGAACTACATAAGGCTTGACCCACTCAAGGGATACAATTGTATTCAAGATAAAATGAAAAAAAAAAAATTGTTTGTATGTATGAGAATGGGCATCTACCATTTCTAAATAAAAATAATACAACTATGAGAATGGGCATCTGCCATTTCTAAATCAATTTAATAAAACTATGAGAATGAGCATTTTCCAAAGGGTATGTAGTACACACTTTTCGGAGCCAAGATGTCTGTTCCTAAAACAAAATAATAGAATTACATAAGGCTTGATCCCCCTCAAGATGGCCTTTAACAAAATATGTTAATTAGGAAATATATGAGTATGGGATTCTTCCATTTCTAAATCAAATTAATATAACTATTCCTAAAAAATTTTATTGAACTACATAAGGCTTGATCCCCAACGAGGGTACGTAGTGCAACACTTGACGAAGGCATAACATTTCTTTACCAGGGATAATCCAACCTAAACAATACAATTGTATTCAAGATAAAATGAAAAAAATGATTGTTTGTTTGTATGCAAGAATGGAAAATGGGCATTTGTCTACTCGAATGGACATGACATGAAGATAAACTAGGTAGAATATTATTAAGTTGACAGAAGTGCTAAATTGAAAATAATTTTCTTCTACTACTCATATTATAATTAAATGGGCATCTTCCCATTCAATTCATATCAATTTATTCCAATATACGTGTTAGAAAATTTCATTATATGCAAAGATAAAATTAGAAATGTGTTCGCGTCAATTTATTATAAGATCTTTATAATGGGCATATGTTCATTCTAATTATAGGAATCACAAAGAAAAATATTTATAAGAAAAAATACATATGGGCATCTATCTACTCGAATGGGCAAGACATAAACATGAAATGGGTTGTTCCCCATTTTGCAATGAAAGGAAAAAGAAGATGGTATTCTTCACATTGAGAAGAGTTAGAAATATTCATTTTTTCTTTTTCATGAAAAGAGAAAGAGACAAAAAGCATAGGGGCTATCAACCAGGGATATTCCAGCCAATATGATACAATTATTAACTCATAAAGGCTATAAGAATGTGTTCTTCCATTGCAATTGTCCTCCTTCCATGCAAAATGGGGAACAATCCAAGAGTAAACATTTTTTTGTTTGAGGATGGATGGATGCCCATAAATATAACTATTCCTAAAACAAAACTACAAAAATACATAATTCTTGATCCCTCTTGAGGGTATGTAGTGCAACACATGGCAGAGACAGAACTTGGCTCCATTGGGGATGGTCCAACCAAAATGATATAATTGTATTCAAGATAAAATGAAAAAAAATGTTTGTTTGTTTGTATAGAAGAATGGAAAACTCGAATGGGCATGACATGAAGATGAAGTGGGTAACAACCCAAAAATAAATGTCTAGTTGTTAGATGATGGAAAAATGCCCATATTTCCAAATAGTCCAATACAACTGGCCAAAAATATGGCCACAACAAAATGTTAGAATGTCTAGAGAACAGTCTAATGCATGTTATCATTATTGTTAAATCATGTGGGTTCACACCCAAATTTACGTCAGCCTTTTGAAACATTTAAAAAAAAATTACTAAACTTGATTGAGTTTATATAGATAATAATAAATATAAATTAATTAAGTTTATTTATCTTCCTGTTTCGCAGGTCTGCTAGGTGGGAGGAAGCGGACGTTACGAGTTAAGTTTCACAACATGGAAATACCCCTACTACCTGGTTTATTTTTACAGGGTGTAAAGAGAGAGATGGTTTTCTTTGGATGCATCAAGCAGTCTTGCATACACATCATTTTTGGGGTTGAATCTGGGTCTGTATGGGAAGCCATTGAAAATTTTTCTGGGCGAGGAGTATGTGGCCACTTCTACAAGGGATAGGGTGAAATATGAGGTGGCATCCTAGTTTGTTTCTCGACTTCTTTTGATTCAGAGGAATAAGGAGGAAGTCAAGGAAATTTCTCTTCATTTTATCAAACCCCAACATCGATTTAAGTTGGATGAATTGTTAGAGGCTTTTATCCTCACTTAGCTGCTTCTTGCCATGGAAAAGGAAGGGATTTTTTTAGTTGACGCTTGGCATTTCATTGTTGTGTTTTCATTAAGGAATGTAAAACTTATGCAATTTGCAGTGGATGTTCATAGGGTGTGCTTGGATAGGATTTTTGGTGGTAGGAAAATCAAGAAATTGGATTTACCGGCGCTGTTAGCAACAGTGGTTTTGGAGTCAGAGATTGATGAAAGGTTTCATAAGAAGTTTGGGGTTTCATACAACTTTCTGCTTGAGACTTCTCGGGCTAGTTGGACTACTGGTGGTAGGAAGAAGCAGAAACCCAGTGATCATGTTGCTAAGATGGATGTCATTTAGTTGAATGATTTAATGTTTTTCTTCTCTAGGTTTGTTTGCTATATGTAATCATCGTATGTCATTTCCTTTGGTTGCTTGTATGGTTAATTGCAGGATTTTGTATCTTTGATGGTTTAGGTAGGTTGTTTGGGGTGTTATGTGTTTGGATGTATGCATATTAGATCCCTCCAATGCCTTGGTTCTAAGATCCAGTCAAAAGTGTTAAACTATCAAATATATATATATATATATATATATATATATATATATATATATATATTGGATTGATTTTTTCTCATAAGAATATATTAAAATTGATTTTGTATAGACTATCTCTTAACAATTCATTTATTACCATGATTTTATGTTGTAAATAGCTCATATTCTATGCAAATAAATCCACGTTATAATTAAACATTTTTCACACACACACACACACACACACACACACACACACAAATATATATATGATCAAAATATGTAGCATATACAACATTCAAATGCACACTACCCCATAGTTAAAATAAATCACATCTAAACTTTTATTTCTTTCTATATTGAGTTTAATTTTCTTTTAGGATTCTTATATGAGAACGGGCATATGCCCACTCAATAAAAGATAAAAATATTTGTTTTTATGAGAATGGACATATGCCCATTCAATACAAGATAAAAATGTTTGTTTCTATGAGAATGGACAATATAAGTATTTGTTATGCATTGCAATGTTATAAATGTATTAATTATTACATACTTATTCTTATAAAATCATAAAATGGAAATCCCTCATACATGATATATAATTCCAAAAAATCCCTTTTTGGATTCCAATAATAGCCAAATCAAATTCCAAAAATCCCTTTTTTGGATTCCAATAATAGTCAAATTAAATTCTAATATTTGGTATAAGAAAAACCAATATAGTTGATTTTGGTATTTAATTTAGATTGTAAAATGTCCAAATTTAATGAAATTATGGTTATTTCTCAATGACCACATAAGGTCCTAACCAGTTTTCTTAAAATTTACCTTTCTTATCTATATCTCTAACATTATTTTTCTAGTTTTCTTTCAGAACAAGATCAAGTACATCAAAATCACGAGGTATGATCCATTTATTGTATCCCCGTGATACCTAGTTCTGATAAACCTTTAGATTATTGAGCACTCACATACACTTCTCATCTAGTAGCTCTAACTCTTCCATTCAAGAAACCCTATAGTCTTCATCTTTATCCAGATAGTCCCAAAGAGATATTATTAAGGAGGGAAGCTCAATTTGAAGGGGTATGATGGCCTCAGTTCCATAGACTAATGAATATGGAGTCACACTAGTAGGGGTACGGATGGAGGTTTGATAGGCCCAGAGGGTGGGATGAATCTGGAGGCTCCAGTTACATCCTGTTTTGATAACCATTTTCTCCATTATTTGAATAAGGGTTTTATTTGTGGCCTCTCCTTGTCAATTACCTTGAGGGTAATAGGTAGACCATTTGAGCTAGATTTGAAAGCATTGGAACAACACTTTAAACTTCTTATTCTTCAAGGACTTTCCATTATCTACAACAATAGTAGAGGGGATGTGGTAATGGAAAATGAGATGATTCATGATAAACTTCAGATCTACACACTAGTTACATAGGTTAGGGGGACAACCTCTACCCATTTGGTGAAGTATTCGGTGGTGGTAATGGTGTGGGTGTGGCTGTCTAAGGAATTTGGAGTGAGCTTCCCTATGAGATCAAGTCCCCATTTAGAAAATGGATAAGGAGTCATGATGGGTTGAAAGTATTGTGTTTAAATTATGGTTATGAAATCTTTGTTATTTCTCAATGTCCAAGGATTAGGACATGTGTGCGCCCCTTTGTAAAATGTTCTGACAATCAAATTGCAAGCAATTAGGTGTGCTTCCAAAGAGGTGGGTGTGTGCCCAGGATGATGGGTGTGTGCTAGTTGAGGATGCCTACGTGTGCCCCTAGAAAACCATACCTAAAAATGCCAACATGTTAGTTTTTCACCATTAAAACCATTTTCTAGCTTTAACCCATTAAATATTCATGTCAAAGGGAGAATTATCCCATTTAAATTTAGAAATATGTTATACAACAAGCTATTTAACCCTAAAAATCATGAAAAATATTAGAAATGGAAATGAAAAGATTAAAAAAAAACTTCTAAATGACTATGGAGTAGCTCCCACCGAGCGTGGCAAATGTGAACAAGGAAAAGTTGCAAAAGCTATGAAATGAGGCAAGAACACTTAAGAATCCCCAAAGGTTTAAACAACACATCAATGGACCATCATGATAAGAGATAAACAAGAAACCATTCCTTTGCATGCATTACCCTAGAATAAACAAAACAAACCTAGCATGTCTAAATATTCTCTACTCTTTCAAAGCTATGAAAATGAACCTATTAATGATCCTAACAATCAGTTGTGATTATTTGATCTTCAAGGTATTTGAGAATGAGAGATCATCATTAATTGATACAAATCCATATGGTTCTTCCCATTTACCTAAATCTTGATTGAAATATGCAATAGCAAAGAAAATATCTCAATAAACAATGAAGAAAGCTCTTAATTCTAAACAAAATACTATAGTTTATGCTATAAAGGAGAAAGTCTTCTTAGAAATGGTCTAGGGGTAGTTTGGTATTTATAGTTTTATGTTTCCAGATACAGAAGAATTTTGGTGCATGTGTGATAAATGAATAAGCCAAAAAGCACTTTATAGTTTAGAAGAGGTTAAACATGGCTTAGGCTAGTTAATCTACGTTTATGCTAATTAATCCTTATTAGTGAGGAATTTAGGAGTCCGAGAGAGAGGACTACTCAATCCAATAAAATGGATTGATAATCTAGGAAGCCTGTAGAAGTGGTTTAGAAGGAGATTAGAAAAGGATTTATCTAAAAAGAGGCTATATTATCCCGATTAGTCAGTTATAAGAGGAATACGACCAAAAGGATGTTGTAAAAGGAGAGTTAGATAGGCCTAATTTATGAGGTGTCGTCAATTTGTAAGAAGTAGAATAGTTAGTGCACATATTAAGAATAAGTTTCTTTAATCAAATTATAGGTGTCTACACACACATCACATTTTAATCCACAACAGTATAGTTTGGATCATACATCCTATACCAACTATGCATCCGCCCTTGCAAAGTAGTAGCAAAATGACTTTCCTTATGCTCAGGAGTTGTGATTCCCTTAGTGTGTCATAGTATCTCACACATGTGCACATGCTATGTTGCATCCTCAATGCCTCTGTAATCTAGTAGGTGAATAGACATCTCATAATATACTTGTTGTGGCTGGTGCGGACCATGCCCACTAGATCTAGAACTTGTATTAACTCTAGTATTACCTCTACCTCTAGAACTACCAGATCTGCTAGATCTCAAACCTGTTGATCTTCATGATCCACCTCCTGTAATAGGCACCAGACTAGAGGATGAGCCACTCTATGTTCTAACTTTTGTACTAAATTTAACTCCCATAGTCTACGAAATTGTGCTACTTCTATATGTATTACCCATGTTCTGCACACCTACGCTATGTGCTAATGACACACCAGAAAATATACCACCAAAATAAGAAGATGTCTGTGCACCCATAGATGAATTTTTCATTTGAATATTTTATGTATTTAATAGAAAATGAAAGCTACTTGTCAGTACTCTATCACTAACATTAGCCTATTTCTCAATAACTATTTTAGGAACTAGAACACAAAGTGCAAGGTCACTAGGTGGGATCATATGTGTTCCTACCGTCTTGATTATTTCTTCTTATGACATCCTCTCCTTTGAATCTAAAGGGTATTCTCTTCTATGCTTGCCTAAATGGGGGAGTATCGGCTGCTCAGATTCAACATCCTTTGTGTGAACCTAAAATCCTTTACAGATCACATTTATCCACAACTCCATAGACTCCTCAATGTTGCACTTATTTGTCAATTCCCTCTCCCACAATTCATTATATGTAAGCCATATTTCCTCTCTTTCCTTTTCTGCCTTATTTCTACTAATTTTCACCACAATTTTTCCTTCCCCCACATGCGGTAGATGTTCACCTAGCCATAGGTCGTTCTTATAAATCCAGAGTTACCAACAAGATCTTAATTGTTAAAGGGATAGCGCACAAATAAGATCCTCTGAGTTGGCATAAGAACTGAAACTCAGTGACCTCTGGGAAGGAATAAGTAGAAACAACATTATCTAATGTGTAACTATGCAAAACACCACTCCACCAATGATTTAAAACATGTTTCCAAGTTACATTGGTATCATACAGAGTCTAGTAATATTCTTGTGTCCAAATAATTCTTCTATACCTCCAATTCCACTTTGATGCATATGCTAACAGCCACTCGTACAACTCTATAAGAAAAGAATAAAATAATGTCTCATAGAGTTCATGATACAGATGTTCTTCAACCCACACATATGGTGAAGCACATATGTGGAACTTTATGTTGGATATAGGAGAGAAAGTGCTCACATAATGATTTGTGTCATCATGCAACCAATTTCTTCCCCATATCCAACATAAGTTGGTACCGAGGTGATTTGATCACCTAGGAAAAACATCTTCTCTGTCTTGACGTAACACACATTCTGTCCATTTACGATAGTCGTAGTAAATGGACCTTGACAAGACAACTTAGGATATTTTCTATCTAATAATATTCACTTAATGACTTAGGTCATTAAATATATATTGTGTTACAACATCCATCTGAAGTTGTCTTGTTAAGTTCCCTTTATTAGGAACGTCGTAACTCCTTAATTTATTTCATTACAATGATTTAGTTTTACGACATTTTTTACTTATTATCGCAGTGATACATTATCACTTATGAAAACCTTCCTAAGACCCATAACTTAATTTCAACAATAGATCGCAATCATGACCATTAGTTATTTATGTACATCCATTAATCATATTTAATATAATTAAGGAAACATACTATAGTAATAGTGAAAACCATAACTTAATTAATTACGACAATGTTGAATTAATTATCAAGTACATATTACTTGAACTTATCAACTGAATAGAATAAAATCATCCATAATAGTATGATTTCATTACATATAACTATTTAATAAATAATCCCCATTGATTTTCCATAATATTTTATAACTCATTAACTTTCATGTAGATTTAATTCAACATAACTGCTTAAAGATATTTCTCATAAGTATACTATTTCATAAATGTTCCTCAATCAATATTATGATAATTCATAACTTCATAAAAAAAATTTGTTTAAGCCAAACATAATTTATACTATGATGATTTTCAGAAGTACCTTAGTAATTTTATAATCAACCATGATCTATATTACAAACAAATATCCAATATTGAATACAATATTTATATTTATTTTTCAAAAATTATACAATAGCTTTTAAGGCTATAATTCCTTTCAACCAAATTATACAGTGAAGTGTAAGCTCACTTTTACAAACAGGTCATGTAATAAATACAACTTGAAATCATAATCAACAATTGAATCAACATATTTTTTTAAATCATCCGCCATAAAAGACTTAATTTCCACCATCTGTAAAAATGTTAGACAATAGTCAGTTTAAAAGAACTGGCATGAAAAGGTCATCCACCTTATCTTTACCATTTATAACACTAAAAAATATCTATGATCTTTCTTCACAACAATAAAATATCAAGAGAAACTAGCAAAGATAATAACATTTCCAAATTTTGCTTCGTTTTAAAGTCTCTTTCACATGAATATAGTAAAGTATAAGACCTTAACGAAAGCATGAACAATTAATTAATCAATTCAGATTAAAACTGAATCACTAAAAATCCATTGGTTCACATTACATTGACAAGATTGGTCTTTACCATTTCTACGCCAAAACATATTTCTATAATATTCTTATTAAAGCTTTAATATAAGACTTTATTCCTCAATCCTAAACATTAGTATCTATTGATTTTACATACATAATTATAAGGGAACATTCACAACATAATTTCCACACAGTCATTATGAAAAGAATCGATATATTTCACTATCTAATTCATAATGTAATAAAGATTACATTCATGGAATAGGAATACTTTAAGTTCATAAAATCTTACCATTAAACTTTCCAAATAATAACAATAGAAATTACCTTGAATTTCAACAAACTTTCCTTAAATGACAATTTGAATTTGATCATTCCATCAAAAACCAAACAATACAGTCACAATGACCATATTGGAAAACTGAGTGATTCGACCTAACCATCAAGTCGACTAAGGGTTCTCACAATTCCATCCAAGCCCGCTATACACTCATGTCATGGATGGGTTACATGTTTATAAGAAAACAAAGTTTGACTAGTAACAAAATTTTATGTAGTCTCCCATGCTATGTATCACCTTACTATCAAGCTTAGGCTTGCATATAGGTAACAAAATAATAATATAATATGTGGGTTGTATGTTGAGTAGAACCCTCGCACCTAGGATATAATTTTGTAAACCGAAAATCATATACCCGAGTGAGTATTATATCAAAGGATAATATATATTCTTATATAACACAGTAAAAGGTCGTTCAACCCTAATATATTCATAGAGACCTAAAAAAAGACCATGGGTTTATCATAACATGGCGACCATAATTCATCCCAAATGAAACATAAATATCTTATGCGTGAGCCCAAACCCAATTGGGTTTTCTTAGAATAAAATAAAATCAAATGACTACTACCTCATAACCATATCGATACTCATTCAAGATAAAAAGACCAGTGAAATATGAATATCACTCATGAATTCATCTAGACCCAAAATGGGTATTACAAAAACTCATTATAACATCTTATATCCAGCATACACAGGTATAAAACTGAAAAGTTCAAGAGTTATTAATTAGAATTAGTCAAGAATTTGATCAACCATGAATGAATACAGGCAATAATAAACCACCACCTGCTCGTGGGGTAAAAATATTAAGTTGGATCATGGTTGAATCTCACACAAACATGCCTAGAAACACACGTACACATAGTCACACTGACATAGATTTAACAAAACGTTAACAAGGTATTCTTAAGTTTTAACACCCACAAAAACCCACCATACTCTAGCATAAAAATCAACTGAATAATTATTTGTGGGGTGTATATAAAATAAATATGTCTTAATGCTATAAATATAAAATATGGGGGAGAAGAACATTTTCATGCCTATATAAATTTGCACAAAATATCCTTCAAGTTCCTTTCTAAGTCAATTGTGTGCAAGAATAATCCTTTTAAGAAAAATCTCATAGGTTTTCTTGAAAAACTAGAGAAGAACAATCATCAAAATTGAAAAAGGAAATCCATTCTTATCATATCAGTGGACATTAATAGCCCAGAAATAGCTCAATATTAGTTAAAAATACATGCAGAGCCAAAACAAGATTGCATGAAAATAGCTCCCCCCTATTTTCTCCATGAAAAGCTCGGGAGGTGAAAAGACAACCATGAATAAAAATGGAAACCACGGTTAACTCTAAGATAGGTGCTAGCTTCCTCGAGAAGATTCTTACTTTTCCCCATACCCGTAGGGTTTGGGATTAATCACCATTAACGTAACTAATACCTAAGTTTAGTTTTTCCCTCCTTTGTCTCTATTTTCTAACCACCTTCCATATTTTCCTCGCCAACTAAATCTGGAAACTAACCTCTAACGTAAAATATCATGATATGGCCCATCAAACGTTCAAAGACCATTTGAAAATTTCAAATGTGTACTTAGCGAAAAGGCTATTGGACTTTTAAAATTTCAAGACTATTAATTAGACATGGTTGGGTGGTTAATGCCATAGTTGGTTCTCCCAACTTGCTCATTCATGAGCTCGGGTGGTAGCTTGACTGAGTTTCCGCCTTTAAAAAATTGATCCTTAATATGGTCTAAGACCATGTAAAACTCATATATAAATATATATATCACAACAATATATCCTATATATACTGATATATATATATATATCACAACAATAATCTCCTGATTTTATTATAATTTCCTGACAGGACAATAATAGTTCGAATGGCCATTTTTAATGGATTTGATTTAAATAATTTAAGTGCTTGGGTCTATGAACCTATTATCACCAATACCATTATTTTCTAACCATGGTCGATGACCATTGAATCTATTAAGAGTGAAAATGGTATTTAGACTACATTACCTCATGTTGTTGTTATGCTGTGAGCAGAGTTAAATCATGAACTCTAATATTGGAATCATCAATAAAGAACCATATTAATATCAATACAGTAGTACAATAAGGATAGGAAAAGTAATCCAACATCCAAATAATATTCCCATTTCTTCAAATTTTTGTTGTTAATGAAATTAATCATAATTTTAACAACAAGAATAAATGTTATTATAGTACAATCATCATGTTAATTAAGATAAATAAACACAATATCACCTATACAACCAGATAAACTTTGTTCTCATCCAAAATGAAATTAGTGGTGTATGAAAATTATTCCTATTGACCTATCTCTCTAACACCTACATACACTCAATAACATCTCCACACACTCTTTTCCTTCTATTGAAGGTCAAATAGACCTCTTTCACCTTTACAAACAACCCGTCTCACTCTCCACTTTTCCTTGCTTTCACAAAATAGCTCAAATGATCCTTATAACTTGCTTTTATACATGACTCATGATCATAATATAATTATGTTGGCCTTCATAAGACCATATAGGTTAGAAAAAATTATCGAAGGCCATATAATCCTCAATAAGGAGTCAATAAGCATAATTGCACCCAAAAATCCTACTCCACCAAAATAGAATGTTCTAGAGAAAAAACCATATTCACCCAAAACTTGGAACACACTTAAACATGTTATCTAGGACCATTAACAAACTCCAAAAAGATATTACACATCTACACCATCTTCTCCCCTCATGAATCCACTTGATAACAAGGATAAACAACATGCCCCAAAACTAGTCTTTATAGATGAAGCCTCAAACCTCCATCAAATGAACTCATCCATACAAGTGTAATATATAAATGAAAATATTATGACCTCAAGTTCATCAACAAGTGATTATAAAACAAAAAATCATACTGAAGCACCACCAAAGCCCACTTGATATTTTTTTTAGATCTGAAATGTTGCTATAACAACTGATGATGACACAATGAAGCTCTATTTCCTTCCTCCTTCAAATTTTCTCTCTAGTTCAACTTAGTATAGATCTTCTACACCAAGATGATTAGGCATAATGACCCATCTCTCCAACACCTACATACACTCTAGAACATCTCCACACACTTTTTTCCTTCTCTTGAAGGTCACATAGACCTCTTTCACCTTTGGAAACACCCCTCTAGATCGCACTTTTCCTTGCTTACACAACTAGCTCAAATGAGCCTTATAACTTCCTTTTATACCTAACTCATGATATTAATACAAAAATGTCAGACTTCATAAGGAAAATTACATGATAACATCATTCATAAGAACATATATGTTGGTATGGGGAAATGGAGTACTGCCTCAAACAAATAGACTAACGCAAGATGACTTTACATACAATCAAGGTCTATTAATAGAAAAAGAACATGCAGATAAGGAAGAGGAAGGTGTATAAAAGTGGACTAAAAATAGGATTAAATTGGATAAAAACATGGAGATATTTATATGTTAATCTATTGTTAACACTAGTTGTAAAAAGCATGCAAGCTAAGAATGACACACAATGTATTTGAATATGGTTAGTGTGTGTGATATTTGGGTACACCATTGATGATAGTAGTATATGTGTGCATAGTCCAGTGCCTAGTTGTAATCAATGGTGATGTAATCAGATCTCTGGTTATGTAATGAAATTTGTTTGTTATGATTAATTTCTTATGGATTGTTAATATTACTGTATCTAAGTATGGTTTAATGGAAGTTCAAATATTATCGGTAATTCTAAATGAAGATTACTTTGCTTATTATATGTGTTGCTGAACTGTAATGCTATGATGTATATTTTTAAATAAATGGTTGTTATGATTATGAGTATGCATGCTAACATCTTGATAAGAAAACAAACAAGGGACCTAGAGGGTGTGCATGCTTTGGGTGAGCTTCCAGACTTGTCTTGATGAAGTGCCAATGTGCCTAGCTAACATCGAGTAAATAAAAGACTACATTTTGGTTCCATTTTTAGAACCTATTTTCAATGTGTCTACCAAGATGTTACATGTAGATGGAATTTTTCCTGTCTTTAGAGAACATTGAGAACTAGCTATATGATGACCATGACGTGTTTTCTAAGAGGTATAACAATGGACTTGATTTTAATGTGTGTAAGTGGATGGAAGACAAGATTTGTGATTTCTTGTATGATACATTATTATTTTTCCTAGTATAATTATATGAGTGGTTGGAAGTGTACACATAGATCAAAGGTGTCTATTTTGGAAGAAAAAAATTGTGGAATCAAAAAATTTATCAAGCGCTTGCTGATATGGATGAACCTTGGACGAGGGTTGTAGATCAATGGTGGGAAGGTGTGATACATAATTATCCCTTGGAGTACGTGATTTCAACGTATTTCTACCATGAAGTAGATATTTGGTTCTGCGTGAGCCTAGGGAATCATTCATAGACATGTTACCTTTATCAACATAGATCTTGATGATTGAAATTGTAATGGAAAACCTACCAATGGCAGGATGGAACCCCAGTGAACACAACCCAACTAGAAAAAGGTTCGGGAAGGATGGAGGTGGCCCAAGTGGAAGAAAGAGAGAGTTAATAGAGATGAATCAGGCATAACAATACATGATAGAGGGTAATTGAGGAGGTGTTGAGGTCAAGAAGATTGATGACGATAGGAAGTGATGAGAACCTTGTCAAAGGTGAGGGACCGCATGATCATGTCCCCTCTACATTATGAAAATGTAGTAGGACATCTCCATCAAAATATAAGGAGAGTGAATATGAGGAGATAATAACTTCTGATCATGCACATTTTACCCTACCTGTACCCCTAGCCCTTGCACAAGGTGTTCATGATCGAGAGGTTTTAGAAGATCATCATAGTGAAGGTGATAAGGAAGGTAATCAGGTATCACCACGTTACTTAGGAGATATAGGAATGAATATACTGTTATCATCTCATGAGGAACAATAAATTAAGGACATGTGTATGGATACACAGAAGGCTCTTATGTTTGGAAAGAGTTTTTTTGAAACCAATTTGGTAGGCATATCATTAGGATAGAGCAGTGACATGCTAAAATTTTGATGTAATACAATTAGCAACATTATATGACAGAGAATTGGTTTGAATTGTATCACAACCATAGGGATACAAGGAAGTTCAACTATAACCCCATAAATCATGATAGGAGGCTTAGAAGGTTTAGGAACGCTTCCACGTGGAGCTAACCCTAGTAGAGGATTGGGTTCATTATCTGGCCCTATTCTAGGACAAGGTTCATGGCATCCACAATAACCTCAACAACCTCAATAACCTCAGCCACCTCAATAACCACGACAACATACACCTTAATTCTTCTTTGAGATGTCACTTCAATTACTAGATCATACATTTTTTGAGGATGCAACTGCACATGTGCATATGTGTGAGTTATTGTCAAGAGCTAAGGGAATAACAACTTTTGATAGGAAGGAAATTCATTTTTCCACCATAGTTCAAGGGTGCACACATAGTTGGTACATGAAATATGATCCACATTAGATTGTAGTTAATTATGATGTATTACACACTACCTTTTTAGCTAAGTTTCATATACCAGAGTTTGAGAAAGAAAGCATCAACACACTAACGAATATCAAGAAAGGCTTGTCAGAAAGTGTTAGGGAGTATGATGCATGATTTAAGACTTTTTTTGTCAAAATTATCTTATGCTATCCAGTAGAGTCACCACATGAAATTATTTTCTAGAGTATTTTTTACTCCTTTTCAAAGAGCATTTTCACATAATACATTTAGTGATCCATGCAAGTCCTTGGAAGCAGCTCTATGCATTGACGCAGTTGAAAGTGTTGACATAGGATTGATCCATTTTCTTGAGGTGCAAATAGTAGCAATCACCTCTTAGCTAGAAAAATTTTCTAATAATTATTCTTATGAGATGAATAGTGGACTATGGTTCACATATTTTTAGGTTGAATGTGATATGAAGGATAGTTTCCCATGCAGAAGTGTGCATGTGTTATTGACATCTTGTGATATTTGGAATAAGAACCATGATGTATGCAATTTTCCACTTTACAATGCACAATGCAAAAGAATGTATCCATGTACTGCAAGATATGTGATGCTCACACCCATGAAACTGTTGAATTCTATTTTATTGATCATATTCAAAAAATCATGTGAGACTAGGTTGTGCCACACCACTATGGAAAGTGACTCTCAATAACATGAAGAAAATACTAGTGAGTTGTGTGGAAAATGGAAATGGAGGCTTTCAGATGGATTCAGAAGTAGAGGTCGAGGCGGTTATGGAAGGTTCATGTGTGGGATGTACTATACTGATGGATCGCCTGATCATTACCATCATGAGTGTATAAAGATCCTAGTTTGCACATATTTTTGAAAGACTCAGAAATTTAAATATTTATTAAACCTATATACCCATATGTATAAAAAAAAACAAGAAGGAAAAGGCGTGGGGATGATTAAGGTGGATCACTCAAAGCATGAGTAGTGAGCACCTAAGAAAAGGGTTGATCTTGAGATTCAACCTATGTTAGTTACTACACATGCATAAGTATCTCGCACTCATGAGAATATCAAGGAAAAACCCCTTATCAGGCATAAAGAAGTGGTACATGTGAAGTATTTAGATGTGGCTCATTAGAAGGAGGTTTTATCATGAAACTATGGGTGTTGTCAGAGAATTATAAAGTGAAATCCAATACCTGAAAGATTAAGTGCATGAGAGGGAATGAGAAATGGGTACTGAACTCCCTTAGAAATATATTCATGATTTAAAGGAGTTATGCAAGATGTTGAGGCAATAAAACATCATTAATTTGTTAAGGGAATGGTTGCGTGAGAAGCTACCATGTATATGGATTAAACGAGAGAACTAGATTCTTCATGAAAATTTTCCACCATAGGACCATGAGTATGATAAGGAGATAACACTGGATGTAATCATCAACAGTTTTTTGGTGAGTAATATTCTTATAGATTCAGGTATAGAAGTTAACTTCCTCAATATTGGAATGCATGGAAGCAAATGGGAAGGTCACAATTGTAACCATCTTCAAATGTGTTGTAGATGGAAAATAAAATAAGGGTCATGCCCATTTGAGTGTTAAAATATGCCTCTATCACTATTTAAGGAAAATCATTCAAAGGTGATGTTGAGGTACTGGAACTTACAGAGGTAGAAATCTTCCCAACACTTGTAGGTCATACATGATGTTATGTGAACAATACTAATTCACACTTCAACAAAAGATATATTAGTTTTGAGAACAAGTATGAGCTAGTAGTAATGACATTGGATGAGAAAAAGTTTTCTCCATATATTGAGCTTGTTAGTGATGAGGATCTCAATAAAATCTATAAACATACAATTCACAATCTAGAGAATGTAGATACATCAAAGGAATATGTCCTACATTGGGAAGATACACAATCTATCAGTGATACTACTAGCGTTGCATGTGACAATTGGGCCTATGGAATATATGAAATGGTGGGTTGTGATGTATGAGGGTGAGTTACCTAGATGATTATGTCATGCATAGTTAGGTGTATGAGCAAGGTAAATTTCCTAAAAATATTGGAGAAGAGAAACCTAACTCTTCCTATCTTTTGATGGATGAAAAGTGGAGAAATGAAGATGATAGATAGAATATGATGGTCTATACTTTTTGTAGAACAAAAATACACTTGTGGGTGGCACACAGAGATAATCTTCTAGGTTAGGTGTGAGGTCAGGGTAGCCTTTTTAATAAGGTTTACTAGGAGTAATGTTCCCTCATATTAGTACATGATTATGATGGTAAGACCCCTACTTTATTAAATATTCAAAATTGTGAGAGGCATTGGGCATAAGGAAAATATGCACTACCACCATACCTTAGGGTACAAAAGTTTTACTCTACTCTGCGAGGATGTGTGCATTCTTGGTATGTACATGCTGAGTTAAAGAAAGAAACTGCAAGTTAGCGCGACATGACATAAGGTATTTTTCATACATTTGATTATATTTCTACAAAGTACCAGGTTCATGAAGCCTTGTAGATTATGAATTGCATCACATTGGGAGATAGTGCAAAACGAAGAGGAACTTCTAGTTCAGATGTTAGGAGAACCTAAGATTGAGGTGTGCGAGGATATGCTAGAAACAAAAGAAACATTGTTAGGGTGCATGTGGAAAGAGAAAGAAAAAGGAAATATGGTGTAGACATTTAAAATTTCGACATAATTAACAAATAAAATCACTATTAAACATCATTAATTCCTAACATATATTTCCCCATATTACTAATTCATCATTCTATAATTCCCATCTGAACTCTATAATAATTAATCACAAGATTAATTATTACTAACTCCTTTCCTAACTTTCTAACCTCATTTAACATTTCAATGAATTTAAAATTCCTATCTACCTACCCACCTACTCTATACCTACCCTAAAACTAGCCTCTCCAAGTAATCACATCATTAAATCCTAATTAAAATTTAATCCCACATCCTCTATTTCTAGAGGCTTCTAATTCTAGAAGCCTCTCTAACTTTCTACTCTTCTTAATTGAATTTTAAATTCAACGGATATTTCTCCAAAATTCTAGAGTTTTCTAATTCTATAATTATCTATACTCTTCTATCTTCTCATTTAATACTAACCATTGATCTTCCATCTGCTTGGTAAGATCCTAGCCCTTCATTTCTTCTTCCAAAAACTATAAATTGTTATGTCACCCTCTGTGGAAGCCATGAAATAATAAGAAAACATAAGTACTGCTAAAATTCCTACAAAGCTCTTTAATATCCATTTTCATATCTATCAATAATCCATAGTAAATCTTCAATCCACAAAGAGGAAGTGCTACCCAGTTACTTCCACAAATCTGAAGCAAGAAACTATATCCAATCATCTTGAGCACAACCACAACATCAAGATAGCTTATTCATTGGTAAGTTATAGGTATTTCTTTTATCTCCCTTTCATATTTTCTCAATCTGAGGTAGTGTTTAAGAGGATAAGATTTAGGAAATCAATTCGGTTTTGGTTTCTAGTTTGCATGTATATTTAATTATTTTCTGGCATTACAGATGGTGTACCTCATAGATGAAGAAGAAGTTGAAGACCTAGAAATTAACCATACTAAGGGTACAAGTGAGGTGTTGTATTTTGTATATGATCAGGAATACGCATAACATGTGCCTATAAAGAATAAAAAGGTGAATATTGGGACTAAGGATGTGCCTAAGGAGGTGATCATTGGGGATTACTATTTTGATTATGAAGTTAAATAGATTATTGAACTATTGCACCACTTTTAGGATTTATTTAGCAGGGGTTATCATGAATTGAAAGGTGTCCTTACATCCTTAGGAGAGATTAAAATTAAGTTTACGGATGGTGCACACCCAGTTTGGAAGAATCCTTACAAAATGAATCCAAAATTACACAAGAAGGTAAAAGAGGAGATAGACAAGATGCTTACGTTAGGGATCATAGAGCTTATTGAGGAATCTAAGTGGGTAAGCACCATTGTGATTAACATTAATAAGGATAGCCAGATTACTATCTATGTTGACTATAGGGTTCTCAATACATCATGTCTGCTATATCCTTTTCCTGCACCATTCACAAAGGATATCCTTAAAGGAGTAATATGGCATGAAATCTATTCCTTTATAGATGGATTCTCAGTGTACCACTAGGTATGCATTGCACACAAGGATAAAGAAAATACCACCTTTCCAACTAAGTGGGGAATTTTTGCATACATCTTTATGCCCTTTTTATTGAATAATGTGCTAGTAGTATTCTCCTACATATTTGTTCAGGAATTTCATGACTTCATTCATAAGTTTTTTCAAGTCTACTTGGATGACAGGACCGTTTACGGGATGATAAAATATCATTGTGAAAACTTGAGGTTGATGTTTGAAAGGTGTAGAAAATTTAACATATATTTAAACATCAAGACATGTATATTTTCCACTCCCTTTGGCACTTTACTTCAACACATCATGTGTAAAGAAGGATTGTTGGTAGACCCAACTAATGTTGTAGTGATTTTTATCCTAGAAGATCCTACTAACTAGAGTGAGGTGCATCATTTACTAGGGAACATCAGCTATTATAGAAAGTTTATTAAAGGATATGCCAATATTTTCACACACCTTAAAGAGTTTCTGAAGGCCAAAGGAAATTTTCATTCGAGTAATGTGCAACAACAATACTTTGAGACCTTGAAGGAGAAACTAAAAACTACAAATATCTTATGTTTTCCTTCCTGAAACAAGTCATTTCATGTACATGTGGATACCTTTGGCATGGCCATTGACATATTCATAGTGCAATTAGGAGAAGGAAATGTGGACCATACCATATGATTTACAATTAGAAAGTTAACACCAACGGATAAGAACTATACAATGATAGTGCACAAAGCATTATTCATGATCTAGGATCTTCACAAGTTTAAACAATAATTACTAGACACACCATTTATCTTTAATATAGATCACATGTCATTGAAGTACTTGGTCAATAAGATAGTTTTACAAGGGCACATTAACCGCTACATTCTTTTGTTTCAAGAGTTTGATTTTATAGTCATAGTAAAGTCAGGTAAGAGCAACCTGGGACCTGATCACTTGTGAATGATAACTTCTGGAGAGGACACACATATCTTTGAGGAAATTATGCCAGATGCACAATTTTTTAGACTAAACAATGCAATATCTAATTTTGAAGCATTGCAGTATTTTTGCGCACTAGAATGGTGCCTAAGGGTATGAAGACTTTAAAAAAGAAGAAACCTTATTTTCATGATGCACCTTATCAACTTATTGGGGGAGACATGTATAATATGGGATGTGATGAGATCTTATGCAGATGTTTGATAGAGCATGAGTACAAAGCTATTATGGAGGAATACTTGGTGGACACTATACATGTGAGGATACTGCGTGCAAAATATTATGTCTAGATTATGGTGGGAAACATTATATAAGGATACAAAAACATTTTTCAAGGCTTGTGACCATTGTTAGAGAATAGGAAATCCTAGGAAAAAATATGATATGACATTACAAACCATTACAAGGGTGGAACCATTTAAGAAATGGTACATTCAATTTGTAGGACCTATTACACCACCTACATACAGAACATATGTGTGCTACATTATCACATGTACTAATTACTTGACAAGGTGGGCAGATGGTTTTCCTACAAAATATTTCACTGTAGCCATAATAGCTAGGTTCTTTTGGGAAAACATCATCAATAGGTATAAATGTCTCCTAATCTTGAAAAGAGATAGAGGGACTCACTTTTTGAATGAAACTATTAGAAACATACTAGCCGAGTTTATGGTAGTACACATAAGACTACCCCTATGACTCACATGAAATTATCACTATTGAATCCTTAAACAAAATCTTGGGTTAGAAACTAACCATGAAATGTGATGTTGGAAGAAATGATTGGGATTATAAGGTATTAACCACTCTATGGACCTATAGGACAACTTAAAAAATGTTGAAGGATGTCACACCTTTTCAATTGGCATTTCACACAGAGATTGTGTTACCAAGTTGAATTTAGGTTACCATACCTACATATTACAAGCATAGGAGGCTTGGATGATGACCATGAATTTTATGAGAAAATTGATAAATTAATGTAACTAGATGAGCAGTGTGCCATTGTGCGTTGGATTCATAAGATAGACAAGGAAAGATAAAAGGCTTGGCATGATAGGAATATCAATAACATGTCTTTTGTAGTTGGAAATATGGTGTTGTTATATGATTCAAAATTTCTATGCCATCCTGGAAAATTGAAAGTTCATAGGTTGGGACCTCTTGCCGTAATTAAGAGACTAGAATTAGGCACATGTCAATTACAGGAACTGGATGGCACCATATTTCCTGGTTACTTAAATGGGAGTAGGTTGAAGCCCTATAATAAATAGCTTCCTTTATGTTTGTAATAAGGTAGTATTGCCATTTAAATTAGATTTCCCTTTATGTTATGTTTTGCTTTTTTGTGTTTTTTTTTTGTAATAAGCGTGTTTGCATGAAGGAGCTGATTATTATATGTAATTTTTATGTGGAGAGGACTACACACACTTTTATTGTATGGTGAAATAGGTACAAGTGGATGCAAAATAGACTATATGATGCTGACACATATTTTGGATTTGGTACAGGGGTGCATGCAAGGACATAAAAGAAGGGTGATTCATGGACATGAATTAAGGATGCGTGAAAAAAATGAACGTATCATATGTGCTTATGGATGATGGTGTTGACATAAATTTCTCAGAGTTAGAGACCACATGAGAAAGAGGGCCACGTAGTGTAACACGAGGGAGGCAACGACAAGATAAAATACTTGGTATGTTGCATAGACGCCTAATGTTGAAGTATGGAGATTGGGTAATTTATTTAGAACCTAATGCACGTAATTTCTACGAATTTTAAGTTAGATAATTTTTTGAAGTTGAAGTTGTTAAGAACATAAGTAATGGCACTAAAAAAAGTAGCCATTGTCACACAATCACCCAAGGTCAAGGGTAAGGACAAGAAAAGGATTCTTGTAGTTGAGGACGCACCAAAAGAATGGTTTTCAAAGATGCAATACTCCCTGAAGGTTGTAGTAGGAAAATTATGAGATTCATGCCTAAAAAATTGCATAATCAACGATTATAACCATCACTTTGAGGCCTACGAAGAATAAATAAAAAAGGACATGATAACAAAGTTGTCCCAAAGAATGGAAGTAGGACAATGGGTCTATGATGACATGGTGAAGAAGCACTTATAGAGAACATGAGTGTTGTAACTTTATGAGCTACGTTAATTTAGTAGACCAGATAAAATTTACTAGTGGGTGATGTCAAGAGTCCATGAAGACTTATTTTACTTTGCATGAAGGAGGATGTGTATCACTGTGTATCAGGTTGGAAGGGTTACATACTTGCACAACTCAGGAATCAAGATTGGGGAGGATTTTGGAGATGATGATGTCATAGAGGCCATTTCCACACTATTTAATTATCAAAGGTCGAATCACACAATGGATCTCATGAGCATCACTAACCCATTCACAAGAGTTGCAATGCATCTGATTAGTTCTAATTTAGGCACATCAGAGAGATGGTCTCAACTAAATAATAAATGACAACATATATCACACAAAATGGCACAAAAGACCATGTACAACATTTCTAGATTCATTGCAAAAGGCATAGTCGATGAAGTAAGGGTCCACGTGACCAAAGGTGAGAAACTAACTTGGGATGATATATACCTTTTGTTGGAATTCTGAAGATAGGAGTACCATATGGGACCAAGGATAAAATATGGATCTACCCAGTAGATAAAAAATCCTCCGCATAGAAATTTGTAAAATTTACATGTGGTGGGGAAATCACGAACCAATACAAGTTACGCATAGATAAATGGTACTATATAAGCTAGAAAAGCTATAGAAATGAGGCTAGAACACTAAAGAAACCTCAAAAACTTTACCAACTCAACTATGAACCATAAAGATAAGAGATAAACAAGAGATACTCCTATGCATGAATTATAAATTTGAAATAACATCAAACTAACATGTATATAATACTCTCTGCTCTTTGAATGCTACTAAAACATGAACCTATGAATATTCTAGCAATCAAATATGATTGCTTGATATGGTTCTCAAGCTTTCAAGAATGGATTTTCATCATTAATGGTGGAAGAAATAGTTGGGGATGCAATGGTAAATATGATAGCTCAATAAAAAATGAAGAAATACTCAAATCCTAATTGCCTATAGTTTATGCTAGAGGAGGGAAAGTGTTCTTGGAAAATTGGCGGGGCAAAGATCTATATATAGTTTTATGATTTCCAGAAAGTGATGTTTTGGATGCATGTGGGAAAAAAGGTAATTCAAAAAGGTAAAATCCAAATGAAATGGACTTTGGAGAGTGAAATGCACTTTTAGCAAGTCAAATCAATATTTGACTAGGTTTAGAGACTAATTAATCTCTTAGGATTAAGTAGGGGTCCCAACTAGGCTAGAGAAGCTTTCTGGGAGCATCTGGAGGGGGTTTTGATAGATTTTGGAAGAATTAGAAGTGGGAGTTAGTTAATAAGAAGATTTATTAGTCACCTGCAAGAACATAAACTTAATTAATATATAATGGTTGATTAAGAGGATTTGAAAACAAAAAATCATAATCTACAAAGTGTCGTTAATTTGTAGGGAGTAGAATAGTTAGTGAAATGTTAGGAATAGTATTTATTTGGTCAAAATATAGGTGTCTACAGGTACAAGCGAATGCGTAAAGCATTTAAGAACACATGGTATGTACCGAGGGAACTTCCCTGAATAATGGATGGTTAGGAATATTTTTCAATGCATCGACACTTCTTCCTAGAAAGGTTTTTACTAATAACTAGGGAGATGATATCATGGCACAAACTACCATTCTCCCTCACTACTAAGTATTTTCAGGCTTCGGTGAAGAGAATTAAATATGCATATAAGGTTGATTCATTTATTCATAATTTTCTCACAACATATGTATACCCCTCCAAATCGGCCTATGTAGAGGTGATGGATTCGAATAATATGGACATAAATCCTACAACTCTTGTAGTGGGAAAGGGCACATTCAGGGTATATATAACTTAGGAAAATGATGAATAATGTAAATTATGTCAATACAAGGGACCTTTATCTCCCATATCAACCTAGAGGAAAGCAGATGGTAGGGACCTCAAAGAGAACGCATAAGGAGACCCCTGCTCAATAAGAAGAAGACAAAGAAAAATTAATGGATGATGAGGAGGAGGAGGAGGCAGGGGAAGAGGAGGAAGCCACACTATACCATAGCTGCAAGAGGAAGTTGCAAAGGTGGTGTAGAGGATAAAGCCAACGTGTAGGAACCTTAGAAGCATATAGGTGGATAACTAGAATCACCCAAACCAAACAAACCTCAGAGAAGAAAAAGAAGAAGAGGTGAAAGTTGGTTACCAATGACGAAATCAAGGAAGATAAATCATTTGAGGAGGTCACAAATAGTAAATTTCCTACCCATGAAGAGGAAAAAAAATAATAAGGAACTAAACATTGTGCACAGGGAAGGCCTTGAGGGAGAAGAGAAGGAGAAGTAGATGGTTAACCATCTAGGTAAGGATTGGAAGCTGCAAGTGGAGATGGGAGCAACACGTAAGTGAATACTGAGAGGAGTATGCCCAAGGGAAAGTGTATTGGTAGAAGGAGGAATGATATTTTGTAACCACCCTGTTGGTGCAATTTATGGGTTTGCACACTTTACTCTAATTCTCCATGCTCCATTTTTACTCCAAAATGTCCTTGTGGCTCGAGCTGAAGATCTGTAACTCATTTTATCCAGTTGAATGTTTTCAAACTACCATTAATGTTGTTATTCTACCCTTTTTTGAAACAAAATCCAAGTCCCCCCCATTTGTGCCCTGATTTATTCATTTTCACAGGCTGTACCATTTTCTCCTTTGCCAAATCGTGAAAGAGTTCGAAATTGATCAAATCGTGAATTTGTGCAAGTGTTTCCCCAATCCCAAGGTCACAAATGATGTCAAGAGATGATTTAGTTGGTTTAAAATGAAGAGTTATTCCTTCCCTATCAAAAAAATTGGTTTTTAGGGAATTCCCTGAATTTTTCAAGTTTTTGACGTGCTCTCGGGCCATCAAATTTACTATTTTAAACACTTTGCTAACATGGCAGGCTCTCATTGGCTGGGTGCGGTTGGCAAGAATGTTATAACTTGTCAAATTTTCAATTTTTGGCAAAGGGAAAATTTTCTCCGCAGCCCCGCATTTTCCTACTGTGCCTACGTGGCATGATTTGATTGGACAGATGGAGCATCGAGTGGCGGAGGTCACTTAAAAAAAAATTTGCCTTCATTTTTGCAAATTCCTCAAAATCAAATTTTTCCCCGCGGCCCCGCAGTGTCACAGGGATGTGCTTACGTGGCCTACTGTGATTGGTTGAGGATCGGCGGGTGGTGGAAGTAACTTAGGAAATTTTTCTTTCATGTTGGAAAAATTTCTCAAAATTAAATTTTGCCCGAAGGCCCGCAACGAATGGCATGATGACACGTGTCTAGGAGGGCCAGGTGGATGATCAAGGACTTGGAAAAATTTTGGTGTTTTTTTTAGCTTGGGGTGTCAGGGGAAAGCTTTGGCCCGTGAGCCCCCGCAACCATTGGAAAGGTGACACGTGTCTAGGGAGATCGACTGGAATAGAGGGAACTTAGAAGAATTTGAAAATTTTTGGTTTCAAAATGCAAAAGAATTTTTTTTTCCCAAGGGTCCGCACCCAATACAAGGTGGACACATGTCGAAGAAAGGTGGCATGGATGGGCGGAATTTATGGAAATTTTGAAGTCTTTTAACTTCAAAATTTTAAGGTTACAATTTGGCCCGAAGACCCCCGCCCAATGGAAGGGCAACACGTGGCATAGGGATGTCAAGCAGGGGAGTGAAGAGTTGAAATTTTTCAAATTTTTGGCTCAAAACCTCAAAGAAAAATTTGGACCTAATGGCCCACACCAATGAGAATGTGACACGTATGCGTGGATGAAATGGAAGGGTGGAAGTTCTAAAGACTTTGAAGTTTTTAACTTCAAAATCCTAAAATTAAAATGTTTGCTTGAAGGCCCGCAACAAATAAGGGATGGACATGTGTCCAAGAGGCAAAATGGAGGAAGGGGCTGAAGGAGAAGTTTGCAAATTTTTGCCTCTATGTTTAAAGAGTAAAAAATGAAAAATAGGCCCGCGTCCAATGAAAATAGGACACGTGTCCTAAATTTGGCAGAGGCTTGGAGGAATTTGAAGTTCTTTAAAATTTAAAGGGTAAAAGGAAAAAATTCGGTTCAAGATCCCGCCACCAATGAACAACGGACACGTGTCTAAATTTTGAAGGAAATTTGGAGCATGGAGGAAAGATGGAAAAATTTCCAAATTTTATAGAAAAATCTCAAAGAGAAAAATAAACCCGCGGAAAAATTTGGAGTTTTGGCTCTGCATCCAATAGGATAGCGACACGTGGCATTTTTCAAATGTCAAAAGAGAGATGTCGGGCCTGCATGGAGTTTTGAGAAAATTTTCCTTTTCTGCAAAAAAGTGGAAAAATGCATCAAATCAGCCCGTGGTTTTGGTAAAGGCCCATAGGAGGACATGTGGCGCCTCCAGGGGCCTGCAGGAAAATTTTCAAAAATTTTCCAAAATTCAAAAGGGGTTTAAAATGCTTTTTAAGGATTGGGGGCCTGCCCCAATCATACTTGGACACGTGTCCCACCTTGTGTAAAGGCAAAAAGATAATTTTGGTGCTTTTTAGAGAGGATTTGGATCTGCCACGTGGAGGGCTGGCATTTAAAGTTGATTTTAATCAATGGCAACTGTGCATTTTCATTTTTTGGGCACCATTGGAGCTCCAAGAAGTGTGGAATCGTCATTTTTGCACCAAAACACATGAAATTTTATATGAATCTGCATCCCTTCGGCCTTATGAACACAATGGAATCATTTATTTGAGCTAATTTGGTGCCCTATAGTGTTTTTCGTGAGATATTTTTCTCATCCTGTGAAAAACACGTGAAATGTAAAAATTTAAAAGTTACAGAGTTAAAAATGGTAAGGGAAAAAGGTGAAGAATGATTGCAAATGCATGTTGGCATGGTGGAATGCCAAAAAAATGACCCTGAGATGGATAAGGATCTGAGTTCATGCAATATTTTAAAATATTTGTGCATCTCTGCCATTTGGCGAGCTATTTCACAGTTTTATATCATTTTTCATCAAATGGATAGGATTTTGTAACAAATTTGATCCCTTTGGCATATTTTTTGCTTGGGATGCAAAGATCTGAGTTCATAGAGGGTATATGATGTAGTTTTGAAAACATTTTGTGGGTCTATTGAGAATTTTTGGAGAAAGAGAGAAGAAATTTCACAGGAAAAAACTGGAAGAAGTCCATTTCCTTTTTGAGAAACTGCCTGAGAGCCATTTTGATTCCAGTTTGCATCAAATGTTCATCATGTTGAGTTGGTTTCAGCTGTAAGCCATCAAAAAGCTTTGAGATTTTCTAAATAACTTTCCCTTGCTGATATATTTTATCAAATTCTTAGATTAACTAGTTTTATCTCTTGGCAAAGCTTGCACAAACTTGTATTTCAGTATGTTTTCAATTTGTGTTTCATGCTCATGTTGCAATATTTTGTTTGGGATCTTTATTGATCATGCATGGTCTCATTTCTTGTAGAGGTTTTGAAGGAATCTACCATCTTCCATTTAGAAGAGCATTCATTTGAGTGGAGATAAACAGATTTAAATTCATCTTACCTTCCTTGTAAAGTGAGGGTGTTTGTAAACCTTTGGGTGTACCTTAGGTCATGATCTAACAAGAGGTTCTGAATGCTTTATTGATATTTTGATTCAAGCCTTTGTGGCAGGCTATCAAAGTTTATATGGAATAGTGCAGATCTGGGCACCCATATATGCACACATCCTGATTGAAAGAGCACTTCAAATTCATTGAAATATTTCTGTTGTTTAGGTGTTGTGATTCTTTTGCAAGGTTTCCCAAAGAAGGTGATGACTCCCAACTACTCTTGTCCCAATATCTCTCATCAGAATTTAATTTTAAGCTAACTCATCCCACCTACAATACCCCTGTATCTACATTGTGTGTCCATAAAAGAATTCAACCATTTCCCAAAAATGCACAAAGTTGATTAGGGTTCTATCATGTCTTTAGCAGCTCTAGCTTTGTTTTGAGAACATTTCCATCATTTAGCAGTGACAGCTCCTTTGATTTTGGATAATGGATATTTGATCATGTTGTCACAAAGCCTCCTCCACATCATATACAAAACATAAGGATATCTTCATTTCCTTACCATATAGGGGCTGCAATATAGGTTCTCTTACCTTGGTTGATAGGCACAACCTAAAATAGTGAGGGTTAGATCAAAACCCTTATGAAGGTGCTATCCACTCCCTCAAATCTTGAATACCAAAAATCAGATAGGTGTTCTCCCCGGCTACAAATGACATACAAAACATCTATCTATCCTTGAGCGTCTTGTGTAGGTTCATGATGTTATTCAAGTTGTGATGGAGATTAAATCTTGATACCAACACACCCCAAATGAACTATATTGATGATCATATGAAGGTTCTATTGAAAAGGTTCCAGAGCACAATGCCAAGTAAATATATTTATGGCTGGTAATTGATTGATCCAGAGGGAGAAAATATCAGCACAAAGAAAATTCTATTGTGGAGCATGCAAACACACATGCAGGATATCAAATTTGAGATCAATAACAAGGCATAGGCCAAGAGAAAAATTAAGAAGGCTCTAGGTACATTCCTCACTATAATAAATCCCATGGAGATAATTGATGAGAAAGATAGTAATGCACTCAATAATATGGAAGATGAATTTACACACTGACCGTTAGATAAAGGGGCCACAATAAGAGTTTTTCTAGAAGACAATAAGGATAAAGAGTAGTATGTTCAAAAACTTGTAGAGGAGTTGGAAGAAGAAAAAATGTGCACAAAAAATGCCTATAACAAGGACAACTAGATAAACAATGGCATCACAATTTCATACCCTGGCCTAATGGAGAACACCCAAGATGAGTATCCATCAGAATTACACTACTTAAAAGACTTGGTGTGGATGATACTACATGAGAAAAAGTATGGGCTAGGGTTGTCGATAAAATTTTTGGCCGTGTAACAGGAAAATAATAAAGAAGTATTCATGTGAAAAATAGTATAATACGAGGTATTGATCACAATGATCAAGTAGGCCATGAAACAATCAGGGTGCACATTCAAAAATTGTCAATACCTTGACCCCATCCTTAAGGCGCACACTACTCAGGAGGAGGAGGTGCTAAAGAAGGCTCAGGCTACTAGGAAAGACAATAAGGCCATACACGAGGAGGTTGTGGCTGAGGTAGTGTAGAAAAGGGATTTACTTAAGGCTAGGTACACACTTGAGGTAAGGCTCAAGGAACGTTTTCCATTAGTTTCACACATAATGGATGTTATAGAGGGGATGACATCAAATCTTGATGGCCCATAGTCAACGAACTAAAGGATAAGGGTGGAGAGGTAACTCTTGAACAAGTACTATATATTATGGATCGACGTAAGACAAAGCTAATAAGGAGCTTGAAGGGTGAAAAGATCTATAGGGTATATGTGCCATGGAATTTCCAGAACTCCTCTAGTACCCTCAAGCCTAATTTAAGTGCGCATTGGTGGCATATTGTTATTCTTTAATTTATTAGGTAATCACCATCATATTATTCATTCTTTATTTATTCTTTAGAGAAACATTCTATGGTTAAATATTGTTTAGGATGAACAATATCCCTAGTGTGGGGTAATTTTAGTATGAGGAAATGGCTAAGTACTAGCCATACGTGGGATTTGGGAGTTGCATGTAGGGGGATGAACGCAAGAAGAGAAAGTAAGAATAGTATAATGTGTGGAGATGCATGTTTTGTGTAGGAATAGGATAGTGCACAAGGTTATGTGCATACATACAACATTTAGGACTTCAAATATTTTCCAGACAAGGATAATAATAGAAAAATCGAAGATGGAGTGTCGCTTGATAAAATAGACTAAAGCATGATGAATTGGCATAAGAGCAAGGCATATTAATAGAAAAAGCACATGCAGATTAGGAAAAGGATGATGCATGAAAGCGAACTAATATAGGTTTGAAGAGGATAAAAGCATGGAGCTATTTATATCTCAATCTATTTTTAACGCTATTTTTAAAAATCATGCAGGCTAAGAATGACACACTTATATCCCTTAGGAAATAAAGTATTAAGAAGTGAAGGGAAAGTTCCCACCGTATATATATATATATATATATATATATATATATATATATGTGAGGCATACATGTATTTTTAGAGTGCTAATGTGTATGATCTTTGGGTACACCATTTATGGTAGTATCATATGCATGCATGGTCGAGCACCTAGTTGTAATAAGTGGTGATGTAAGCAAATCTCTGGTTATGTAATGAATTAAGTTTTTTATGGGTAATTTCTTATGGATCGCTACGATTACTATATCTGAGTATGGTTTAATGTGAGTTCAAATACTATTGGTAGTTATGTATGAAGACTAATTTCCTTATTATATGTGTTGTGGAATTTTCTTGATATGATGTATCTTCTTGAATAAATAGTTGTTATGATTATGAGTATGCATACTAACATATTGATAAGGAAAAAATTAGGAAATTGGAGGATGTACGCGCTTCGAGTGAGCTTCCAGAATTTCCTCGATGAAGTTCTAGAACACATATATAACATTGGGTAAACTAAAATACTATAATATAGGTCATCAACATCATGTAGAACCATATAATCCTCCATTAGGACTTAATAAGCCTAATTGCACCCAAAACTTCTACTCACAAAAAATAGAATGTTCCAGAGAAAACCCATCTTCACCAAAACTTGGAACACACTTAGACATGTTTTCTAAGACCATTAATAACCTCTATAAACTTCTTACACCTTTACACCATCATCTCACCTCATGAAGCCAATTGAGAACAAACATAACCAACATGCCCAAAAAAAGTCTTCAGAAATGAAGCTCAAAACCCCATCAAATGACCTCATCAATACGAGTGTAACATATCAATGGAAATATTATGACCTCAGGGTCATCACCAAGTTCTTTTAAAACCAAAAATACAATTGAAACACCAATAAAACACCTCTAGAACTGTTAGAATTTGAGGATTCTAATAAATACGGATTTAATCAACTTACATATTATATAATGTTACAATAAATATTTAAATAAAGATTACATCATAACATAAGTAAATAAATAAGTACTTATAAGAAATAAATAACACAGGTGACACAATATTTATAGTGGAAAACTCTAATATGGTAAAAACCACTTTGAAAATACCTTTTACTTCAATGAACTTATTTTACATCCAGTAAGATCATCTCCTCCATTGAAACCCTATTTACCAAGGGTAAAACCAAATCACTTGATTTACACACCTTTGATATATTTCCCGAATATATCAAATAAGGACCTAAAGTCCTTTTTATATAAGGTGATCAGGTATGTCTCTTGACCCACCTTTTCAACCTAAAATGGTTGACACATACACCTAGGTTTATAATATTTAATATTAGAAATATAATCATTTCATGATATTAAATATTTAACCTAAAGTATATACCTAAGTTAACATATTTAATAATAGAAATATAATATTTCATATTATTAAATATTAACCTATATATTAGTGATGGATCCATATACATTAAGGGTTGGCCATACCACTTAATCATTATGTTCCAACACACCCCCTTAATGTTAAGTGGGATAACATAACATATATCAATAGATTACTGTACGATAGAAAAGTGATAGGTGAGCGTGAGAATCATCAAGCAACTTTTCTCCATACCCGACCTCCTAAGGTCATGTCGAGACAGCCGGTGAAAGTGGAATATATGTGGATATGGAAAAATTAGTCAAAAAATCCTAAATCCTCTATACGCAATGGTGGGAGCTACGAATCTAAAGCGAGGAAAGCTCTTCTAACTTGAACTGGTGTTATGGATCAATTCAACACTATAACCGTTCAGAGGCTCCAATCAATGTCGAGCTCTACCGAGATTTTGTCCATTGGTTGTTGGACTCTTCAAAAGTGACCAGCCAGTGCTTCGTGTATGTTTCCAAATAGGGTCATGAAAGTGACGACGAAAGTTGTAGAGGATCTATGGAACACTATGGATGATTTTCTAGTCTGACCCAGAAAATGTTGGCTTGGTGGGCTTCTACGTCCAAAATAAAAAGTTGTACAATGATATCCAGTGGGAGTGGTGAGGATCTGAACACTAGTCTACGTAAGCCGGTGTCGATGTTTGATTGGTTTGCAGTCTTGTTGGGTTGTGGGACCTGGGATCACAACCATGAATTCATTGTTGTTATGGACCTTTTATGGTCATGTGAAGAATCAATCCCATCTTCTGACTACCCAATAGTTGTAAGCTTTCTTAGCCTCTATATTCAATATTGGGAGCTGTGTGATCTTCTCAAAATACCTCACAGGTGTCCTAGCAACTTGTATGTGTAGGCCCATATCTACGTCAGTGAGAAGGTCTCATGTGTCTGGCTGCGAAACTAATGGGTCACTACCGAATGTTTGTTCTCTTTTGGGTTCTTGTATGGTCATGTAGATGCCCTATCGAGGTAGTCTATAGTTGGGTTGGTTTGACCATAACTCGGTGCTTTGTCGTCTTTAATGTTCAATTGTCTTAACTATTCACTAATTGTGTGTTGATTTTTAGTCATTTGGAAGACGTGGATCCTAAGTCCTTGATCTATATCAGCTAGTTTCGTGTAGATATTTAGTTGGGGTATTACTGGCTCAAATACATAATCCATGGGCTCTCTTGGTCCCATGATAGTCATGTAAAATATAAACAAGCTTAACTGAATAAAGCAAACTAACTATGAAATTGAATCTACACTATGCCATTTTTTGTTCTTTTCTGAGATATAAACTTGAATAAATTCAAAGAGCAACCAATCTAGAAATAAATCCTAAAACAAGCAAGCTAGCCAGATGTAGCTATTTGCTTGTGCATTTTGCAAACTGATGTAAGTACAAATATTTAACAAATTTGACTGAAAAGACCTTCAATCCTACCTCATAAGTGAGAAACGAATCACGGCTTCTCAGAAGCTATCATACCCCACAACTTCCCTGGAAATATTGAAGGTAAGCGTTTATTGAAAATAAATTATTTACTACTCTGGTTGATACGTTGTAAACTACAACTTTGACAAAATAAACTTGGAGCTTTGTAGAATAGTGGCAAATTTGGTTGTATCGTAACTTGTCCCTTTAGTGTGATTTCTTTGTTCCTTCATGTTCTCATGAATCCAGAAAGGTAAGGATGTGGCAGCGGCAGTAGGAGAAGGTATTTGAACAATGGTAGCTTGGAGGTAAATCAAATAGAATGCAAGTAGGAAAGGGATAGCGCAAGAGAACAGAGCTTGGCTATGTGATTCCTAGCAGGATTTTTGTAGGGATATGACAAGACTCACTTAAAATTTTAGGACCTATTCTTCTTGTGACGAAACAAAACTATAATCCTAAACAGAACTTAATTGTAAGTGAATTTGATCTAGAACTGATATTGTGCTAATCTATTTGTTTGGAGAATAACAATGAAATGAATTTGAACTAGAGAGATAAAGTGATCTCTAAACCAAGAAAATGAAGAGCCTTGAACTGAGAGGCTAAGGACATATGCTAAGTCCTAACTTGCAAATACTTATGGAGGAACTTCCAAATACACTGAATAATAAAACATATAATGAGAGGGGCCTTTTGCTTATAAACAAACTAGGTATTTTTAGCAATTCTACTTACCAGAAGGTAAGCTCAAATTACCATGATATATTATTAAAAATGGAGCACTACCATAACCAAGTAGCTGAACAACTCTTAAAAATGCAGAAGCGGTGGAGAGTTACAAGCGCAACTTGATTTTTACATTCCTGAGTGTGCCAAAAGATTCTAAAAAAGTTGGATAGAACCGCCGCCCTACACAGGGCGACAGTTACAGGACCGCCACCCTAGATAGGGTGGCAGTCTTGTAACTTAAAGACAAAAAAGTCAAAAAAAGGGGACAGAGGTTGAAACAAAGCATGTAAAGTTTAGGTAAGGCATTCCAGGATGTAATTGTGCACTTGGCAAGTTTTTCTAGACTCCGAACACCTTACGAAGAGATCTGTATTATCATTGGGGTTTTCCCATAACCAATTTGCAATTGTACAACACATACAATTTTGGGTACGTACAATTACCTTCCCATGGTACACTACGGGATTTACAATCCTTAAACCATAAATGTTTTAGGCTAGCATATCGGTTGAAGGAATTATAACACCTTCATCATACTCAATTTACCTTTTGGTAAAAAAGGATTTGGAATCCCAAAGATCATCCCATGATTAGTTGCTAAGTATGATTTGTGATTTTTACATGTTCTCAAAGGTTCTCATAAAAGGTTATTGAACCCAAGCATATAGGAGTCTTTTATAACTAAAGACCTCCTTAGCAATATGCTTGTATTGGATGTTTACCAATAAACTCAATAGCACTAAAGAGTTTACTGAAGACCGCCTTTAAGATCTTTCTACACTTCTTTCTAAAAAAGAAGCCAAGGAGGTATACATGCCCGAAGGTATTTTTACACTTTCTTGAAGGTCTGTTTTACACTTTCTGGAAGGTATTTTTACAAAAACAAATTTAAATTAGGAGGTGACATTTTCATACACACTCCCCCTCAATTACAACTCTGAAAATCTAATATTTTTCATGAAAGTGACAAAACTTTGCAACACTCAGGGACTTTGTGAAGATGTCAGCAACCTACTCTTCAGTCAACATGAACTTGAGATTTATCTCATCACTTTACACCTTCTCATGGATGAAGCGTATATATATCTCAACGTTCTTTGTCTTTTGATGTTGAACTGGATTCTTAATCAAGAGTAATACAACTATGACTACCATATAGAAGAGAAACACTTCATTTATCTTCCATGTGTATCTCTACTAACCACCGCAGCCACATGTCTTCTTTACTTCTTCCATTGTACTTATCTGCCTCAGTAAAAGAAATAGATATTGTTGATTGTATTTGTTGTTCCAAGTAATGGTTCCTACACCAAAAAAATTGAACACATATCCAATATATTTTATAACACAACATTAGTATGGTTAGAATCACAAAATCCATATAAGATAGTATTTTCATTCTTAATATAATGCAACCCCATGATTGATTATTCCAATCAAATATCTAAAATTCTTTTTGCAAGATTCCAATGATCTCTAAAAAAGGTTCCTACATAAACCTTGAAGTAATTCCTATTGTATAGGAAATATCTTATCTAGTTATAGTTAGATAAATCAAACTATCAAGTAACAACATATATAAAATAGAATTAACATTTTTCATATGCATATTTAGGATCAATATTTATTCCAACTTCCATTAAAGTAGAAAATGGTTTACAATCAATCATAAGAAAAAAAATTCAATACAATGGTTGTATATTTTGTTTTGAAAAATAACAATAGAATGAAATACAATCATACAAATAAGATGATGTGAGAGACCTAACTCATTCATTTGAAAGTACTGTTTCAATTTCTTTTTAATTCAATGAATTAAATCAGAATTGTCACCAGACATAAGAAAATCATCAACATATATACATATAATGATAATATGTGAGCCTTATTGCTTAATGAATATAACATTGTTAGAAGAACACTTAACAAAATCCAACAGTTTAAAGAAGGAACAATTTTCACATACCAAACTCTAAGAGCTTGTTTTAAACCATACAAGGATTTCTCAACTTGCAAACATAGTTTTCTTTACCAGTTTCTTCCAATCCTTTAGGTTGAAACATGTAAAGTTATTCTTTTAAATCGTAATTTAAAAAATTATTTTTCTTATCCATTTGGTAGATTTCCCACCTAATTTGAGTGGAAATTGTAAATAAGGCCCTAACAGTACTCATTTTAGCTACAGGAAATGTCTAAACATAATCAATACCATATTTCTGAGTGAAATCTCTAGCAATAAGTCTAGCTTTAAGTTTGTTAGTACTACCATCAACATTATAATTTACTTTGCATATCCACCTAGACCCTATAATAATTTGTGGTTCAAGTTCATACAAGGTAATTAATGCATGGTACATATGATGTCTTTTGGTCATTTTCCTAAGGTTAATAGGATTTTAACTTTCTAACATAGATTGAGCCCAATTTAATTTCTTAATAAGAGTTTTAGAAACATCTATAACATCAAAACATCATCATGACCATTTACTAAATTAGAATCAAAACCATCATTTAGAAGCATTTAATAACGTAACTTCAAGAGAAGAAGACAAAACATGTAAACCTTTCACTAGACTATATCTAGACATTTCATATAAGCTTCGATAATTAACATGTCCTAACCTTTCATGCCATAGTTTTGAATTATTCAAATTTTGAGATATAAAATAAGATACAGAAGAGAAATCATCAAAAATATACAGACCATTTCTTTGAATTCCTTCAGCTATTGTACTCTCATTACTATCCTTGATATACCAAGTATCCTTCATGCATGGATTCTAATTGTGTCCATACATTTTTCAGATGTTTGATATTATTAATGTGTAGAAGGTACTCATCGTTCACATTGTGTAGAATCATAGAAAGAGCCTCTTACATTTGTTGCAAGAATTGATTCATGTTATCTACAGTTATTTGACGATCAGTGGGAGTAACCTCAGATCTAGAAACAATCATCCAAAGTTTCCTCACCATAAACTTTTTTTGACCCGAATGTTGTAGTCGGTTTCATTCAGGATCTGGTTTTTGTCAAGACAAAAATAGTTAGACGTCATTATTTTCCTAAACTTGTAAAACACACCCCATTATAATATATAATGTACCATAGAGTTAGATACATATTTATCGATAATAAAACAACACTTTTAATATAATCAGATCTAAATTTTATAGATCTAAAGAAACTATTTTATCATAACTAATTATGTCATTACAATGCATACTAATTAACCTCACTTTACCCACTTTACCCATATATTCCAAAAAAACCTCCCATGATAAAAATAATAACCTGTAATATAAAGGGCTTTGTATTATACCCCGGATTTATATAAAAAATATTTCTGACCATATAGAAGTGAAGAAGAGACCCTTACAAATGTATAACAACTTCAAATTTTTGAAAAACTTAATGTATACAAAAATTTAGCTAGCTTAAATTTGACGTCTAAATGATCGTCATATTGGCTTATGTTTGGTCTATCGTGACGGTCATTTGACAGTCAATTTTAACATAGTGAAAGTTTCCTAGAACCTTTGAGATTAAATTTGACATCTAAATGGCCATCATTTTGTCTTATGTTTGGTCTACCGTGACGGTCATTTGACCATCATATTTAATGAAGCCAAAACTTGTGTATTTTCAGAATGTAAAATTCCAGAATTTCTTATTCTGTATAATATTAGGGAGGTTATATTTTAACATATTATAATAACCTATTATAATTTATTATGTAAAAATATATACACTTTTTAAAAAAAGGTATATAATTTATAGAATGTAAATAAAAAACAACATATAGTTTATAAAAATTATAAACTATAGTATATTGTTTCTATATAAAAAAACACATAACCCTTATCAAAGGGGTTTAAAGGACATAGACTAGGTTAAAAGAATTTTACTTGGTGCAAGTAGATTTATGAGAGTATATATTAATCTGCATATTTTACAGAGGGGACACCTAATTTCACCCGACCAATGAAACAAATTGAAATCCCTATTTTTATGAACCTTGTCTTCTCCCTTCATTAAATCTTAATTTTACCACGCACACATTTAAAACTATAGAAATATTGTAAAATATTTTATATAATTCCTCAAGCTAAAAACTTTAAAAAATTTATGTGGCTATAACTACCAATATTTTAATAAATATTTACCACACTTCACGTGGGCCACCAATGAACTAGTTTTTTTTTAATTTTCTATTTATACTTGAAAATTCCACATTTATACCTGATATATTATCTCATTTTATTCTCCACTCCCACTCTTATATAAAACAAAACCTTTAAATAGGTTTATTTATATAGTTTTCATAAACTATAAGATATAAATGAATGGGGCCGCCCCCTTACATGGATAATATAAATGGTTAGGGATACATGTTAGGTTTTATTTAATAAGTATTAAGATTTAAAAATTAATCCCTTCATTTCCTTAAATTTTGTATGTGATTTTTACGCAGGTAAATATTTGAATCCCCTTTCACCTATGCACACATCAATCTCCAAACAAACATTAATTCGATATAATTTACAAAATGTAAATGAAAGTAACAATCATATCATATTACATCTACCCCCCCCAAAAAATTAGAGATTTAAAATTGAAAAACCCTAAAAAATTTACCGAGAGTTTAATTACACAAATGTAGCTCTAAAATAAATTGGGGAAAAAAGAAGGGGACTTGATACTTTTAAATACTCTTTTGGGTTAATTGAAAAAACCTGTACAAATTAAATAAATAAAATACAAAACATTTGATCTTAATTTATTTAATTTACCTTAAATACGGATTTAATCAACTTACATATTATATAATGTTACAATAAATATTTAAATAAAGATTACATCATAACATAAGTAAATAAAGAAATTCTTACAAGAAATAAATAACACAGGTGACACAATATTTATAGTGGAAAACCCCAATAGGGTAAAAACCACTTTGAAAATAACCTTTTACAAGAACTTATTTTACATCCAGTAAGATCACCTCCTGCATTAAAACCCTATTTACCAAGGGTAAAACCAAATCACTTGATTTGCACACCTTTGATATATTTCCCGAATATATCAAATGAAGACCTAAAGTCCTTTTTATATAAGGTGATCGGGTATGTCTCCCGACCCACCTTTTCAATCTAAAATGGTTGACACATACACCTAGGTTTATAATATTTAATATTAAAACTATAATGATTTCATGATATTAAATATTTAACCTAAAGTAATATACCTAGGTTAGCATATTTAATAATAGACATATAATATTTTCATATTATTAAATATTAATCTATATATTAGTGATGGACCCATATACATTAAGGGTTGGCCAGACTACTTAATCATTATGTTCCAACAACAACTAGGTCACATAATACTACCTAAAACTACCGTAAAACCAGTCTTACAAAAGAAACCGTAACATACCTCCTAAGGGCTCAACCATGATTTGAAACCACCATGTACATGTAGAATAACTCCCATGATTCCTCCAAAAAACCATTTTAGTTTACAAGTCCAATGCAAAACTTGATAGAAAATTGAACTTCTTCATAAACTTACCTTTTTGAGAGGGGTCCACTCACATCCATGACATCTAACTTACAGCTGAGAGAAAATATGGAGGAGTCCTATACAACCTCTAATAATCAAAATTACACAAAACATGCATTCAATGTCATGAACAATAAGATATCTACCATTTATTTTGAACTAGGGTTTTAAGAGGGTTTAAAACCAGTTTAGCTTCTTAACGATTATTAATAAAAGTGTGGTCCTTATTATCTGAACTAATGACCACAAAAACCAAGCTATAACCCTTACCCACATTTCCTAAAGATATCATACTCCCATGAAAAGGTTTCACATGCCAATAAGCATTAGAAAGTAAAATTTGAGTTGGGTTCTCACTTGTAAAAACTCGGTAGATATAAAAATGTCATAACTTACAAAATCATTAACATTAGGACCTAAAATTTTGACCATGCCTCTGAATAAACATGAAAAAAAACCCTCCAATACTCCTATTTTCTCAAATACACTCATAAATGACAACTCCACTTCATTAGGGCGTGTTTTCTTAAGGACTAAGTCTAGGAACAGACCTAAAAATCACTTTTCATACATTATGCTAAAATTATTGACCTAAAAATTCACCAAATTGCTAGAGAAAAATTTTCATAACTCTAACATTACTCACATTTACATTTCCAAGATGAAATCATACCTGCACACCTTATTAGGTCACATAGATCTAGTGTAGACCTAAAAACCATGACCCAACCTCATATCTATAATCTGCGACACTTGTGAGTGTCCCTACAAATCATTTACACAATTCCTATGTTATCACCAAGCTCAACCAACTTATACATACCCGTACTTCATCATACATTACCATACCTATTGATTAGGCCTCCAGAATAAACACCTTAAACATGTTTGTTTCACACAAGCAAACCTCATCATCACTTTACCATCCTCGACAACCTACAATAACCTTTACCACTCTTCATGAGATCAATATAGCATCATTAATCCCTCTATAATTCATTTCCACACTCCTACAAGCCACTACAATGCTCAAGACACCATGAAACATCACCAAGACCAAAGGATCTCAACAAGAAACTCAGCTTAGCATGAAACTACCAATCAACATTCATGTCTCTTACATTTTTTGAAATCAATGCAACCTTAGAAAATCAATGACCACACAATGCCAAAAATATCCCCCTTTATCATTGATGGAAAACCCATTAATGGAAAAACACATAAAGATCAATCTTAGCCTAAGGTACTTACATGTCAATATCTCACTCTTCTCCTTTTGAAATTAATGACAAAGAAACATATCTATAACACCTCATTCTAATTCTTCTCATGTTACATTAATCTCACCTTTTGGTTGCAAACATCAACCAAAACAATCAAGGTCCATTTTACCTTCTTCTTCTATAATTTTATTCATAAGAATAACACAACTCCCTCTTAGTAAATGCATGACTTCAAAGAACCTTATTAACTACCTACTTGAGTTGATAAAATGAAATTGATGACTCCCCCTAATTCCTTGACAACCCCAAAGACTTGATGCATCAAAATAATTATTTTATATGCATAAACAACTCTGGATTCAAATTTTATAGCTCCCCCTAGCTTCAATATACATGATTTCAACAAAGATGGCTAGATACCAATGTAATCCACCTTAACTTTCCCTAGAAGTAACTTATTCTTGACTTACTGATTCAAATCCTTCTCAATAGAGAAGAGATACCAACTTTTCAAGTCATGTGAGCAATAAATATTCCAATTCAAAACTATGTATGATAAAAAACAATCAAACCACAAACATACTTTGAATAAGCTCGTCAAATAAAACACACATTCCCAAGTTGCTAAAAAATATGTCAAAGAGGATTTTTCATATTTTACTTGCTTCTTTTTTTAGTATTGACCTTAAACCTCCATGTATTGACAAGTGATACTTAATAAAACACAATACATGTATCCTTATACTATGCATCATGCCCACACTTAACTAGAGATAACAACTTCATGTTCATCCTCAAAGTATGCCTCATTTTATGTATTCACTGGTTTCACATGACGTTGACTATTCATACCCAGGTTTTTAATTTCTTACTCTATTATTAGCTAACACATAGACCTCATACAAGGTCTCAAAACATAATCTTAAGATCATTCATGCATATTTCACAATTTTATTTTCCTGAAGAGTCTACTTGCAAGCCTTCATGTCTTTTAGAGACCCATAATCACTTTACAACACAACTTCATGAATTGAAATGGCCTGATCAAAGTCATCATACAAATGATTGAAACGCATACCTTTACTTGTTTTTCATGGCTATCTTATATTCTTAATGTATCTTCATAGCATCCTTGCCAAGGGGTTTCCAATCACTGTTCAACACTGTTGTCCAAAATAACCCCTGGTTATTTTGAAAACTTACATACCCATTCTATATATGAAGTCCAAATATTATAGGTTACGTGCACTCTGGAGGTTCCCTTGGCATAATTTTATTATTTGTAATTCTCTTGAGTGTTCATGCGCACCCATCCTATTTCCTTGTTCTTCCTCTTCCCTTTTTTTTTCCGCACTTACTTCACGCACTCCCCCTTTCCTCTTTATTATTCTCCTATTTACATTTCTCTCCATATGACTTCACTTTGTGCACCCACTTTCATTCCCACTCCTTGTGTGCACATCTATAGACTTACCTTCCAATTTTTCTAGGTCCTGAACATGTACTTATGCTCGTATAACCTTCATTTAGAGCTCTGCACATTTCCTCATGCTCACATTCCTTAAACACATTTTTCCCTTGTGCATTAAGCATTTACACTTTCCTGTTGTACGCTTCCTTCATTCATGGCTTGGTCTGTATGCCCCTTTCCCTTTTGTCATCACATATTGCTCAACAGATTCTCATAACGCCACTTGCATACTTGTACACTTTACATATAAGCATCTTTCTTTCACCTCTACACATGTCTCTTTTGCGCGCTCATCTTCTACATTATCACACCCCCTTGATCTTTCACGCTCAACTTGCACAATCTTATACGCCAGTCATTTTCCTATGTGATAACTTTTCAGAATTGAGTCTTCTACACATAACCTATCAAAGCACGAAAATTGGGTGTCGAATGCTTACGCTAAACCATTGTGCGACACGTCGCAGAAATTTAAAAAAAAGATGAACAATTTTCCTCTCTTTTAGCTAACCAGTGCCTATCACGTGTCATTACGTGTTCAGTTAGAACTATAACCTTCAAATGTTTCATAAATTTTTCTGTAAGGCTTGGATTTGTGCGCTTTTGGTCTTGTTGGAAAACTGCTAACATGGGTTACATGTTGGACTATTAAACATCATATTTTGGAGGGATTTGGTAGGTGAGACATAGGGAAATGTGTTCAAGACATTAATGCACATGTCGAGATGACTTAACCACCATATTTTTATACAAATATCACCTCGTTCCTTCTTCTACAAGAAAAATAGACATGGGGGAGGATCATCTGAAAATATGGCAGGAGACTTTGTAGGTATTTATTACTTGTTGTTTGTGGTTGAACATTCAAATTTGAGTTTACCTCTTCTTTTTCTCTCTCTTCTCTCCTTTTATTATAAATATCATATCAAGGCTGATTGTAAAAGGTTGGAACCCGTTTAGGTTGTTAAGATCTCTAATCCTTAGCATTTTGAGTTGCAGGCCTTTAGATATAGTTTTGCATGTGGATATCGGTCTCACTCCACCATTGTAATTGACTTTGTATTTTCTAGAAGTATAGAATATTTATGTTGTGGCTTTTCACTACCTTGGCTCATTTCTATTACATCTTATTTCCTCTTTTTTGCATTGTCTATTTTTGTGATCTCTCATGTCCTTTATAGGTTCCTTTTTTATTATGCCCCATGGAAATGTGTGTACAACTATGTTTCAGAATGTGATATGTGTGACTATCCTCAGTATGCACATTCTCCTTCATTTTTTATTAAAGATAAATTGTGTTCATCCCCTCTTTCTGGTGTTATCACTCCCTTTAGCTTACTTTTCCCTTTTCATGAATCTCCTTCTAACCCTGGTCCATTAGATATTTATAGTGATAGGAAGCTACATTTCCATTCTTATGAGTAGTTTTAGTGTTATAAATATGTATATGAACTGGAGTTCTATGAAATTTTGTCTCAAGTTTGCAAGGTCCCACAACTTGGAGACAACTCCGTGTTACCTCAAAGCCCCAATTCATCCTGATCTTGGATGGGTGTAATTTTTAGCTCTAACAGTTTTTGGCACGTTTGATGGGACAAGTTTGAAGAACTATAAATCTTCATCTCAGCAATTTTGATGTGTTCTTGTTGAGGTTCAACATTTGGAGGCATCTTTCAACACATCTAACAACTCCCAGCGTCCATATCTACTAGTTTCAGAAAATTTCACACAGTGTCATCATAAGAGAATAAACATGAAAGAGCACAAACATGTATGTAAGGAATTGGTGTCAAGTGCAGAAGGAAGAAATCCATGGACACACACAGCTATAAAAAGGTATAATCAAAGGTAAAGCTTTAGTGAACGAAAATATGAGTAGCACTCAACATGAAATCTAGTTCCTCATGCGGGAGAGTGCCCCATGTTATTTCGTTTACCAATTTGATGTGTTCTTTGTGAATCTTCAGCCTTTGGAAGCTATTCCAGGTTTATGTAGTGAATCCCCTGATTCAAACTCAACCATCATCTCATGTGCAGAAATTTCCCTTCATTATTTCATTAATTTCCTTTCTTTCCATATTTCCATGTTCCTCTTTTGTGAAGTTGTGCAATCATGACTTCATTTCGTTCTTGGGATTTCCATTTGCAAGAACAAAAATAGCTCCCTCCATCCCCGCATTTTCACAATCCTCCTCTAGATCAATCTTATGAGCCCCATCATCATGAATATGTGTATAATCTAGACCCACTTATCCATATGGTTATTCTTCTAACCATAATGTTTTCCAAGAACAAGGTTATTTAGATGATGGTGGAAACTTCATGCAAGATGCTGATTTTTAGACACACATTTAGGAGATGGAGATGGGCATGATGTAGGTCAGAATTTCTAGTTCACTTAGGACAATCAATATCAGTTTTAGGAGGCCCTATCCATGGACCGACCCTATACCAAACTGGTTTTAGCTTCATTAGAAGTTGATTTTTATGGATGAAATCACACCTCGGATTGAAGAGTGGGCTGAAGAAATGGAGGCTTACCAATCCAATGTTGGGCAAACCTGTCAATGGGGAAACCTTGCACTATCATCTTATAGTCCTCGGGCCATTATTCCTCCCCAACCCATTGCATCTCATCCTGTTATCGAGATTCTTAGCCTTTCACTTGGTCCTCTAAAGGATTCCCCTTCACCATACTCTTCCCTTCTATCTCACCTTATTTTCCCTGTCATCATTCCCTCAACACACGCTTCAATTCCTTCTGTGCATGTTCCCTTTGCACCCATCCTCCCATCTTCTTCTGAGTCCCCTCTATCTAACCATGTTGTATATGAACAAATCATTACTTATGCATCATCCCTAACAAATATAATCATGTTTGATGACTGTAGAACTCTTAAAGAATGGTATGAAATTTATTGGGAATATGAGATCATGCAGAGCAAGAAAAAAAAGGAATTTGTTCTAAAATAAAGTCAATTGGTCTTAGAGGGCACATTTTTGGTGGAGACAGTTGTTTGTAGAGGTGGAACAACGCACAACCTAGCCTAAAAAAATTGTTCAAGAGGAGAATATGTATGATGATCCCATCTATGGGATCGAGCTTCAAATAAATGGGTAAAATAAAAGTATCAAGCCATGACCAATCAAATATTTGGCTAATCTAGAGCAAAAACTAGAGTTTCCACCAGTCATGCTCATTCCAAAGCATGAGGTTGAATATCAGTACACCAAATGTCAGCAACAACACCTCTCGTGTCTAAATTTAGAACAACTAAAGGAGGTAATTATTTTATTTATTGTTGATAATTTGAGGAAGGTTAAAAACCACTTCCAAGTCAGTTTTTGACTCTTGTATAAGACCATGTTCAGTACCAAATTAGTTACATGGTCACAATTTGTGAGGAAAGGAAGCTACTTCTCCCTTCCTTTTCCTCTAGTTAGTATAGGGTAATTTAGGTTTTCTTCTATTAAAAAAAGTTCTTACACACACTCCTGCATGTTTCCCTTTGGAACATGTATGATTTTCAGATTTTGTACATATATTTTTCTCAAATTGATCCCTATGGCATTGTTTACTTCATGTCATGCATTTTTTGCACACCCTTTTATTGCTTCCTGGGATGATAGTTAAGTTTTCGAACAGAGGTAGTTCTAATAGTCTACGCATAGTTTTCTACCCTCATGAATCCAAATCAAAATATATTCATTTGAGAGTTCCAGTTTTTTTAGAGTTAAAACATTATTCAAATGACTTCAGGGGCATTCTTTGAATTACATATTAGATCTTCATGTTTCTAGGCTGACTCCATGCCTAATAGATGCTTCTAAGGCTACTGTTCTTTTCATCTAGTAGGAAGATGGCCCTAAAATTCACTAAATGTTTTTCCAAAATAACCCCCTGGTTATTTTGAAAAATTACGTGCTCATTTTGTATTTGAAGTCTAAAGATTACAAGTTGCACACACTTTGGCGGTTCCCTTGGAACAATTTTCTTGGTTGCAGTTCTCCTGCATGCCCATGTGCGCCCTTCCTACTTAATTGTGCTTCCTCTTGCCTTCATTTCTTTCCATGCTTGTTTCGCGTGCTCCCACTTTCCTCTTTATTCTTCTATCTTTGCATTTCCCTCTATACACCTTCCCTTTGCACACCCTCTTTCATTCCCAGTCTATTGCGCACTCCTTGTGCATATATACAGAATTACATTCTAATTTGGCTAAGTCCCCAGAATTTTCTTCTGTGTGGTGCCCTTCCTCTTGAGCTCCATGCATTTCCTCATGCTTACTTTCCTTGACCACATTCTTCCCTTGCGCATTAATCCTTTGCACTTGTGCACTACATGCTTCCTTCCTTCCTGGTTTGATCTGCATGCCTTTTTCCTTATGTTGTCATGCATTGCTCAATAGATGCCCTAACCCCATTTGCATACTTGTACACTTTACATATTTTCATCTTTATTCTACCTCTATGCCAGTCTCTTTTGTGTTCCCATCTTATGCATTCTCATGCCCCTTTCTCTCATGTGTGTGCCTTGCACAATCTTCTGCGCCAATCATTTTGCCACGTGGAAACCTATCTAACTTAATTGTGCTATATGGAACATATCAAACTGTGCCAACTAGGTGTTGTATCCTCACAACGAACCATTACATGACATAATTCAGAAATGAGAAAATAGATGAACACTTGGATGCTCCTTCAGCTAACCAGTGTGTGCCCTATGTCATTACGTGTTCATTTGGTAATGTAACCTTCAGATCATCATAAAAAAATTTGTAGGGCTCAGATTTGTGCACTCTTTGTCTTGTTGGAAATTTTATGACATGGGTTACATGTTAGACCATTCAAAATCATATTTTAGTGGGATTTGGTAGGTGAGAAGAAGGGAAACACGTTCCATATATTAATTCATAGGTCGAGTCAACTCAACAATCAAATTTTATGCAAATCTCGCCTCCTTCATTCTTCTACAAGTAAAACAGACATGAGGAGGTGCATTTGACACCATGGAAGGTGGATTTATAGGTAGTTATTACTTGTTGTTGGTCGTTGAACTTTCAAATTCAAGTTTCTCTCTCCTTTCTCTCCCTTTTCTCTCCTTTTTATAAATATCAGATCAAAGATCATTTTAAAAGGTTGGACACCATTAGTTTTCTAAGATCTCTTCTCCTTAGCATTTTGAGTTGTAGGACTTTAGATATGGTGTTTACATGTGGATATTGGCCTCATCCGTAATTATAATTGACTGTGAATTTTTTGGAAGTAATAAAATCTTTATTTTGTGGTTATTATTTTCCTTGGATCATTTAAATTACATCTCCTTGCCTCTCTTTTGCATTGTTTGTTTGTTTTGATCTCTCACATCCCTTACACATTCCTTTTCTGATTATGCCCCATGAAAACAAGTGTGTGACTATGTTTCAGGCTATAATATGTGTGTCTATCCTCCCTGTGTGCATTATACTTCATTTTCACTTAAAGATAATTGTTTTCACCCCCCTCTTTTTGGTTTTATCATCTCCTTTAACTTAGTATTTCCTTTTCCATGCATCTCCTTCTAACCCTGGTCCCTTGGATATTTAGAATAGTGATAGGGCAGTGCATTTCCATTCTTAGGAGTATTTTTAGTGTTATAAATAGGTAGAGGAAATGGCCTTATCCAACGATCTATCTCAGGCACACAAGGTCCCACAACTTGGAGACAGTCCCATGTTGCCTCAAATCCCCAGTTCATCCAGATCTAGGATGGGTGCAAAATTTTGAGCTCCAACAAACAATGTGTACCCAGATCTTATCCTCAAGAAGAATTTTAATCACCATGATCATCACACACTTCTCATTTGTCCTCATCACTTTCGGGTCTTATAGATGCCCATGAACACTCAAAAATACATGCTAAGGGACTTAATGAACAATTCAATCTTCTTGTCTTCAATTATGCATTGTTTCATCATGATATGCTAGAAAGGAATATATAGAACATGCCTTGATCTTCCAAACCTCAGAAGGATAAATCAATACTCAGAGATATATCTTCAACGATGTTCAACCTGACTCATTTTGAAAAAAACTATACATGACATCTCTTTACTTTCCCAACTTAGATTCATGTAGCTTACATATTCATTTTACCTAATAAAAATGTATCCATCACTCTTGTAGCCCTCCTAGTTCCCCAGATCACTCATATACCAGAAGGACATATTGGTCTATCATACCAATACCCATCTCAAGAGATACAGGACTATATAGGTCTCTACACATAACTTTAGCTCAAAAAACTGAGACCATACATGCAAGAGAATAATCACAAAAACATACCTCTGATCATATTCAAAGAAACTCCAGTCATATTCTTAATCTGACTCACCTGGTCTATATTACCCTCAATAGAATACATATAGATGTATGTTTCAGTGTGTCTCTTTCATGATCCATATGACACTCCATCATGACACATAACTTCATGTAGGATTCTTAGTGATAGACCATTGTCCTTCTTTATTCCTTCAAGATATCTAAAATAAGATACCTCATTATACAATTTTGAATCTCAAACCATAGGATTGGGTACGTATACATTTTTTTTCAAAACTATAAAACTCTACTTACCTTCAAAGATCTTGTACAAACCTTTGGAAGCATCTCACAAGCCTTCTATCTCTCTTTAATCCTGGAAATCATCTTTATTGACAACAAATAATATGATAGACTCTTCATATCTCCATGAACTATATACCAACACCCCTCTTTTCATGTTGAAATCCTCTAACTTGATCCAAAGAAAAATTTTCACACCCATACTTTTTAGAACTCTGAACTTTTATCCAAATGTATAACCTCAAAGATATATTTAGGGTCTTCTTCATCTCCTCAAAAATGACATATTGGTCTTACATACAAATTTATTGCACTTCAAGGTCTTAACACAACTCTAGGATATTGAAACCTCTTGTTTTACCTTGAAGAACCATGAAAACAAAACTTTGCAATGTGACCAACATGATTAAATTTGTAGCACACAATTTCATTCTTACCTCTTGACTAGTATGAACTGAACCTCCTTCCATGATTCCATGAGTCCTAATATTTGGATGACCTTCTACACTCTTTTTTCCTATGTCCAAACTCATTAAAACTATAAAAATAACCATTAAATGAATCCTCGTAACTTAATTCGTTAAGTTATCTAACATACCTTATCTTATCATAGATCTTGATTTTTTTTTTCCTTCTGATCTTCCTTAGAATTTGGGACAACAATCTCCTTACTTTGAGAAGCATCCTCTTGAATCACCTCTTTTCCCTTTAGATTTTACTTAAACCCTAGACCAATCCTACCATGTGTAGGATTTTGGCTATCTAAGAGATCATTTATATCCTTGGAACTCGTCTCAAACCTATGAAATGATCTTACCTTGCTAGCTTCTTCAGTTATATATGCCTATAGGGACACAATATCTTTTTTATACTCAAAACATTCTTCCTCCTTATATTTTAGGCTTGTAGCTATAGTATTTATTTGATACTCTAACTATTTGATGGTTTCTTGATACCCATTTGTGTCATTCCAAACATGTTTCTCCTCAAGAATATGGATCTTTTCTTCATATTCTTTAATTTGTGCCTTTAATTTTTGTTCTTGCTTTTTGTTGCATGTTTCAACTCTTTTTGGATACACATCAATTTATTTTCAAGATCAAAATCTTCTTCACCTAAATCCATACACGAGATTCCAAATATGGAACCTTCATTCTTAGAACTCAATCCCTTAGCCATAAATAGGACTTCATTTCCAACATCTTCATGATCAAACTCAGAATCAGAATTAGAAACACCAACTTCACTACTTTCCTCTAATGAGCTACAATCCTCCTTAGAGTAAATTATTATCTTTGACTTCTTCTTATCCTCAAACTTATGAAAATTCTTCTTACTCTTATCATATCTATGGAATATATTGTCATCATCATGATCACAATAATTCTCTTTTCCTTTATGTTTGTGATGAAACTTATTTACAAAATGTCCAATCTCTCTATTGTTGAAGGACTTGAAGGGAAGATTACCCTTATACTTTCCTAAACTTGTTTTCAACTTCCTAGCAAACATAGAAATCAATTCATCATCATCAAGGTCAGAAACTTCATTATCCAAGATATTCTTACCTTTTTTTCTTCTTTTAAACTTTGAAGGAAAATTCCTTCTTGAGGGGTTTATCCACACATATCCCCATCTCATAAGCAGTCAACATACGATGGATTTCATCCATAAAAAAAGTAATTAGATCTTTGGATTATTCTATATGTGATACTTTAGGAGTGAGATATCTCAACACCTCTAGCACCACCGAATATTCTTTCACATATTCTACTAATCCTCTATGATATTCACAAATTGATAAACTATGAGAAGATATGCACCAATGGTTTCTTCTTATTTCATCTTCAAAATTTCAAACTGATTCCTATAGGTCTGTAGCTTTACAGACATCACCTTGGAGTCACCTTCATCTAGATCACTTATATCTTATCCCAAATGGCCTTAGTTGTAGCAAATTTCATAACTTTGAAAATCTCTAATTTTTCCAATCTACACAAATTAAAATTTATATCTTTAAATTTATCATTATTATCCTTCTTACATGTTACATCAATTGGAGGATTTTGAGGAATGGTGTATCCATTCACAACTAACTACCATATGTCACATCCCAAAGATATAATGTTAGTTCTCATCCTAATACTCCAAAAACCATAACTTTTCCCATAAAACATCGAATCTTTGCAAGTAGAGGAACCACTTTGTTGACTCGCCATTTTTTGTACTTCAAAGGATCACCTCAATGTTGTTAAGATTACTTTAGAGGACCTACTCTAATACTGATTTTTGGAAGCACAATTACTGAGAGGGGTTGAATCAATGAGCAATAAAAATGTACATCCACTTAATCAATTTCATCCATTAACCATTAAGCATGTTGTAGACACCAAAATTGGGTCACACTCCTGTTGGTTCCTTAATAAATAAAATACCTTGAACACATCCACCTAGCCATGGCCCCCTTCACCCCACTATAATATTAATTTAATTATTTAAATTAAATTAATTCATTATACTCACCATATTTATTATTTAAATATCCTAATTGAGATAATGCCCACATATCCACCTCACCTAGACACCTTATCTAGCCACCTCACCCTAAGACCTATTCTTAGTAAGTTTTCATAACTAACTAAGACCAACCCGAACCCTAAAAATCAATGCCTACATTCCCTCTAACCACATTCCCACCCATTAGAAGGAGCTTTCCATGCTAATCCGCAGTGTAAACAAAACAAGATCCCAGAAAATCAAGGGAATCTGCCCAATTTAGTAAACCTAGGAAATCCCTCCCTAACCGACGCCGGTTACCCTTAACCACTGCTGGTTAAGCTGGAACCATCGTCGGTTACAATTTAACTCCCAAAACAACCTTATTTCAGGGTTGGGACATTTCTGATAGAGAGAGACATCTTCTGAGAACAAGTGACAAAACAAGAGTTGTATATAGGTAGAACCAACATTCATACAAGCATCAGAACACCCATAGCCAATACCTGAAGCAATTACATAGCCACCTACCTTCACAGGAGTAGCCAGGGAAGCACTGGAAATACACCAAGTTTAATTGATCACCTGCTATTACCAACCAGGTATCAAGCTTGTACAAACAGTAAGTTCGTTAACCCACATTGGTTCCTTTTCATTTGAGTAGATCCTTTTACATTTGTTATTAGTTTTTGTTTTCATTTCCATTCTCCACCATTTTATCTCCATCCAAAATTAACCACTTCTTTACCCACACCATTGAACTATCCATACCCATATTTTCATCATTCCTGTGCATATCCAGGATCCATATGAATCTCACCATTGCCCTTCCACCTTCATCTAATCCTGGATCTATCACCCAGCCAAATCTTATTGAGTTTCCTATACCCCGACCATACCGACACCAGTCACCCATAACCATCACCGGTTAACCTAAACCGACGTTGATCTCTGTGTCTTTTACCAGAAACCCATATCAAAGCCTAAAACCTCCACCAAATACCCTAAACTACCCAGAACTTGACCTTGATCAATAAAAGTATCTTAGCAGTGACCTTGACCTTAAGATTCAATCATAGCTTAGCCTGTTGTGAATGAATTCACTTATTAGAGATTAATGAGATACCTAAATCATTTTAACTATAGTAGGATTTACTTTATTACCAGCACTAAGTTTTTTCAAACAGTGGATTGACAGCCATCAGGAAGTATCACACTTCCCAGATCTAGCACACACTAGGTAGTCCACTACATATATTGTTTAACTTTTATTCGGTGGTATTGTTTAACGATCAGCTATGGATTCAGAAGTCATACGTGTGCAACAAAATATCAACCATAATTTCAATAGGTATTCCTCCTAGCCCATTATCCTTATTTGTTTCATCATTTTCTAAGAAACCCTCCAGAATCAGCTGAAACACACTCATCCCAAAAATCATAGCCATAGAAGATAAAATGAGATCATATCAACACAAGAATACAAGATGTAAGTGGGAAACCCTCTAGGGTATGAAAACCCACTGAAACAAAACTTTATTAGATAAATGAATCAAATTTAATTAATAATTAACTCAACGAAGAGCACCAAACCCTAGGTTTAGTGAGGTACCAACCCCTAGATTTAGTAGATCACAAACCCTACAAGGAGGCACTAACCCCCAAGATGACTCGACACTAACCAAATCCACCTGATATGTTTTTCACCTCTATAATGTTTCTACAATAACTGATGATGGCATAATGAAGCTCTCTTTCCTTCCTTCTTGAAATCTTCTCTCTCGGTCAACTCACTCTAGATATTCTCCACCAAGATAATTAGGCCTAATGAATTATCTATCCAATACTTGAATACACTTTAGAAAATATCCAAAAACATTTTCCCATATCTTTAAGGTCACACATACCTCTTTCACCTTTGGAAACAACCCTGTAGTTCGCACTTATTCTTTCTTGCACAACTAGCTCAAATGACCATTATAGCTTGCTTTTATACCTAACTCATGATCCTAATAAAACTAGGCCATCCTTAATAATGTAGATTACATGAAAAAAACATTATAACATCATTCAAAATACCATATAGGTCAAAATCATCATTGAGAACCATCTAATCCTCCATTAGGATTCATGAAGTCTAATTTCACCCAAAAAGTTTCCTCGTTAAAAATAAAATGTTCTAGAGAAAAACCATCTTCAAAAACACTTGGAACACAATCATACATGTTTCCTAAGACCATTATCCACCTTCATAAATTTATTACACCTCCACACCATAATCTCACCTCAGGAAGCCATTTGAGAACAAGGACAATCAACATGCCCCAAAACTAGTCTTCGGAGATGAATCTCAAATCCCCATCAAATGACCTAAAACATACAATTGAAATATATCAATGCAAATATTCTGACCTCTCAGGGTCATCACCAAGTGCTTATAAAATCAAAAATCTAACTAAAGCACCATGAAAACACCTATGCAACTAGGTCACCTAAAACTTTCCTAAAACTAGTCTTTCAAAATAAGCCATAACATGCCTCTATTACTAAAACTTGTTGTAAAAATAATGCAGGATAAGAATTGAAATCCCATATTTATGAAATAAATCATGTAAAAAGTGAAGGGAAATTCCCCACCATATACATATAGGTGAGGCATCCATGTATTTGGAGAGTGCTAGTGTGTATGAGCTTTGGGTACACCATTGATGGTAGTATTGTACGTGTGCACAGTCCAGTGCCTAGTTGTAATCAATCTTGATGTAATCAGATCTATGGTTAAGTAATGAATTATGTTTGTTATGGTTAATTTCTTATGGATTGCTAAGATTACTGTATATATGTATAGTTTAATGGGAGTTCAAATATTATTGGTAATTATGTATGAAGATTAATTTCCTTATTATATGCATTGTTGAATTGTCATGTTATGATGTATCTTCTTGAATAAATGGTTGTTATGATTATGAATATGCATGCTAACATCTTGATAAGAAAACAAATGAGGAACTTGGAGGTTGTGTGCACTTGGAGTGATCTTCCAAACTTTTTTCTATGAAGTTCCAACATGCCTAACTAACATTGGGTAAATAAAATACTACAATATAGGTTGGCAACATAATTTATAACCATATAATCCTTCATTAGGAATCAAGAATCCTAATTGCACCCAAAAAGCCTACTCACCAAAATACAATGTTCTAGAGAAAAACCATCTTCACCAAAACTTGGAACACACTTAGACATGTTTTCTTAGACCATTAACAACCTCTAAAAAGTTCTTACACCTCTACAGTTCATCATCTCAGCTCATGAAGCCACTTGAGAACAAGGAACAATAACATGGCCAAAAAATAGTCTTCAGAGATGAATCTCAAAACCCCTTCGAATGATCTCATCCATACAAGTGTAATATATCAATGGAAACATTATGACCTCAGAGTCATCACCAAGTTCTTATAAAACCATAAATCATACTGATGTACCATAAAAACACCTCTGCAACCAAGTCACCTATAACTTCCTAAAACTACCCTAAAATAAGTCTTGCAAAACAAGCCATAATAAACCTCCTAAGGGATAAACCATGATCATGTACATGTAGAATAAATCCCATAATTCGTCCACAGTTAATTTAGTCAAAATGTCCAATCCAAAACTTGACCGAAAACTGAACTTCTTTAGAAATTTACTTTTTTGAGTGGGGTCCACTTACATCCATGATATATAAATTGCACCTAGAGAAATATTTAGGAGTCCTTTACAACCAATAATCATCAAAATTGTAAAAAAAATCCATTCAATGTCACAAACAATAAGATATCTCCCATTACTTTTGAACTAAGGTTTTAGGAGGGTTTAAAACCAGTTTAGATTCTTAACAGTTGTTCATAAAAGTGTGGTCCTTATTGTCTAAACTAATGCCAAAAAACCCAAGCTAGAATCCTTATGCACATGTACTGAAGATATAATACTCCCATTCAAATATTTCAAGTGCAAATGAGCATCATAAATTAAAATTTGAGTTGGGACTCTCACTTGCAAATACTCGATAGAGGTAAAAATGTCATATCTTACAAAATCATCAACACTAGGACCTGAAATTTATACCACTCCTCTAAATAAACATGAAAAAGACCTCAAATACTCTTATTTTATCAAATACACTCATAAATGATGAGTTCACTTCATTAGGGCATGCTTTCTTAAGGACTAAGTCTAGGAACAGACCTAAAACCCACTTTCCATGTAATATGGTCAAATTAATGACCTAAAAATTCACCAAGATTATAAAAACAACTTTCCACAACTCTGAAATATCTCACATTTTCATTTACAAGATTAAATCATATCTGCACACCTCATTAGGTCACCTAGAGTTTGAGAATAAGTCTAGTGTAGATCTAAAAACCAAGACTTCACCTCATATATATACTTTGAAAAAAAATTGAGTGTCCCTAAAACTCATATACATGCTTCATATTCTCTCACCAAGCTCAAAAAAATTATACATACATGTACTTCATCATGCAATACCATACCTGCCAACTAGGCATCCAGAACAAGCATCTTAAACATGCTTGTTTCACCAAAATTGACCTTCTCATCACTTAACCATCCTTGAAAACCTAAAAGAACCTTTACCACTCTCCATGACATCACTCGAGCATCATAAATACCTCTATAATTTTCTCCTAAACTCCTAAAAACCACTACACTGGTCAAGACACCATGAAACATCTTCAAGACCAAGCAATCTCAACAAGAAACTCAACTTGGCATGACACTACTAATCAAATTTTATGTCTCTTTTATGTTTTGAAATCAATGAAACCTCATAAAATAGATGACAACATCACATACTCACTCCTTTGACATCAATGACAACACAATAACAACATGTATGTGGGTATAATTGACAGATCATGTAGGGGATATCAATCAAAAATTGGATCACAAACAGGGTATTCCTATGGATTTTCAAAGGATAATATAAAAGGTAAAAAAACTAAAGGATTTGAATCCTCTGTCACACTACAATGTAGCCAAGGATTCCATCCATGTTTTGGTTCTACATTTACATGGTGGAGCTATGGTTTCCAAATTTCCCTCTTCCACGGATCATGTATCATTTTGAGAGGCAGTGAAAAAATCATCTTCTAAAACAATTAGTCCTTCACATAGTCCAAGTGCCTACATTGTGGAACATGAGGAAGTGACCTCGATTATGGAGTTTAATGTAGAGGATATAAAAAATTTCAAGCCAAAATTAGGGGGAAATACCATTATTTGTAGATTCAATTGTTTGCGATCTACCACATCATCTCTATAGCATTGAAAAAATGATATGGATAAAGGATTATGATATTTTTCTTTTCTCCAAAGGTTTTTCTTTGTTAGTTTCATAGACTCCGAAGACTATTAGAGTGTATTTTAGGATGGATCCTAGTTTTGAGGGAATGGAAGGATTTTTATCATCCCATGGTATGTTGAATTTGATCCTAATACTCAATTAATGACCAAAATGCATGTTTTGTTTTATCTCCCCATCTCTCCTTTGCATTTTTGGTTCACCTTCAAAGATATAGGGGAAGCCTTGGGTACCTACATCAAAATATATGATGAGAGAATAATCGAATGGATATACATATGCTCGTATTTGCATGGAAATATATCTTAGAAAGGTTTAGCTGATAAATTAACACACAAGTGAAGGAGTTTTCAACAGTCACTTGTATTTCAAAAATCTAACTAGTTCATTTCTAATCGTATGTGCATTCCCTCTGTGTATATGATTTTACAAAAATTACAAACCATAACAAATATCACATGTTCCATCCAAACATGATTTTTATATAAAAATAACCTTCTTATCTTATACAAAAGAAATTGAGATTAGATCTCTTGATGATTTAGATGGATCCATTATCATAAACTCCTGTAAAATGTTTTTAGTATGCAAAGTAATACATATATGCGAGAAAAGACTATAATGCATAGAAAATTCAATGTGGACCCTGCAACAAGTAGTCTGTAAATGATTTATTTTAACATAAAAAAACATTTCTTTTTCAAAATACCTTTGACTAATTTATATTTCGGGATAAGTCTCTTTAAAATTATTATAAAATTGTGTTTTTTTCATATCCAAAAAATGTTTAGGATGTGATACATGGTTTTGAAAACCAATTATTCTTTTTAAAATGACTTTTTCATTACTTGAAACCCTTGTATTAGTTTTCCAAAAGTCTTTAATTTTGGATTTTTTACTCTTTAATTATGTCTTTTTCTTTCCATGGGAGTATACCAAAGAATTCTCATAATTCATTTTTATTGGGATCCTGGACTCTTTTACATCTTTCCATAGATTTCAATAGCATTTTTCTATTTATTTTTAGTGCACTCCTTATTTTCTTAATTAAACCATATTTCTTTGTGTCTTTACTTACTATAATTTATGTAAATAATATGACAGGTAGTATTACTATATTTTGTACGTGAGGTTTGACCTATTACTTGGTATGAATTCATTATATTTTTATAATCAAATTTTTATTGTCTTTCGTAGATGTTTTTAGACCAAGGGTCTTCATAGTGCATCTAAAATTAATATTTTTTATCATTTCAATGAATAGTTGACATATTTTTGTTTTATTAAGTAATGAAAAATTGCTTTCCATATCTTACTTGTTTTTCTTCTACAAGTGCATTAACCAATCTTATCACTCATTGGGTTTAAATTATTTTCATCAATTTCAAGTAAAAGACTTGGTGTTTTATGCAAAATTTTAATAAAAAATATACATGATAAAGTTGGTTGAACATTAGGTAAACTTTTTTCATTTCGTAAATATTATTCATCTTCATAATTTGGTAATTTTTTGTTTTTTGAATAGGTTAGTTATTTGGTGTAACACCTAAGTTTGAATTTGGCATTCCATCCTCGTCCATTAAACATATTAGAATAAACTAATACGTATTACATTGAGGCAGTTATGACTAACTTGTTATAAGTTTATTCAACCGAATACCACTTCCCTCCTTCCATTTACACTTTTTTGCATTGTATAATGTATTTACACATTTTCTACATTCTTCTATTTCTATCAGTGGTATCAGAGCACAGTTTGCTGTTTGGCTTGTTCCTATCCTTTGGAACTTGGATCTTTGTGAATTCTTTAGTAGTTACCAAGGGAAGGAGATAAGTGTTTTATCCTCTCACATACCATCACCTATGAAGTGATCAGCATGGAAGCTGATTTTTTTGTCTTCGTCTCAGGTAAAGTTTGACAGATATGATCTGTCATTGGTATCCCAATATTTTCCCCCATCCATAGTCAATTTCCTTACCTTAAGCTATTAAGGAAAATAAGGAAAAGAAAGTGTAAGAAGGTCAAAACTCTCGAGGGTGGATATATAGACACAAAATCATGCACTTGGAGTCATTATTTAGTCTCGGTCTCATACTACTATTCATATGGTTCTTGAGTGAAGAGAGTAATAATTAACCCATGTCTTTGGCCTTTTTTATATTTCTTGATATCGTATTTTTTATCTTACACCTGCAATTTCCAAGTATGTATTATCATTTCGTATTTTCCTATTTCTGACTAGGGTGCCCAGCCAGGACTAGGTCCCCCTAGGTGCCCTGGTCATCAATAGGGCACCTTGATCCTCTTTACACTTTACTCTCACCTTTTGGGAACTTTCTATCCATTTTAGATTTTGATATTTTTGGTGGTCGGCCTTTTTGAGGTTAACTACGATATTAGAAAAAGAGAACCATATAAATATAAAGTTATGTGACCATAATGAGGGACCAACCACTAAACATCTACTATCATAATTTAGAATTGCATTCATCAAAGGTACATAAAGCTCCATTTGTATCCATCTAGCTCCTTCACAAGGAATACAAGGCTGGCTCATCTTCATTATACTTCATAGGAGGGGATTCTATTGTTTTCATGTAAACATTTACTACATTCTACATCTAGTTATTTAGTCATTACTTCACAAAAGTACTAATGGAACAAGAGAAACCTAGGGCAAGATTTGGACACAAAAACCTAGAACTACATTGGGTTTAAGATATAGTGCAATGTTCAGTTAGTAAGTCCACCATTGTGTCTGTTGAGGAAAATTTGACCCCTTCATTTTTTTAGGGTTTTAATACTTTTTCTAGGGCTTTTGAGGTGATTATTTATTGTAGGTCTTACATCCACATCTAACTCAGTTTAATGAATTTAGTGTGATGGGAACTAAATACAGGAGAACATCCAATGACACCTTAGAGGAGGTTTTTAGGCCATTTCCTCAAACCAGGGTGCCCAGATCTCATATTATGGATCCCACGAGTGTCCCTATCCCTTTTCATGCACCTAAGTCCAGTCAAAGAGCTCATATCTATACTTTCTCATGATTGTGTGTGTCGTTTCCTCCTCCAGTTTACATAGTTTACACTTCAACATAGTCTCACACCTTCATCGAATCAGCTAACGACTTCTTAACCCTCTCTTGCATATTAGGGTTTCATCTTTCATTTACTTATTTGTTTGATTAATATTTTGTATTGCATTATTTCATTTATACATTGCTCCTATAACATCATATTAGGCTAGGATATTACATTTTATCATAATTATTTTGGTGACCCTAAACTCGATTTTCACACTTAGGATCCTCATTTTCCCTCTATCATGGCTCCTCAAGTTGCTCAAATTTCTTTATCTGATTTACTTAAGATTCATCCCAATTTCCATGTTGTTCTTTAAAAAACCTTAGACACCACATATCTTCATAAAGATTCCCCGCCATAAAAAATAAGTCCTATATTCGATCGTTATCAAACAACCCTATTCCTCGTGATCCTTCATCTGATCAATCCATATTGGACTCAATTCAAGCTTTACATGCTTTATTTCAATACAACTTTAAGGCTATGGAATCTATGATTACATTTCTCAAATTTGAAATCCAATAGCTTAATGACATTTCTCAAGCGCATGTTTATTATCCTTCTACATCTCATCTATATTCTATGTCTCCTACATGTGCTCATCCTAGTTAACCTCAAATCTTGTCACTTCCATCACCTCTCAAGTTTGCAATCAAAGATAAGAAACAATACATTCTTCTGAAAATCATAACTTAGAAATTAATTAGCGTTCCATCTACTCATTTTTATCCTCCTTATCGGTGTGAAAAATATCAATGTATTCCATATTACAATTATCATCAAATCAATAGACATACTGACAATGATTACTATGATTTACAAAGAGTAATCAAGCATCTTGAGCGTCAATGTTTCATCTCATTCACCACACAATGTTATATTACATGGTCCTCTCCACTTTTTACATCTAAATGGGTTCTTACATATTATTTCTCTAATAAGGAAATTCAAGAGCCTCCTAAGTAACCACCTATGACATCACCAAGTCAACATAAGAAACCTCCTTTAAAATCAGTTCAACACCTCTTTGTCTCAAGTCATCCACAACATTACCAAGTGAAATTATACAAGCTCCTCTTAAGGATAAAATCACTCCTCCTCCATTAAGGGTATCTGCGACATCATACGGTCATGCTCAGTAATACCCTCATATAATCAAACTTGTAATTTTGCCATATGTTATAGACCATACCTATGTTGATGAATGAGACCCCGGATGAGTCTTACTATGATGATGAACCATTTTACAATCACACACCTTTACCACCTCATCGTCCCATAAATTTTGTAAAGGAAACTAATCCTTACATTTATCCACTTAGAGTATTTTGACTAAATCTCCATCACTTACATATTTAGGGGACATAGCATTCACACCCCCCATATTTACATTATCATACATCAATATCCTCGCATACACATGGTCATCACAGATCTTGGCATAGTCATTACCCTATGATGCACTAGTGTGCTTTGGTTCACACTTGACTCTTGAGGGAATTTTTAGACACTTGAACCCCACACACTACACAATACTCACTACACATTCGGCACCACATATAATTATTAGCAATTTAACTCACCCTGAAAGATAAGTCAAATGAGGTCGGACCCAAAATTTTTTAAGAGATCCCCTGTACATTGAATTTCCAAGTCTTAGAGTCTAATTGTTAAATTTCAGATTTTCAGATTTTTCATTTTGGGAGTGTTTTCGAAGTCTGAAAGTCAAAATTCCCAAATTTTTGGGTTTTTAGGTTTTCAGAATTCGGAAATTTCATTTGAACATTTGGTGTTTTGGTTTCATTTTTTCTGAAGTCTGAAATCCTAAATTTCTAAATTTTCAGACTTTTGGGTTTCGGAACTTTTTATCACCAACTCACTTTTTGTTTCCAATTTTCCCGAAGTCTGAAATCCTAAATTTCTGAATTTTCAAAATTTCGGGTTTTTTGGGTTTCAGAAATTTGGGGTTTTCTTAAGCATTTATTTCTTCACCAACCCCATACGGATCATATTTTTACCATAAATGCTAGGTTTTTTCTATTTAAACTTGATTTTCTACGGTCATTTTCACCTGACAGCGATCTCTAACATCCATTTTTCTTGTCTTTTTCAATGTCCTTTTTCAAGGTATGTTAATTTTGTTATTACTTTTTGGTTTTAGATTTTCTTTTTGTTTCTTTGGTGTTTTCAAATAATGGACTTCCTACTCACCATGTTCTCATTTTTTAGTTATCTTTAGTTTGTTAGGTTGTTCGCAAAATCATCTTGAGGTAGATCTCGAGTTTTCACAGAATTGCTAGTTGTACTTTGGGAAAACTCACTTCAAAGGAGATTACTTCGAAACTTTTGGAAAACTCACTTCAGAGGAGATTACTTTACTTCAAAAATTTGAGAATCGATGCAGATTTTCGGGAGAAATCATTTCAGAGACTACCATTTCAGAGAAAGTGTCTTTGGAGAAATCATTTCGGAGACTTTCGTTTCAGAGGAAGTTTCTTCGGAGAAATTGTTTTAGGAGAAATCATTTCAGAGACTGCCATATCAAAGGAAGTGTCTTCGGAGAAATCATTTCGGGAAAAATAATTTCAGAGATTCCCATTTCAGAGAAAACATTTTCGGAGAATTTCTTCGAAGAAATTCACTTCGGAGTTTCGGGGAAAAGCATTTCAAAGAAAATTTTTGGGAAACTCATTTTGGAAAACTTTCTTTCGGAGGTTTTCATTTTAGAATTTGAAACACTCTCGTTTCAGAATTTCTTTCGGCGTTTTTTTTTCTTTCAGAATTTCGGAACTTGGCATTTCAGACTTTCAAAAATCCTGATTTTAGAGATTTCTTTCAAAGATTTTCATCCTACAGACTTTCAAAGTTTTTCTTCTTCGGCTTCCAAAATCCAGAACATCATGTCTACTTCTACTTCAAAAGAGAGAGAAGATGAGATATTCATTCATTGTAGTTACTCCTCAATATTTCCTATCCTCCACTTAGGTAACATAGAGGATAGTGACTTAGGTCAAATTGACTTCCCAGATTTATGGAGCAGAGTGAAGGCTCCTAACAAGAAGCCATGGATGTAGGCAATTTATGATAGTGGGATTGTCCTTGCGGCTGGTTTTACTGCCTCAATGCATTGTCCTGAGTTTGTTCTAGTTGCAGCTGCCCACTTCGATGCATATTCTATGTCAGTTAAGAATGATGATGACAAGGTGGTCATTTGCCTAGATCCTAATTTCTTTGAAGATCTTCTCAAGCTACATGACATTCCAAACTACGCCACTATTTCACCCGAAAGCATAGTAGAACATTGGAACAATGATGTTGATTCATGTACCAAGATTGTCATGAAAAGTTACTTAGCTAAGAGCATGGCCAAGTTGCCAAAAACCTTGTACAGGGTAGACTTCATCCAAGAATTCAATGACATAATCATACTACTGATCTGAGTTTCAAGCCTCCCAACTGCCAAGGAATTCCAAGAGAGTATGTTTTTATACATTGGCACTATCAAGAATAACAAGGAGCTTATCAGGTGTGGAGAGCATATCAGTAGCTCCATCTGCTATCAGCTAGGTAGGGTGTTAACCACAAACTCATTTTACATGACATCATTCTTGGTATACGCTGCCATTGCTATGGGAGATTTTCCCAGACTAAATACCAAGGGGGTTCGCAGCACATCCTAGATTTATGATTTCTATCCCCGGCTCACTCTGAGTGAGGGGTACAAGCACTTGCAATAGGTCGATGATGATTTTTTCATAGTCATCTACTACTGCTTTGACAAAGAGTTGTACAATCAGAGAATTTCTGATGAGGCCTTCAAAGAAGTACAGGAATGGGGAGAAATCTATCTCCAATTTCCCACTTTCACCTACATTCAAATTTTGGGTTTCATTGGTGCCCCGAGCAAATTGCCAAGGTGTCCTATGGATAAATGGGTTCTATTGGAGCTGGTTCGACAACTGTTGGATTACCATCGGATCCAAAAAAAGTGCCATAAGGCAGGAGTACATTTTCCTATTTCGATTGGCAGGTATTCTTGTCAAAACATTCACAAAGCCAAGAACGTAGACGCAGAGATGGCCGAGGTAACCCTGCGGACTTTTCATCTAAGAACCAACTTTGACTACTTGGGAAAGTTCGGTGAGATAGGACATTCGATTTCCCATACAACTCAACTAGAGGACATCTGGATTCATTTTCGGGATGAGTATATCATCCGGAAAAGAGATTATGAAATATTAGACGTAGATGAAATTTTCCAGTATGGGATAGCTGAGATCTTGGCAGATTTGTAAGATGATGGTGAAGTATTGGACAAAGCATATAAGACTGAAGTTATTGCCAATCAACCATTTCCATGGATTGATTGGTATCAAGAAGAATGCTCCAATACAAAAGATAGAACTGGTCCCATTCTTCAAAGGACCTACAGGTGGTTAGCTACTTTTGGAATCAAACCAAAAGGGGGTGAACAGGTTATAAGTACAACAACCCCACTAGTCTTAAGCCCAACAGTACCCACAAAGGGAAAGCGTTCGACTCAGAAGACCCCCACAGTACCAAGACAAATTTCATTTGTTGTTGGAAGTTCATCTCTTCCTCAAACTCCTGTTTCTCAGGAAATACCTACAGCCAAGACTGGGGCAGATGTAATTGTGGTCAGCGATTCTCCTGATTGTTCGAAAGGTTCATCACTTCCTTCTTCTCTTCCGTCATCCCTTCCTCAATCAATTCCTCCCACTTCTGCCAACATTTCATCTTTCCCATCTCCTTCTATGGCCCAAGTATTCTCATCCCTTCCAGCTCTCTCAGTTGGAGAGAATATTAGATCACCTTTCCCTCCTCCATTTCCTTTGTCACTTCCTTTTCCTGCCATTTCATCTTCCAGTACCGTTGTATCAATTCCCACTACTATGTTAACATCCACCCCATCCATCATTTCCACCTCTATGCAAATTCCTATGAATGTTCTCAGTACCCTTGCCTCAACTCAGGCCCTAAGTGCCACACCTACCACTCCATCTTCTTCATTATTAGCTATTCCAGAGTGGTTATTTAGGCAAATCCCCAAGAAAAAAAATAAGGTACCTCTAGGAGATGTCATGGATCTCAGTATCTTGGAGCGAACACCCAAAAGGTAGGCCAAAAGACCAAGGACCATGTCAAATCTGATAGTAAATTCATCTGGAGAATGGGTGATAGAGGTCGCTACTCCTGCTGAGGGAAAAACCAAGGAAACAATCATGACTACTGATTATTAGCTTTCTAGATTTTCATTGGGAAAGGCCACTCATGAGGGAGCCAAACAGGATGTTCACACTACTCTGGGGGCCCTGATGGTGAAATATGACAAGGATAAAGCTACGAAGGACGAGCTAAAGGCTAAGGTCGAACAACTCACCTCTTTGTTACGGAGAGTTACACAACCCATTTCATCTACTGAGTCCTCATCTACTACGGCCTTAGCGGTTTCAGCTTCTATTGCTGACTTCTCTTATCACAAGCTTGAGAAACTTGGCCAGAAAGGGAGATCAGTAAATGGGTGGATCGAACGAATACTGCAGGAAGCAAATCCTTTGATCAAGGAAGCTGTGGAAATCTATAATGATTTGCAGGAGGAAAAGATAACTATTCAGAAGATAGATGAGGCTTTCTATGAGGAAAGTAATAATTTGAATCTGAATCTAGCCACATGGGAAGAGGTTAGGGCAGTGGATTCTAACTTGCTTCTTCAGGAGGGGGTGATTGATGATGCCTCAAATTTGTTTTAATACCAAAAGGCTATAGAGTTCAGGTGCCAAGTGTTACAAAACTTGATTAAAAAGTTGGATGACAAGCGATTGGAGATCACAGACGCCTTGAATGACATATCAGAAAAATTTGATATTGCTCATTTTAAATTCTTCAATGAGAATATCGATTCCCTCCCTGAAGAACAGGTTCAGGAAAAATTCAAAGATTTGGTGAAGAGTGATGATGATGTCACAAGACCTTTTAATTCCAATTCCATTGATCGAATGGTCTTGTGCCAGAACATCATAGGAAGGATGTCCAAGGTCATGTTCAAATTGAAGAGAATACCAGCCCAAATTACCAGAGAGATCAAAACAGCAGATGTAGTAAATCACTATGTATGTGGACTTGAAGATGAAGAGATCTAGGGGATAATAAAACGTTTTTTCGAATACAATCAAAGACTAGCTATATGGAAGGAAAGCTAGGAGGAGCTTGAAACAGGTGAACAAGTTACAGAGACAAATCAAGGTTGAACAGCCATGGAAGGACAAACTTGAGCTCCAGATCGATTAGAGTTGCAGGGTTGACTTGGTCAAAACCTTGCAATAGTTTTACTATTTTCATGGGAGCTTGTTTCCTTAATTTAATGACATTTCTATTTTTAGTAAAATGTTAGTTAAGGGCCCAATTGTAATGAATCAGCCTAAAGAACTTATAAATAGATGAATGCTTAGAGTTCATGATATACATTTTTTGAGATTTTGGTGATTTTACTCTTCAAGCTTGGAAGAGTATTTTCATATATTTGGGAAGTCCCTTTTAATCTTATTGAGAATTACACTTTGCCATTTGAAATTCTGAATTATTGTGTGAAATGATTATTTATTACATGCTTTGTGAATGTGATTCCTTAGTATGTTTGAGTAACTTGCCTTTACTTCAGATTATTTACTGTATGCCAAGATTAAGTGATGAGGTTCTTTTATCTTCAGCTGTGATTTTATTTCTCCTGCTATTGATTGGAAGTTACATTAGCTTTATTTTATGTAAAGTGGGTGTTTAAGATGTGCTTGTGTTAATTTTTCCAATAAAGTTATCTGTGTATCTAAAATCAAATCGTGTTCTTTCTCTTTTGTATAAGTTTAACAAAGGAACGTGTGTTTCTAGTTTGTGTTACTCATACCCTTTTTAGTTACAATAGGTGAAAGTGATTTAGGATGCTAGCATATCACTCACATAACCCTTTCAAAAGTTGAACATCCCTGCTCTTTGGTGCATTACCACTTCTAGTTTAAGATTTATTTCTTTGAAATTTCTCCTTAATCTGAAGAAGAGTCATAGCACCTAGTTTAAACGAAGGAAGCTAACCTTCTCTAGAGGTTCACCTTGAACCCAAGTCCCATAGCTTGAGAGGTGATATCACATGTCACTATCACACCGAATGTCTTGATTCATCTTCAGACCATTCGGGGGGTGCAATGATTTTGTGACAACAATAATAACACATCATCTACACATTATACATTGCACATCTTCATACATCATACATGTTCTACACATGCCTCTCCCATTACACCATATCTATCAAAATTTTCATGTTTTTCATCTCAAATTCCATTCTACATCTCGCATCTTACATCTATTATACATCTACACATCTTAGGTCATCTACACATACTCACTTCTACACGCTCCACTCACTACCTGATGACACACTCTAGTCTCACAGTCCATACTAGATTGTTGATGATATACAACCAAAATGGGCCTCATCACACTCATAAGGTCATTATTCAATCTTCTTTTTCTTATGTGACATTCCTATGATTAGTGATATACGTTTTAGGCTATAGGATCACTTTTTCTAGCATCATCTTGTGATTGGATACATCCTCACATGCGCCTACATTGTTTAGTGGTATACTCTTTAGGCTAAATCACCATCTCTTTCCTATTCATCTTGTCATGATATACGCTTGGGCTATAGAGTCATGCACACATCATCGCTATGTCTAATCCCATCACCAAACACTCATCACAATGTGCTACACACAACAAATAGTTCAACCATTTCCAAATGATACACTCTCGTTTATGGTTCATTCTTGACTGCTGAGGGGGAAAACCAAATAAGCCTCATTGCATACAACTCCATTCACTCAGGTGGCATGCTTCTCCTGACATCCAATTTGTATTCCATTCCATCCATCCACAACATACTGCATTTTATGGTTGCATTTACTCTTTCTTCCACTTGTCTTTACATGTTCACTTTATTACACATGTTAGATAAATCTCTTATATGTAATTATCTTTATCATACACATATGCATGTTCACGTCCTTCTCTAGTTGTGATCATAGATATAGAACTTCTACACATAACATTGATTTTTGACACACTACCTATTGGGGGTATCCACATTCATACACTACAGCTGTTCTTATTTCATTTTGTACTTAGTAATTTCCATTATCATGTTATACGTGCTTTGACATACTATTTTTCGAACATGCTAATGGGTGCTTCATGTGCAACATTTGTTCTGTAGGATTATTTTCTTCCATACTTTTTTGTTTTTTTGATATTGCTTGTTGTTGTTTATGAGATTTTCTATTTGTCTTATGTACACACTTGTTTGTTTGGGGCCATTGTGGCCTTGAGTGTCTTGCCACATCATGAGTGGTTTCCCATGTTCGTACCTCGCATTACACGGTCTATGATTGTATTCTTTGGTGTTTCCATTGTTTGCTAATGTTCTAGATTATACATTATTTTTTAGGCTTATGATTGTTCTCTACATGCATGCTTTTTAATAATAACACTTATTTCTTAGCCACTTATTTGTGTGTTCCTTGGTCTTTATCAAGCACATTCCCTTCTCCTTGCAGGGAAGAGTTTCAGTTACATGTTTGGTCCTCTTTTGGGGCCACATTCTACTATCCACGACATCACGTGTGTCCCCAAAGAGGGGGGAATCATTTGGGGTTTACACATGGTACCGGTACAACTCAATATGGAGTTTTGGCTACAGTTTAGTCTATAGTTTTTGTCTATGACACAATTCAGTTTACAAGGAGTAGGTTCAGACCAGTCTACAAACCCCATACATAACAGTTTTTATAGGGTAGCTTATCCTTAACATTCTAGGGAGCATTTATAGGTTGGAGGAACATCAGACCTTCCTCACTACACTTATTCAGTCAATGGCACCAGATCACCCGAAAAACTAGATAGTACAGAGACCTCTTCACCAATCTCAGGGAAGTAGTTACAAGTTGAAGAATAACACAACTTTCTCCCTACACTTCTTCGACCAAAATGGCATGAGATCACACTAAAAACTTGCAATTCATCGATAGTTATAGGATACCTTTTCTACACCCTTTGTCGCACCATGGATTAGGTGCATATGTTCTTCTTTTTATACTATCATTTACAATATTTTTACTATATACATTCATGTTTACACATATACATGCGTATTTAACTACTTGATCATCTTTTATTTTTTGCAAGTCCATCCGTATGGGAAGCAATAAGTCACAAAAAAAAACACACACATGGTAGGTATATCACACACATGATAATAACCATGTAGGTACACTACACACATTGGCATCTAAACACACTTTTTTCCCTAGGTTCAATTTCATCACCTGTTACACTTTTACATCTTTAGTCTCCACACTCTATCTTTTTGTCACTCCACGCTTTGTCAAGTTCTTCGGCATGTTTTCTACATAACTCTACATGGATTATCAGGTATATATCTCTATCTATTTTATTTTACTGAGCCTTCCGCTCACTAACATAAAGTGGGGGAAAATGTAGACAAAAAATCACACACTTGTAGTCATTATTTAGTCTCGGTCTCATACTACTATTCATATGGTTCTTGAGTGAAGAGAGTAATAATCAACCCATGTCTTTGGCCATTTTTTATATTTCTTGTTTTCCTATTTTTTATCTTACACATGCACTTGACCAGTCTGTATTGTCATTTTGTTTTTTCCTATTTCTAATTGGGTCTCCCAACCAAGACTAGGGCACCCCAAGTGCCATGGTCCCCTCTAAGGCTCCCTGATCATATTTGCACTTTACTCTCAACTTTTGGGAACTTTCTAGCCATTTGATATTTCTATATTTTTGACGGTCATCCTTTTCGGAGTTAATTACAAAATTAAAACAAGAGAACCATATAAATATAAAGTTATGTAACCATAATGAGGTACCAAGCACTAAGAATCTATTATCACCATCTAGAGTTACATCCATCAAAAGCACCTAAATCTACATTTACATCCATAGAGCTCCATCACAAGGTGCACAAGGCTGGTTCATTTGCATCACACTTCATAGGAGGGGATTTTATTGTTTCCATGCACACATTTACTACATTTTACATCTTTTTATTTTCTCACTACTTCACAAAGTATGACTGACACAAGAGCAACCTAAGGAATGATTTTCACTCACTCACTCACACACACACACACACACACACACACACACACACACACACACACACACACACACACACACACACACACACACACACACACACATACACACACCTAGAACTACATTGGGCCTAAGATGTAGTGAAATGGTTATTTAGTAAGTCCACCATTATGGTTGTTGAGGATAGTCTGTCCCCTTCATATACATCTTTCTTTTTTTAGGGTTTTGATGTTATGTCTGGGGTTTTTCAGGTGATCCTTTATTGCAAGTATTACAGTGACATCTGACACAATTCAGAAAATTTAGTGCAACAGGAAGTAAATACATTTAAACATCCACTGACACCTTAGAGGAGGTTTCCAAACCATTTCCGCAGACCAAGGCACCCATATCTCATACTAGAGCACCCACGGGCACCCCTATCCCTTTTTAGGTGCTCCAATCCAGTCAGAGAGCTCAGATCTATAATTTCTCAGGCTTTTGTGTGGTCATTTCCTCCTCCTATTTACCTAGTTTACACTATGATGCAATCCCACACCTTCATTGAATCAACTAAGGACTTCTTAACCCTATCTTGCACATTAGGGTTTCATCTTTCACTTGCTTAGTTTTTTGAGTAATTTTTTTACATTGCATTACTTTATTTATTCACTACTCCTAGAGCATCAAATTGGACTCGGATACTACATTTTAGAATAATCAAGATCAATCCTTCATCATCAAGGGAAACTGTAGACGTAAGTCTTAATGAGGCTACAGATTCTGAGGAGGAAGGAATTATTTTGGACAAGGTGGACACATAGGATTTAAACTTATGACCTATTGAGACCTACTATAGCTTCACCAAGAAATCATACCAACATGGCTATTGGCATATTATTAGAATTAGCCAGAAAAAAATGGTTAATTATTAGCAATGTACAGAGGATCAAATGCAAGAAAGTGCATGCACACAGTGAAGAGTTATGAAAATATCATAAGGAAGTAATGGAGGTATGTGTGAAAAAGAGAGAATGTGTGGAAGCATGGGTGCAAAGGAAATAAATAGGTCAAGTTGTGAAGGTGCATGGAACACAAGAAATAAGTCAGCACACGAAGGCTCATGTATACACACATAGAGTTGAGGACTTATATGTTTTCAGTGTAGGGATAAAAACATGAAAGAAAGAAAGATGACATGACATCCATGAAAGGTCCAAAAATAGGAAAATAAAGAGGTAAAACCACATTCAAGGAGAAATATAATTATAGTATTAAAATATGTTGAGGCCAAGCTATTTATAGCTCGATCTATAGTTAAAGAAAAGTTGTAAAAAACACACAGTTTATGTTTAGCTCATCTATTATTAGGGAAAACACATGTAATAATTGAAGGGAAAGTCCCCACTTTGTATAAATAGGTGTAGCACTCCATGTAATAGGTGGTTCTAATGTATGAGAGCTCTAAGTAAGATTTGTATGTGTGCATGGGTAAGTACAAGGATGTAAGAAGCACATGATTATAATCAATTTATTATGTAATGTTATATTTTTATGATGAACAATCATGTGTGTATTGCAAAGGTTTGTGTATTTGAGTATGGTGTAATGGGAATCAAAATAATATTAATCATTGTATATGTTTAATGAGCTCCTTAATATATGTGTTGTCATTGTTTTTCATTGTTATGTTTTATCTTCGTTCATTTTGTATTGGTTATGATGACTATGTATAATGTAATCACATCTTATTGAGTAACTAAAGAGGGACTTTGTGGTTGTGCACTCATCAGGTGAGTGTTCAGACCTCTATCTTGATGAGTGTCAACACACCAAACTAAGAATTGGTAAATAAAAAGACTACATTTTGGTTCCGTTTCTGGGACCTCTTTTATTTGTACTCATATCTTTTATTTCTACTCATAAGGATGTGGCCCACATATGGCATCCCGACTATCATTGGAGAACATTGAGCTTTGGGTGAATGACGGCCAGGATGTGTTTTCTTAGAGATACAACAGTGGATCAGATTTTAATGGGTGCAAATGGGTGTAATATAAATTCCATGACTTTTTATATGAGACGATCTTCAATTTCTTCCCAGTAGAATTGTACTAGTGGTTAGCAGCTTATGCACAGAACAAGGGTGTTTGGCTAGGAATAAAGCAAGTGTGGAGCCAGGATGATTACCAAGCACTCTCTGATTTGGATTCACAGTGGACAATAGTTGTAGATTGATGGTGGGAAGGTGTGTTGCATAGTTATACCCTGGAATACATTATTTCTAATTTACGAACCCTTTTTATATTATTGTTAACTTAGTAATTTGTTTTAATTAATACAACAAAATATTTTAATTCATGTTAAAGTAATGAAGAGTTGATATCTAATTAATGTGTAAATTAACATTCAAAACACATAAATATAAATAATGAAATATTTAAAATAGATTTCTTGTATTAATATTAAAAGTGTTAAGTACATATATGGGAGGAATCTTGTAAGGTCCTTAGAGTTTCAACAATAGACATAATTGTGTCCAGACTATGGTTTCCTAGGGTGATTGTTGAGGAGCTAGAGATCTCTTCCAGAGGACCTTCAATCGAACAAACTAACAGTCATGTCCAGGAAACTCTAGGGTGTATGTTGTACCCCTAGTATGATATAATCTGTGTATCCCCTTCCCAATAATTCCACCACTAACTCCTAAGTCTTCCACAATATTCTATATTGGATCTTCGAAACAAAAAAATTATATATCCCTTTATAAGAGTACCATTTTATTTATAATTTCCAAGAGTTGGTTGTAACCAACCCACCTATTACATCCCGTTTATAAGTTAATTTTAGTGTAGTACATAATTAGTTTACATTTAGAACACATCAGGTTTTTACCCACATCAATTTCTCTTGTGTTTTTACTATGTTCTTTTTACAAAATGTTTTATCACTTAGTCTACAAGGGTAACATTAAAATTAAATAATTTATCGCATTAATATTTAATATGGGTATTTCAGAACATAACATTTATCCCCTTGTAAATTAGTTTTTGTCCTCAGTATAATGGGTTTTATCTACAAAAATTTCCACAACAAACAATGATTCGCTAAATAAATGTGGATATTAATCATGTATATATTCAATTTTTTCTTAAGTTGCACTATTAACATCACAGAAAGTCCATTTCACATTTGCTTCTTTAATTTATCCATTTCTTAATTTTCTAGTTCTTTCTTCACGTTCAATCTTAAATTCACATCTTGGTTCAATATTAATATTTTTCCAATCAATTATATGTTCATAATTATACACATACTTTTAAAGTAAACTACCATGGAAAAAATTATGAACTCTAGATAATTCATAAGGTAAAACGAGTTTATATGCTAATTCCCTAAATTTTTCCAAAATTTCAATTGTTCCACAAAATCGAGGAGAAATTTTTATATATTTTCCTAATTTCAAGGAATTACACTTGGGTTTTTCTATAAGAAAGACTTGGTCACCAATATCAAATTTTTGAATATATCTTTTTGAATCAACCAAACTTTTATATTAGTCTTGTGTAACTTTCATGTTTTGTTTTTCCCTTGTAATTTATTTCCTCCATTTCCTTTAAGTATTCAGTTTCATACCAATCACTCACTGGACAGGATCAAACCAAGAAATAGGTGTGTTACAACTCCTACCATATACTTCCTCAAAATGTGACATTTTAATAGTAGATTGGTAACCATGATTTAATGCAAATTCAATTAAATGTAGATAGTCTTCCAAATTTTCATGTTTTTCAGACAGTATACATTTGCAACATATCCTCAAGTATTCTATTTATTCTCTCAGTTTGACCATCTGAATTAAGGTGATAAGAGGTACTAAAATTTAAACTAGTACATAATTCACCAAAGAGTGATCTCCAAAAATAGGAGGTGAATCTAGGATCACAATCAGACACCAAATTTTAAATAATACCATATAAGAAAAATAGATCTTTTAGAAACATGTGGGCTATATCAGAAGTAAATGAATTGATTTTTACAAGTAAGAAATGGGCCACTTTTTTTAATCTCTCAACTATAAAGAGGATAGTGTCATGACCCTTACAAGTTTTTGGTAATCCTGTAATAAATTCCATACTTACATATTCCCATTTCCAATTAGGTATGGATAATGGATGGAGTTGTCTAGGTTTTTTACATTGTTCTAATTTGACCTTTTGGAAATTCAAACATTGTTGTACATATTTACAAATGTATTGTTTCATTTTGGGCCAAAATTAATTTTTCTTGATTGAAAGACAAGTCTTATAAAAACCATGATGTCCGGATATATGTATGTCATGGGAGGCTCTCAAAATTTGTCATTTTATATCCAGGTAAGTTTGGGACACAAATTCATCCTTAACAATATAATATTTCATTAGTTCCAAGTATATAATAAGTAAGACAATCATTCAAGTGTACACTAGATGATTTTTTGTGAAATCCTTCATAAATATCTCAGAAGTAATTATTTATAGGTAATTTTAATTTAATGGATTCCTCAAATTCACTTCATTCGAGAGATGGAATTCGCATATATGGAATTTGTCAACTATATAGTCCTTAAATCACTGTCCGACAATCATATTTTTTCAATAGCATTCTATCCCATCTCCTTTGTCTCATATTTAACAAGGGTTGAGTAAATATGTGTTGTATACTTCTATGGTTAGCTTTTCAAGAATAAATCTATTCCTTAACAAATAATTTGTCACCAAATTTTGAAGGCATGAACAATTTCCAAGTAACTCTAAATCATGAGTTTGATAAATTTTTCTCAACAGGTAATAGTTTTTGAGATTCATAGTAGATAGCCTTATTATCTTGCATAAGTACTCCTCTTATACTCGATCCACAGGCATCAGTAATTACAATAAAGGTTTTGTAAAATCAGGAATACACAATATAGGAGCAGATAATCAAATTTTCCTTTAATTTATTGAAAGCTTTATCACAATCTAAGGTCCATTTGTATGGTTTATCTTTCTTGGTTGAATCTATTAAGGGTGTAGAAATTCTAGAGTGGTTCTTAACAAACTTATGATAAAATCCTGATAATCCTAGAAAACTTCTAGTTTCATGGGAATCCTTGGGTATATGCCATTCTCGAATAGCTTTTATTTTTCAAGGTCAGGAGAAATACCTTATTTAGATATAATGTGTCCTAGATATGATACTTCTTTCTTGAAAATTTCACATTTACATAATTGTGCATATAGTTTGTTTTTTTCTCAGTGTTTCTAATACTAATATAAGATGTTTTTCATGATATTTCTCATTTTTATAATATATCAAAATTTCATCTAATAATATAATTACAAACACATCTATATAAGGATGAAAAACGTCATGCATTAGGGTCATAAAGGTTGCAGGGGCATTAGTTAACCCAAATGGAATTATTACGAACTCATAGTATCCATATTGTGTCCTACATGTTGTTTTCAATATATTTGTTTATTTAATGTGTATTTGATCATAACCAAATTGTAGATCAATATTTGAAAAAAACTTTGCACCATTCAACTGATCTAATAAGTCATCTATTCTTGGAAAGGGGTATTTTTTTTTAATCATGAGTTTATTTAATTGGTGATAATCAATACATAATCACATAATACTATCCTTTTTCTTCAAAAATATCACTAGAGCACCACATGGAGAAACACTAGTTTTTATTTTTCCTTGTTTAAGTAATTCAACTAATTGATTTTTTAATTCTGCTAGTTCAAGGATAGATTGACGATACAAGGGATTTGGATATAAGTTCATCTCTAGGAATTAAGTCTATGGAATGTTCTACAATTATTTTTGGAGGTAAATCATTTATCTCACTAGGAAATACATCCATAAATTATTGCACAATATGTTTATTATTTATGTCTAATTTGAGCTTATCTTATTTTTGAGTAACCATAACACAAAAAAGTTTACAATTTTTCTTTATACTAAATTTTAATTTTACAACTGAAATAGTTTTTATGGTTAGGGGTATTTTCTTCGCTTGTAGGACTTAAAATGTCCCCATTTGATTTCCCAAAAGTACTTGTTGGTTTCACATCAAATGAATGCATTATTCCTTTCTAACCATCTCATACCTATGATAGCATCATATTTACCTAGATTTAAAACATGAAAATCATCACTGGTTTCAATTTTATTTAAGGAAAAATATGAATCTTCAATAAGTGCTCTAATTTTTCTGACAATTCTTCCATCGGCTAGCTCTAAATGGGGTGGGTTTGATTGTTTTGGAAGATAACTGAAGTTTAGAAAATATTTTTAGATAAATAAAACTATGGCTACTACAAGAATCTATAAGAAAATTAAACTCATGCCCACTAATTTTTCCTTTAAATTCCACTAATGAGTTTTAAAGGTGTATTGTACCTAAGTCTACAAAAACATAAATTTTCATGTTGGGTGGTGTGTCTAGTTTGTCTGATTTAGCAGTTTGAGACTGTGGTTTTGATTTTTGTGGACAATATCGTTCATAGTGGTTTTCTCCACAAGTACAACATTTTAATGTGGATGGAAGTTTTATTTGAAATTTATGAGAATAGATATTTTTGTGAGATTGTGTAACATTGGTTGCTATGCATTATTGGTGATTTTTTTCATAAAACTCATGTTTTCCTAAGAAATGGTTTCATTTACCTTTTTCTTCCTTCCTTTTCCGTGCACAAATTCTTTCTAAATTCAAATTGCTCAGCGATTTTTTTACTTCATCTACTGATTGTGGTTTTCCACACAAAACATTTGCCTTATATTCTTTATCAAGTCCATTAATAAATTTGATCACTCTATCTCTCTCATCGATAAAGGGAGCATATCGGTTTAATCTCTCAAAATCTTGTTTATACTCATTAACTGCCTTTAATTTTTATCTTAGTTTAAAAAACTCTTTTTGACGCTCCTGTATAAAATAATATGAAATGTATTTTTGTTGGAATAAGTCCTTAAACTTCTCCCATTTAAATTTATGTTGTTTTAGTTTCCTAGTTTGTATTATGTCTTGCCACCAATTTAAGGCCATGCCTTTAAGTTGGAAACTAGAAATACACGATCTTCCATAGTTACTTATTCCTTGAAGATCAATGTATCTTTCTAAACTTCAAATCCATTGTTCTGCTTGTTCTCATGTCCCAACTTCACCGGCATATTCAGGTAACTTAATTTTTCATATGAAAGTTATCAATTTCTTTCTTACTTTTATCGATATCAAAATTTGATAAGTCTGAATATGATTCACTAGAAATTTTCTCCGAAGGTGTTTCTTCATCAGGAGTGTTTTCTTTTCTTAGAAATATTATGTTTTCTCTTTGTACCTTTCCTAAGTCTTTTCATATCTTCACCATGATTAGTATGTGTGTTAAATTTTCTCTTAGGTTTTTCTAATTCTAAGACTAGTGTTTGAACTTTCTCTTGTAGTTGATTCATTGGTTCGTAAGCCTCATAGTGCATTGACTTGCCATGTCCCTCAGAGGCCATGGTGGTGAAGTGGTCTAGAACGGGTCCACCTATGGATATGAAGACATTTAATGATTTTTTAAAAATTTATTTTAAAAGCTACCTCCTTAAAAAATTAATACTTTCATCCACATTTCCTCGTCCTAAATAATTCCTTTTCCTTAAAATAAAAATAATAAAACAAAAACTATTAACAAAATGAAACATATGTCAGTTTTAAAAAAATATATATTAAAATGGATAGTTCCCCTACCTATTTATCTCTCACCTAACCAAATAATAGAGGACATTTTACCATTCGTCAAAACTAAAATACTAAGGTAATGATAATTTTGGGAATGATTAAGAATCCCATCATACAAAAATGTGTCCCTTTACATTTCTTAACATAATTTATATTTACTTAAATAGTACTTTCCCTTATACATGTGTATTAAATTAGAATTTCCTTGCTAAAACTAATTCTTCATAAATAATTACCCATAGCATGTTCTTCTTATGTTTAAAACAAAATTCAAGTAAACCAATCACCATTTTGGTGGAATGTTTGAGTAATTTAGGGAGTGGACATGCCTATGCAATAGTCGCACGAAATAGTAAATAGCTATGCATAATTACGACTTAAACCATCCCAAAGAATAAATTAAAAAAATGTCCCCTTTGGCATATGTTGGGAAGGAACATGAAAAGAAAAAAACATTATGAAACATATTACCTAACCATATCTCTTTATCTTTTTAGTCCTAACCGCCATAATTTATGTGGGAGTTAATAGTGGAAAAAGGTGGAAGTGAGTAAAACATTGTAATTCAAACATTTTACAATTTACATACTAATTTTATATTAAATATAAATACCTAGAGAGAACTAGGTTAGGGATGTGTGTTTTAATAATCAAAAAATATATTAGTATATTCTATTTTGGTATGAGATGTTAGGAATAAACTTAAGTTAATTCATCATTTATTAAGTTTTAATGTTAAAGTAATTAAATTGTATTATTTTAATTTAGTTAGTTGTTAGTTAGTTAATAGTTAGTTATCACATCCCTAGATTAGTAGGGGCTATGTTATTGTTATTTTACTGCTTCCTGGATGTTCCCAGCGGAAATATGTTATTATTGCATATTTTCCATATTTAACATATTTGATCTACTTTCCGTAGATGTTGTTATAGTTGTTCAATATCTATAAACATTGCAACTTCTTCATATGATATGAATAAAGAGTTTCCGGATGATCTCATTCTTAATATTTGGAAGCACCTACCCTGCTTCAACACCCCTAGAGTTCTGAACATAATTGCAAATCTACACATAGTGTTTTAGATTTTGTAGATCATTTGAAGCAAAAAAAATACATGTAAATTATTACTTTTTAAAATTGATTGTGCTGCTATATTTGGTAGACTGTTGTATGAGTGTGGATTTCTTAGCATCGAGCTACAAGCATAGGTTTGCATCCACTGAGTTGGTTGAAAGAAGGACTGAACTGTTTACATATGAATTGAGATACACACCGGGTTGATCTGGGTGAGTTTAAGAGTTTTGTATCTAAGGAAAGGACGATTTGGGGTTTTAACCTCCCTACCGAGCCAAGCCATTTGTTGATCAAGCTTGGCATGCACTGGGCTAACATGAGGAAGCTATGATGAGATCTACACAATGGCCAAGCATAGGCATATCCCTGCTGAGCCAACGTTGAGTGTGACTAATTTGAAGGAAACTTAAGTTGATAGTCTTCAAGGGTCGAGCTCGAACTAGATGACCAACGCTCTCCCCTGTCTCCTATGAGCCCTTTCTTGCATATTTCTTGTTGCATTGGTGATTTTTAGCATTGGGTTGTCTACTAACCATTCGGACCAAGTAAATACTCCACCGATCCTTGCATTGAAAGAGAAAGCTGAGCATTTTGCAGATCAATTTGGCCGACCCATCATCTACTTCGAACTAACACCCTATCTGTTGAAGATCTCCACACCTGCAAGCATATGGCAAAGGCATCTAAAGCAATATCCACTCCCCTGAGTGCGTCTGGGTCATATTGGAGTTGGGCGTCCAAAACAAAAAAGTGGCCAATAAGAACCAAAGCGACCTCTAGACAAGCGGTGAAGGAGATTACAAAAAAAGGTGGCCTAAAAAAAAAAACCAAAACAAGATATTAAAAAATCAACAGCGAAAAAAATAAAAAAACAAAAAAATCAAAGTGAATTTGGTTTGGGCACACACCTAAACCACCTCTCACTAGCTCATGACACATGGCTTCTCCACAAGGTGACAATTCGCAATTTTAAAAGGTTAGATATGTTTTTTATTGTTTAAATAGAATTACTTGCATTATATATTTAAGCGCTATAGGCATGTAATTGGCTAGAAACAAATCTTTGGAGAGGACGCGTAATAGGTTTGGCTCTCCTCCAAAGTACCTATTTTGCTTTATAAACATTTAGAGGAAAATTTGGATGAACTTGCCAAACTTAGCAAGAAAAAGGTCAGCTAAGTGACTTATTGACAGTTAAAGCCCTTGCTAAATTTAGCTACAAAATGCCTATTTGGGGCCAAAAAAATTATTTCTCTCGATTGATCCGAAACTTTATTTTGAGACATTTTTATAAAGGAAAAGAGTGCAAAGAGCCGAAAAACAAAAAAAAAATTCCCTCACAGGAGAACTATTATGCACAAAAAATAGCCTTTAGTAAAATCTCCATAACTCTCATTCTATAAAGTGATTTTTTTAAAAACTTTTTTGTAAAATTCTAGATTCTAATATGGAATTCATAGAGCTGGTTTAGAGAGATTTTTGTGGACATGTTTTTTGTAATAAATTTTCAAAGGCTGAAATAAGGTGTAAAAAGGTATAAAAATTACAATTTTATACTCAATATGTATCCCAAAAGGGGATTTTCCACATAAGAAGAAACAAAATTGTAAACATACTATAACTATAAAGTGCCAAAAAAAATTCATTCACATGGAGCTAGTTATTTTCTCTTTTCACTCAAAATTTAGGGGGAAAAAGATGAAAGACTTGTAAATTCTTCATCGATCGCTCAACAGTGATATTCCTCACGGATTAGAGAAAAGTGAATGGAGGGTAGTTTTTTGTGCAGTACCAATTTCGAGCTATGAGCCAGCCCAACAGAGGTTTTCAAAATGTTCATAGCTACTTGTTTTTTTTTTCAAGCACACGTGCCAACCCAAAAGAGGTTCCACACATCCAGAAATAGTTCTTGAGCCTATTCCATCTCTTGCACACCGTTAAGAGGAAGGAATTTCATCCAACTACTCCTAATCAGATGAGATCCAGAGAGACCATACTGAAGTAAGGGGGGAATGATAAAGCCAATTCTTTCACCTTAGAATAGTTTTATTTTAGCATGTGTGTGCTAATAAATATTTACCTCATGTAAACATATTATTTTTCTTTTTCTGTCTTATTCACTTCATACCATGATGAATTAAGGGGGGAATGTTAGGAATAAAATTAGTTTAATTCATCATTTACTAAGTTGCAATGTTAAAGTAATTAAATTATATAACTTTAACTAAGTTAGTTGTTAGTTAGTTAACAACTAGTTGTCACATCCCTAGATTAGTGGGGGGTATGCTATTGTTAGTTTACTGCTTCTCAGATGTTCCCAGATGTGATTAGTTACGGGCAATATATTATTTCTGCATATTTTTCATAGTTAGAATATTTGATCTACTTTCTATGGGTTATAGTTGTTCAATAACTATAAACATTGCATCTTCTTCATTTAATATAAATAAAGCGTTTCCAAATTATTGCATTCTTAATATGAGATTTGTGAGAAAGATAAAATATTTTAAATAACTCATGTTTCTAATTTAAATAAATATGATATTTAAGTATTTTTTCTTTCTTTTTTTCAATAAATCTAAGAATGCATCATGTATAATTGTAATTATGTTTGGAAAATTAACATAGTAATTAAAAGACCAAATAATATTAAGGAGATACATATGGTAAACTCCCTCCATTAATTTTTCTATGCGACATCAGAATAAAGTCACGTAACTCCTTCGATAATAAAAAAATCAACTAAAAATCAAAAGTTTTTTGCTTAGTGAAAATTGGCCCAATGAAAAGAAGTTGTACACATGACTTATTAAGGATTTTTTTTAATTTTTTTTTTAAATATATAAATAATATTATTAATTTAAAATATAATAATAATAATAATAATTTAATGTGTCTATATATCTTGTAATTTATTCAAGATTAATTTGAGATATATTTTTCAAAGTGTTTATTTAGCTTCTCGAAATGTTAATATAACTATAGGGCTATTATTATCAATAATTTAATATTTAATCATATAATAACTATTAATAGAAAAATGATTTTATAAATTTATAATCTTTATAATATTTTTGGATTTTTAGCTTTGATACCAAAATTTAAGGACCCTTTTTATATTATTGTTAAATTAGTAATTTGATTTAATTAACCCAAATAAATAATGTAGTTCATGTTAAAGTAATAAAGAGTTGATATCTAATTAATTTGTAAATTAACAGTAAAAACACATATATATAAATAATGAAAGATGTAAAATATATTTTTTATATTAATATCATAAGTGTTAGGTACATATCTGGGTAGACTCTTGTAAGGTCTTTAGAATTTTTTGCAATAGACACATTTGTGACTAGACTAGTAGCCCTTCAATCAAACAAACTAGTAGCCTTGACCAGGAAAATATAGAGTGTACAATGTCTCCTAGTTGGATATACTCTATATACACCCTTCCCAACAATTCCACCAATAACTCCCAAGTCTTCCACACTTTTATATGTTGGATATTCAAGGGATATATAAATATATCCCTTTACAAGAGTCTACCATTTTATTTATAATTTCTAAGAGGTGGTTGTAACCAACCCACCTGTTACATCCCTTACTTTATTTTATTTTAGTACATAATTAATTTACATTTACAACACATCGGATTTTTATCCACATCAATTTATCTTATGTTTTTATTATGTTCCTTTTAAAAAATGTTTTATCACTTAGTTTACAAGGGTAACATTCTAATTAAATAATTTACCCCATTAATATTTTTATGGGTATTTTGGAACATAATCATGCCATAAGGAATCAAAGTTCTAGTTTTAACATGAGCAAAGGGGATCCTATTTACATGCGACACCTTTAGCCATCAAGATCTTGATGATTGAGCTCGAGATGGAGAACCTACCTATGAAACACTAAAACACCACCATGTGGGGGGAAGGAAGGAGATTTGGGAGGGATGACATCGGTCCAAGGTCAAACTTGCACCTGTGTCTCAGATCTAGGAGAAATGAGTCATTTGTGACAACAATGGAACTGCCCCCAAAATGTGAGATCTTGCGTGCTTGGGATAGATCTCTAGAGAAGGCCGATTCCTCTATCTATTTATACTGCTATTGCTACTCCTAGCACTGAAAGGGAAAGCTAAGATAACAATGCCAATGGACTAGGGCTATAAGGATAACATGAAAGAAAACTACACTAAAAGGTGATAGCATAGTAAAAAAAGGGATGAACACTATCTGTTCTGAGAGAAAATGAAGGGAAGTACATGGAAGAAGGCTAGGCACATGTAACAAAACTAAAATGTATCCACTTGACCAGTTTCACAGGACAAAACTAAATAAGGAGCTGTAAGGGACGTAGAATGGCACAACGAACACACAATGTAAAAGAAAGGAAAGAAGAAAGAATACAAACACACTCAGGACAAAGAATAGTCACAAAATTATGCTTTCATTACTTCTAGAAATGCACAGAATTTTTACAATGGTGATAAAGGTCAATATCCACATACAAGAAAAATATCTAGAGGTCTACAACTCAAAAAAAAAAAAAAAAGAAGTCATTAGCAAAAGTGCGTAAGGATCTAAAGTGTCCAACATTAATAATGAGCCCAGTGCTTACATTTATAAACAAATCCATGGAATAAAAAGAGAAGAAGGAGGGAAAATCTGAATTTGAAATTGATGCAGCCTAGAATTCACCAGATGACACCCTAGATGCGCTCGCAAATCACTTAGCCTAGACTGAGTGCTCACCCGAAGCACGCAAAGGTACCATGTCCCTCTTTAGGGTTGTTGTAGCAAAATGTTAACATGATGAAGAATTAAAGCATATAGATCCATAACTAATACATCATTATACAGTGCATGACAGACCTAGATCTAGGAAAGAATAGGTTTAAACAATAATCATAATAGGAATAATAACATGCATTTCCTATTTATGCATAGGAATAACACTTAGGTTCGGTCAATATCTTCCATCTCTTAATTATCACAATAACACAGAAGCTTCGTACAATACTGGAAATATATGCCAATGTGCGCATAGATCTCATACGGTAATCCAGAAACATGTACATTATGTTATCTATCTTTCCATATCCATCATCTCCCACCAGGTAATTCACTACATATTTATATGGTGGGGAATTTCTCTTCACCGCTTATCTATCCCAAAAATAGGATGCATGCTATTAATAGCCATGCATCATTTTTATACATAGCCACACATGAAAGTGTGCTATCTATATTCTATTGATAGTTAGCTAAGGTGAAAATCCTATCCTTAGATTGTCTCCATGCAAAATCACTTTGAATCTGATTCTCCAGAAATAGACAATGCATGACGCGCATGCTTCTGTATCATTGGTGTGTTTAGCATGCCATCATTTTAAAATAGATCTTCATGCTAAAAATGGCTAAGTCCTGAAACTGAAATTCTGTTCCGCGCGTGTGTTCTTCCTATCCATTTGTGCCTTTGTGTATGGCTTTCTTTCCCACGCATAATTCTTGTGTACTTTCTCTATCAAGTGTTCTTTGCTCAACATTACCCCGCACTAATTTCATTGTCACCTTGACAATGGGTATCTCCAAAACCTGAAGTAAAGAATAGAAGAATGGAAAGAATGGAAAGAATGAACGAAGTTATGAAATAATGTTTTACCCTGTAGTATTTTCTTCAACCTAAACAACTAATTCAATATTTTCCTATTTTATTTCAGCCTCCAAGGTTTTCCATTCAGCGAGTGCTTGTTCTAATTTTTTTGGGATTTCCACAGCAATGGACTCCAATTCATCCCTCGCAATCTTCCCTTTTTCATTTTGCAAGACTAACACAATGCTAGACATTGAGGTCATTCTTCCTTCTAGAAAATCCATCTTCTACGCAATGATCTTCCCAAGTTCTTCTAACCGAGTCTTCTGCGTCTCTCGTGTTGTTTCCTGGGCCTCGCACTTCTTCTTAACCATTGAAAATATTTCTATGTAGCCCAATGTTTCATCCTTCATTGATCTCTGGACCTCATTATTTTCTTCCAGAGTCTTTATGTTGTTAAATACCTTTGGAGCTATGTAGATGTTTAAAGCCTGGTCTTCTTTCTTCAATTCTTCTTGTAGCGCTTGCAGCAACCCTTCATAGGATGTAATATTTCACATAATTGTAGTTTTATCTCGTTCTGCCTCTCATTTTGGATCCCTTAGCACTAGCATGTGAAAAGGTTCATCTTTAAGTACTAGGTCCACCAACTTTCTGACATAATGTATCACTGAGGGAAACATTTGTGGTACCTTGATCTCCAAGTGTGGCCTAGCTCTTATGAAATTGTCACCAATATCCTCTATGATGCTGATAAATACAGTGTTCTTCTTATGTGCTAAGTCCCTCTCTTGCGTTAGACATGAAATATTTGCATCCTTTGTCTTTAGATCCTCACGCAACCCTCTTATTGTTGCATCTTTGTCCATGTTTCACCTTGCCACCTCTGTTGAGACTTTGACCAATGCATTACTCACCTATTCATCTGACATGACAGTAGGCTTTACTGTCATGTGTCTAGCCTGAGGCATCTTCTTCAACCTCTGTGATATGCATGACTCCTCACATAGATCAAAATCTAGCTCATCCATGTGTGTGTGCATGGACCATGACAACTGCTTCCTCATGTGCACTATGGCCATATATTCATCCATGAGCTCCCAGCCATATAAGTATTTATATGTGAGCATTCTCTAGAAACGGGCACAAAAAAATTTACCTGCATCCTAAACATAACCCATAGCTAGTGGAATGTGTTCTCCACTCATTCTTCTATACCGTTTCCGCTTAGGAACTTTAGCTTCCAAATTTGGGACTTGTGTCTCCATGTCCTGAGTAGTCTCTGCAACTGTCTCCTCTTTCCCTCGATTCCTCATCCTTTTATTCTTTTATGTTCTCTAGAAGTGTAGGATAATTAGGCATGCTTTCCTTTGAATCTTCTCATCCTCCTTCTTCAACTTCAATTGGCTCTGTGGGGCTTAGGTACCGGTATGTTCTCCATTGTATGTTTTCCCTTTGGTGGTGCTGGAAGTGCAAACTCATCTTCCACATACTTTTTATTCTCCATCTTTGGCTTTAGTTGGAGATACACCAGTGTTGCTCCAATATCTCCCACTATAAAACTTTTTGGTTTAATGCTCAATACATCTGAAATGAGTCTTTCAACATATGCACCATGCCCTAGATACACATATTTCTTCCTTAGTGTGTGGTATTTGCAATCTACCTTATCCATGTTGAATATCAGTTGCCGCACATCTGTAAACTTGTGTACTAACACCTGGAAGTACCTTGTTGTGAATGTATATGGCAACTTATACCAAGGGCTCCATGCTCCATCTTTCATGGCAAAACGTGCTATACAGAAATGTTAGTATACAGCGTACTGAACTACCTTTGCAACCACTAAAGGCAAGTCCTTGGGGATGCATCATTCTTCCTCAAAAGTCGTACGGAGCCTATCATACCACTTCTCAACCTGTTTCTTAACCTCCTTTGTCATGGATCCCTCACACAAGTACTTCTTGAAGCATTTTGCAGGTGATTTGTGTTCCATTGGATACTCCCATACCTTCTCCTTTGGTCCATCAGGTACTTTGATCTCCATGAACACCAGTGATAACAGAACAGCTCCAAAGCTGATCTTTCCTCCTGCACGTGCTTCCTCAATGATTGTCTCTACAATATAACATGAAATGTTGTATAATACTCCTTCAGACATCTTTTTGGAAATGTGCAACCACATGGTGTACACTTGTGACCACCTTTCCTGGTCATTTAGCTTTGTAAAAATATGTGCGGCCGCTTGCACAACTGGATACTTCTTCAGTTTTTGGATGTCCATATCACACGGACCCTTTATATATCCCAAAATCCTTTCTAGTCTCCAATATTGTGGTTTTGTCTGTCATATCATCTCACAAATCATCTCCTATTCCTTTCAACCTCATTACCGTGGAGATGAATGCGGCTAAAATTCTGACTCTACGACATGCAAGGTAGAAAAATTCCTCGTGAATTGTGCTCATGAGCCATTGGTACAAGGGCTCATATTTCCCATAGTAAGGGAGCTCATATAATTGGTAAACTCCTATCTTCTGCAAGATCTTCTCACATGCATCGTCATACACCGGCATGTCTTTGTGTTCAACAACGCGTCAAGCTCATTCTTATTCTCTATGGTATGGTGATTGTACTCACTCAATTTTCTTTTTCTTATATGTGAATCCCACTCCTAGCCGACTATGACACCCTCTGGATATTTCATTTTAGAAAAATTACTTTATGGAGCCATCTCTTCTTCTTCCTCTACCACCTTCTTCTTTCCCTTCACTCCTATCTGCAACTACTTTCTTGGCTACCATTTCTACCTTGCAATCCTTTGTAGATCCTTTCCGTTAAAATTATACAAGGTGCAAAGCAAACCCTAGTTCGATTCAGCATGTGCTAGGTGAAATTATGTGCCCTAGCTCCTCTCGGTTGCCTCAATTCTCTTAAACCCTTCACCACCAGGGACACAAGCTCCTTCTGTGTACAGATCTCTTCGTCGCGATTGGCTACACACCTCTCGCACCTTAAAATGATCAATCGGATCTTTGCACTTGGCTTCTTTCAAATACTCTTAAGTGCAATGGTAAAAATGAACTCACATCCCATCCTTATATAGATTTTCAAAAAAATTATACATTCTTTTCTCCTTCACCTACCAAATATCCTCTCATTAATTGACCAATTCCATCCTTTTTGCATGTTACATCCTCACACCCTAGCTATAACCTTCTAGTGCACTTTCCTACCCTCTGGTCATAGAATTCTCTTCAATGTGCATCCTTGTACCTAAGTACCTTGTCATTGTACCTTATCTTGGTAGTTATCATGGCCTCTGCTTACCTCATGTTATATTGTTCCTTCATTCATCTCCATTCTTGGTCACTTTTGAGAAGCAATGTTTTTACTTTGACAAACACCCATAGCAGCTTATTCCTTTCCACCTTTCAGTTCCCACAATCTTGTACCTGGATATCAACAACCACCCCTCACTAAAAGGATGTGTAGTCCTCTGTGCATAAACATGCTTCATGTAGTAATTAGCTTCATGCGCGCAAGTGCGCTTATTACACAACAAAAAAAACTAAAGTGACAAAGTATAGTGACAATGAAGGAAATACATAATGGAAACCTAATCTAAATGGAAATACTTCCTTATTACAAACATCAAGAAGACTTATTTATAGTAGGGCTTTAACCTACTCCTATTGAAGTAACCGGTAGCCATGTTCCATCTAGTGCTTCTAACTAGAAAGCACCTGTTTCAAGGATGTAAGTAATAACATATGACCCTAACCAATGTACCTTAAGTTTTCCTGGAAGGAACAAGAACTTAGAGTCATAGAGAAGTACCATTTGTCCAATCTCAAACTTCTTATCCCTTATGTTTCTGTCATGTCATGCTTTCTGCTTGGCCTTTTCCTACTTCTGACTCCATCCTGTTATGGCTTCTCACTCATCCAATTGAATCATCTTCTCAATATGCTCTTCTAAAGCCTTCTCATCAGCTATACCTCCAGCGTCGCGCAATGCGTAAAGAAGGTAACATAAATTCTATAGGGAGAACAACTTCTGCACCAAACACCAACTGAAACGGTGTGGCTTTGTTCAATTTCTTATAAGTTTTTCTATATGCCCAAAGAACAGCTGACACTTTATCATCCCAATCCTTTCTTCCAACATCACAAATTTTTGTCAATGTCTGGCTCAAAATCTTGTTGAAAGCCTCAACAGTTCTATTTTCCTAAGGATGATAGGGTTGTAGTCTTATGGTGTGCAACAATAAACTCATCTAGTAGGATCCTGATTATCTCATTCAAAAAGTGTGTACCCCTATCACTTGTCAAGCTTAAAGGACATCCATATCTTGTAAGAACATTCTCCCATAGAAACCTAGTTGTTGTAGCCATTGTACAGTCCTTCATAGGTACTTCTTCTGACCACCTTGTGAGATAATCTGTACAAGTAATGATATAGCACAACCCAGTCCTACACGTGGCTGGTGAAATAGGTCCTACAAAGTCGATGGCCCATTTATCAAATGGTTTGGCAATAGTAATAGGTCTCAAAGGCATCTCATCTCTTTCCCCTGGTTTACCTAGACACTGACAATGGTCACACGCTTTGCAATACATTTTACAATCTTTATATAGTGTCTCCCACCATAATCCAGCAAGTAGGATCTTTCAGGAAGTTGCATCACCTACATAGTGGCCACCTGCAATACCACCATGTGCTTTCCTCCATTATATCCTTGCGCTCATGCTCTAATACACAACAACGTAATACTTCATCTTTTCCTAACTTGTAGAGGTCACCACTGATTAACATAAATGGTGTCGCGCATATAGCAAGTTGTTTCTTTTCTAATGCCTTCATTCCTTCTGGTGCCACACCAATCCATAGAAAGACAACAATGTCTTATAATTCTAATGGTGCGCAGTGTAACCTATATAACTGTGCATCTGGCATGGTTTCTTCAATTGTATGTGTTTGCTTCTCTTGAGTGAATTCTAGACAAGTGGTCTAGTCCAGAGTTACTTTTCCTTGGCTTCACCAACACTGTGAAGTCAAACTCTTGAAATAGGAGTACCCATCTGCATATGTGCCCTTGTAAGATAGGTTTGTTCACCAAATAATTCAATGCCATGTGATCTGTATAAAACACAAATGGTGTTGCTAACAAGTACTATCGGAACTTGTGCAATGCATAGATCATTGACAAAGCTTCACACTCTGTAGTTGTATAATTATGTTCAGTAGGAGTCACCTTCCTACTAGAAAAGATAATTGGATGATCTATAATACCTTCATGAGGTTGAGCTAACACAATGCTAATTTCCATGCCAGAGGCATCCACATGCACATGAAATGGTTTATCCCATGAGGGAAAGCGTAGAATGGGCATGGTAGTAATTTTCTCCTTTAATATCTCAAATGCGCATTGCTATGGTTCTCCCCAATAAAATGTACCTTTCCCTTTTATTAATTCTTCCAAGGGTGCAACAAATTTGGCATACCCTTTGATGAAATTCTGATAATATCCTGTGTGACCCAAAAGATCTGTGCACCTCACTTTGACTGGTAGGCATTTCCAGGCCTAGAATGATTGCAACCTTAGCTGGATCAACCAAAAAACCTTCCTTGTAGATTATATATCCTAACAGTATTCCAAAAGGTGTAGAAAATATGTACTTCTTGATGTTCAAATATATACTCAATTATCTGTGTCGTTCAAACATTAAGCACATATTGTCACAATGATCTTTCACAAGCCCATATACTATTCAATCATCTAGATAAACCTGTAAAAAGTTGTGAATAAAATCTTTGAATGCCTGAAAAACTCTCCGTGAGAATACAAAAAGTGCATTTTTTAGTCCAAAAGGCATTATAGTATAGGTGAAGCTACCCTATTCAGTATTAAATGTACTCTTTTCTTGATCCTCCTATCCAATTCTAACCTGGTGATACCCAGAGAACCCATATGTAAAAGAATATATTTTGTGCCCTGCAACTCCTAATATTTCCTCAATAAATGGTGTTGGGAATGGATCTATTACACATGCAACATTCAGCTCCCTATAGTCCACACATATTCTAATTCATCCATCCTTCTTGATACTGATCACCATTGGACTAACCCATTCTGACTCATCAAGGGGCTTGATAATTCAAGAATTCAACATGTTATCAATCTCTTCTTTGACCTTTCATGCAAATTGGGGTTCATTCTCTAAAGCATCTTTCTAACTGGGAATGCACCATCCTTAAGCTTTATATTCATTTCCCCAAGTGATTCATGCATGCCTTTAAGTTCATGATACCCTTAAGGGAATAAGTCCTGATAATTCATGAGTAACTCAATGATCTTTGCCACTTCCAATTCTGACCAATAGTCTCCAATTATGACCTCCTTTGGCTCAGCCTCTGAAACTATATTCATCTTCTTTATCTTCATGGGTTCATGATAGACGTGTGTATCCTTGTTTGCACTATCCAAGACCTCGTGCACCCCTTGTGAATGTTCAATATCCAGGTTCTCAACTTCCTCATCATCTATAATGTAAATCATCTTTCCTTTCTCTTCCTCAAGGACAGTGTGTTCAAGTAGTATGGATTCCATTTCTTCTTCCCTTTCAAAATGCACTCTAGAATCTATCTTACCAAATAATTCATGAATATGCTCTTATGCCTTTTCACTATCTCCCATAGTTAAGCATTTGACAAATTTTAATGCTTCTTCTACTGGAGGTTTATTCGAGAAGTAGTCAAACGTCTAGAGCATTCCTGTAGTCAAATTCTACCAATTCCTAGTCTCTCGATGTAGTTCTATGTATACATACCAGGCACATACACATCCTTGTAGAGTAGAGTACAATCTATGCACCCAGAGTGAAGGTGGTAATGCTTTCTATCCCGCTGCCCAGAGTATCTCACACTGCTAAATGTGATGTTAAACAGGTTGATCACCATTATAAGTGTAGATCTACGTAGGTACTTTGCTCCTTAAAAACCTAGTAGATAGGGAGATTCCAATCTCCTCCCATTCTATAAGATTATCTCTGTGGACTAGCCACCAGCGCGTTACCGTCCCACGTAAGGTATACACTAACATATCTCTTCTCTTAATTTGATCTATCCACTGTGCTTCCATGGATTTCAAAAATATAGGAAGATATTTTTCCCATGTATACCAAGGTACGACACTACCTATCCGTCAAGAAGAACGAAGTCCATTCTTGCGCGCAACCACACTTTTTACCTCACGCCCTACTAGTTCATATTTACCATGATCCCAATTGCCACAAGAAATACTCGTAGTATCACTAATAGAATCATAATCTTCCCACTGTAGGATGCCTTCCTTTGATGACTCATTGACCTCTAGGTCCCGAATAACACGTACATAGATTATGTTTACTTCCTTCTCACTTAGAGACTCAACATATGGTGTAGACCTCCCATATGTCAAAGGTATCACAACCATTTCCTCATTGTTCTCAAATCTGATATACCCCTTACTGAATCTCAAGTCAATAGTATTTGCATAACACCAAGGGCGTCCAAGCAAGGCTGGAAAACTACCTACTTTTAGAAGTGCTAATACCTCAAAATCGTCAGTGAACTTGATCCCTTGTATGGTTATATATGCATCCTTCAAAACTCCTATGGGAGTGGCCTTAGTTCGGTTTGCCATAAACAACACATTAGATGATAGCTATAATGGAGGCCTCCCCATTTGTACCCATGCATCTAATGTAAGCACATTCACTTCCACACCTATATCAATCAATATGTTGCTCAATAGTCATCCATCCATAACAACATTCAAAGTAATTTCCTTGTCATAGTCAATGCTATCAGGGGGAAGATTTACATGTAGGATCTGTCATCCTTGTGTATAGAGTGTTCCCTTTTAACCAACTTCCTAATAGTGGAATGATGTTCTCCTGGTGCAACATTTTGCACACTTCTCTCAGATCATCGATATCAGTTTGGATTGTCTCTGATGCTTTCTTCTGCTCCTTTAAGTATTGCATCTCACCTTGAAGATTCCTTAGCACTTCCATGGTATCCTGATAAAACTCCTTTTGATAGGTAGGATCTGGGTACTGGTCATGAAGGATTTCATCCTTAGTGATGGTAGGTTTCTGTTGTAATGCCTCTCTTATGTGCCACTTCAGATTGTGTAGTAATCTTCACTGTTAATGCCTTAGGTCCTGGTGCTATCTTGGGCATCCAATGATCTTCTACCATGCACTTTGGATTCTAACCATCCTGGCACCTTTGTTTTCTTTCTTATGTTGCTTACTCAGATGCTCATATAAGTCTGGGCACTCTTCATAGCTATGGTTCTTTCCATAGAAAGAACATGCAATATTCTAAGGACATTCACACCTATAGTGGTCAGGAGATCAACACATATAACATGTTCTACAAGGGAATCACCTCTTCCTCCACCGTGGCCTCATACTCCATATCCACCGTGATATCCACGTCCTTTTCCACGACCTCCTTCAAAATGCCCCTCATTCCTGTCATAGCGTGTTTGATTATGATCCCAATCCTGGTGCTCATTCTTACCCTTGGAATTATCTGTTACACTTGTTTGTTGTACCCCAATGTCTATAGCATCCTAGATCTGACCAATCAACTAACAATCTTCAGTATCATGGGTCATGGACCAGAAAATTTTACAATAACAAGATACATTCTTCCTTAATACGCGTTGTAATAAAGGACAGTGACTAGCATCATGATTCAAATGACAGATCTCACAATCCAACAATAATGAGCACATATATCTGCAGGGTAACTATCCTTGGTGTGACCTTCCACTTCACAATCTATACACCAAATACTTGAGCGTGTTTCATGGGCTGAATTTGCTGATAGCTTCTCTAACTATTTTTCCATAGCTGAAATCTATGCCTCTAAGAATGGACTAATGCCAGTGTCAATGCTCCCAATTACCTCAGAACACAAATATTCTTCCAGTGCTTCGTGTGGATCAGTGTATGTCTTATGTGACAGTGCTCTTTAGAATGGTGTAATCAATCCACCAACAAACCATTGTGCATTTTTGCATGCGTGAATATCATAAGAAATCTTAGATAGGAGTGTTTTAAAATGGGCATCATACTCACGTACACTCTTAGTAGTGCCTTACTTGATATCCTTGAGTGCACTTATACTCTTCTGCTCAAGTTCTGGGATATAGAAATCTTTCAAGAAAGCATCCTTCAACACTACATAATCCACGCAAGTTTAATCAGGGTCAAACTTCCTATACTAGATGTGTGCACGTCCTTGTAATTTAGTAGAAAATTGGCTTTCCTTATGCTCAGAATCCATGATCCCTTTCACGTGCCACAATATTTCACACATGTGCACATGCTCAGTAACATCCTCTATGCCTCTATACTCTAGAAGATGAAGAGACATCTCCATATAAATATTTTGGGCTTGGTGAAGACCTTTCCCACCTGATCCAGAACTGCCTATGTTTCCCCTGCCTCTAGAACCACCAGATCCACCAAAAATAGAACCACCTATACCTCCTGATCCTCCACCTGTACCTAGAATAGGACCTGTAGATGTACTCCCCTATGCTCTGAAAGTAGTACTATACTGAACCCCTATAGTCTGTGTGGTAGTTCCACTTCCAGAGGTGAATCCAACATTCTACGCACTTACATTCTGTGCAGATGATGCACTTGAAAATGCTTCCTCCAAATAACATTGAAGTCGTCTGTCCATGCCATTGATGTATGTTCTCTCTGACTTACTCTGGTTCTCTTATTTCCCAAATTCACTTGTTGATTACTTATCATACTAGATACTAGAAAACCAAGCGTAAGGGCTAGGTCACCAGGTGGATTAAGATGCGTGCCCACATCCCAGGTAGTCTCTGCTAGCACATTCTTGTGTGAGGCCAAGGGGGGGTCTCTATCATGCTTTTCAATATGGGGGAGTTCCTAATGCTCTAGCTCCACGTCTTCTACGTGAGCTTCAAATCCTTCACGAGCCATCTCTCTCCTCAACGACATACTTTATGTGATGGTACGTTGCTTCTCTATCTCCCTCTCACATGCCTCATTATACTTAAGCTACCTTTCCTCTCTCTACCTTTATGCCACTAGGTCTTCCATATTTCACCAAACCTGTTCCTACCCTCATGCATGGTGAGGTTTAGTTAGCCATCGGTTTACTCTCTAGGTTCAAAGTTATCATCAAGATCTTGATTGCCATAGGAATTCCTTGTAGATAAGCTCCTCTTGGATATTGTAAGAAATGGAATTTAGCTACTTCTGGATGCGAATACATCAAAATTGAATACTCTAAGATATAACTATTCAGGACACCACGAAACCACGCGTCCACACCTCAAGTCCAAATTAGATCAACATCATAAAGGTCCTGAAATTCTTCCTGTGTCTAGACAAGTGTGTGATACCTCTAATTCCACTTAGATGCATAAGTAATCAGCCACTCATATAATTCTACTGGAAAGATGGTGAAAAATCTCTCATATAAGATATCATATAGATTATGTTCTACCAAAGTGCATGCGTTGAACTCAGATCCAATGCTGAACCATTGTGCATATTCTTCCTCTAGATCATGTATCCACTCCTCAATACTTGCTAGAGTTAACCGGTACGTCTTCATCATGAACCATCCTGAAAACAATTGAAAAAGAGGTCCCGACAATGGAACCAATGATGCAGCCTAGAATTCACTAGATAACACCCTAGATGCACTGGCACATCACTCAGCCTAGACTAAGCACTCACCTGAAGCATGCAAAGGTACCATGTCACTCTTTAGGGTTGTTGTAGCAAAATGTTAACATGATGAATAATTAAAGCATATAGATCCATAACTAATACATCATTATACAGTGCATGACAGATCTAGATCTAGGAAAGAATAGGTTTAAAAAATAATCATAATAGGAATAAGAACATGCACTACCCAATTACACACAGGAATAACACTTAGGTTAAGTCAATATCTTCCATCTCTTAATTATCACAATAACACAGAATATTCTTACAATACTGGCAATCTATGTCGATGCGTGCATGGATCTGATATGGTAATCCAGAAACATGTACACTATGTTATCTATCTTTCCATATCCATCATCTCCCTTACCAGGTAATTCACTACATATCTATATAGGGTGGGGACTTTCCCTTCACCACTTATCTATTCCAAAAATAGGACACATGCTATTAATAGCTACATGCACATTTTCATGCATAGCCACACATGCAAGTGTGCTATCTATATTCTACTGATAGTTAACTGAGGTGACAATCCTATCCTTAGACTATCTCCATGTAAAAGAAATCTGAATCTGATCCTCCAGAAATAGACAATGCATGGCGTGCACACCTCTGCATTGTTGGTGTTTTCTGCATGCCATCTTCTAAAAATAGATCTTCATGCCCAAAAATGGCTAAGTCTGGAAACTAAACTTTTTTTGCACATGTGTGTTCTTCCTATCCATTCTCACCTTTACGTATGACTTTATTTCCCATGCGGACTTCTTGTTTGGTTTCTCTATCAATTGTTCTTTACTCAATAGAAATACAACCACCAATAAGAAGCATTCAATGCCTACAAATCCACCTAAGAATCTGTCAAATGTACTTACCCCAGTCTATGTATCATGTTGAAGAAGGAAGGAGGGTGAATCAGATCAAATCAGGTTGTTGGAGAAATTATATCTTCCCATTAATGCTCATAAATATGTTTTCTCATTTCTCACCTACCATATCCACCAAGAATTTGAATTTGAATGTCTAGTATTGTAGACTGCTTCAACATCTATTGATTAAGACTAGGCTCATGCTGATCAAAGCTCTGTTGTAAAAGATACAACTGTTAGAAGTTTTTCAGAGTCATCTACGCATGTAAGACATATGGCGTGCGTGGTTTGGCTGAAAGGATGACCAACTGTGTAAATTTTCTCGTCGTTTCTACCACATGTCATTTATTGTCTAGTTGTCAAGATTTGGCACCCTATTGGTGCACTTTGGCTATTTGCGTGTGGTACACTCAATCGTTTCAGAGAATGAAGTGGCATGGAAGGGTCAAAGGAGGGTGTAAAGAGAATGTGCGTGGAAGAATCAGGCCCAGGAAGAAGAAAAAAGGGAGGAACACGTAATGCACGTGAGGAAATAAGGAAAACTATTGAGCATAGAATGCATGGTCAAGGCAAAAATATTACAAACTAATGTGTGGGGTGTGCATGTCAAGCCAAGGACATCAATGTATTGAAGAAAGTGCAAGGCACGTGCACAGGAAGAAACAACTGCTAGGAATAAGGTGAATGCGTAAAGGATGTGCATAAGGGAGGAGTGGAACCAAGAGGAAAAGGAAAATGAAGGGGAAGAAGGGGAAGCATGTGGGGAAATGTAATCAAGGGAATGTGCCAAGTGAACTTGAGTGCGCACAACCTTGTAATGAAGATCTCAAAGCCAGATGATGTATATAAGATGTCCAAATAACTAGGAGAGTTATTTGGATAACATTTTTGGTGAATTTTAGGGTCATCTTCTTGCTAGATGAAAGAGATCAGTAGCCTGGAGCATCCATTAGGCATGGCATCTACTATATAATCATGAGATTATAATTTTTAACTTTAAAGAACTTCCCTTGAAGTCACTTGAAGGATCATTTCTTGACTCTACTCTAAATCTTGCAAATGGTTGAAACTACTGGAAGAAAAAGAAGAGCGTGTGTGGGAAGGACGTGAGAAGAAAGAACTATATACAAAAAAATGATATGTGCATAACACACTTGGAGGAATTGAAACTACTCTACTATATACAAGTTGATGCAACAATCTTAATGGAATAGTTTGAGATAGATCCCATCTACTAGGATCTGCAGAACGCCTCCATCAAGATGAGCTAACTCGAAAGACTTAGCCTCTTTGCATGAATTGATGGTATATGGGTCACTCCAAAGTGCATCAAACTTTGAATTTCATCCTATTTTAGCTCTGTTAACATCCCATTTCAAAATCAAGTCCCCAAATTTGAAATCTTGAGGCCTAGCCTTTTTTTCAAACCATTTCTTTGTTGTTTGTTGATGTTGTTCTAGCTTGATCATGGTAGAGTTCCTTGACTCTTCAAGATTAACGAGCTATGCCATTATAATTACTCTCTATTCCTTGCCTTAAAACTCCATCTATTGGGAAAGCATTCATGATTTCAAATCTATCATCAAAGGAAGGGTAGCCTCCTTGCCTTAGATAAGCTTGTAATGTGAAGTTCCTATTTCCTTTTTAACTGTGATTCTATCTACCTAAAGTGTGTGAAATACCTTTGCATGCCACTATATTTGGTTGATATTCATTGTGTGCTTCATGATTGTGATCAGGTTCTTGTTTGTTGAATCTTCCAGACCATTTCCTTGGGGGTAATAGTTGGAAGAAGTCTTAAAATAGATGTCTAGCTTTAGAGCCCAATCAGTAATTTTAGTGCCAAGGAAGGCTTTTGCATTATCAGATATAATTGTTGAGGAATGCTAAACCTTATGACTATACCTTCTATAAAGTCAAGGATAACCGACTCGATTGATTCCTTGAGTATGAAAACTTCTATCCATCTGGTGAAGTAGTCTGTAGCTGTCAACACCCACTTGTGTCCAACACTTGAAGGTGGATTGATCATGCCTATGAATTCAAGACCCCATTGTGCAAAAGGTTGATCCACTTGGGTTGGTCGAAGGGGAAGCACTTCCAAACTTTTCTTTCCTACAAAGAAAGCACATTCCTTGCATTTTATGACCTAATTGTGTGCATCTACAAATAGACTAGGCCAAAAGATTCCTTCCATTATGATGTTTATTGAGGTAGTTTTGGCATAGAAGTGTCCACCAGGGAATCCATCGTGAAATTATTCTAACACTTTTTCAGTCTACGCACCGTTGATACATCTTCATAGCACGCCATCAAGATTTTTCTTGAAGAGAATTCCATCAATTGAAAGATAAGGGATAGATTGTAACCTTAGATGTCTTCTCTTTGCCTTGTTTAATCTAGGATGGTATGCACCATCAGAAAGGAATGTGATCATGTCCTTCATCCAGTCATGCATGCCAATATTTTTATTCTACTCAAGTTCTTTGCACAGGAGACATTCATCCATAAATAATTAAGTCTCAGGCTCATTCTAATCCTCAGCAATTTGCTTGCAGAGCACGCTACCTCTTACCAGTTTTTTGGCTTTGATAGTCACATCATATTCCATGATTTTGGTCACCCATCGTGCTCTCTTTTTACTAATTTCTACTCCCATGATGAAGTCTCTAATAGAATAGTGGGAGACTAACACATTGATATGATTTGTTATGAGCATACTTTTGAATTTCTTGAGCATGCACATGATGGTGAAGAACCACTTCACTGTGTGACTGTACTTTAATTCATGATTCTTCAGCGTCTGGTGGAATAAAGCTACTGGTTGTTCCATCCCTTGTCCATTTTCTTGGGTTAGGACAACAGAAAATAGTTACATCAGCGCCATAAGTATAAAGGATGAAATCCTTTGATTAATATGGGTTGATGAGTGTTGGCGCGCAAGAAATTTCTTGCTTTATTTTGTTGAAGCTCTCTCTTCCTAATAATATCCATTTGAAGGCCATTTCCTTCTTGAGAATTAGAGTGATGGGCCAGACTAGACCTGCAAAGTTAGGAATGAAGTGCCTAAAAAAATTGATCTTATCGAGAAAGGACTGCAAGGCCTTTTTGTGCGCCAACAAAGAAAAATATAGGATGGATGAAATGAGTTCAAGATCAATTTTGATGTCATCCTTCGAAACCAGATGGCCCAAGAGCTTTCCTTGTGCCTCTATAAAATTTTACTTCTTGGAGTTAAGAGATACCCCATATTTTTTGCACCTCTCAAAGACTTTCTCCAGGTGCGCCATATGATCCTCGCTCTACTTTGAGAAGACTATTATGTCATCAAGGTAAACCAAGATGAAATCATTGATGTAACCTTTGAAGGTAATATCCATGACACAATGAAATGTGGCACCTATGTTTGACATACCAAAGGACATATGTTGATACGCATACATTCCCCACTTGGTTATAAACACTGTTTTGAATTGATCCTCTTCCTTGACTAGGATCTGATTGAAACCTGAATACCCATCTAACATTGAGAATATTTATGTGCCAACAATAGTCTACATAATCTGATCTAGTGAAAAAAAATGATAATGATCCTTTAGAGATGCCTTGTTCAAATATCTAAAATCAACGCAGAGTCATATTTCACTATTCTTCTTGCACGATGGAGCTATATTCGCGACCTGAGTCGGGTACTTGATGGGAAAAATAAATTTTTCCTCAATGATTTTGGATAATCCCTTTCTCATGAGGGACTCTATATTTGGATTGAATGGTCACTACTTCTGTCTAACGGGATTGATACAAGGATCAAGGTCAATGGAGTGTTGAGAAACACTTGGATCAAAACATTTGAGGTCCTGATAATCCCATGAAAATATATCACTATATTTTTGACAAAGAGAGATGAAGGTCTAATTTTCATCGTGTGTGCAAGTCTTACTGAAAAGAAAATCCTTTTCGTGTGCAATAGTTGTTGGAGAGAAATATTCTTGTGCAACACGCATATAATATTATCCACCCTTGAACTCATCATCAAAGATAAAAATTTTCTCTAAGGTGATCAATCCTTTAGGGAGATTATTTTACTTCAGTTGAATCAATTGGTCACCATAGCTATCATGCAAGCAGCTTGGATGCTTGATGAGAATTCACTAGATGATCTGCATGTCATTGTCAAACACTTTCCAAGTGGTATTGTTGTCTATAATGGATGGTCTAATCACCATCTTAATGTGTTGAGTGTTTCCTTTCGCAAAGTCTTCATCCAGAGAGAACTATGAACCAAACACGACCATTTGGTCAGCTTCTTTATTCATTTTTTGTGGCACCACCTATATATTTAGAGCATCAAGGCTCTCAAGGATGTCCCAAACTCTATTTTTATAAACTTTGAGAATCTTATTCTTTTCCTAGCACTTTTTGGTAACCTGGTGAATAACCAATTTTGTATCCTCAAATATCTGTAACGCCTTATTCTTTTTCTTTTCAGCAATGAGTAGACCTTGCACCAGTACCTCATACTCTACCACATTATTAGAACATGTGAACTGTAACCTGTGAGTGAAGAAGAATTTATCATCCTTAGGAGAAATGAGAACAACTCCTGCTCTTTCGCCATTTTTTCTTCTGGATCCATCAAAGTATAATTTCCATGGACCAGGTTCAACTAGGTCTGTTTTGAGTGTACACAGGAGCAGAGCTTCATCTTAAAAAATGTAGTAAGTACCAAGAAAATTTTCATAGGCTTCCAATTCTTCAACATATGGGTCAAATTTATGTGCCTCTCTGCCCATTCATTAAGTACAAGGTCAGCAACAGAGGGTGGAAGAGGTTGCTCTTCAGGAACTAAAGCTTTTTCTTGGATTAAACAATTATCTTGGAGAGGGGATGGGACATATGAATCTACATGATAATAAAATATAGGCTCAGCTTTTATGGTAAATTGGGTACCATACCTTGTCTTGAGTAACATATAAGACCAATCGAAAGACAAGTAACTACCCACTTTTTCAGTAAATTCTCTTGATAGACATAAGGAAAACAAATGAGACAGATCAATGATTGACACATCTTGAGTAATTATTAGACTTGGACATGAATGGAGGGTTAACGTAAGGCCATTGATGATCCCCAGGGTAGTGAAAATTGAACCATCAAGTTGCAAGACTCCTTTTATGAGGGGGTTATACTTGAGACCCAAGACATCATCTATCTTCTTGGGCATAATATAAGTGCTATCACCCGATTCAATCATGTAGTTATGCACTAGGTGTTTTCCTATGATAAAGGACATCTAAAAGGGCGGAGTTTTGACTATATTACTTACTTGTTTTTCCTTTGTCTGAAAAATAGTGATAGAAATGCGTGGTTTCTGAATATCCAGATCAGTGCATGGAAGTTGGGAGAGGGCCTCATGCAATAGATCTCATTGAGACAAAATGGTTAGATCATCCCACATTGTGACATTTATATTATTATTCTTCATCTTGTCCATAATTCTAAATGGAAGACCCACAGACTTGTGCATTTAAGGGACAACAACATCCTTTCTTGACTATTCAGGTGTAGAAGAATGAGCTTTAGCGAACGCTGAGGCTTGACCTATCAAAGGAGGGGTGTATGCCCCTTCTAGAGAGGATTTGTGTGGGATATATTATGTAGGGACTCGATAATTTTTACCACTAGATCCCCTGGCTGCATCTTTCTACTTTTGAGGGTTTGTTTGTGTTGTTGGTATTGTGACCTATGCACTAGAATTGAACATTATCTTCTTATATCTTGTGTTGTTCGTAACTTGGGCATGTAGTATGCTTGTATCCTTTGTAGTTTGGTTGATTACATAGAAGTCCTCAGCACCAAATAACATCAAGTTTACCTTTGGAAGAGCTTATGGCCCTTTTCGGCTCTGTATTTCAGGTACACTTGTTGAAGGCTCACAGGTTGAAACATTCTGGATCACATAGGCTTGCACACGCGCAACATTGACATAGTGATATTGACTATAAGGCATGTTATAAGGGAAGCACCATTCTGACTCCTGCGCCAAATTGTTTTAAATCAGAACAAGCACTTGACTTACACTAGGTGCTATAAGAGAGGGTGCAGGAGGAAAAACTTGTAAGGGTAGATGTGCACTAGCATGCCATCAATTATTCTTCTGGTTAGGCACGTGTAACTTCTTTGACAAAAATATTACTTTGATTACATTTCCTCTTGACATTGCAAATTTTGACATGTGATTTGTCTTAGGAAGGTGTACTCTTATGACTTTTGGAAATCATGTTTGCAATGGATAAATTATTGATGTGAAGAGATTCACTTCGTTGTGATTTCTTCTTACTTGAAAATGAGAACATTCATATTTTTGTATAGATTTAATTCATGTTTTAAAAAAAGGGATTATGAACTTGTATTGTTGTTGTCTTAACTCATTTTATGTTGACAACAAGACCTTGGATCAATTCCATTGATCCAAGGTATGCTCAAGTTCTCCTTACCTGATTCATTTGGTTGACTTGGCATTCTGAAATGGAAGGTGAAGAGGGACTGATGTTTGTTTTGTTTATAAATTTAAAGGACTTGGCTTCAGGTGTCCTTGCTTTGCATCATGTTTTAATTGGCCAACCTGGGCCTTCTTGTTAAATATTTATAACGTTGAATAGTGTAATAGGACCAAAGACCTATTACTAATCTATTAAGGTTAACACCTTAACCTAGTTGTAATGTTCTATTCTATTTGAATTTTAACTTAAGGTAGCTAAGACCTACCTAGGACCTATTACTAAACTACTAAAGTGACACCCTAACCTAAGTTGGTATGGTTATGGTTGTGGAGGTTGGAAATAACCTAAGGCAAATAATATTTACCTAAAGACTAAGTTTGAATCCTAACCTAATGTTAATCTAACCTAAACTAATGCTAAGCTAAGGGGTACCTATGGACTACTTGGCAAGTGGAAAAGGAAGTGGCATTGGTTTTCAAGGCATTAATGAGATTTGTTTTTGGTATAAAAAACCCTTTGAACTGCCAGTTTTTGCAGAGGCATGGGAAGTTAGGGAGATGCCTAGTTAGCATCATCACTAAATTTAAAATGCATGCAAAGTTTGAAATGGAGTTCACCAAATTTATATGGCAGTGGCATGGAGAAATAGGAGGGAAACATTGACTTTCCTTTCATTTATTGATCTTGGTTGTGGCGAAGAAACCACCTAAGAGAGATGCATGGTGGATTTTGGAAGGGTTGTTTGATCATTTGTTCTTTTTTATTTTTTCTCTGCATGGAGGTTTTGGTTCTTCGAACAAGCAGTTCTATTTTCAATCCTTCGATATTCTTGGCATTCTTGAGCTATTTTTGGATCCAATGGAAGTATAAGAGGAATTAGAAATATTGGAGTTGTTGATGACACTTGGAAAAAGAAAAGATTGTGGGAGCTCAGCTGGAAATATTCTACAATTCGATAGGAAGCTCTATCAGGCATGATAGGCTCTACCCATTAAGTTTTTCCACTTTTTCCTAAATGACTTCATAAAAAGAACTCTTCTCTTTGAAATAAATGAGTTTTATGATATGTTTATTTTTTTTATCATGCTTGTATTTTTCACTATATTTTCCTACTTGAATTCATTGTTTGATGAAGATTTGATCTAGTTTTATTCCTTTGTTAAAAAAAATGAATCTGGCTTTAACCATGTGTGAGCTAAATATTGTCAATTCTTGTATACTTTTGTTGTCTGTGCAAAATGGTTTAAGGGAATGCACTATTTGATAAAAAGATACATGAGATGGGTTGTTTTTCTTTAAGGGTGAAGGTATGAAATGCGTTTTCTTTCTGTTGAACTCGAGATGTTTCAAATCTTGTTATGACTGTTTTAACTATGCTAAAGTAGATATTCTGATTCATTTTTAGGATTCGTTTCTGGTTGGAAAACAAATGTAACATGTTTTTATTATGCCGAGCTCAAGATATTATTGAATCTAGCTGTCTGGTTGAGCTATATTAGCATGGAAAAGTTGGATTCAGTGTTATGATTCATTCTTGTTAGCAAAAAAATAGTAAATATATTATACTATTCTTGAGCTAAGATTTTTTGAATCTAAGAACTCTATTGGAATGCTAAGAAAGGATTACCTTTGGTTTTGTTCTCCCTTGCTCGATATGTGCTAGAACATGTTTAAATTCTTCTTGAACTTATATGAATTCATTTTTATTTCTCGTACCTGTATGTTATGAGATGATTACTAATGACTTAAATGGTTTTGGGATCTGAGTGAATCCCCTTGAAACAATATTCTTGATGGTAGGGTTGAAAGTTATTCAACTATCATGATTTGAAAAGGGCTTATCAAGTTTTGTTTATGCATCTTTACAAAGTGAGATTTCTGGCTTCGGGAGTTACCTTATCGGTTCATCTTGTTGGATTACTAGTTCTTGTCATTCAAGTTTGATGATTAGGTGATGCTATAGGAATGAGGTATCTTTGTTTATCTTTGGATTAGTTTAGTCTTTTTGGTCCTAAGTAAATGGTTGTATTGGTTTTGATTTGTTCTTCTCCTTTTGAGCTCGACTTTGAACACCTGACTTGGGGATATGTGGCTTTTTTGTTCTTCTTTGTGTTAGGGTTCTTTCCTTCCTTACCCTATAAAATTTTCCTTTTATTCTTGTAAATTTGAGAATATGGGATAGCTTGACTGTAAATCTTGTATGCATTTTCTGCATTTACCATCAAAGGATGGTTAAGCTTTATTTGCGATGAAATTTGAAAGGAAATTGTGATTGCTTATGATTTATTTATTGAATAATACTCTCTCTTTCTCTCTCTTGAAAGGGAAAATTAGAAAAATGTTTAGTTTGATGATATTAACGTTGAGATGAGTTTAATGCTCAGTTTATGTTTGTTGCTTCAAGTTCTATTGCAAACTGAAATCATTTGTATTAATCCTTTAGTATTAGCTTTAACACTATTGTATCAATGCTTGTTTGTGGGTTGAGGGAACTATATCTTCATTTTTCTGACCTTCATGATTGCATTCGTATATCTATTTTCTGTATCAAGTAGTTATTGTGTGTTTTTCAATGATTACTAGAGTTGAACAATCTCTTGATCTGATCTGTCTCAGTTCTTTATTTCAGATTTATATTTCTTATATTAGGAAAGAATTATGAGATCCTATCTCAACCATGTTGTTGACTCCCTTCTCTCTCTTTTCTAAGTTGAGGAATGCAATAATGTTCTCTTCGAACTCTAAAGGAAGTATTAGTTGCTCTCTCTCTTTTCATTTATTCTCTCGTTAATATTATCCCTTTTTTAAGGAGTCGACCTGTTTGATTGTATTAGCTCAAGAAAAGGGCAGAATGGATATTTGGAGGATATATCTTAATGCTTTTATAGGGATGTAATGATTTTGAGGTGTGACTACTTTCAAGTGTTTGTAAATGGAATTTATACTTTACCAAATGTGTCGATGCTAAACATAAAACTTAGGCTAGAGTTGGCTTTGAATTTGGAAGTTGTATCTTAAATAGGAAACTCTTATTTTAGGATGTTGATGGTTCTTCCTAAATTTTGTCATAGAGATTGAATGAGCTTGGCCTTAGTTATTCTTTGATGAAGTATGTTAATGATGAGTATTGTGGATCATTGCTTCTTTAAAATAACTCTATTTTGGTGAATTATTAGAGTTAGTATCTTTCTTTGATTTAAATTGAAAGAATCAAGAAATGAACCATAGATATCTATAGTAGGAATGTGATAAGTAATTTAGGTGGAATATTACTTATCTGATTTAATTCCTTATGAAATCATTGGATGAAGATTGTTTTGATTACATCATGATCTTTAATTAATGTTAATGTGATTTATCACTTTGTTCTTCCTTTCATGACTGTTATTTCTTAGGGATGTATCTTTCTATAATGCTTTAACTGTTTCATAAAAGTAGAGTTCTGTTTATGAAATAGTTAGTTGAAAGCACATCATTTTAATGCTTAGTGCTTATCATGCTCAGTTCAATGAACTGACCCGTGCTAGCAATTTTTATAGATGGACTTCGTAAGTGATAAAAGAAGACAAGTTTTTTATGAAGTTACTTTTTTTACCTAAGAAAGGATATTTTATGAGGAAATATGATTCATTATTGAAACGTATTGCAAGGGGAAAATTTGTATTTCTTATTGAGTTTAATAATGTTGTTTGACATGAAAGATGTCTGAAATGATTGGAATTGTAAAGTGTGTATTTCACTATGATGAATGGAAAATATTGAGATTTTACTTGTACTTGATGTGTCATTCTCTTTGTGCATTCTGTTAAGGGAATTTGTAAGCTTATCTTTATTCTCTCATAATCATATATGTTTTGAACCTTTTCAGTTTGACTTAAAATGAAATAGGTGGAAAGGGGATTTGATACACTATCCCTTTATTGAATGCAACTTATCAAGTTGGCATTCATAGCTGATCATTTAACTAAGTCACTATGGTTTATTAAATGATGTTAATGGAAGTACAAATTCATTATGATATCTTGTTTAATGTAAGAGGTTACAATGAACCCTAATTCTTAACAAGAAAGAGGAAGATGATCTACCTCTTGATCAATACCTTCATTGATATAAGATAAGTGAAAGGTAAAAATGAAATTTTAATAAGTAGACTTCATCTCAATGAAGTCTAACATAAAGGAATCTGATTTGGAACTTAATCAAACTAGGAATGGTTGAGTAAAATGAGTAAACCTTATTGTTTATTTGTTTTTCTATTTTAATCAAATGAACCTTAAAGTAGGAAGTTAATGATTAAAAAGGCAATCTTGATGTTTCTTCAAAACATTAACAACTCATTTATGGTTGGAAAACTTAGGGGTTAATTAAACTGAAATTCAGCAGGGTTACTGTGATTAGACCTTAATTATAGAAAATAATTAAGTAATTAACTTCTTTCTTGGATATGTACATTTAGATGAGATAAACCTCGATGGATGTTGGCACATGCACAACTGTAGTACAATACCTTCGGGAAGATCTGGGTCTTCACGAGGATACTATGTTGCAATTGACATGTTGGAACACCCTTCTGTGTTGAATCATATAGACTTACATAACTCATACTTGTACTTAGATATACCCTAGGTTATGTTAGAAGCATGATTTAGAGTTGGGGATAACTCAATGACTTAGGATAGCTAGACACACATGAATGACTTAGGTCGATCAGAGTATGTCTATGTATCCTTAGTCCTCGCAAGTAGTAATCTACACTAAACGATGTTGCTACCCTTGGTTAGGGTAAACCTTGAACAAGTGGACTGACAGGATTCAGTAAATACCATTCTAGATAACAGATGAGTGGGGTGAAGGACGTATTCTGTTTGATGAGTATTCCATCTAGGATTAGTAACATGAACAATATGTTGGAAATATTTGGCCAAAGTATCGCAAGCTGCTGGTTGCGCTGTCCTATGTCACCTAGTTTAAGAAGCGAGATATCAGATGAATATTGGTAACAAATATTCAAATAGGCCTCTTAAATAGAACACTTAATACCCAGAAAAGGGTAAGAGAACCAAGTATACCTAGTATACAATTCAATGAGTTAACATGAGAGATCGGTATGAAACCAAGTCATGAAATGAGAGATTGGTGTTTCACCGAGTCATTACATTTGCATATGGTTATCTGTTATGAGATTTATTGGCATGGAATGTGTGTTCTAAATTATGATTATTTAGGACATAGAGAACATTAGATATAAAAAAAAAAATCCTTCTAAAGTCTTAAAATGGGAATGTTACATCTTGGTATCAGAGCTGAAGGTTGTAGCTCTTGGACCTATTATGTCCATAATATGATAAAAACTTAAATTTTCTTGTTAACAAAAAATGGTTAGAACAAGAGGAAATGCTGCAAACAACCCACCACCTGGTGGAGAAGCAACTACTGCCCAAAAAATTGATGAGATCCTTGCTTCCCTATTGGACACAAGAGATCATTTAGTTGTACTTGAACAACAAGTAATGGGCAATGAGGAGGAGGAAGAAGATGTTGGTAATAACAATCAGCCACCTCATGTGGACAATGCTAATGTTGGAAATTTGGGTGTTGATAACAAAAAATAGGTAATGCACCTAATCAGCCTGAAAATTAAAAGGCAAGGCTGGCAGCTGAACTCACTAATGATATAAAAAGGATAAGTCCACCCAAGTTTGATGGCACTACATTAGGAGATGGAGCTGAGAATTGGTTTAGTGAAATGGATAAGTACTTTGTAATAAGGAACTTCTCAGAGGAAACTAAGGCAATATGGGGAGCTTATCAGCTTTCCCATGAAGCATCTTCATGGTGGGACAGCCGCAAGGCTGAGCTAAACATTGATGAAACAAATATTACTTGGGATCAATTTAAAATTTATTTTAGGCAATGATGGCTGCCACAACTTTATTATGATCTGAAAATGACTGAATTTTAGAACTTATCTCAGGGAAAATTAACTGTAACAGAGTACTGGGAGAGGTTCACTAAACTCTTTAAGTATGTACCTCAATATCAAACTGATTAGAAGTTCAGATAGGAAAATTTATCATGGGATTAAATCCCATTATAGGTGGTGAAGTGGATGTTCACAACCCAACCACTATGGAAGGGGTAGTTGAAAAATCATAAAGCAGGAACAAAAATTGAAAGCAATCGCTGCCTATAAGGAGGAAATTAGAAAGAAAATTCAAAATTCTTCATCATCTCTTACACCTAAAAAAGGGGCCATGGAAGAAGTTTGGTATGAAAAATAAATTTGTAACTGAAAAAAACAAGAAAATAAAAACAAATAAACCTGTTGCTAATGTGCGAAATAACTTTGTGAAGAACAATAATAACGGACAGAAGTCCTATGGAGGTCAGAATGATAACTTTAAGGATGGAAATAAATTTGAGCCTAAAAAGGGACCTGTAGGAGGCTGTTACAATTATGGGCAAGGATCATTACGTAAATCAATGTCCTTTGAAGAAGGATGACCGTAATCAGCAACACAAGATACACACTGCAGTAGCCGACAAACAGGCTGAAAAGTAAGTCACACCCATAGAGGTTCCAGGTAAGTTATTTGGCATACCTGTGACTATACTTTTTGATACTAGAGCTACTAAATGTTTTATTTCTTCTAAATTAGCATCGAAATTAAAAAGAAAAGATGGAAAAATGGATAAATCATGGGTTGTACATTATGGAAATAATGTTGTTCACGCAGTTAGTATGTGTCTTTTTGGAGCAGTCCTTGACTTACCTAGTTTTTCCACTGAGGTTGACCTTTATGTTGCTCCTTTGGGGTCTTATGATGTAATCATAGGTGTTAATTGGCTAGCTAAGAATAAGGAAAAGGTTGTCTATTTTGAAAAACATATTAGTTGTTTGGATGATCTACAGAAAACAACAGACATTCAGGGTGTAAAATGTGAAATTTTAGTTAGGAAATTGTTATCTATGTAACTTAAAAAGGCAAAAAACAAAGGCTGCACTTTGTATGTAATAAAAATTTCTGAAACAACAGAAGAAAGTAGAAACTTCTTGGAAAGATATCCGCTGTTACGAAATTTTAGTGATGTATTTTCAGAAGATTTACCTGGTCTTCCACCCAAACGGGAGTTTGACTTCACAATTGAGATCAAACCAGGAACCAAACCTATTTCCAAGGCACCTTATAGAATGACTACCATTGAGTTGATAGAGCTTAAGGCATAGTTACAAGAAATTTTGTCTAAAGGTTTGATTAGACTGAGTGTCTCACCTTGGGGAGCACTGGTAATCTTTGTGAAAAAGAAAGATGAACACTTAGATTGTGTATCGATTATAGGATGTTAAACAAAGCAACAATTAATAAACAAATATCCACTTCCTAGAATTGATGATCTATTTGATCAGATGCAGGGTACATCAGTATATTCTAAAATAGATCTTCAATCTGGATATCATCAGTTACGAATAAAGGATGAGGATATTCATAAAACAACTTTTAGAAGAAGGTATGGACATTATGAATTCATAGTTCTACCTTTTGGATTAACGAATGCACCTGCATCTTTTATGAATTTAATGAATAATATTTTTCAAGAATACTTGGAAAAATTTTTTGCTTGTATTCTTAGACGATATTCTCATATACTCTAAAAGCATTGAAGAACATCATGAGAATTTGAAATAGTTCTTGAAATCTTGAGAAAAAGAAGGTTGTTTGGTAAGTTGTCCAAATGTTCTTTCTATGATATGGAAGTGCACTATTTGGGTCATGTCATAAGCAAAGATGGAATAGCGGTAGATCCCTCTAAAATTGTTGCAATAACTGAGTGACATGTACTAAAGAATGTACATGAAGTTAGAAGCTTCATGGGTCTTGTTGGTTACTATAGGAAGTTTTTAAAACACTTCTCAAAGGTTTTTGCACCAATAACTTCATTACAGAAAAAGGATAAGAAATTTTTATGGAATGAAAAATTTGAATCTGTATTTAAGACTCTGAAGAATCAGTTAACTTCAGCTCCTATTTTGGTTGTACCTGATCCTAATGGAGACTTCACTGTTGTAACAATTACATCTGGGGAAGGTCTCAGAGGTATCTATTACAAAAGGATCATGTCATAGCTTATGAAAGTAGAAAACTCAAGTTACATGAGCTTGAATTATGTTCCACATGATCTAGAGCTTGCTTTCATTGTTCATGCACTTTAGGTATGGAGGCATTATCTTCTTGGTAGACATTTTGAACTAAAAACTGATCATCTTGGGTTGAAGTATATTTTTACTCAGCCAAATATAAATGCAAGACAACGAAGATGGTTATAATTTCTATCTCAGTATGATTTTGACATAAGTTATATTAAAGGCAAAGAAAATAGAGTTGCAGATGCTCTAAGTCATAGGAAGGACATTTCTTCTCTTATAACATTGAGAAATCAGTTTAAGGATGAAGTAAAAAGTGCCATGGAATCTGATTCTTATTTTCAGCAAGTAAAGACAACACTTGCTGCAGATCCAAATGATGTGAGATATAAAAGTTTTCACTTTGACAATGAAGGAATCATGCGGTTTGAAAACCAGGTATACATACCCTTGTTAAATGACTTAAGGAAGAAATTGTTAGCTGAATTTCATAATTCATATTTTTTTGGACACCCTGGCATTACAAAAATGCTTACTGATATAAAACAACAATATTTTTGGAAAGAAATGAAAAAGGATGTGATAGAATTTGTGACACATTGCTTAGAATGTCAGCGTGTTAAAGTCTGAGCATATGCATCTAGCTGGTTTACTGTATCCTCATAGCATACCACAGTATAAATGGCAAGTGATAAACATGGATTTTGTTCAAGGGTTGCCTATGTTAAGAAATAAACATGATGTTATTCTAGTGGTTTTTGATAAACTAACAAAGGTAGCTCATTTTATTGTTGGTAACCTTAAGGATGATTCACCTGTTTTAGCAAAAATATTCGTGCATGAAATTTTTAGATTACATGGAGTACCTGAGTTGATCATATCTGATAGAGACCCAAGATGACATCTATATTTTGGCAAACACTTAATGCATCCCTAGGGACTAAGTTGAATTTCAGTTCTTCCTACCACCCAGAAACGGATGGACAGCACTGAAAGAGTTAATCAGGTTTAGAAGATATGTTATGAATGTATTGCATGGATCAAAAGTATAAATGGGAAGATTACCTTCCATTAGTTGAGTTTTCTTATAATAACACATATCATACCTCTCTGAAAATGGCACCTTTCAAAGCATTATACGAATGAAATGCAGAACTCCGGTTAGCTGGGACAACATTGAGGATAGAGAGGTAATTGGACCTGAAATCCTTACAGAAATGGAATAGCAAGTTAAATGATTTGTGAACGCTTGAAAGAAGCTGTAGATAGGCAAAAGAGTTATGCAGAATTAAAGCGGGTTGATAAGGAATTTGAACTTGGTGAGAAGGTCTTTCTATGGGTTAAACTGAAAAAGAGTTCTATAACTTTTGGAAAGGCTGCCAAGTTATTACCTCATTATGTGGGACCCTTTGAAATTATTGAAATAATCAACCCTGTAGCTTATTGTTTATCTTTACCTCCTACTTTATCATGAATGCATGATGTTTTCCATATTTCTCTACTTAAGAAATACGTTTCAGATTTATCACATGTGTTAAATTGGAATTCCTTGCAGGTCCAAGACCTATAGGAATAATCGTGGTTAATCCCATTTGAGTGCTGGAAACTCACCAGTTGCACTTAAGAAATTGTGAAATAAGCCAATGTAAGGTCCAGTGGGATCAGTTTAACGAAGAAAGTACAACCTGGGAAAATCTGGAGGATATGAAAACTACTTTTCCATACTTGTTTCGAACATAATTGATTCTATTGACTAATAAAATGTTAATATTTTATTCATGATATTTCAATAAATCTACCAATCTTGGGCAGATATTTCACTATTTAAAATGGACAGCTACTTTAATGTTGATTGTGGAAATTGAAAATCCAGTTTTGTTAAGAATGTAAGAATGGAAGTATAATAATTTGATTTGTCCTTGATGCAAATTGTTTGACTAAGATAATCATCGAGATGATGATTATTTTTAGGAGGGAAGTATGTAACATCTTTGACAAAATTATTACTTTGATTACATTTCCTCTTGACATTGTAAACGTCAACATGTGATTTGTCTTAGGACGGTGTACTCTTATGACTTTTGGAAATCATGTTTGCAATGGATAAATTATTAATGTGAAGAGATTCACTTCATTGTGATTTATTCTTACTTGAAAATGAGAACATTCATCTTTTTGTAAAGCTTTAATTCATGTTTAAAAAAAAGGGATTATGAACTTGTATTGTTGTTGTCTTAACTCATTTTATGTTGACAGCAAGACCTTGGATCAATTCCATTGATCCAAGGTATGCTTGAGTTCTCCTTACTTGATTCGTTCTGTTGATGTGGAATTCCGAAATGGAAGGTGAAGAGGGATTGAGTTTTGTTTTGTTTATAAATTTAAAGGACCCAACTTTAGGTGTCCTTGCTTTGCATCATGTTGTAATTGGCCAACTTGGGCCTTCTTGTTAAATATTTATAATGCTGAATAGCGTAATAGGACCAAAGACCTATTACTAAGCTATTAAGGTTAACACCTTAACCTAGTTGTAATGTTTTATTCTATTTGAATTTTAACTTAAGGTAGATAAGACCTACCTAGGACCTATTACTAAACTACTAAGGTGACACCCTAACCTAAGTTGGTATGGTTATGGTTATAGAGGTTGGAAATATCATAAGACAAATAATATTTACCTAAAGACTAATTTTGAATCATAACCTAATGTTAATCTAACCTAAACTAATATTAAGCTAAGGGGTACCTATGGACTACTTGGCAAGTGGAAAGGGTAGTGGCGTTGCTTTTCAAGGCATTAATGAGATTTGTTTTCGGTATAAAAAACCTCTGAACTGCCAGTTTTGGCAGAGGCATGGGGTGTTAGGGTGATGCCTTGTTGGCATCATCACTAAATTTAAAATGCATGCAAAGTTTAAAATGGAATTCACCAAATTTGGATGGCGGTGGCATGGAGAAATATGAGGGAAACACTGGTTGTCTTTGCATTTATTAATCTTGGTGAAGAAACTACCTAGGAGACATGCATGGTAGATTTTGGAAGGGTTGTTTGATCATTTGTTATTTTTAATTTTTTCTCTGCATGGAGGTTTTGGTTCTTCGAACCAGTAGTTCTATTTTCAATCCTTCAATATTCTTAGCATTCTTGAGCTATTTTGGATCCACTGGAAGTATAAGAGGAAGTAGGAAGATTGGAGTTGTTGACAACACTTGGAAAAAGAAAATATTGTGGGAGCTCGGCTGGAAATATTCTTCAAATTGATAGGAAGCTCTGTCATGCATGATGGGCTCTACCCATTAATTTTTTCCACTTTTTCCTAAATGAATTCATAAAAAGAACTCTGCTCTTTGAAATAAATGAGTTTTTATGAGATGTTTATTTTTCGATCATGCTTGTATTGTTCACTATATTTTCCTACTTGAATTCATTGTTTGATGAAGATTTGATCTGGGTTTATTCCTTTGTTAAAAAAAATGAATCTGGCTTTAACCATGTGTGAGCTAAATATTATCAATTCCTGTATACTTTAGTTGTCTATGCAAAATGGTTTAAGGGAATGCACTATTTGATAAAAATATACACGAGATGGGTTGCTTTTCTTTTTTGGTGAAGGTATGAAATGTGTTTTCTTTCTGTTGAACTCGAGATGTTTCAAATCTTGTTATGATTGTTCGAACTATGCTTAAGTAGATAGTCTAATTCATTGTTGGGAGTCATTTTTGGTTGGGAAATAAATGTAACATTTTTTACTTCTACTGAGCTTGAGATATTATCAAATCTTGCTATGTCTAGTTGAGTTATGCTAGCATGAAAAAGTTGGATTCAGTGTTAGGATTCATTCTTATTAGAAAAACAATAGTAAATATGTTATATTGTTGCTGAGATGAGAAGTTTTGAATATGAGAACTTTTTTGGACTACTAAGAAAGGATTACATTTGGTTTTGTTCTCCCTTGCTTGATATGTGCTAGAACATATTTAACTTCTGCTTGAACTTATATGACTTCATTTTTATTTCTCACAAATGTATGTTATGAGATGATTACTAATGACTAAAATGGTTTTGGGATCTGAGTGAATCCCCTTGATACAATCTTCTTGATGGTAGGGTTGAAAGTTATTTAGATTTTGTGATTTGAAAATGGCTTATCGAGTTTTTTTAATGCATCTTTTCCATGTGAGATTTTGGGCTTTGGGAGTTACCTTATTGGTTCATCTTGTTGGATTACTAGTTCTTGTCATTCAATTTTTTTGTTTAGGTGATGTTGAAGGAATGAGTTAACTTTTTTTAACTTTGGATTAGCTTAGTCTTCTCTGTCCTAAGTAAATGGCTATATCGGTTTCGCTCTGCTCTTTTTATTTTGAGCTCAACTTTGAGCACCTGATTTGGGGATATGTCAATTTTGTTGTTGTTCTTTTTGTTAGAATCTAGGTTGGGGTTCTTTCCTTCCTTACCCTGTAGACTATTCCTTTTATTCTTGTAAAATTGGGAGTATGGGATAGCTTGACTGCAAATATTGTTTACATTTTCTGCATTTACCATCAAAGGATGGTTAAGCTTTATTTTCAATGACATTAGAAAGGAAATTATGATCACTTACGATTACTTCATTTAATTATACTCTCTCTCTCTCTCTTTCTCTCTCTTGAATGGAAAAATCAGAGAAATGTGTACTTTGATGTTAGTAATGTTGAGATGAGTTAAACGCTCATTTTCTGTTGGTTACTTCAAGTTCTGTTGCAAACTGAAATCATTTGTATTACTCCTTGTAGTAGTAGCTTTAACACTATTGTATCAATGTTTGTTTGTGGTTTGAGGGAACTATATCTTCAGTTTTCTTAACTTCATGATTGCAATCGTATATATTTTTTTGTATCAAGTAGTTATTCTATGTTTTTCAATGATTACTAGACCTGAACAAACTCTTGATCTGATCTGTCTCAGTTCTTTATTTCATATTTTTATTTCTTATATTAGGAAAGAATTATGAGATCCTATCCCATCCTTTTTATTGACTCCCTTCTGTCTCTTTTCTGAGTTGAGGAATGCAATACTGGTCTCTTCAAACTCTAAATGAAGTATTAGTTTTTCTCTCTCTTTTTGTTCATTCTCTCGTTAATATTATCCCTTTTTTAAGGAGTCGATATGTTCAGTTGTATTATCTTAAGAAAAGGGCAGAATGGATAGTTGGAGGATATATCTTAATTATTTGATAGGGATGTAATGATTTTGAGGTGTGACTACTTTCAGGTGTTTGTAAATTAAATTTATACTTTACCAAATATGTCGATGTTAAACATAAAACTTAGGCTATATTTGCCTTTGAATTTTGAAGTTGTATCTTAAATAGGAAACTCTTATTTTAGGATGTTGACGGTTCTTCCTAAATTTTGTCATAGAGATTGATTGAGCTTGGCCTTAGTTATTCTTTGATGAAGTATGTTAATGATGAGTATTGTGGATCATTTCTTCTTTAAAATAACTCTATTTTGGCGAATTATTAGAATTATTATCTTTCTTTGATTTAGATAAAAAGAATCAAGAAATGAACCATAGATATCTATAGTATGAATGTGATAAGTAATTTGGGTGTAATATTACTTATCTGATTTAATTCCTTATGAAATCATTGGATGAAGATTGTTTTGATTACATCATGATCTTTAATTAATATTAATGTGATTTATCACTTTGTTCTTCCTTTCATGACTGTTTATTTCTTAGGGATGTATCTTTCTTTAATGCTTTAACTATTTCATAAAAGTAGAGTTCTATTTATGAAACCATTATTTAAAAGCACATCGTTTTAATGCTTAGTGCTTATCATGCCCAGTTAAATGTAAATGAAGACAAGTTATTTTATGAAGTTACTTTTGTTTACCTAAGATTGGATCTTTTATGAAGAAATATGATTCATTATTGAAACGTATTGCAAGGGGAAAATTTGTATTTCTTATTGAGTTTAATAATGTTGTTTGACATGAAATATGTCTAAAATTATTGGAATTGTAAAGTGTGTATTTCACTATGATGAAGGGAAAAGATTGAGAGTTTACTTGTAATTGATGTGTCATTATCTTTGTGCATTCTGTTAAGGGAATTTGTAAGCTTATCTCTATTCTCTCATAATCATATCTGTTTTGAACCTTTTCAGTTTGGCTTTAAAATGAAATAGGTGGAAAGGGGATTTTTATACACTATCCCTTTATTAAATGCAACTTATCAAGTTGGCATTCATAGCTGATCATTTAAATAAGTCACTATGGTTTATTAAACGATGTTAATGGAAGTGAAAATTCATTATGATATCTTGTTTAATGTAAGAGGTCACAATGAACCCTAATTCTTAACAAGAAAGAGGAAGATTATCTACCTCTTGATCAATACCTTCATTGATATAAGATAAGTGAAAGGTAAAAATGAACGTTTAATAAGTAGACTTCATCTCAATGAAGTCTAACATAAAGGAATCTGATTTGGAACTTAATCAAACTAGGAATGGTTGAGTAAAATGAGTAAACCTTATTGTTTGTTTTATGTTTATATTTTAATCAAATGAACCCTAAAGTAGGAAGTTAATGATTAAAAATTCAATATTGATGTTTCTTCAAAACATTAACAACTCATTTATGGTTGGAAACCTTAGGGGTTGATTAAACAGGAATTCAACAGGGTTACTATAATTAGACTTTAATTATAGAAAATAATTAACTTCTTTCTTGGATATGTATATCCAGATGAGATAAACTTGACGAATGTTGGCACTCACCAACTGCAGTATAGTACCTTTGTGAATATCTAGGTCTTCACAAGGATACTATGTTGTAATTGACATGTTGCAACAACCTTCTGCGTTGAATCATCTAGACTTACATAACTTGGAATTGTACTTGGATATACCCTAGGTTAGGTTAGAATTATGATTTAGAGTCAAGGGTAACTCAATGAATTAGAATAGATAGAAACTAATGAATGACTTAGGTCGATCGAGTATGTCTATGTATCCTTAGTCCTCGCAAGTACTACTCTACACTAAATGATGTTGATACCCTTGGTTAGGGTAAAACCTTAAACAAGGTGGACTGAAAGGAGTCAATAAAAACCATTCTAGATAACATATGAGTGGGGTGAAGGACATATTCTGTTTGACGAGTATGTCATCTAGGATTATTAACATGAACAATATTTTTGGAAATCTTTGGCCAAAGTATCGCAAGCTACTTGTTACATTCTCCTATGTCACCTAGTTTAAGAAAAGAGATATCAAATGAATATTGGTAACAAATATTTAGATAGGTCTCTTAAATAACACACTTATTACCCATAAAGTGTTAGGAAATTAATATTTACATGGGTAAATTATTATTTACTGTTACCATGAGTAAATACGGTAATATAATTTGTTAGTATAATTATTATATTGTTGTAGTTAACAATATATTATTCTTAGAGTTTTGTTATACCCGTGAATAACATTCCAGGTTAATTGTTTATAAATCCTTCCTATTTTCTAGGAGGTTGTTTAGATTGTTATGATGGCTATATAATAGCCTAATGTATTGCATGAGATATATGGAGAAATAATATAGTTATTCTGTGCATTTTTTTTATTATGTGTGCAAGTCTATCCAAAACTTATATTTGGCATCAGAGCGAGATTAGTATGGAGAGTTAATTTGTGAAGGGGGCAACCAATCTTGTAATTCCCCTGCACATGAATTCATCAAGTATGCGATGATATTTTACAGTATATAGCGGTGAATAAGATCTGTAACTTTTTTCAAGTCCACATTATCATGCATATGTGATATGTAATTTGAGTATTTTGTTTTAGTGTGAGCATATTATTTGATTAGAGTAGTAGCTGCCAAGAATTCCTATGAATTTTAGATCAGTAAAACCAATTTATGATTTGTGGATTTGAATCAATCCTTAGGTAGCACCATAGCTTCTACCCTGGTACGAATCGATTTGTTGAGAATCTACTCTGTGGAATTCGAGCTAATCCAAACTGTTCTCACATAGCTTGGATTTTCAATCCATGTGATTCGGATACTTGTTAATTCATTATCTTCATACGTAATAAGAATAAATTTTTATCCTCTGTAAGCTTCATAATTGCGACCTGTAGAGATGTCATGGATTATTATAGATTGTAATTTCGTGATTGGCATTCATGCATTCCAATAATTTTGAAAGATCCACTATCACTTCATCTTCCATTCTAAGCTTGAAGTGCCACACAATGATTGATTCTATAGTCTATGCGCTTCTTCTATTCATATTTGATCGATCCTGCGGAGTGAGTCCTAGTGTTATGCATATGGATTTACGAATGCAAAAACCAAGGTAAATTTACTCTCTGAAATCATACAATTGAAGACTTTAATTACAAAGGTGTGAAGGATTAATATTGGAACTACCATCATGTTTTTTTAAACTGGTATTGCACCCGTGACATTGTCTCCATGTGCTAAAAATATTTTCATGCTACAGATCTGTAATATGAAGTCGTTAATTCCTCAACCAGTGAGAGCGCGTAAAGGTGAAAACCAGTGTATGCGCACATATTGTGGCTTAACAACTTGCATTAGGGACTGACTCCTCATGACTCGAATTTATAAGATGTCAATGCATTGCCACTTGAGTTATCGATTGAGAATCACAGTCCCTATGCATCTGATGTAGCATCTCAAAATATCTATACACATCTCCCCACAATTATTGTTCTCACTTTGAGAAGCCAATCAATCCTCGGCTCTTGAATGGGGTGGACATGCACCAGGTTTCTATGAGAGGCATAGACAATTTTTCTTGAAATGTGATGAAAACTGTATAGTATTACCATCATTCTTCCCATACAGAAGATCCATAAACTAAGTTTGAATGGTTTTGGTGAATCATATCAAGTCAACCGCTACTTTATATAGGCATTTTTTTAGCATCTAATATACGAATTCCAAGAGCTATCTAGTATTTAGGGTTTAGGTCCACACAAAATTTAAGTCTTTATTGAAGGGTTCATTGTTTAAATTTCCATTGAGTTTGTTTCTAATGTAATAGTTGGTTCATTGTCTTCATTATAAAGGCATGTCTTTTATTTTATGGGTTCATAGGTGTCATTTTAGCTTTAATAATATCATTACAATAAAAGAAAAGAAATCAAATGTCATTTCATGTGTCATCACAATATTTAATCGTTCGTTGATATTTTTATTAGTTGTTCGTTGTCATAGTCTTTATTCCGGTCTATGTCATTATAAAGTATTATGTGTCTATCCATTATAAGTATATGTCATTTTCATTTAAAAACTGTATTTCGTAGTCAAGTTCGTCTATTAGTGATGAGTCAAAAGTGTCATCCATCAAATTATGTAGAGTTTGTATGTCTTTAGTTATTAAGTCATGTTCATTATAAAAAGTAATTCCATGTTAGTAATTCAAAGTTGAGTCGAGCCTTCTATATCCATAGTCATATAGTATATATATATATATATATATATATATCGTCATATATATATATATATATATATATATATCTAAATGTGTTTATAAAAAATTTACCTGATGGACACATTTTCAGTGTTACTCGAGGTCCGGAAAAATAAGGTGTTTCAGATTGTGGGAGGGAAGACAAAATAAAGTACAATGTGGAAACTAGTTGAGATTCATCAACCACATTTGATTGAGTGAACAACATGAAATCTGGAGTATGGGGGCAATGGAGGCTAGAAGATCATACATTGACCTCTCGTCAGTCACCAAGGAAAGGGACACACAGGAAGATGTGGCAGACAGTTTCTATGTGTGTGTGTGAGTTTTCTTTCAGCGTTGTAGTTGCTTTCAGTTGTGTGTAGTGTGGTTCTACTTCAATTTTTACAGTATGCAGTTTTCAATAAGTGGAAATTTCAGCATTTCCGTGTGGGGAATATGTTAAAAATAAGATCCAGATGTGGTCCATGTTCATATTTTTACTAGTGTATGTGAGTTATTCTTACATAAATTCCCTAATACAAAAACACAGTGAAGAGAAAATATAGCACAGTGAAATGTAGCATCATGAGTCTTGATGAGGTTGAACAATCAAATGTGTTCATGTTAATGGCTAGGTTTGTGGTTAGCCTCCTCAAAACTATTTAAGGCTATTCATATGTGTTCTATGCCTGAGTTATAACACTGCTAGGTCAGTTGTGTTCCCTAGAATGATTGGTTGATAAGAAAGATTATTCCTAAGCGGGTTCCCATATTTGTTGTTTATATATGTTCTCGAGAGTACATGGTCGATAATAATTTGATGTGTTCCTTGTTATATCTTTAGTTCATGAGTGTGTACCAAGATCATGAGCAAGCATGAGGTGGTAAGGATGTAGAGGAAGTGTGAAAATTCTATTCACTACCATGTAAAAAATAAGGAAGGGAATGTTAGGAAATTAATATTTACATGGGAAAACTATTATTTATTGTTATCGTGTGTAAATATGGTAATATAGTTTGTTAGTATAATTATTAGATTGTTGTAGATAACAATATATTACTCTTAGAGTTTGTTATACCTGTGAATAACATTCTGGGTTAATTGTTGTAACTCCTTCTTATTTTCTAGGAGGTTGTTTAGCTATTATGATGGCTACATAATAGCCTAATGTATTGCATGAGACATATGGAGAAATAATATAATTATTTTGTGCATTTTTCCTGCGCAAGTCTGATCCAAGATTTATAAAAAGGGTAAGAGAACTAGGTATACCTAGTATACAATTCAATGAGTTAACATGAGAGATCAGTATGAAACCGAGTCATGAAATGAGAGATCATTGTTTCACCGAGTCATTATAGCTGCATATGATTATCTACTATGAGATTGATTGGCATGGAATGTGTGTTCTAAATTATGATTATTTAGAACAAAGAACATTACATATAACTTTTTTCCTTGTTTATAAAGTCTTAAAATGGGAATGTTACAGCATGTATCTTTGGTTTCCATATTGATTTTTCCAAGGCTGATTGCTTTAGCTATACACCTGATTATAACTTCCTCTATAGGTTTTTGCCTGTTGTTTCTCTATTGATATGACTGTATTTGATAAATTTCTAATCAGGGTCTTCAATTCTTCATTTTCCTTTTACTGTGCTAGAGAGTATGATGTTGATGCAATAGGTTACACTATTTACTCAAGAATAGGAATAGGAGCCAAAGAAGGATAGGGTTCTTGTTACATTTATGGGATCAAGGGCATAGGTGGTCTAGGAGCTATCTTTCCTACCTGAATAAAACTATTTTCTGACCTTACTGCAATATTATAAGTGGCTGGTAAAGTCCTACCTCCCATGGATTGAATCATGACTAAGATATCGTTGTTCAACACTTTAGATAATACAGAAAAACATGTTAGGATGTAGGTCTTACCGCAAGAGGGATTCTATCCCAAGTCTTCTAAAATAGGATGTTGAAATCAGTCATTTATACATTGGGCTCCCTCCTTGTTGTTGTCAATTTCTCCACTAGAGATAGGTGATCTTACTTATCTTTAAAGTAATTGCAAAAAACTATTCTAAGCTCATCCCAGGTGGTAATAAATCCAAGTCTTAAGCCTCGGTACCATTGAAGTGCTTTTCCTTTGAAAGAGGACGCAAGTATCCTGAATGCTACATCATCATGTGTGATCAGGTAGAGTGAACATAAGTTCACTACATCCTAGATATGCTCCTGAGGGGTGACTTGATTCTCACCTGTAAAGTATGGAATACTTTCAAGTACGCCATTTGGCATATCATGTTGGATGGCTGGAACCAGGGGAATTCCTCTAGTGAATTTAGCAAAGTTCCTTAGTGGAGGAGGTAGTTGATGTGCCATTCCAGGGCACGTTGGTTGTATATTATGAGGAGGAGTTGAATGGGTATGAAACATAAGAGGTGGAGATGCACGCGTGGGCTTCCTAGAAGGAACTCTTCTTGAGAATAGCTAGAGGTATTTACAATAATCTTCAGTTGTTGTAATTTTCCTTGTATACACTCTTCTCATGAAAGGCATTCAGGAATGCTAGAACAGATATTTGTGAATGTTGGGAGTCACCATATGTGTTGAAATCAGCCTCTAAAGGCTTGAAATACTAACTCCACACACTAGAACTTAGCAATATGAAATTTAACCTTTAAATTTTCATCCAAAAAGGCATACCAGAAACTAGTGGTCATCAAACTTGCTCCCATGTCTCAGATCTAGGAGAAATGAGTCATTTGTTACAACAATAGAAGCACCCCCAATTTGTGGAACCTTGCACACTTAGGATGGAACTACAGAGAAGGTTGGTTCCTCTATCTAATTCTACTACTACTACTACTCCTAGTGTTGAAAGGGAAAGCTAAGATAACAATGCCAAAGGCCCAGGGATAGAAGGATAACATGAAAGAAAACTACACTAAAAGGCGATAACACCATAAAAAGAGGGATGGACACTATCTGTTCTGAGTGAAAATGAAGGGAAGTGCATGGAAGAAGGCTAGGCACATGTAAGACAACTAAAACACATCCACCCGACCAGTTTCATGGAACAAAAACTAAATAAGGAGATGAAAGGGACATAGAATGGTACAACGAGAATGCAATGTAAAAGAAAGGAAAGAAGAAAGAATACAAACACACTCAAGACAAAGAATAGTCACAAAATGATGCGTTCATTACTTCCAGAAATGCACAAAACTATTATAAAGGTTATAGAGGTCGATATCCACATGAAAGAGTCAGATCTAGAGGTTTGCAAATAAAAATACAAATAAAATCCTTAGCAAAGTGCGTAAGGATTCAAAGTGTCCAACATTAATAATGAGCCCAAATCTTACATTTATAGATGAATCTATGGAAAAAGAAGATAAGAAGGAGGAAAAATCCAAATTTGAAATGTAACCACTAACAAGAAGCATTCAATGCCTACAAATCTACCTAAGAATATGTCAAATGTACTTCCCCGAGTCTATTTGTGTGTTGAAGAAGGAAGGAGGGAGAATTAGATCAAATAATGTGGTTGGAGCAATTACACCTTCCCATTAATGCTTAAAAATATGTTTTCCTATTTCTCACCTACTAGATCCACCAAAAATTTGGATTTGAATGTCTAGCACTGTAGCCTACATCAACATCTATTCATTGAGACTAGGCATGTGCCGATCATATCTCTGTTGCAAGAGATACGACTCTCAAAAGTGTTTTAGAGTCATCTACGCACGCAAGAGACATGGCATGCATGGGTTGGATGAAAGGATGACCAATTGTGTAAATGTTCTTGTCATTTCTGCCACGTGTTATTCATTGGCTAGTTTTCAAGATTTGGCACCTTGTTGGTGCACTTTGACCATTTACATGTGACACACTCAAATCGTGTCAGAGAATGATGTGGCACAGAAGGGTCAAAGGAGGGTGAAAAGAGAATACGCATGGAAGAATGAGGCACAAGAATAAGAAGAAGGAATGTGCGTACAATGCATGTGAGGAAATAAGGAAAACTATTGAGTAGAGAAATCATGGCCAAGGCACAAATATTACAAATTAATGTGTAGGGAATGCATGAGGGCCAGTGACTTAGTTGATTAAATAAATTCTTACGTGCTCACGCAAGATGAAATAACTACTAGGAAGAAGGTGAATGTGCAGAGGATGCGCACAAGAGAGGATTGAAACCAAGAGGAAAAGAAAAATGAAGTGGGAGAAGGGGAAGTGCGTGGGGAAACGTAACTAAGGGAATGTGCCAAGTGAACTTGAGTGCACGAAACCTTGCAATGAAGATCTCAGAGCCAGAAGATGTATACAAGTTGTCCAAATATCTAGGAGAGCTATTTGGATAACAATGTTCTTTTTTTAAAAAACATTATCACTTATTTTACAAGGGTAACATTACTATTCAATAATTTACCCCATTAATATTTTTATGGGTATTTTGGAACATAATCAAGCCCTAAGGAAGAAAATTTCTAGTTTTTACATGAGTGAAGGGGATCCTATTTACGTGTAACACCTTTAGCTATCAAGATCTTGACGATTGAGCTCGAGATGGAGATCCTACCTATCGTACGCTAAAACACCACCATGTGGGGGGGGAGGAAGGAGGTTTACGAAGGATGACATCATTCCAAGTGGAAAAAAGGGAAAGAGATGAAATATTTTGCATGTATAATGATGTGTGAGGGATGGTAGTTAAAGAAGCACTAAGAATGATGGGAATGGTGATGAGCGGAAGTGATGAGAACCCTGCAGAATGCAAGGGATTACATGATCATGTCATTTCAATATTCAGTAAGCACAGTAGAACAACCCCTCGGCATCATATGGAAATGAGTATGCAGAGAGAATGATAATTTTTGGTGTGAATCTAATCTCTCATAGCCACCTATCCTTTACACATGGTATTCCTAATCTGGAAGTTGTAGAAGATCATCATAGTGAAAGTGATCATGAAGGTAATTAATTATCACTATATTTGGTAGGAGATACAAGTAGGCACCTATTGGTATTATCTTAGGAGGTGCAAAATATTAAGACGATGCATATGGTAGTGCAACCCGTGTTTTGACATAGTTTTTTTGGAACCAATTTGGTAGGCATGTTTTTAAGATTGAGCAGTGGAACACTACATGTTGGAGTTAGTACTGTTAGTGGAGTTATTGGACAGAAAATTTGTGTGAAATTTAGCACTACTATAGGGATGCAAGGAAGTTATTATAAATTTCCCAAGGTTGTAGAATGAGGCTTAGGAGGATCATGACCTCCACTATGTAGAGTTAATCCTAGTGGAGGATCAGTTTCAGGACCTGACCCCATTTGAGGATAAGGATCAAAATAGCCATCACAACAACCTCAGACCCTAATATATTCTTTGAGATGTACCTTAATTTTCTAGTAATATCGATGTGTGGAATATGTATCTGATAATGTAAATAAGTGTAAGTTATTATGGAGAACAAAGGGTATAAAAGCTCCAAATCGGAAGGAAAGTCAAATTTCAACAACACTTCAAGGTCGTGCCTATAGCTGGTATAGAAAGTATGATCCACATTAGATGGAAGTATATTACGATGCATTATGCATCACCTTTTTGGAAGAATTACATATACCTGAGTTTGATAAAAAAAAGCATTAGCATGTTGAAGGAAATTAATTAGGGTTTGTCTCAAAGTGTAAGATAATATGATGTGTGTTTCAAGACCTTGTTGTCTAAGATTTCTTATGATATCCACTAGAGCCAATATGCACAGTAGTTTGTAGGAAGCTTGTTGACACCTTTTCAAAGGGGACTATCAAATAAGACATTTAATGACCTGCACGAAGCCTTGGAAGTAGTAGTGAATGCTAAAGTAGTTAGAAGGGTTAACATAGGGGTAAGTCCATTCCTTGAATCAAAGATTGCAGCAATGGCTACTCAGTTGGAGAAAATTTTCACTGACTTAGCACATTAGACACATAGTGGGTTGTGGTGCACTAATTGTGAGGTATAAGGAAATGAAAAGGATAGATGTATGTGTATGAATGTGTGTACATTGTTAACAAATTGTGAGATTTGTCATAACAATCAGTATATTTGTAATTTTCCACTTTTGCAGTGCATGACATAGAAGAGTGTCTCTGTGTATTGCAAGATATTTGATGTGCATAATCATGAAAAATCCAATTATCGTCTTATTGATTAAATTCATGAGGCTTGCGAAATAGGGTTGTGTCATACTAGTATGGAAAGTATCTCGTTGGTGTAAGAAGGATAGACTAGTAAAACACGTAAAAGAAATAATGGGGGTTTTAGAGGTGGACACAGAAGGAGAGGCATGGTGGCTAAGGAATGTTTACATGAGGGACATGTTATACATGTGGATCTCCTAATCACTATTAGTGTGAGTTTCCTAAGAATCAGGTATTTGCATATTGTGGCAAGGCACATAAGGTTAAATATTGTCCAGATCTGTATTCCCACATGTGTAAGAAAAATAAGAAGGAAAGGGGTATAAATATGATTAAGGTTAAATGCACTAAGCAATAACAATGGGAACCTAAGAAGATGGTTGATCATTAAATTTGAGCTTTATTGGTTACTATGTATACATAGGAATCACGCACACGTGAGAAAAGGAAGGGAAGACCTCTCATCAGAAGGGAATAAGTTGTCCATGTAAATTATTTGGACACAACCCAATAGAAGTAAGTTAATCAAGAGACCATGGGCATCATCAAGGAGCTGCAAGGAGAAATACAGTGTTTGAAATAATAATCACACAAGAGGGAGCACACGAGGAGTACTGAATTACCATAGAAGGATGTTGATGATCTTAGAGAGGTATGCAAAATGCTCAAACATGAGAACATAATACCTATTTTGGGAAAATCTTTGTGAGACAAAATGTCATGTGCAGAAGTATAAAGTGAGTGTTAGATCCTACATGATAATTTACTACCACAAGATCATGAATATGATCAAGATATTACATAAGATGCAGTGATTAATGGATGGCTGGTAAGTAATATTCTTATAGATACAGGTGCAGGAGTAAATATTCTTACCCTTGACACTTGGAACTAAATGGGAAGGCCTTCATTGGATCCATCACCAAATGTATTTTATATGGCCAATAAGACAAGGGTCATGCCCAATGTGGTATTAAAGGATTCCACTTCACTTGTTATTTCAAGGTATTAGAGTTGGTGGAGGTAAATAATTTCCCTGCACTACTCGGACATCCTTAGTTTTTTACTAATAATGCAGACTTATGCTTCAGTAAAAGGTACATCATTTTTGAGAACAAGGATGAGTGTTTCATGATACCATTGGATGATACAAATATTTTTCCATATATAGAGCTTATCAATGAATAATATATCAATCGAATATACATGCATAGGGTATACGACCCAGAGGATGTGGATCCATCTAAAAAGGGCATGCTTCATTGAGAATATGTGTTATCCATCAATGATACTACTAGCGTGGCTTATGACATTTTGAGCCCATGAAATCTATTAAATGGTTGGTTATGAGGTCCATGGAAGAGTGATAAGGATGGTTAAGACGCAACACATTATGTAGTTCAGTAAATCCAGATTATTGAAGTATATTGAGGAAGAGAATCCTGAATCATTCTTGCATGTGATGGAAGAACAATGGCATAATGAAGGTGATAGGAGAAAATTTATGGTATAAATATTACAAAAGACCACAATGCATTGGTGGGATACATACAAGGAAAACTAACTTGGATGGCGTGTAATCAGAGTAGAATTCTTCACAAGCTTTTCCCAGAGTAATCTCCCCTCATCCGTGTAGGAGTATGATGGGAAGACTTCTCTGTTGGTACATGTTCATAGTTGTGAAAGGAATTAAACATGGGGGAAATATGATTTTCCACCATATTTATTGGTACACAAGTTCTATTCTATTTTGTGTTGTTGTGCATGTGCGTGGTATGCACATGTTGAGATGAAGCATGAAATAATGAATTGATGTGACTTGAATGAATGTATTGTTCATAATTTTTATTTGTTTTCTACTGAGATACTTGTTTATGAAGCTTTGTAGATAATTAGGTGCATCACATTAGGGGATATTGTGAAGGAAAACCAGCTTATGATTCATTTGTTTAGAGATGTTGATACTGAAGTGCGTAAGGACCTAGTAAAAAAAAGAGACACTATTAGGACACACTTGGAAAGAGAAAGAAAAAGGAAAGCTTTTCTACCTCATAGATGACGAAGAGGTTGAGGATCTAGATACCAAGCACACATAAGGTGTGTGTGACGTATTGAACTCTGCATATGAGTAGGAACGTGCATACCATGTTCTGTTTAAGACTAAGAAAGTGAACATTGGGACTGAAGATACACATAAAGAGGCAATTATTGGTGATTATTCGTCTGAAATTAAGGTTGCAAAGATAATTGAGTTACTACCTAAATTTTAGGATATTTTTCCTAAGGGATATCATGAATTAAAGGGAATACATCCATCATTAGGTGAGATGAAGATCAAGCTCAAGGAAGGCACATGACCGGTTCAAAAGAGGCCTTATAGGATGAATCCCAACCTACGCATCAAAGTAAAATATGAAATTGATAAAATAATCAACCAAAGAATTATTGATTCTTTTAAGGAGTCCAAATGGATAAGGATATGTATTGACTATAGGGTTCTTAAAGCTTCATGTGTCATAGATTCTTTTCCTACGCCATTCACTGAAGAGATCTTTGAAGGAGTGGCAAGGCATAAGATCTTCTCATTCACATATGGATTTTCAAGTTACCATCAGGTGAGGATCATGTGTGAATATCAGAAAAGACCAATTTTTCAGTAGAATGTGGATATTATGCCTACACAGTTATTCCCTTAGGCCTAAAGAATGTGCCAACACTGTTCTCATGCATTGTTGTACAAGCATTTCAATACTTTATTCATAAATTTCTTTAGGTTTACTTGGATGATTGAATGGTGTATGGGCTGGTGAATGATAATTGTGGCTTTATGAGATTAATGTATGAAATATGTAGGCCACTTAGCATCTCCTTTAACATCAAAAGTGAATTTTTTTAACTTCTTTTGGCATTTTACTTGGACATATCATTTGTAACGAAGGTTTAGTTGCGGATCTAGCTAAAACTGCAGTTATCTTTGGTCTAGAAGAGTCTTCCAACTAGAGTGAAGTGTATGGATTCCTTGGGAACACTGATTACAACTGGAATTTTATAAAATGATATGCTAATATTTTTTTGCCCCTTAAATAATTATTGAAGAAAGGTAAAATTATATTGGGGTGATGCGCAAAAGTTAGCTTTTGAGACCTTGAAGGAGAATATGACCACCACACCTATCTTATGTTTTCCTTCCTTGAACAATCCATTTCATGTGAATGCATATGCTTCTAGTAAAACTATAGGAGTAGTGTTAGCATAAACATGTGAAGGTAATGTTGATCATCCCATCTATTTTACGATCAGGAAGTTAATGCCAACTGAGAAAAACTATACCACTACAGAACATGAAGCTTTGTCAATGATATACATGATTTATAAATTTAGGAAGTACTTATTGGCCACAACATTTATATTCTATAATGATAATATGGAATTGAAATATATGGTCAATAAGTCAATTTTGTAGGGGTGCATCTACCGTTGGATCATTCTCTTCTAGGATTTTTATTTATTACTTATAGTAAATCCTAGTAAGAGAAATTTTGGACCGGATCATTTATCAAGGATAAAATGTGGTGAGGACGTGCAGAGCATAGAATACAATATCCCAGATTACAAATTGTTGAAACTAGACCATGCACTAATAGAATTATAATATATTGTAGTATTCTTGTGCACTGGTGTTGCATATAAGGGAATGATAACATTAGAAAAGAAGCATCTTACCATTCATGTGATACCTTATCATCTCATCGAAGGATATTTGTAAAAAATGGGAACATATGAAGTCTTGCATAGATGTGTGATAGAGCATAAGAATGATTCTATCATAGAGGAAGTACTTGATGGAATAGCTAGAGGTTACTATGTAGAAGAAACAACAATGCAGAAGATAATGTGTGCAGTTTTATGGTGGGAAACATTGTATGAGGACACCAATGCATTTATCAAGGCATGAGATCATTGTTAGAGGATAGGAAAGCCTGGAAATTGAGATGAGATGCCACTATTCCCTATACCAAGCACATATCCATTTAAGAAGTGGGAAATTGAATTTGTAGACCTAATTGTACCACCTACATGAAGACTGATACACATTATATCATAACATGTATATATTACTCTACAATGGGGAAGAGGCTATGCCTACAAGGATTTGCACTGCAGTAAAAACAACTAGATTTTTATGGGAGAATATCATAATTAGGTTTGGTTGTCAATTCAACCTTACCATTTATAGGGGAACTCATTTTTTGAATGATACAATAAGGATATTACTAGAAGAGTTTATGGTAACACACCATTAGACTACACACTATCATCCACAAGCTAATTGAACTACTGAGGCCTTTACCAAAATTCTATGAAATTTTTTGACAAATATATGTGATTTTGGAAGGAAAGATTGGGATGATAAGGTATCAACTATGTTTAAGCATATATAACTACATACAAAAGGTTGAATAAGGCCACACACTTTTAGTTGGTGTTTGGTGCGCATGCATTATTTCCATTGGAGTTTAGGTTTCCATCCTTGCGTATTGTGCATGCATGAGGCTTGGATGATGAGAAATAAATAGAGGAGAATATTGATAAACTGATGCAATTGTATGAGAGATGCACCATTACACAATAGAGTCACAAGATATAGAAATCTAAAAAAAATACTTGGCATGACATGAACATTAAGAATAAGTATTTTGAAGTGGGGAAGATGGTTCTTTTATATGAATCTATGTTTGTGTGCCATCCTGGAAGGATTAAATTTAATTGGTTGGGACCATTTTTAGTAACTTAGATATTGGAATCAAGCGCATGTTAATTATAAGTACATGATATCGCTATGTTTCTTGGATGCTTCAATGGGAGTAGGTTGAATCTTTACAATAAATAATCTTCATTTGTGTTTCTAATAAGGTAGTATTTCCCCCCTTTACCTCCTCCCCTTCTCATTCCTCTCCTTCCCTCCCTTCTTTTTCTCTGCCTTCTCCCTCTTCTCCTCTTCCAGTTTCCTCCCCCTCCTTCGATCTTCCTCTCAATTTTCCTCTTTTTGACTCCTCCCCTTCTTCTTCCCCTCTTCCTTCCTCATTTTCTCTTTATGATTTTTTGGATCTTGTCCTTCACCATCTTCCTTCTACTCAGTCTAATGGAATTGATGCTTCTCACTCCCCTCTACATGAGAATGCCATCATCTCTCCTTCTGCTTCATTATCTGGTGATAGTAGTCCCAATAAGAATACCAAAAACAACACTAAGGAAAAGATTGATGTGGGATCTAAGAAATCAAAAGGGAGACTCAAAAATCAATAAAATTTTCAGGAGGAAGAATTTCTCAATAGAGATCAAGGAACACAGGGACTCCCTACCATCCCAAGTGGAGGTAAGCCAAAAAAAAGAAACAAATATTTTCTCTAGGAATTTTTGGGGACTGAACGCTCCACGGAAAAAAATGATCCTTAAATATTTTAGACTCAAAAACTTTCTAGATATTTTGATGCTTTAAGAAAATAAATTAAAAGAGGAGAATATTCTTAATAAGCTTTGGCCCAATGCCTCTTTGGTTTCCCAGGAGTCAACTAGTAATGCTGGTGGTTTATTCACTTTTTGGAATCCAAAGATTCTGTTTAGGGAATGTATCATCAAATCCCCACATTTCTTAGGAATGTTTTTCCAAGAAATTGGGTCCAATTTGGGTTTTATTTCTATTAATATATATGTGCCTAACACTAAGTCTCAAAGAGAAAAAAATTGGGCTACCCTGTTGGATTTTTGTTATACTTGCAAGAATTTTCCGTGAATGATAGCTTGAGATTTTAATACTCCTTTATACCCCTCTGATAAACAAGGTGGAACGAACGTCAACACTTCTAGCACATAAGCTCTTGTTGACTTTATCATAATGGGGGATTTTTTTGATGTTGATATTTTTGGAGCCAATTATACTTGGTCTAACAGAAGGCTAGGGAATAATCACATTCAATGTAAATTCTATAGATTCCTTGTTTCTATGGATTGGATGGCTCACTATAATGATTTATATTTGGTAGATTTCCCTATGATACCCTCGGATCATTGCCCTTTGCTTCTTACCTCCTCACAAGCTCAAAACTCGAAACATCCTCCCTTTATTTTTGAACTGGCTTGGTTACAAAATCATCAATTAGGAGCTCTTATCAAGGATTGGTGGAAAACATATATTCATAGCACAACTATGTATAGATTCAAAAATAAGTTGAGCTATGTTAATAATAAGCTAAAATTTTGGAAAACTCAGGTTTTTGGGGTTATCCATAGAAGAAAGGAGATGCTATCTCTAAAGCTTGCTACTATTTCTAAGGAGATTTATTCAAAAGGGATATCCCCTTAGCTTCATCGTAAGGAAATTTACCTCCATAGTAACTATCACAACACTTTGGCTGAGGAAGAAATCTATTGGCGTTAAAGATCATGAGCCACCTGGCTTTAGTAGGAAGATCTAAACACGAAATGTTTCCATATGACTACTACGAAACACAAGAGTATGGAAAAAATAAAAGAGTTAGTCACAGAGGATGGTACCTACATTAACAAAGATGATATAGTTGTTGTTGAACTTATCAATTACTATAGTAACCTTTTACATAAGGCCCCCCCACCGAATGATAAGGATTGCTGAGAAATGCTTAGTCATATTCCTAATTTAATAAATGATGATAGGAATTTCAAACTCACATATCCCTTCTCTATTGATGAAATAAGGAAATTTGTCTTTGATATGAAGGGTGATAAATCACCTGGCCCTGGTGGATTTTTTGCGGCTTTTTTTCAATCTTTCTAGCACATCATTGAATCTGACCTTCATGCATCTATTCTTGAGTTTTAGCAAAAAGACCTTTTGTGAAAGGAATGGAATAACACCTTTATTTCCCTCATGCCAAACTCAATGGGATCTAAATTGATCACTAATTATAGGCCCATTATCCTATGCAACACTTCTTATAATATTATTCCAAAAATGATTGCCTCTAAGCTCAAACCAGTTATGGAAAGTTTAATTTTAGAACAAAAAAATGGGTTCATTGGAGGTAGATTGATCTAAGGAGGCATCATTACTGTTCATGAGGCGATGCACTCAGATCACTCAAAAATTCAGCTAGTATGATCCTTAAACTTGACATGCAAAAGGTGTTTGATAGTGTTAGCTGGCCTTTCTTACTTTGGGTCCTCCAGAAATTCAATTTTGGGGAAAAATGGAGATCCTAGATTTATAACTGTATCTCAACGCCTAAATTCTCCATTCTAATTAACGATATCCCTCAAGGATAATTTAAATTAAGTAGGGGAGTGAGGAAAGGGGATACTTTATCCCCCATCTTGTTTATTTTTATGGCTAATACTCTCAGCAGAGATTTGGAATTTACTAAAGGTGAAGGAATCATCAAAGGTATAACTATCACTTCTAGGGTCTCAACTTCCACTCACAACCAATTCGTTGATGACACCCTTCTATTGGGTTTAGCTTCATTCTAGGAGGAAATTTTTTTTAGGTGTATTTTGTATTATTATCAATCGACGTTGGGTCAAAAGATAAAATTTGGGAAGAGTAGCATTTATTTCATTAAAATCCCAACTGAAGACAAAGAAGGATTGATGACATATTTTGTTGTAGGATTATGGATCTCCCCTCTTCTTACCTTGGTCTTCCAATCTTTTGGGAAGACAAACTAAGTTCTTATGGAATTCTCTTATAGATAGATTTAAAAAGAAACTAGCAGGCTAGAATGGCTCCCTCCTCAGTCAGGCAAGTAAGTTGCAACTAGTTAAGGCCACATTGTAAAAAAATTCGATCTATTTTATGACCTTACTAAAAAAAAAATCCTTTGTAGTGAATGCTATTGAAAAAATCCAGAAAATTTTCCTTTAGTTGGGATCTAAAGAGAAAAAGAGAATTCACTTAGTTTCTTGAAAGGTGGTTTGTAAACCTACAACTTTAGGGGGATTGGGTTTGCACAAAATTACTGATATGAATGTTGCCATGCTTTCAAAATTAGGTTGGGAAATTACTAAAAATGGAAGAGCCTCTTGAACTCAGATGATGATATCTAAATATATTTCTTTGGTTGAGGACTTATACAATGAAAATACCCCAAATGGCTCGGCTATTTGGAATTCCATTAAGAGTACCAGAATCTTTATTCAGGTAAGAACTAGATGGAAAATTGGAAATGACCACATGGTTGCCTTATGGAATGACAAACAGATGGGAGATATGGCATTATCTAATGACCCCTTATGTGGACCTATAATATCTAGACTTATTAGAACTTGCAATCTTTATGTTACAAATTATGTCGATAGATCATCATTTCACCCATGTTGGTCAATATCTATTTGGGAAGGCGCTAGCTATCTTCAAATGAAATTGATAGAAAAATTGAAGCTCTTATTAGTGAAACAATTTTTACCCACTTCTTATGTGGAGGATGTTAGAATATGGCCTCTTTTATTTTAAATCTCCTTTTCTTTCAAGGTTTCCTACCTCTCCCTTCCACACATCCTGAAGGGCCCTGCATTACAACAGATCTAGATGCCTTAGGTGATCCCTAAATTGGGATTTTTCACTTGGCTCACTTCTAAAGATGCATTTGTATCGGGAGAAACCCTAAAAAGGAGGGGATACTCATTACCAACTAGGTGCATGCTTTGTCTGATTGTTATTAATTATTTGTCACATTTATTCTTTCATTGTAATTACTCCTTCTCTATTTGGAGTATTCTGTTTAATATTTTTGGAGTGTCTCGGGTTTTCCCTAAAATAATTTTAGAAGTTATCGATCAATGGATTAAATTATTTTTTCATCAAGTTGTCAATCTTTCCTAGAAATTATTTCTCCCTCACACTCTATGAAACATATGGAAATATTTGAAACAGGATAATCTTTAAGGATCAATAAACTACCTCCCAACAGGTCTTCACTTTGATCTTTGTTGGTCTTCAAGAAAATATGAATTGCTACATTTGGAAACAACACAAGTGTAAAGTTAATCTCAGCATGGAAAGACATTGGTTACAACAACTCATGGCTCCCCTGAATCCTCCCAAATTTACTTCTCTTAGGCCTACTACTATCTAGACCCCTCCTCCTACTGGATGGCTTAAAGTTAATATAGTCAGGGTTGCTAAAGGTAATCTGGGCCTCTCTAGTGGGGCTGCTACTATCAAGGATGATGTGGGACAACTGATTAGATCTTCCTCCTCCTTATTTGATTTGGACATCAACCATAGAGCCGAATCTTTGGCTATTTTAAATGGTCTTGAACTGGATACTAATTTTGGCAAGATCAACATTATTATGGAAAGTGAGTCACTAAACTTGATTAATCTTCTTAACAATAAGGGTGTAGCCAGATGGACTATCAACAACATCATATCGGACATAAGACTCCTCCAATCTCAGTTTAGCAATGTTAAATATCAGCATATTGTTAAGGAAGGAAATAAAGTGGCCGATGTGTTTGCTAATCTTGGAGTCTCACAACAGAATAAAAAACAATGGATAGGGAATCTTCCTGAATTAATTCTAAACGCAGTTAAGGATGACTATCATAAACATTGCTAAGTTTTGTACGTATAAGGTTGGAATTTCTTATCATGATTTCTTGGGAGTTTGTTTCCTTTTTCTGTATGCTTCCCTCACTGCCAGTGATGATCATATTTATGATGATTGGAATTTTTTTTATTACCATCGTCACACGTGGGAAACTCATCAAGAAAAATTTGAATTATTAATGCATATTTTCAAAAATAATTGCAAACATTCTTTTCTCTCATGGGAAAGTATCAATAGAGATTTGCGCCTATTTATTTATACCCGCATTAAAACTTCATTTAATACCATTTTTGTTAGTTGTTATCTTTGTTTCTCGATTCTATAAAACATGGGGGGTAGCCTAGTTCAACTTGAGCCTACTAACTATGATGATCTTAAACAAGATGAAGTCATTTAGAAGATTCTGGTGGAAAAAGAGGTGGCGAATTTCATAGAAAGGATCTCAGGGCACTCCATTATGGTTTATAGCAGTGTTTTGTCCTCCTACAAGCAAGGCAATGTTCATGTGGGAAAAAAAAAGTTCGTAATTTTGATGGAGAGCATTTATAAATCAACTAGGCTTCCCAAAAAAGGGGATATTTATTTTAAGAGGTCTCTAAAAGCTGAAATGGCAGGTTTTTTTGGTGAAAATGAAAGAGAAAGTTTACATTTATAAGGTGGGCTATGAAAGAACCTCTCTGAAGGAGCCCTATGATTGTGCAGCTGAATAGATTATGAGGTACATTACTTTGGAGGGAAGATACAAACTATTTTATGGGCCCCAACTCTTTATATTTGCTCACTTTCATAATGACGATAAGGTTAATCTTGCTAATTTCCTTTACAAGTCTTTATTTTTATAAATACAAAAGGTAAGAGCAGGTGAAGGTAATTTACTTCACCAAGGTCTTATTTATCTTCTCTTTAAGCATATTATAGATACATGTGCCTTAAATCAATTTCCCACTATCATTGGCTCAACTCTCTACTGCCCACCTCCTCCACCTCTTCCCCACCCTGTCACTCACCACCTCCACTGCTGCTTGAATCCCCCACCTTCATTTGATTTAGAAGTGAAATTACTAGTCACCATGATGCTACCTATTCTCCCCCTACTTGCTCTCTGCCACAACTCTTGGATTTTTCCACCTTAGTGGTTGATTCCCATTCCTCTCTTGTCTCCCCCACTCTTGTTTCTGGAATTTTTTTTCCTCCTGATTTGGATGCTTCAAATACTATTAAAGTTGACTCAATTCCCAATATTTTTCTCAGACTAACTACTATCTACCCTAATTCCCTTATTATCTCTATCTCTGGAGGAAAATTTGATGTTTCTGAGGAGATGGAAGAGGATTCTAGTTTTAAAGCAGAGGAAGCTATTGAGGAAGAAGAATGTTATGCATAGGAGGATGTTGTTGAGGATGTCACTAAGGAAATTTTCAACAAGGTTGCAACAAAGAAGCCATTGAGGACTATGCTGAGGAAGTGCCAACCTAGGAAGCTGATTTAGAACCCAGTGTTGATGCTAAAAAGTGTGTGGAAGCTACTATTGAACTCATTCATGGTATCCATGGTAACACTACCACTATTTTTAATGTCATTAGGAGCTGAAAAATCACTACAGACGCCACTTGGATCCATCTTCATAATAGTTGTAAGGATATGTTAAATGTTGCTGAAAATTTTGTTAGTAAAGCTGAGGACTCTACTGTGAAGGAGGTTATTAATAAAATTAAAGATAATATACCTATATAGCCCAGGGTGTGGGATTGTAGCAAAAAAATTGGATTATGATTTACTTTTTGTCGATAGAATAACTACTATTATGTGATATCAAAGTATATCTAGCTGATAAGGGCCTTTTGTAATAAGGATGCAGGTCGTACTAAAACCCTCACTTTTACCATAATCCAAAAAAATAAGGCAGTATTTCCATTTAGTCTAGATTTTCCTTTCTATTTTTTTTGTTTTATTTTTTTGTAATAAGCACATTCATGCATAGGAGATAATTAATCTATGTTAGACTGATGTGTAAAGGACCACACATGTTTTTAGTGTGGGGTGAAGTAGATATGAGTGTGTGTAAGGTAAAATGGGATTTTGGTACTTGTTAAGAAGATATTAAATATGTTTTTGATGGTGTGAAATAATGATGCACAGTGGAAAAATATATTTTTGTGTGGAGGATTGTGTAATGAATGGTTGGATATAATGCAAAGGTGCTTAAGGATGATGGTACTTGAAGGAAGTTATCAGATTGAAAACCATGTAAGTAAAGGGTTGTGTGGTGTAATGCGAGGGAAGTAGTGGTAAGATAGACTATTTGCAAAGGGGCGTAGAGGAAGAATGTGTATGATCTAGGAATATGTGTTCAAGAGGACCTACAACTTGGGAAATAGAAGCACACCAAAAGGTTACATAATGCCACATGTAGGAGAAAGAAAAAGAGAACAATGAGAGAAAAATAAAACAAGTGCATTCAAATTAAAAAATGGTGGTAGGTGAGGAGTAATTAATACGGATAAAATTTGGACAACTATAAATAATGCACAAGAAAATTCATTCTTACCTTTCTTTTGATAACTTGTGCAATCAAAGAGCTTGCATGACTAAGTATGAATAAGAGTGCAAAATGAAAGAGCGAAGTGCAAAGAAAATAAAGTTACAAACACATGAACCAAAGGAAAGTGCACACAACCTCAAGTTTGGAGAGCTCCTCCAGTATAAGTGGAAGCTTAGAGAGGAGTGGAAGTAGAAAAAATCTAGGGTTCACAGAGCTCTTTAATTCACAGAGCTAGGGCACGAGATTTTGGATTCTGAAATAGGGCATGAAGTTAATCCAGAAAAGAGCAAGGGTTTGAGAAATTGGAAGGATTGATTGAGAATCTTGGACACTTGGCACTAGGGCATAAGATTTTTATGTAAGTAAATGATTTCCAACACTTAGGGCACATATTTCATAATTTTTCAGGGTTTTTTGAGAAGTTAAATAATGACACCAAAGAGATATCCCAATATTAATAACACGAACAAGAATATTGTGGATGATGTGCTTGAAGACTCGTATTTTGAAATGTAATATCCAACAGAAGTGGTATTAGGGAAGCTATAGGTTTCAAAATTTACTAAATGGAAAATAAAAAACTATAATCATAGAACACAAGCCCATGAAAGAGACATAAATAATGATGTATAGAAGTAATTAAGTAAAAGTACAAGAGAATGAAAAATTATCTTTGATGACAAGGTGAGAAAATATTTGGAGAGTGCAGGGGTGTTGCAGCTTTAGTAATTTCTTCATTTTAGGAAGTCCGTGCACCTTTACCAATGGATTATGTCTAGGGTGCACAAGGACTTATTTTACTTCACAAGAAGAAGAATGCACCTAATTGCATAATTGATTGGAAAAGTGACTGGGTTGTGTGATACCAGAGTAGAGATTGGGTTGGATCTAGAGGATGAAATTGCAGTTGAAGCCAAAACTACAAAAATTAACTATCAATGAGGGAGGAACATATTCACCATTGCAAGCATAACTGATCCAAGCACTAGGGTGGTTATGCACCTAGTGATTTGTAAGTTGGGAACTTCTAAGTGATGGGAAGTAAATAATAATTTTCTTCATGTCATGCACAAGATGGCATAGAAGACCCTATACAACATAGCCTTTTATATTACTAAAGGAATTGTTAAGGAGGCTAAGTCCCAGGTGAGAAAAGGTGAGAAGATACCTTGGGGCACCATTGTCCTATTGATTTTGTTTTGGGAAATCACAGTACCTGATGGCCTCGTAGATAATATGTGAGTCTATCCATTAGAGAACATTTCTCATGCAAATGTTTTTATAGATTTCACTTGTGATAGGGCTATTACAGGTATGTATAAGACACGTGTCAAGAAGAAGTACAGGAAGTTGTGAGACATGTTTGAAAACAAATGGCATGTGCTAATGGAATTGCCCACACTTTTGGAAAAGTATGAAGAGTTATCTGTACAACAACATTATTGCCTTGGCCAATTCTTCCTGAGAAATGGAGAGATGATCCCATGGTGTAAATTTCTATTCAATTTCACATCCAAGTACTTCTAGAGAGTAGTAAACAGAATAAAGGATGTGAAAAAATTTAATTACAACACGGTCAAGGTATATTTTGCCTACCACACCTTGTGCTAGAATTATGTATGTCTAGATAATCCGACATATGTAGAGATAACAGAGTAAGATAATATGTACTTGAGCCCCACAATGATTATAGTGGGTAAACATGCATATAGATTATATATCTACCTTAATCCCAAGCTAAAGGATGGGAAGTACATGTTATCTGAAATTTACCCCAAGGTGAATTTTGGATAACTTGCATAATTTATTTAAACTTGAACATGCAGAAATGGTGAAAACACAAAAAAATGAATTTTGGAGGCACCCCCTTGCTTTTCTCTAACTTCCCTATTCAAGAAAAATGTAAGGGGTTAGTGAAAATTTTCTAAAATTTTAGAGAAATGGTGAAAAGGCTTATTTTATTATATTGTGGGTCTGGGGGCTGTGGGTGGAACAATTGCGGATGGAACTAGGGTTCCTCGTCCTCGAATTGGGTCCAAAATGATAAGTAAACAAGGATTCCTAGATAAATGGGCCATGATAGCCCAGGAAGCACAAGTTCCATCAGGACATGAGTTCCCTGAAATCTTGATTTACCTGGTTTGTAAAAGAATTGAAGCGGGTTCAATATAGTGCAAAAAAGGTAGAAGTTCATGGCCCAGGCAGTCCAGGTTCCATCGGATTACAAGCTCCCCGAAATGCCAATTTACTTGATTTGCAAAGGAATGGAAGTGGATCTAATGTATTATGAAAAAGGAAGAATTTCAGGGCCTGAGTAGTCCAAGTACTGCGGGGACATGAGTTTCCCGTGAAGGGGACATGAGTTTCCCCGTGAACTTGAAATTTCTGCACATCAAGGAGACGGAGTGCATTTCCGATGAAGCATAGTTTGGAGGCCCAAGAAACCTTTGTACCCTAGTTCCATGAGTTCTCAAAAAACCCACAATACCTATATATCAAAGTGAAGGGGGGGTAAAAAAGCCAATATTTTTTATTATGATATCATGCGTGGAACACATCGACCTTGAACTTCAAATGGGCATAACTTTTGACATGGAGCTCTAATTTTGACAAAAATTGGACTTTTCATAAAGCTCTCGACATCCTTAGACTCACAAAAATTGGATTTCATATTTTTAGTAAAGTTAGGTGGGTAAAAATTAAAAAATCATCACCAAATCCAAAAATTTAAATGTTTAGTCTCGTAAAATGCAAGAAATCCCTGGCAAACTCAAAATAGCTGCTCACACTCAGAGGGTTATAACTTGAGCAATTTTCAATGGATTTTTGCAAAATTAGTATTGTTGTAATCATGGTTCTGAGTGCAACATAAAAATTTAAGAAATACAAAAATTGATGAAGTATTGATGGTGATGGTTGAGGAAAATGAGCCCAATTCTGTTTGGTAGTTGAAAAGTGGTTGGAGAAGCTTTTAATGAGCATGGAAAATCATTATTCACTACTACAAGTTGTGGGGAACCTTGAGATTGCTTCTACGGGTCTAAAACCACCAACCACACTCATTTATCATGAATTTCAATTTATAGTAAAAGGAATTTCGGGAATTGTATCCCCTCTCTCTCTCCTCTCAAAATTGTATAAATTGATGTGTTGGGTTCATTCTAGAGGAGGATAGTTTGAGTAGAAAAATTGTTTCATTTTGGTTTTGTGAAGCCAATGTGTTACAGGAATTTGTAGTGGACTCCTTGCATGGTGATCCAGGACTTTCCTTTGTAATAGTTTGGATTGTACATATCGATGAAGTAATAGATTCAAGTTTGTCTATGTATCTTCCCTTGTTGAGTTTGTTGCATTCTCCTTGCCTCTCTAATATTATTGCAAATTTTTGTGTCTCCTATATACTCTTGCAAGGACCTATTATTATTATGTATGCATGGAAATGTGTTGTGAATTTTTTTATTAGACTATGGATAACTATCATCACCCTCTCTTATCTACATTTTGCTTCCATTTTCACACATTGGAAATTGTTCTCATTCCTTTCTTTTAGTGCATCACCTTTGTAGTGTATTTTTCCTCCATTTGCATGTTATTTATCTCTCTTTAGTACCTTGGAGATTATAGGATAGAGATATTTAGTAGCTTCATCTCAGTAGAGTTATTTTTCACTAGGATTAAGAAGAAGAAGCATCTTTCTCTGGAGGTCTATCTTAAGTAGCAATTCCCAGAACTTGGAGGTAGTACCCATGTTACCTAGTCACATCGTGAGCTCAAGTACACACACCTGTGAAAATTTAAGGGTTCTATGATTTGGTGATAACAATACATTAAATCGTGAGACATTCATATGTTAGAGCCTCCTGAAAAGTAGGAGCCAATAGGAATTTCCAAGAGAAGGTGCAAAGAAAATCCCCCTCAACAAGAAGAAGTGGAAGGAAGAGAACAAAAAGAATATTTAGAAGAATAAGAGAATGCATTAGACCAAAGTAGAAGAAAGAAAATACAAAGGTGAAAAAGAGAAAAATGTAAGGGCGTAAGCATTTCATAGGCATCTAAGGGGTCTCAATCAGTAACATTGACCAAACCAAGTCCATTGAAGAAGAAGCAGATCTCCAAAAATAAGAAACCTCGATTCATTTATGATGTCAAGGAGGAAGAGGAATTGGAAGAAAAGGTGGTTGAGGAGACGATGAGAAATAATGAGAATGCATAGGAGGAAGAAGATTTGGAGTAGAAGATGTAGGAAGATTTGCATGTGGAGGAACAGGAGGAAGAAAAACAACCCAAGGAAGATCCCGTATAGGATGAACATGAAGAAGATATGCACCATGTGTTAGAAGACACAAAACAAGGAAATTAAGGGGAACATGAGAGACGTTCCTAAGAGGTATGAAGAGGATAAATAAGATGATAAACAATAGCTGACTGGGGAAAATGTAGGTGTTTGTAGAGAATCAAGTGACATGTAATTAAAAATTATGCAAGAGATACCAAAGAGTAAGCGTGGAAAAATAAGGAAGTGACAGGAACCTCTACAGGTACCTCAGATGTCTTATATTAATGATCCCTCAAAACTAATAAGGGAAATATCCCATATTTGGGCTCTAATTAAGGACCTTTTCGGATGGGAGTTAATCAATGAAGTTAGGGATCTCTCGCGAACCAAGAAGATGCTATCATGGAATACATAAATGCATATGGAGGATCCATAGTTTGAATTAAATAAAGAATAATACTCTAAGATGTGACTAAAGAAGGAGACATGAACGATATTCTCTATCATCGATCCCACGGAGTTGTCTAACGAGAAATATTTCAATGCACTTAATAAGATGGCCATTGAGGTTGTGAGAAGAGACATAGATAAAGGGTTTGTAATCAAGAATATATAGGGAGATAAGCAGTGAAAAGAGAAATAAATTCATAGTATCCTAGAGGAATAAAGGGATGAGAAGAAGATAATGGTGTATGATTCTAAAAAAGCTGCATATATAGTTGTTATTATCACGTGTGTGTCCCCAGAGTTGGTCGAACAAGATCAATATGAGTATCCCACATATTTTTACTATTTTGAGGACTTAGTGAGGAAGATGTTGATGGAAAGAGATAGTGGGAAAGTGTTGATAGCTAAATTATTGACTGAAGAGAAGAAAAATAATAAGGAACAGGTTGAGAAGAAGATAGAATAATATGAGGCATTGATTGCGGAGGTCGCCAAAAGAGAAGAGAAAAAAATTAACTACCAATATTTTGATCCTATTCTTAGCACTGTGAACCATGGATGAGGAGGCATAATTAAGGAAGATCCAAGTCACAATGAAGAAAAATAAGGTTGAGCGCGATAAGGGCATGACAAAGGTGACGAGGAAGAGATAACTTATAAAGGCCATGAAGGAAACCCTTGTAGAAATACTCAAGGAGATCAACCCTGAAGTATTGTGAAAAATGGATGCTTTAGATGGTGTGACCATATAATTGGAGGTGTTTGTGAAAGAGTTGAAGGATATGGTCGATGATTTGAATTCTAAGTGGATAGGAGACATTATAGAAGCAACACCAGACAAGGCCACCAGGGAGCTTAAAAGTTGGAAAGAATTGAAGAATGTAATAGGAAGAGATTTTTCATAACTCCTCTCACTACCAAATGCCTAAGTGTTGAGTGCACATATTTTTTATTTAATTCATTAGGTAAGGACCATGTTATTTATTCTTTATATTCTTTCATCATTCTTTTAACCATTCTTTAGAGAAGCATTCATTGATTCATATTGTTGAGGATAAATAATACTCCTAGTATAGGGTAATGTTATATAGATGAAATGGATAAGTATCAGCCATGGGAGGAGAATCAAATGTAGGAAGGAACATGCATACAATGAAGATTTGTGAAAATACCAAAAGGAATGTGTGGAGGTACACACACAAATAGAGAGTCACTATAGGTAAACGCTCGAAAGCATGCATGCAAAGGAAGGAAACATGTCAAAGTGTGAATGTGTGCAACACAAAAAGCATGAAAATGTGTGAAGGCTCACGCATATGCACATAGAGTTGAGGAATTATCCATTTTCAAAGCAGGGAGAAAAATAAGAAAGAAAGAAAGATGGCATAACATCCAAGAAAGGTCAAGAAATGGGTCAACAAAGAGGGGAAAGAACATGCAAGGAGATATATAATTATAGGATTAAAGCATGTTGAGGTTGAGCTATTTATAGCTTGATATATAGTTAAATATTTTTTTTTAAAAGTATGTAGTCTATGTTTATCTCATCTATTATTATGGAAACCCACATCTAAGTAGTGAAGGGAAAGTCACCACCATGTATAAATAGGTGTAGCACTCCATGTAATAGGTGGTTATGATGTATGAGAGCTATAAGTAATATCTATATGTGCACATGGATCAACACGTGAATGTAAGAAGAACATTAATATAATGAGTTTGTTACATAATGTTATATGTTTATGATGGAAAATTATGTGTGGATTGAAAAGGTGAGTGTATCTGATTATGGTTTAATGGGAATCCAAATCTGATTAATCATTGTCTATGTTGAATGACTCCCTTATTATATGTGTTGCCATTTTTTCTGGTTATTATGTTGTATATTTATTCATGTTGTAATGAATATGATGACTATGTATGATCTAACTACATCTTGTTGAGTAACTAAAGAGGGACTTGGTGGTTGCATGTGCTTCAAGTGAACATTTAGATCTCTATCTAGATCAATTTCCAATGCACCCAAATAAGAATTGGTAAATATTAATACTAAGAAAATATTATTAGAATGGAGGAAAAAAATGTGGTAACCAATTAGACTATTTGGAGCATTAGTGGAAAAAAATAAGGTGTAAGAGAACCTAGGAAACGTTTCTAATTTATAACATTTTCTTCCCCTCTTTTATATATATTTCTACTTTACACAAACTATTCCAGAAGCTTTGTGGAAGGATGCATATTAGCATTTAGAAAACATAAGGCATTCAGAGCATGTGTGGAAATATATTTTGACATTTTTTCATTTTATTTTTGCATTGACAAAATTTGATTATTGTTCTTATGTTTGTGTTGACAGAAGTGAGAGAAACATAAGGGCTTGCATAAGAAACAAGTATTCATCCCATCAAATCATGCAATATTATCTAAAACTCTGACAGACCTTCGCAGACCTATCTTGGATTATATTCCTATTACGTGGAAACAATTGATGGATTCTAAGGAAAAGTGTTGTGTTGAAGGAGCATTACCCAAACACTAGTGAAACAACCTTGTGAAACGACCCAATGATTGGAGCATGTGCCTCTAAGAAACTAGTTTCCAAACAAGGAAGACATTGATGAGAAAACTAGACCTATTCATCGCGTAAAAAAGATAAGAAGATGTGTGGGAGTAGTTGAATCAATAGGAACAATGTGAGTTCTGTAAGGAAATAAGGGGAAAAAATATGTGGAATAATTCCTCACAGAATCGTAGCAGTAGAAACTAATATGCATAAGATATTACAGATCTTAAATAAAATTGCAGAATAAAATGACACGACCATAAAGAGACAATATTTAATGTGGTTCACCCAATTTTGGCTACATCCACCAAGAATCACTTACTAAGATTTTATTACAAGCCACCACTCTCTCAATACAATACCCAGATTTGTATGGAGCTATGCTCAACAAACTCTATAGAATTCACACCTGAATTCAAAACACATCTGCAACGTTACATCATACCTACCATATGCACAAAACCATATAAGTAGACAACTGCTTAAGCACTTTTACAAAACCATGGGTATCAAAACAATCGGCCAAAACTATCCCATAAACCTATGGGTCAAAATCCTGCCAATATGATAAAAGCACGTTTCCCAGTATATCGGGCATGTTTTAAGGCCAAAACAATTTTCTCGGGGGTTGCGCCCCTAAACCCCGGTGAGACAACTATGGAAATTGTATAGTACTCTTATTGTACAGTCTTCAACACTTTCTCACATGAAAATAGGCTCCACAACCTAACAAGTTCAAACCCCAGCTTCATTTTTCATCAATTTCTCTATAATGTTGTAAGAGAAAAAAGTGAACAACCAGTCAATAAAGTCAATGATCTTGTTCAACAATATGATTGCATGTCAATTTCTCTTGAAGATGTTAGTAATATTTCAAGAAACTATATATAATTGCATCTTTTTAGACACCAAATTCAAGCCCATAAGAGCAATGATTTCTACTTTACACTTCTTAAAAGTCTCCAAAAATTGCAATTCAAGGACATAGTGAACTATATGACTGAGTCGCGTTTGACATCCAGAAGGAGAAGAGTCATGCCAAGATTAAAGAAGTATATGATGTAGATGATGAACGAAAGATCAAATTCCCTCGGGAGAATCCATGTCTCACTACACGAGCATATTGAGATTACCTCTTCATCTGCCATTTTGAAAAACAAGAGCACATTTAGTAGTAGTGATTCACTTAAAATCCATATGGCGTACTTGCCACAAGAAACTAAAAGGACACGTTGTGACTCAACAAGATGGTGAATCATAATATGATGATGATGATTAAAGGGTACATTTGTAAAAAAAAATGTAATAAGGGGGAAATGTTAGCATAAACTAATGTTTATTACATTGAGGCAGTTATAACTAACCTATCATAGGATTATTTAACAGACTACCACTTCCCTCCTTATATTTATACACTCTTTTGCATTGTATAATTTATTCACACATTTTCTACATTCTTCTATTTCTATTAAAAGATTAACTATTTATTGATTTAATTGGTGTTTAAGGATACGTTTCACTATCAATTTCATTTGGAAGAGATGATATATCTTCACCTCCATTAAATGATTTATTACTTTTGTGGATTTTGTGCAATCATTCCCTTGATTTTTTTCCTTCTTATTTCTTGGCTCTAGTGGATAATAGATGATATTTTTCAAGATATAATTTTAATGGAAAAGATGTGCTCATTTTTTTCACACCCTTTTTACATAAGTTCCCTTTGTTTCTTTAACTCCTCAATTGTTTTCATGTGTATTCTCCTCCCTATAATTCTCAAATATACATCAACATAATATAATTGACACAAAAATAATGTTTTATGAGTGTTAGGAATATAAGAAATAATGAAAAAACACTCAAATCTTAAATAATGCTAAGAAATTTATTTTAAAAATGATTAAAAATAAGACAAAAATACAATAAGAATGTGTTATCAATGTAAAAAAACATAAAAATTAATCAATTGTTATATGGAATTTCTCAAAAAATAAATCATTATAGGAATGCGCAAAAAAATGAATTTCACATGCATTGTGAGACTAAAATTGCAAGTGATTTGCTATTTTATGTGTTTATGCCTTTTTCAAAGAGGGTATAATGCAAACATGCAATAACACACTCAGCATTATAACATGAGCATGTTATTATGCACTTAGATTATATTTGATTTGGGTTGGAAATTCCAACCATAAGGCTTGGATTTTAATATGATATCTAAGCCTAAGGGTTGGACTATTTATTCCACGAATGAATCTATTTTTTTGAAAAAAAACATAAGAATCTCAAGTGTATGCCCCAATTTCTCATGTGTTATAAGAGAATATTTCAAAAAAAAAAACATGAATACGATATCAAGCTTTGTCTTAGGTTTGTGTCAATGTATTTCTTTCTTAAATAAAGATAGTTTAAGTTTTTGATACTTCATTTATTTTAGTAGCGATTTCATTTTTTGCTAAAACACACATATAATTTTTACACATAATTTTTGATCTACTCATCCAAATTAAAAAAAATTAACACAATCTATGTTCCATTCTTCACACATTCAAAAACAAAACAAAAATGATTTTCAATTATTTTTCTTAAAATTAGGAGGGTGTACATGTGTTTATTTTATTTTTGGGATGTTTTCACTTTGAAAATTAGTTAAATATAATATATTTGTCAAAAAACATGAAAAATTAGTGGGACCTAATACATGATCTTATATAACTTTCTATTGAAGGGGTTTCTAAAATATTGTATGAAACTCAAAAATTGGGGGGGAAGGGGGGGGGGGGTGTGGGGGGGGGGGCAGGGGTGCACACATGACACTATGTTATATTTTTGAAAAAAAAAACAAGAAAATTTTGCATGTGCACCACATTTGACCTTCTTAATCTCCATCATTTTATGAAAAAAGTAGTTTAGAAACTAGATTTTGAGCACTACGATTCTTGTTCTTATCAAATTGTCAAATTTTGAGCATATGCATGCCAAATCACTAGTTGAAGTTCAAATTATATTGATTTCGGGAAAAAGTGGCCACTTTTGACTCCCTTTTGGTCTCCCATTTCCATGCACTTAGCTTTATGTTCCAACATTAATCATATATATCATAACAACACATTCAATGTTTAAACGATATGATACAAACTTTAAAAAACAAATGGGATGAGTGTACTTAAATGATTACAGATGATTGTGGGAAGTTATAGGAGGGTGCACTATTGAAACATGAAAATTTTTGTATGATGACACTTAGTTTTGGGATATGTGACTGGAAATTGATTTGGGATAGGATTGTACACTTCTATCAAGAACATCTATATGGTGTTGACCATTTTGTACGGTCTTGGAAATGCTTGGATTTTGGCTCTACAAATTCTCAAGACTATCTCCTTAATGGAAATGTTTTTCATTGTCAAACCCTAGTTATAACTCATGTTGTGAATATTTTTTAATATTATGAACATGATATCAAACCCTAGCCATGGATGGGAAATATTGTAAAAAACAATTGGCTGGGTTGTGAGCACCCCTATGCACTACTGACATCGAAACTACTTTAAAGAGGCTTCAAACTATACATTTTTCTCCACCTAGTATGTGATATCTGAATGAAGCAACTAGATTCAACAACCTCTTTAACAATGATTGATTTAATTTTGTATATTGCTAAAATACTTGGACAAGGGAAGTTTGAGTGTTTGTGAATAAGAGAGACTGATGCCTTGACCTAGTAATAAGATTTACACTTGTATAGATTGTTTCTATAATGATTATGGATGTGAATTTGCAAGATTTAGGGAGTCTTTGGTGCCTTTTGCAAGTTTTGGATGTGAGTGTATCAATGTAGTGCCATAGGATTTTCATGTTAGCAAATGAGGTAGTGTTAGCTTTCTTATATATGTTTCCTCTCCTCTTTCAAAGTTGTAGTGAAGATATCAAGATTACTAAATATTCTAATACATGATATAATCTATTAATGGGGTACTTCAGTTCCTCTCTCTTTCCTCTTTGGTGTTGGGTTGCATACACTCAACACTCCAATTTCTCCATTGGCACAATTTGGGACTGATCCCCAAATCCTTCAACATCTCAACATCAAATCCAAAATCTCCAAAGTAGAATAAGAATGGGAGCTCCTCCCTATAGAAAATGAATACGTGTATTCCTTCAATGTTTTAAATACCTTTGAATTTTCTTTATAAAAGTTTAAATTTACAAAAGTTATAAGTATTATTTACACATCCAGCTACAATTTAATTTTTATTATAAACATTGACTACACTTTATGCTGCAGGTTTCACTATAAAGCATGCTAACACTAATACATTGGAAGAATACCATCGAGAAAAGAAAATGTGTGTGTAAACTTAGTTATGTTTTTCCTTTGAGAATGCAATTTTAAATTACACACTTAAAGGGGAAAATGTAGATACTCAAATTTTGTAATTTTTCATTTGGAAATGAAAAGAATTGGTTATGTTCCCTTGTTAAGAAAAATACTCACATTCTAATTCCAATCAACATATCCATCTAGAACTTTCTTGACTTTCTCATTTCTACACTCTACTCTTTAATTCATTCAAGAATTGTTTATTAGTCAAAGCAATAGATTATCCCTTTTTATCATTCCAAAAAAATATTTTGATGTAATTCCCACTCCTCTTCGACACTTATCCACTATGATTTTATTATTATTGATTTGAGACATTGACATTATAATTATTCTATTTTGATTAGTAGGTGATATAATATATAGAAATTTGGATTATCGATATGTTATGATTCATGTTTTGGATTATGATATGCTAGCTAACACTGGTGGATAGTTTTATACATGTTGATTTTCATTGTTCTTAATTTATACTGACACATTAAATTCATGATGAATTTACTATGTTTGGATGGTCAGATAAGTATTTTGATCTCATTGATTTTAGTAAAATGGTATGATAAAATTATTTAGAAATTTTAGATAGTTAATAGAATTGCTTAATTTTTATGATGATTATTGATTGATATGTATGAGTTATTTCTTGATATTTTGATGCGGCCTTGAGGCCAGAGAGGTATTTTTGTTTGTGATTGCAGTAAAACGATATCACTATACACCGAAAGGTGATAGGGGACCAACCCTATAATAATGTTGGGTGTTTACAACAAGGTAAATTTGGCAACTTGTGTTCTGTGTGTATGTTGTTTAATTGTTATGCTTGGTTAGGAGGTTTCCCATTGGGGGTGACCTCATGTGTGTGGCCATGGGTTGTGATGTTTCCCTCTTTTATTTTTCATTATTTATTTTGTGGTGCATCTATATAATTATTTTTAAAATCTAGTCACTTTATAAGTACTTGTTAATATGCTTTTAATTACTTAATTTTACTTAATTGTAATCTAAAAAGAAGATGTGAAAATTGGGAATTTAATAGGGTAGATGGTTCTTAATATTTTCTTGATGTTGAATAAAATAAATTGTATTGTGAAGTGTTTACCCTTCCTCCTTTCCCAATATCAATTTTTTCCTTAGAGGACACTATTTGAGACTTGTGGGAAAAGTTAATCTTGTCCCTTGCTTCTCAAAGTCATCCACCAACCATACTTATGAAATATGGAGTTAATTTTAGAATTTTTATTTGTTGAGTGAAAAATACTAAATAAAATAAATTTTCTACTTACCTCATTTAATATGTCCTTGGAAGGTATGGAGTGCATGTGGGAGTGCACACTTGTGCATGTCATAACCTTACTTATTCATTTATTAGATTTGATCTTTGTGTATTGACTTGTGAGTTGGAACTGAGGAATGATGAAGTAGCATCCTATATGGAGCCACCTCATCATCCTTGCCTCCTTTCCTATTTATTTAAATGAATTTGGAGTAATTGGGGTTACTTGTCTCATTTCTACACTTGTATTTTTGGAATTTTGGCTTAGGATTGCATGTTTGGAGCTTTTGGAATTGTATTTTGGGATTTTACATGGAGTAAAGGTGCTTGAATATTATTACATGAATATTTTGGAAGATAAATGGAGAGGTAGGATATTCAATTATTTTTGCTTCTTTTATATATTTATGTCGTAGTGAGATTTTTGATTTTTGAGTGTATGCTTTGTGTGTTGTGATTGCATTATGTTAGGATGGGTAGATTGCCTTTAATAGTGGTGTGGGAGAAGGAAATGGAGTTATTTTTTATGGAGAAAAAAGGGATTTGGTGAGGAAAATATGGAGGGAGTGTGGGAGAGGTGCTCCACCTATGTGGAGGTAAAAGGGTTTATATGTTATATTTGCATTTGAAAAGGGAGAGATAAGGTGTTGTGTGTGATGTTGATAGTGCACTTGGAGGTTTTGGGTGGAACCTCTTCCCACGTGGGAGGCATAAGGAGAAGACTCCACGTTTTTGTCTCCTTTTTTGCTTACTATTAAGCCTTTGTGATTGCGATGAAAATGTGAATCTTATTTGTGTGTGTTTTGGAAAATATTGTAAAAATACTCTTGTAGAACTTGCTTGGAAAAATTGTGATTGAGTGTTGATATATTGTATGAATGTGAAAAATGTTGAATGTGTGTGTATTGTGGAAGCCATTATATTTGTGGAGTTTTCAAATTTGCAAACACACGTTATTGTTCTATGGTTGGGGCTTAGAGGACTATAAGGGGGATGGCTTCTCCTCCTTATTGGAATAAATTTTGGGTGGAGAGCATCGCCTACTACCCTTTCTTTGCATTATGATTCGAATTTGAGAAGATGAAAGAGTGAAAAGTTAAAGCTATGGAATTGGAAGATGAAATTGATATGGAAATCTGTAAACTTTTAAGTTACCTTTAATGGGAAGGTGGTTTCAAAAAATTTCAAATTTTATACGATCCCGTAAAAAATTCTTACCTAAAGTTTTATGAGGAATTGGGAGTTTTGTCAAACTCCGAAGTCTGAAATTCAGGTTTTTGATTTCATATTTCTCTTATTCTAGGTTTTTCATTATTTGTTAAAAGGAAATTTTCTCAAACTTATGAAGTTTGAAACTCTGAAGTTCCAAAAATTTGGAACTTTGGGCTTTGGGGTTTTGGAGTTTTCTTTAGTGTTTCTTGTTTGTTTTCGTATTTCATTTCCAAACTTTGAAAGTATGAAGTTCCAAAATTTTGGAACTTCAGCCTTTCGGGTTTCAAGGTTTCATTTCACACCAAGGGATACTTTCGTGTGAATACTTCCAAAGTAAGAAATTTGAAAGTTCTGAAATTTTTGAAATTCAGCCTTTTGGGTTTCAGGTTAAAAGTTCTATCGCACTTACCTTTTGGATTTCAGGCTTTCTAAGGAACATTTAATTTCCAACTAACCCACGTGTTTTGGCCTGTGGGCATTAATTTCAGGTTTACCTATATAAACCTAGATTTTTACCCGTCATTTTTATCTAGCTTTCACTTTGACACCTTGATTTTTACTACGCAATATCATATCTTAAGGCATCATTTTCAAGTTAATTTGTTGAGTTTATTTAATATTTTTTGTTTAGATTGACCATGGCTTTTGTTTTCTATGATTATTTCCTTTCCATTCTTTCTCTTCTTACTCAAACATGGAAGCCACTGTTGTTTTTTGTTTATTTTTAATCTTTTCAAATATGTCCTTTGGAAATTTTTATTGTATTTTGCAAATAGGCATATAAAACCTCATCAAATTCAAGGGTTTTGCAAAAGTTTCCTTTTAGATGTGTGGAAATAATTAGCTTTCAGAAGTCACCATTTCAGGATTTCAAAAGTCACCATTTTGGGATTTCGGAAATCACCATTTCGGGAGTTACCTTTTCGGGATTTTGGAGGTCCACATTTTGGAGGTTTTTATTTTGGACTTTTGGATCCAAGACTTTCCAAACCAAGGATTTTGGGCTTTCAGAATTATTCAGCTTTCAGGTTTCGAAGTTGGATTGTTTTCGTACTTTCAGGTTTCAGATTTAGATTGCTTTTAGACTTCTGGGTTTTAGAGTTGGAATATTTTCAGATTTTTACGAGGTTATTAATAGATTTTAAAATTTCAATCGTATGTCGAACCAAAATTTCATGTCAACCTCTTCATCAAAAAGAAAGGTAAAGATGAAGTATACATTCTTAGGATTCTCTCCTCATACTTGTTTATTGTCAAATGTAGGAAACATCAGAGACATCGATTTAGGACAGGTGGACATGGCACATTTCTAGGAGAGACTAAATGCTCCAAGGAAAACAACCTAGATGCAATCTATTTGTTAGAGTGCAATTTCTCTCGCAGTCACCTTTCCTACATCCATGAATTTCCCAGAGTTTATTTTAACTACGGAAACTCATTTCGATAAAGATACTAAGTCTATCAAGGATGATGATGTCAATATTGTAATCAAATTGGATGTTGATTTTTTTGAAGATTCATTCAAAATTTTGGATGTTGAGGAATATGTAACAAGTTCTCCTGAGATGGCAGTCAAACACAAGGATAAAGAGTATAAATTATGTATGAAAGTAATTATGAAAAATTACTTGGCTAAGGGTACTACTAAGCCCCCTAAAACATTGTCCCTCTTGGAATTTATCCAAGAGGTCAATGACCTTATTATTCTCTTGATTATATTTTCAGGTCTCTCTTCAGCAAAATAATTTCATGAGTGGATGTTCCTATATATCGCCACCATAAAAAATAATGAGTTCATACAATGGGGGGATCATATCAGTACTTCAATATGTCATCAATTGGAAACTATTTTGGTTTCAAAAGACTTTTTCATGAATTATTTCCTTGTCTATGCAGTAGCTGTTATGGGAGAGTATATTGGATTAAACCCCAAATATGTTAGAAGCACATCTCAAATCTATTTTTTTATCCTTAGCTCACTATATAGGAGGGAAGAAAGCATTTCAGAAGATTAAATGATGTGTTCTTTTATATAATTTCGATAAATATTTGTACAATCATAGAATATCTGATGAGGCCTTTCATGAAGTAAGGGAATGAGGAGCCATGTATCTTCAATTTCTGAATTTTACATATATCAGGGTTCCATAGTTTTTAGGTGCTCTGAATAAGTTACCTAGATGTCCAACTAATAAATTGGTCTTGTTAGAATTGGTTCATCAATTACTTGATTATCATAAGATTCAGAATAAGTGACATGAATCAGGAGTCCATTTTCCTATTTCTATCACAAGGTATACTTGTGCCAGTATCTATAAAGCTAAGAAGGTAGATGGAGAAATGTATGAGGTCAATTTGCAAACTTTTCATCTTAGGACCAAATTTGATTATTGGGGAAAATTTAGTGAAACAGGGTTGGAAATATCCCATGTGCCACAGTTAGAAGACACATATATCCAATTTTGAGATGAATTCATCATTACACAATGATAATTCAAAAGATTAACTTTAAAATAGGTTAAACAATATGGTATTATAGATGTTCTAGATGACATTGAAGATGATGATGAGGTACTTGACTCAGTTTATAGGAGTGGTAATATTGCTAATCAACTATTACCTTAAATTGATTGATATGAGGAATAATGTTCTAACATAAAGGAAAGGGAGGGACCCATTTTGCAAAGGACATATGATTTATTGGCTACTATGGGTAATTTACCTAAGGAACAAATTATAAAGGTATTTCAAGTTCAGAAAACATTAAGCCTTCCCACATCTTCGAGGAGAAAAGGATCCACTCAAAATACTACCATAATTCCAAGAAATATTTCTTTTGTAGTAGGAGGTTATTCTTCTAAGGTTTCTACTACTAAGGTTGTGCCCCTCAAAATACAAGTGTATAAGGTTATTGATGTTAGTGCTTCTTTGTTTGATACTTGAGATTTACTTCAAACTCCTTCATTTCCATTTTCACTACCCATGGTTACTCCTCTTCCATTATCATTTGTCATTCTATCTTCCATTTCAACTTTTCCATATCCTTTAATGGCCCAAGTTTTCTCATATGTACTTGTTCTTTCAGTTGGAGAGATGATTGTATACCCACATTATACTCCATCTTCTCATAAGTTTCCTCTTGCTTTCGTTCTCATTTCATCAACTCATGAGGCTATTCTAACACATATGCCTCTATCATTACCACCTCCATTCCATCTTCTACCACTGCCACTAGTGCCATGATTTTATCATGTACCCCAATTTCAACTTTAGTAATGACATCTTCATCCACATCTACCATACCTGATTATCTATATTGTTAAACCCCAAAGAAAAAAATGTGCACCTAGTGGACGTAATTGGCCTAATTTTGATTGAAGAAACCCTAACAAGATAGAAAAAATGGCCAAGAATCATCTCTAACTTATCAAGAAATCATTCAAGTGAAAGGTTTGTAGAGATAGCTAGCCCAACAGAAGGAAAAATGAAACAAACTATTATTGCAGTAGATTATCAGATCTCTAGGATTTCACTAGGAAAAGCAACACATGAAGTGGTGAAACAAGATGTGCAAATGGCTCTGGGAAATTTGTTGGAAAAATATGACAAGGATAAGGCTTTAAAGGATGAGTTAAAGACAAAGGTTGAGCAACTCACTGCTCTTCTGAAGAAATTAATGTTATCAAGTGGATCATGCACCCATTGAATCTTTGAGTCATCCCTTGCAACTTTGGAACATCCCTAAGGTGTGGGACCTTTTTGCCTTGTGATGAACCTACATATAAGGCTAGCTTCCTTTACAACTTGGAGCACTTGATTTTAAGATCAATATGCAAGGCTAAAACATTTGAAAATAATTCTAATCTACTCAACTGATGAGCTTAAAGTTAGAGATAATAGAAGAATAAGGTGATGCACCAAGTATATTGAACAAATTGACCCACTTAAATGAATTATAAACTCCCCACAATAATATATGATATGCACATGTCTTTCAATTCTCCTCTATCCATGCCTATAAATAATAATGCAACCTTGTAACAAAAATGAAAAAAAAAATTCCACAACTGATATAAAAGTAGTGATATCACTTTCAACATGAATTGGAACAAGAAAACTGGGATAAAGGAAGATTAATCAATCACATCAAGGAATTAAACATTCACAAGCTATCAATTGATCATTGATTAACACAAAAAACCATAATTTTTAAGGGAAAATATTATTCTGAATATAACTGAAAGGCTCAAAGTATATGAAGCACTCTTCCAAGCTTGAAGAGTAACTTCTCCAAATGATCTATCTATATCTAAACTTAATGCATTTTAACTATTTATAAGTTCCAAAGGTTGAGCCATTACATTTGAACCTTAACTAACAAATTACTAGAAAAAGAGTATAATAAGTTCAAGGGAACATGCTCCCATAAAAATAACAAAGTTGTTGCAAAGGTTTGACTAATTCAACCCTGCAACTTTGACTAATTCAGATATTGGAACTGTCCCGACTGTGGCCACCTGTCTTAGCTTGTACCTACATCATCTTTCTCTTGTTTGGTTATTACCTGATCCTCTTCTTCCCACATAGTCATCAGATGTTGGTAGTAAATAAAATGTTTGATGATTCCCTGTACCTCTCCTTCCTCTGGTCTGTAAGAATAATGATTTACCACATATTCTGTATCAATCTCCCTTACAACTTTAGCTAGAATCCTTTTAAACTTATTCACCACTTTCTTCAGTTGGCTTATAAAATTCTGGTATGAGACCAACCTGTCAATTGAATTGTTATTGAAATTTTTAGTTATTATTGAGTAGACAGAATGTTTCTCTAAGGAGAAGACATACAAAGGATGCACGCATGGGAACAAGGCACATTTGAAGATGCGGGAAGATAGGGAAGGAAACACGAACTAGATGAATTTGGCTCATGACTTAGCCATTTTTATGGATAGGGGCTATTTTTGGAGATACCATGTGGAGCACACATAGAGATGAATACTTGCGCTACACGCAATAGTATTTATGTAACAAGCAGTTGTTAAGTGTCATGCATGGTTTAAGCTAATAATAGGATTTATTCTTAGAGTTAACTATAGGACATCTATTATTAGAATACGTACATGTGTGCATGCTATTGTAAAGATACATGGCTATTATTAGCATGCGACCTATTTTGAGAAGTGCATGGGTAGTGAAGGGAAATTCCCCACCTCTATAAATATGTATTGAGCTATATAGTTTAGAAAGAGTGATTTATTGTAGAGTTATGCTTCTAAACTTAATACATGCATGACTCATGGAGATATTTTATAGTGTAAGAACCTTATTTGTTTTACAATGTTTAATGCAATGGAGTATATTGGTTGGATAATGGTGTTAGACATAATTGAATCTGGTTCTTGTATTTTTAGCCTTATTATAATTATTGTTTAGTTCATGATTCCCTAATATCTAAATCTAGTTTATGCACTGTGAAATTTTTATTATTAGTTATGGATCTCAATATGCATTATCATCATCATACTAACATCCTGCACAACTAACTCTAAAGAGGGGCCTGGTACCTTTACACACTTTGGGTGAGCACACATCTTAGGATGAGTGATGTGCCAACTCGCATAGGTTTTCCACAATAGATTATAGGCTACATCATTCATTCCATTTTTGGGACCTCGTTTTCAGCTATTTTTCAGGATGTTTCATGATGAAGACATATTGGTTGACCCTAGCAAGTGTTGAGGAGTAGACAATAGATCTAGAAGAAGAATACTCTTATAGGTTCAACACTGAATCTAAGTTTGACGCTGTGTGCATGTATACTTTGCCCCATTCCTTTGGATAGATAGGCAGGCACCCAAGGCTCCCGTATCAAAGCACGGCCCCATTCTTTCTGATAGAGATGTATGAGTGGCTATTTGCTTATGTGTCTAAAAGGAATCGGAGGTATTTCAAACTTTTCTGGATGTAGGAAGAACTTCAGGACCTCTATGATGCTGATCTAATTTAGACGTATGTTGTGGACACTTAGTTCTATGGTGTTATGAATAGTTATATTTTTGAGTACTCAATTTATACTTACTCTTGCCCATAGGTAGTTGAGTGCTAGTTTTTACATTATCCCAGGGGAACCTATTTGCAAGGTATTCCACTGGTGATCAAAATCTTGATGGTAATCTTGAATTTGGAAGAAAATTAGATGGCTTGCTAAACCCTACGATGTGTGGGGGTAGGAGTAGGTTTGGTGAAGGATGAAGGACCTAGTGAAAGAGATACAAAGAGAAAAAAATGTGGCTTAAGTACAATGAGGTGTGCGAGAGGGAGATAGAGAAGCAACGTGATATTACATAATAGATGGTGTTAAGGAGAGAGATGGCTCATGAAGGATTTGGAGCTCATGTAGAAGGTGTGGAACTAGATCATCTGGAACTCCCCCATTTTGGAAATCATGATAGGGAACCCTCCTTGGCCTCATATGGGACCACGCCAATAGAGATGACATGGGCCGTGGGTGTGGATCTGAATCTACTTGGCAACCTAGCCCTTGCACTTAGTTTTCCAGTATCTAGTGCATCCAGTAGTCAACAAGATAGTTTGGGGAGTATAAGAACATGAGTAAGTCAAATAAAAAGTGCATCTACAGCTGAGAAAATGTCTTCTTTATTATTTGGAAGGATATTTTCAAGTGCATCGTTGGCACATAACTCTAGGGCACATAATTTTGGACTCACTTATGGGTGTATAACCACCTTAGAGGCTATAAGATTTCATTTTAGTACCACTTTTGGGACATAGGGTAGTACATCAATTGGTCCACTTTTGGCTATAGGTGGAGGATCAGGGGGACATTGGTGGCTATAGTTATGGTGGATCTGGCGGGTCTTGAGGTAGAGGTAACACAGGAGGTTCTGGATTAGGTGGGCATGGTCCTCACAAACCCCAAAATATTTAAATAGAAATGTCACTACGTCTTCTAGAGTATAGGGGAATAGAAGATGATGTTGATTATGTGCATATGTGTGAGATACTATGGCACATAAAAGGGATTATGGATTTTGAGTGTAATGCAAGTCAGTTTGTAACTACGTTACAGGGACGTGATCACATTTGGTATAGGAAATTTTACCCGAATCATACTTGCATATATTATGCAACACTACGGGATGCTTTCCTTAAGGAATTTGATATCCCTGAGTTTGAGAAGAAGAGTATAAGTGCACTCAAGCATATTAAGCAAGGTACTACTGAGAGTTTTTGGGAATATGATGCCCATTTCAATATAATTTTGTCTAAGCTTTTAAATGATATCTATGCAATACAACATGCACAGTGGTTAATTGGGGGCTTGATCACACCGTTTAGGAGGGAACTGTAACATAAGACATATACAGAACCATGTAAATCACTTGAAGCAGTGTTATGTACTAAGGAATTCAGAAGTATAGAAATTGGAGTGAGCCCATTCCTACAAGCACAAATTACAACTATGGTGAAGCAGTTGGAGAAACTATTGGCCAATTTAGCACACAAGATGTGCACTAGGATTTGGTGTACAAATTTTGAAGTGGAAGGGCACACTAAGGATAATTGTCCCTGCAAGTCAGTATGTTCATTATTTCTAGACTATGAGATATGTCATTTAGACCATGATGTAAGTCACTACTCATTATTACAATGTGTGATCAGAAAGAACATATCTTGCTATTGTAATTATGTTTTCATTCCACGACTCAAAATACAGAAGACTGCAAGTTGATTGGTCAGATCCATGATGCCATTGATATTGGTGTGCGATAGACAAGAGTATCAGATAACTCTAATAGTAAAAGTGAGCATTATGATCGGAATGAGTGACTCTTTGAAGGAAGTCGTGGTAGAGGTTGAGGATACCATGGTGGATTTCGGGGCTAAGGTTATTGTGGTGGATGCGGTGAGTTTCCTCATGGAACGTGTTATACATGTGGATCTCCCAACCACTATAGGCGTGAATTCCCTTAGAATATTAATTGTTCTTTTTGTGGAAAGAATCATAGCTATGAGGAATACCTAGACTTATATGAGCATCTTAGAAAGAAACATACATAGGAGAACAAGGGCATAGGGATGGTAAGAATACAATGCACCATGGAAAATCCATAGATGCCAAAGTTGGAACCAAAACCTGAGGTAGTACTTGTGAATATTACTACACATGGTAAAGTTTCAAGTGCGAGAGAGACATTACAATAGGAGGTTTTATATACAAGATATGCAGATCCTACACACAGAAGGAGGTTTATCAAGAAACCAAGGAGGTACTTAGAAATCTTCAAGGTGAAATACAATGTTTAAAGGAATAATCACGGAAGTTGGAACAAAAGAAGTCAGAAGAGATGGTCCAGTCAGATGTGTATGCTTTGAAAGAGGTATGCAAGATGATACGCCAGGAGAATATTATTCCATTACTAGGTAATTGGTTAAAGGGAAATACTCCACGCACAGTTATTGAGAATGGATGGAAGATCTTGTATGCTAATCTTCTGCCTCATAGCTTAGATTATGACAAGGAAATCACTCTGAATGTTTTTGTGGATGGGTGGCTTTTGAGAAATATATTGATTGACACAAGAGTGGAAGTGAATGTACTTACTTTAGATACATGGGTGCAGATGGGACGATCTCCATTACAACTATCCTCTAATGTACTATTTATGGCTAATCATACTATTGCCACTCCAATCGGGGTTATAAAGGATGCATCCATTACTATACAAAGGGTCAAGTTCACTAGGGAATTTGAGGTTTTTGCACTTATAGAAGAATAAAACTTCCCATCTCTACTTGGGTGCCCTTGGTGTTATGCAAATAATGTTTATCCCCTATAGTTCAATAAGGAGTATATAAGTTTTGAGAACAAGGAAGAATGTGTTATTATCCATTTCAGAGATGAGAAATATACACCTTATGTTGAAGCTTTGAGTGAGGAATATTTGAATAGAATTTATGTGTGCGCCATTACAGATCTAGAAGTACTTGAGCCATCTAAGGAGGGAATCCTCTAGTGGGAGGATACATAGTCTATTAGTGATACTGCAAGTATTTCTTGTGACAATTGGGCACATAACACCTATGAGATGGTTGGGTGTGAAGTAATAACCACCTTTGCATGGAGGAGTAAACCTCATTGTATTAGGTGGATAGGTAACAACTGTATACCCTGATACACTGGAGAAGGAGATCTTATAGTATTCTTGTGCGCCATGGAGGAGCAGTGGATGGATCAAGTGGAGAGAAAAACTATGTTAGTGTATACCCTGTGTAAGATGGAAGCACATTGGGGGATGGTTCACAGGGATAATCTCATAGAATGGAATGAAGTAATAATTACTCTAATAACCCAGTTTTGCAGGAGTAATGTGCCTACTCAGATCTACAAATATCATGGTAATCAACATGTTAAGCAACATGTTTAAAAGTGTGAGAGACTCAGGACAGAGGGGAAGAAAAATTTACCACCTTCACTTTCGGTGCACAAAAGTTATTCCACTTTGTAAGGCTTCACACACGCTTGGTATGTTTATGTGTAACTACATAGTGCAATTGGAAATTAGAAAGACTTGATTGCAAGAATGGTCCAGAATTTTGACTACTTCTCTACTAAACCTTTGGTGAGGGAAGTATTACGAGTTATGGAATGCTTGACTATAGGAGATAATGCAAAGGTAGAAGAACTAACCAAGATTTATTTAGTGAGGAAGAACCGGTAATGCATTTTGATGAAATAGATGAGACAGATGTTGAACTACTTAAGCATGCTTGCTTTAAGAAGGAGAAAGGAAAGATGGTCTACATAGTGAATGATGAAGAAGTAAAAAATTTAGACATTGATCATTCTGAAGGTATGCGCAAGGTTTTAGATAGTGTGGATAATAACATGCACACCTATCATGAACCTATGAAGACTAAGAAAGTGAACATTGACACGAATGTTGAACCTAAGGAGGCCATTATTGGAGATTATTGGTTTGATTCTGAAGTGGCAAAGATAATTGAGTTACTACGTGATTTCCAAGATTTATTTCCTATGGAATACCATGAGTTAAAGAGGGTGCATGATTCATTAAGAAAGATGAATATTACGCTAAAGGAAGGTGTGCACCTGGTTAGAAAGAGACCTTACAAGATGAACCCTAACCTGCGCATAAAAGTTAAAGAAGAAATTGACAAAATGCTGAAATCTAGCATCATTAAGCCCTTAGAAGAATTAAAGTGGGTTAGCCCCATGGTAATCAGTATAAAAAATATGGCTGGATTAGTATTTGTGTGAATTATAGGGAGATGAATGATGTATATGTAATTGATATTTTTCCTACACCTTTCACTTAGGAAATATTAGAAGGCATTGCAGGGTGAAAATTTTACTCTTTTACAGATGGATTCTTTGGGTATCATCAGGTAATAATTACATAGGAGGATGAAGAGAAGACAACTTTCACCACTGAATGCCGAAGCTTTGCATATACGGTGATTCCCTTTGGTTTGAATAACATGTCTGCTGTATTTTTTAACATAGTTGTTCAAGAATTCAAGGATTTTATTCATCTATTCTTTCAAGTTTAATTAGATGATTAGATGATATATGGGCTTGCTAAGGATCATTGTGATAACTTGCGCTTGATGTTTGAAAGATGAAGACAGTTAAGCACATCTTCAAAAATCAAAAAGTTTTTATTTGCTACACCTTTTGGAGCTCTGCTAGGGCATATCATCTGCAAGGAAGTTTTGTTAGTAGATCCAACTAAGGTTGCAGTTATTGTAGGCCTGGAGGAGCCTACCAATTAGAGTGAGGTGCGTAGATTCATGGGCCATATAGGGTATTACAAAAAATTTATCAAAGGATATGTGAAGATAGTTGCGCCCCTGGATGTGTTACTAAAGGGAAAAGGGACATTATATTGGGGAGAACCGCAACAGTGTACATTTGAGGCATTGAAGGAGAGACTTACTACAACGCGTATTTTGTGTTTTTCCTCATGGAACCAACCATTCACGTACATGTAAACGCCTCTGGAATGGCCATTGGAACAGTGTTATCTCAGCCTAGAGAAGGTATTATAGATCATCTTATCTACTTTTCTAGTACAAATTTGACTCCTGTAGAACATAATTATACAACTATAGAGTGCAAGGCCTTATCGATGATCTACGCACTACATAATATCAGACAATACTTACTAGGAACACATTTTGTATTTTATACATATCACATGGCACTAAAATACTCGGTAAATAAACCTATTTTATGGTGGCGCATATGTCGATGGGTTCTCTTATTCTAAGAATTTGACTTTACAATCATGGTAAAACTAGGTAAAAGTAATTCTGGCCCAGACCACTTATCAATAATTCACTTAGGAGAGGACACACAGACAATTGGAGATATAATGCCAGATGCACAATTATATAGGTTACATCATGTGCCTTTATAATTGGAGGATATTGTTTTCTTTTTACGCACATGTATGGTGCTAGAAGGAATGAAAGCCTTAGAGAAGAAATAACTTGTAATTCATGCTACACCCTTCATGTTGATTAGTGGTGACTTATACAAACTAGGCCAAAATGAAGTATTGTGCCAGTGTGTATTATAACATGAGCACATGGATATCATGGAAGATGCTCATGGTGATATTACAGGTGGAAATTATCTAGGTGACACCACCACATGTAAGATTATACTCACTAGATTATGGTGGGAGACCATGTACAAGGATTGTAAAGAGTATTTTAAGGCGTGTGATCATTGCCAATGCCTTGACAAACCTGGACAAAGAGATGAAATATCTTTTAGGCCTATTACTATTGTAGAGCCATTTGAAAATTGGGAAATAGAATTTGTGGGTCCTATTTTCCCATCCACGCGTAGTACTAGATGACACTACATCATCACTTATAAATATTATATTACAAGATGGGAAGAAGTAGTACCTATAAAGTATTGTATAACAATTAAAGAAGCAAGTTTCTTATGGGAAATTGTTCTTACTAGGTATGGATTTACATTGAGTTTGATAAGTGATAGGGGAACACACTTCTTGAATGAGACAATTAGGATATTGTTGGATGAATTTATGGTTGCGCACCACAAGACTACACCTCATCACCCTCAAGAAAATTGGATTGCTGAGGCCTTCAACTAGATATTGAGCTAGACCTTAACAAAAATTTGTGATGTTGGAAGGAAAGATTGGGATGATAAAGTTTCTGTTGTAATTTGGGCATATCGAATAGCCTACAAAAGGTTAAATAAAGTCACATCCTTTTAGTTTGTGTTTGGTGCAGTAAAATTCCTTCCCATAGAATTCATGTTACCTCTGTTGTGTATTTCACGCACGAGAGGTATAGTTGATGAGAAAGTATTAGAATAAATAATTGAAAAGTTAATACAGATGGATGAGAGGCACACCATAGCACATTAAAGTAAAAAGAAGGAAAAGGCCAGATAGAAGGCATGGTGTGATAGACACATTAGGGATAATAAGCTTGAGGTTGGATAGATGGTACTTCTTTATGATTCCAAGTTTCTATGCCATCCAGGAAAACTTAATGTGCATTGGTTTGGACCATATTTAATCACTCACATCCTTGAATCAAGAGCTTTTCAGTTAGAGGCACTTGATGGATTACGGTTACTCGGTTACTTTAATGGGGGTAGGATGAAGCCCTACTAAAAATAAGTCTTCTTGGTGTTTGTAATAAGGAAGTATTTCCATTTAGTATAGATTTCCCTTTCTATATTTATTTTAATATTTTTCCTTCTTCGTTGCTATGCTTTGTCAATTTAGTTTGGTGTTTTGTGTAATAAGCGCATTTACACGCTGGAGGCTAATTACAATTTGAAGTAATTTTATGCATAGAGGACTACACATACCATTGGTGTGGTGTGGTTATTATTTAAAAAAGGGTACACATGAGAACATACTGTTACAAGTGCTATTTAAAAATGGAAGGGAGCTGCTAGAAAGAATATTTCTCCTAAGGAAGACTATAACTGGAAATAAATGAATGAACAATATAACGAGAGGTAAGCGACGACTATAGAAACTACTAGAGGATGGAATAGTGGCAAGGTACTTTGGTGCATGGACAGGCGCAGAAGGAGGTCTGTAGCCGGAAGGTAGGAAGGCACACTCAAAGGTTATATTTGTGGCATGTAGGTGTGTCACATAGAAATTGGGAAAATGGTCAATTAATGAGAGGATCCGTTGTAGGTAAAGGAGTAATAAATGCAATAACTTTTAGCAACTCTATATAAAAACATGATGCAAGTTTATTTCTACCTTTTCGATCATAAGTATTTGAGTGAGATAGTTGTGACCAAACCAAATGAAACATGTTAAGGTATGGAGAGGTGCAAAACTAGGGGTAGATAGTAGATTTGTGCACAGAAGTGGCTTACATCCCCATTAGAGAAGGGTTTGAGTGAAGCAAAAGCACTGAGAAGGAGCTAAAGAACATGGTTTTGAGCTAAGGCATGCGAGCTTACTCGATACAAGAAAAAGGTGATATTTTTACCATGGAATGAAGGAAATCACCTAGAGAAGGAATGAAGGGGGAGAAAAATGTGGAAATTGAGGTCGAAGATGATCCTAAGAGAAATTTTTCATAAATGTAGTGTCCAGAAGGAGTGATGATTGGATGGGATTGGGATTCCCATATTCCTAGGTGTAAATTAAGTGACTACAACCACCGCACCCTTGATAACAATGGGGAGTTTGATGCATTGTTGAATAAAAAGACCAAAAAGCATGTGGTGGATGACATGTCAGTATACGCCAATGTTGGGGAGAATTTTCTCAAGAAGGTAGGGGTTTATCAGCTGTATGAATTCCCATATTTTGGAAAACTATAAAATTTATACCAATGGCTTATGAGAAATGTCCATGAGGAATTCTTCTATTTTGTTGGACGACAGGGAAGGATCACCACACCTTTGATTTCTACCTTTATAGGACTGAAGGGCACAGGGATAGAGGTCAGGAGTTATCTAACTGATAAGGAAACTTTTATAGACACAAGATAGGAGTTGAGATATGCCATGGGTCCACATGGAATGGAAATATAAAAAATTAAGCAAGTACCATGTGGTTTAAGAAGTCATGCATCTTCTCACTAAGATGAATGATCAGGGGAGATGATCACAAGTAAATACCATGTGGTTACATATTGCGAAGAAAATGTCACAAGGAGAAATGTACAACTTAGATGGATATATAGAAAAAAACAATTATTGAGGAAGCGGGTGTATGTGAAAAGATAAGTTTTGGCACTATCCTATTATCAACTGTGTTTGTAGAAATTGGAGTGCCCGATGGGCAAAATAATTTTTTTTTTGAATACTCCACAGAAAATAAGTCCCTCGAAGAGAGGTTTGAGAAGTATTTGTGTGAAGGAACAATGAGTGACCCATTCAAACAAAGGCTGGAACTATGATATGATCAACTTCTCATGGCCTGTGAGGATGAATGACACATTCCAAAGGAGTTACCCTCAGTAGTGGGAAAGGAATTATAGTTCACGATGTATCAACATTTTTACATTGTGCGGTTTGCAATAAAGGATGGACCATGGAGCCCCTATTGCAAACTTCCATATGCCTTCACAGCATGCTAATTCCAGGAAGTAGTAGATAGGTTTACCAATGTACACCGGTTGAGCTAAAATGTGGACAAGGTAGACTGTGACTACCATACTCTAAGGAAAACTTATGTTTATCCAGGTTGATCTACCTATATCAAGAGGCTTATTTTTGATGTTATAAGAATGAAGCCGGTAAGTTTGGCTATTGGGGATAGTGGGGTCACACTTATCTATTTTTTAGCTCAAGACTAAGTTAGAAAAGGAAAAGTATGTAGAGAATGATTTTATCCTCCGAAGGACACCTAAGGGAAAATACATAGTTAAAAATGTGGAATCTCCAAAGCCTACCTTGAACGTAGAAGGAGACGAGGAAGAAGAACTCAATGAGGATAGTGGAGGCTTGGAGCACAAAAGCTGGAGGGATCCCATAGATAAAGTGGAAAGTGAGTGCACATATACCCCCCCTCAGATGCAAGAAGGAGAGGAAGACTTGGATTTTGGTAGAGTCCATAAGGAATGAAAGTTTTAAAAGGTGTTAAGAAGAAACAGAACCCTAGGTGCAAGAACATCTCAACCTTTACGAAGGTCACCTTGACTCTCCCCTAAAAAAAAAAGCACCTAAGGGAAAGAGAAGAAGAAATATGAAGCTTAAAAAGGATGATGAGTCTGAAGAGAGCGTGTCTGGAACCCCAATTCAACCTAAAGATGTGAAGGAATCCCAAGATGAAAAAATGAGAGATGAAGAGGAAGGGGTGAAAGAAGTAGAACAAACTGTGCAAGAACAACCCAGTGTAACCATTACAACTGAGGTAGGAGAAGGGCCAACTCTAGACCTTGGCACCTAGGTTCCTAAGGGTCCAAGAGCATGTCTTCCCTAGTATGGGCTATACTGAAAACATAAGAAAAATCATCAGTGCCCAGTTCCAAAGCATTGTCAGCCTTAAGGAGTTATATGGGTGGGAGTTGATGGATCACGATATGGCCACTGCACACAAAAGGAAGAAATTATCCTAGTCCATGCATACTAGATTTGGACATGTGTGAGGTGTCTTGTGTCTCATGAAGAGTGAATAAGGAACCCCAGAGTAAACATATGACAATAAAACCTACTATAATGTCTTATGAGAAAGTTAACAATGCAATAGCCAAAGTATCTACTGAGGTGGCATGGAGAAACATTGATAAGGTTGCCACCATTTGAGCATTGTTTGAAGATAACAAGGCCAAAACTATAGAGATAACATGTCTAAAGGAAGATAAGGAATGAGAACAAGAAAACAATGAGGCCTTCGTTAGCATGGTGGAGGAGATTAGTGATCACATCCTTAAAACAAGGCCTTATATAGAAATCTCAGGTTCTAGAAAAGTTTCCTTGTACTATGCATTATGTGCACACTTTGGTCGATTGAGTATTAGTTGATGGACTAATTTAGATGCCAGCACCAAAATATTATGAACAAGATGAAGAGAGAGCAAGGTTCTCTATGGTTAGGAAAATATCAAGTTATGAGGCATTGCTCCAAAATTTGAAGGATGAGCTTAAAAGAGTCTACCAAGCTCTCAATTTATGTGCGGCACCAGAAGTAATAATAAGGACCAAAAATCTAGTTGAAGATAATGAGGTTCTAACGGCGATGAAATATGATACATTAGGGTTCACAAAAATGTTAGCACTGGTGAAACAAGCTCCCGAGGCCCTCGCAGCAGCCCAGTACCCACACAAAGAGAGGATTGATGAGATTGGGAAGATCATAACGAAAAATATGGACCTCTTAGAAGGAATGATGTTAGGTATGGCCAATGTTGTCCAGGTACTACATAATGAGAAAAATAAGATTACTCAGGACCAACTGGATGCCATAGCCACATAAATTTCAGAGAAGACAAGGATTGTGCTTAGTGGCTGGTAGACATTGGAGGCTGAAATCAAAAATAAATATCCAGAGTTGACCCTCCCATTTGAAAAAGAGAGTGATGCAGAGTGAAAATTCATTATTTTTTATAGTGTTTCATTAATTATTTCATTCCTTAATCTTTATTATTTGGAATCTCAGAAATAATTCCCATTTCTGGGACAGTAATGTAATAGTGTGGGGTAATGTTGAGTAGATAGAACATTTCTCTAAGTAGAATACACACAAAGGATGCACGTGTGGGTACAAGGCACATTTGAAGGAGTAGGAAGATAGGGAAGGAAATATGCACCAAAACACATTGGCTTAGGACTTAGCCGTTTTTATGTATAGGGGATATTTTTGGAGATAGCATGAAGAGAACACATATAGATGAAGACTTGTGTTGCACGCAATAGTATTTTGGGAACAAGCAGATGTTAAGCGTCATGCATGGTTTAAGCTAATAATAGGATTTCTTCTTATATTTAACTATAAGACATCTATTATTAGAACACTTTCATGTGTGCATGCTATAGTAAAGGCGCATGGCTATTATTAGCATGCATCTATTTCACCGGATTATTAGAAATTAATGAAATAGATAAGGGTATAAGGCCAACGAGGAATACCTATTGTAATGTCAGTTGAACGTCGAACGTGCACGTAGTGACTTCTGGATCAAAACGGATGTGAGAGATCCCTTTTGGCTAGGAGGAACTACCTATAGATACAAAGCAATACCACCAAATAGAGTTAAACAAAACAATGAGTGGACTACCTAGTGGAAGCTAGATCCATAAAGCATGATACTTCCTAAACAGGATTTCAATTCACCTTTATATAACAATATTAATGCTAGTTAAAGCACACATGAAGTAAAGATCCTAATGGAATTAAAATGATTTAGGTATCTTGCACAAAACAATAAGAAAATTCATGTAAACGATGGTTTAATTTCAAAATAGGAGCGTTTATTGGCTAGTGTTGAGTTGTATGTCTAGTAAAGGCTTTGGGTAAGGTCTGGTAAGGATTAGAAATGGTTCTAGGCTATTAGGAAGTGGGTATTAGCTCGTTGGTCTAAGTTATATTGACAGACATAGTAATCGGTGTTGGTATACTAACCGATGCTGGTTAGGAAGAATGGCCAACGTCGGTTGGCTAACCAGTGTCGGTAGGGGAAATTATCAGAAAGTTATTAGAATTGGTTTTCTAAACTCCCTGTGATTGCACAAAGGTTGGAAATAGTGAGTTTGGGGTCGTAAAATGGTTCTGAAGACTTGGAGATGATCAAGAGAGGGTGAAAATGGGTGAAAATTCTAGGTATGATCAGGTGATGGGATGATGGAAGGAAGGAAGTATATGGGTGTGGAAATAAATAGACTACAGAGATGAATATATAAATCTACAAAAGGAAAATAGATATTTAGTGTAGATATGTTAAATACTTACTGGAAAATAGATTGGAGGATGTAGGTGATGAAGATGATGATTTTAGAGATCCATAGAGAAGAGACGGTCTATTTGTAACACAACAGTTCAAATCTTTGTGCCTCTCTATTGTGAATCTGTGATCATGAAGAGGATGATGAATTGTGATTGATATTGATAGTGCTCCCATGTGTCTTATTTTTCCTGAGTGCTAAATAAATTCAAGTGCTCCAAGTCTCTAGAATAATGATATCTTGAATGAATTGACCAACCCAGGAAAAGTCTTTTGGAAATGTATTTAACCTAACTGGCCATGGTTAGGTGACCGGCGTCAGTTTAGATATAACCGATGTCGGACAATGTGGGAATATCTAGGTTGGAAAAAATTAGCTAGATTGTTGCTATTTTTAGCATGATCTCCAACCTTTTGTCTTGTCTTAAGTGATAATCATGGCAACATAATTAGGAGTCCTTTTAGGTTTTTTATTAGGAGTTAAGTCTAGGTTTAGACTAAGTCCTAGTTAGTTAGGATAGGTTTAGACTCAGTCTTAGGTCATTAATGATGTTTGAGTAGGTCATTGAGTGAGGTGGCTAGGTGAGGTGGTTAAGTGAGGATATTAATTAATTTAATTAACATGTGAACTAGGGGATATGAATAGGTAGGGTATGTATAATTTAATTAAAGGGGTTTAAGGGGAGTATGACCAAATTTTAGTGTCTACATTTTTTCCCTTTTTGTTGCATAGCTTTTATTTGTCAACGATGCTAACAAAAATAGGAAATTGGTGTTCCAAGTGTGAATGGAGGTTAGGTTACCTAAATTAGGGATGAAGGTGATCCCCCTCAAACCACGAAATTATGTGGTATGATACGGAGTTGGTGATTGGTTTGATAAATGTGTAAGAGATGAAAGTGAAGGTAGGTGGGTTTTAGGGATAATGGAAATTTAATGTACACACGTATAAATTGTGAAATAATACCAGGTTGAAGAGCTTGCATACTCTACATCATCCCAGATCAATAGGTTTATCCAAACAAGTTTGAAGTGATTCAAGTATCCAGGGTATAGGATATGGTCCAAAAACACAACTTAGGTTAGGTGCAGGAACATTTAGGTATGATCTTGAAAATCAAAGGTTTGATCAACGTAAATAACACGACAATAGGCAAGGTAAGGTCATCAGGCTAAACAACATGAGTAATGACATCACAAGGTATAGTGATTACACAAGTTCAAAGGTCACAAAAGGTGGTTCAGGTTAGGGTATATAGGTCATGGCACAAGCAAGGCCAAGGTATGGGTAAATAACATGTCCCTAAATATAATTAAGGAAATGTAGGTAATATTTTATTGGGTAAGATATGACAGGTGTGGGTATGGGTAAATGTTTTGGAAACAACACGTGGTGCAGGAAAAAATGAGAAAATTTTGGGTCAAATGAGTATGCTGAGTGACCAACATAAGTTTGGGTATAACTAACCTCAGTTATCTAGGGCACGACATGACTGATGTCAGTCATGTTGGGTTGGGGTTTAAAAGGTAAAAATTCCATATTTTACCGAATTGTTGTTGCCTTTTTACTTTTGAGAAAATAAAAGAGTTGATTGACTTGTGCATTTTTCTTGGGGAAAAGGAAAAATCATTGTAATCAGCTGAGGTGGAGGTTACTAAGTGGTTAAAGGATCTAGGAAGATGGGTCCACAAGATCGGTTTAAGACTTGTGATTAGTTGAGAGGTACGAGGTATATTTTGATCATGGAGAAGGCGGGGGAAGGTGCGGGAGGACCATCGGCATAGAGGCAAGAGATATCACCATGTAGGCAATGTCGTGTTGAGGTGGGAGGAATCTAAAAAACCTCTATTTGTAATTTAATTTTTTTTTTTTTAAATAAACATATTTGGTTGGGAGTTTGGGTTTTTTTGTGGTGGAAAGGTGATGAAATCGAGGGGAAAAGGTCCAAGATAGGTTAATTAGGGTGGGGAATAAATGTGGGGTAAATATTGGTGGGATTGGATAGGTATTTAGGTTATCTTGGTCATTTTTGTAAAAATGGGGATGAGGGTTTTGATTTGTGCCGACGGCTCAGTAATCAATGTTGGTTTGGGGTTGGTCAATGTCAGTTGGTTTTGGCCGATGACAGTCAGCAAAAGTGTGACCGATGTCGATTACTGTGACTAATACTAGTCAAGATGACAAATGTCCATCACTGGTGAAAGTGAATTAGTAATAGGAGGGGTAAATGGGTAAGGTGAATTGGTGAGGTGAGGTTAAAGGAGGGGGATTAATGTAGGTGAAATAGATCAAAGTAGGTGTGAGTGTAAGTGTAGGTGTAGGTCAAAGTGGGTTAATGTTGTTAGGTATGTAGGTGAGTTATGTGTGGTACCTATGGGAGACAATCAATATGTAGATGAAATGGGTAAAAGCTAGGTATGTGAAATTGGGCATAGGTGTATTTGTGAATTGACATGAGTGGTTTAATGATGTTGGCGAGGGACCAGCTGATGATGAGGGAAAAAGTACCACCTCTGTAAGTACATATGTGGTCTAGTGTGATTTTTGAGGAGTGTGAGCATATGACTGAAGTTGGACTAATTAAGATCTGAAATTATAGGCACATAGCTTGAGATTCGAGCTTGATGGTTGATCTAATTGACATATGGGATTCAAAAGCTAACACTTTTCATCCACTGATGGGTGAGATGACCGTCACCCTAGAGGACGTGTAACATGATCCTATGGATACCAATTGTTGGGGAGCCAGTTTACTCTATTTCGTCATAGGCATCATTTTATCTAATAGTGGTTGTATTTGGGGAGGCAATGTGTGAGCTGAGGTACCATAGTGCCAGCCTTAGTTATGGAGACATGCATGCAACCTACCGATAGGAGACGAGGTTGTCAGTACTGATGATGGAGGCAGTATGAGGGTGGGAGAGTTCCATGAGCACTGATGGGAGTACTCTAGGATATGATGGAGGAGCGGATCTACTTTTCCTGGGCACCAACATTCCTAGTGCATCTATATAGGGAGCTATGGGCCTATGGGAGATTGCGGTGGTTTAGTTTGTGTTGCACCTTTTTACTACACTGCTAGGCATACGAGCACATCATATGTGTGCACCAAGTTGGTTTTCCATGACATGATTAGTTTCGGGGTAGATTACTCAAAGTTGGATACAAATGTTGGGTACCAGTTGGTGGGCAGAATAGGGTGGCTAGGGCCACATATGATGTTGTATACTATATGTAGCTACTGGAGGGGTTTTCAGGAGTTGACAATTGTTTTGAGGCTGTATGTTGGCTTTCCATCTTATAGAGACATGACGAAGGAGCTAGAGGAGCTATAATTGCTGAACTGGATAAAGGGACAGCGTGTTAGTGAGCACAAGATGATACCTGTAGACAAGGTTAGATGGAATTTTATGCTACCACAAGACGTGCCTCCAAATTTTCCACAGTACCATAGAGATATTACATGGAGATACCCTTGTCTCCACCACCACCGAGTGTGCCGACAAGGCAGGAGGAGCAGGCTGTGGATAGGTAAATACATGACGTCAGAGTCACTGATGGATATAGGTGGTGGTGGGCGGCATAGTGACAGGTGGCACCACTGAGGTGAGGGAAGCTAAATCTTTCTATAGTCACGGTTCAGAGAGATGCATTACAGGGTCAGTTGACAGGGGCACATGCATAGGTGGCCACTCTGTAAGTGCAACTGATGACCTTACAGGCCCAGTTGGCATAGGTACAGGCACCCACATAGGGCTATGATGGTGATGAAGTAAAAGAAGCCACATTATAGGCACTAGTGGCCAATTTACAGGGTGATTTGGCCTCTTCACAGGCACATGTAGCTACCTTACAGCCCAAGCTTATAACATATATACCTCCACAAGCCTAGGGAGAGGGTCCCATAGTATGGGGAGGAGGACATGTATCCTAGATATAGAGACTGATGCTAGTATTAATAGGAAAAGGCATATAGGCTGCATTGAGACCTATGCCACCACCTCAAATGGTGACTATGTCAAGGTTTAGGGATGCCCTGAATGAGGAATGTTATTGTCAGGATCACCTGATAATTACCAGGATAAATGTTCCATCATATGCCAAGTACATAACCCAATAGATAGAGAGTGAGAGGACGAGATCCCACACTCATAGTTTAGAGAGAAAGGGGGCCAACAAGCCCAGAGATAGGGTTAGGGAAAGGGTACTAGTTCATGTAGGCTAGGCCCATCGAAGGGCTAGGTATAAATTAGACAAAGACCCATGGATGGTGGAGAGATGTTGGCAGGGTGACAGACAGGTTGGGAGGAGGAGACAGGTGAGACTAGCCAAAAGGATATGAGGTGGGGTGACAATTAGTCCCTTCCTATGATTATTGTTTTTGAGGTTTTGATATATGTACCGGCCTGCATGTCGAAGATAGTGAGGTTTTATATGAGAGTTTTGTGGTTTTGATTTTTATATCATCCTATGTGCCAAAGTTAGTGAGGTTGTATCTGAGAGATTTGAGATACTTGTATGTATTTGTATCTTTGTATATGTGTATTGATACACAAACATTTTCCTAGTTATATAGATGATTATATTTATTGTATGGATGATGTATCTATGTTTGTAATTTTCGTTGTTATTGTTTATTAATGGAAACTAGGTGAATTAGGCATGATGGAGTCTGGGTGAGTTAGGCATGGTGGATTCTAGGTCTTTTAGGCATGATTGAGTTAGGTCAATTACGCATGATGGATTTTTAGGTTAGTTAGGAATGATTACGTTAGGTCAGTTAGGCATGGTGGAGTTTTAGGTCGGTTAGGTATGATTTGGTCATGTTGTTGGGTTTGATTCAATTTCCATGTTATTGTTAGTATGGAAAATAAATGATGATGTATATTTATGTTATGGTTTAAAAATATAAATATTTGATATCATAGAATGGTGAAATGATTGATGCATGATGTGATGAAATGGTAGGTATGTATGTTTGTATTAATTTCCAAGTGTTGTAGAAAATGGAAACTAAGGTAGAATGCAAATAGGAAAATGGGGGGAAATAGGTTAGGGTAAAGAGTTTCCGAGATAACCTCTAAGGGCACCATGCCCTTGGAGTGCTGCCTACATAGCCCTAATGAAAAAAAGGGACTCAGGCTGATGTAGTTCTCTCATAATCTAGGGAATAATATGATGAGGTAGAGGGATGGTTTGGTAGGTTGTAGGTATGATTGATTCTAGGTCATAGGCATGGTTGAGTTTAGGTCATGGGCATAGTTGAGTCTAGGCCATGTAGGCATGGTTGAATTTCAGTCATTTAGGCATGATTGAGTCTAGGTCATGTAGGCATGGTTGAATTTTGGTCATTTAGGCGTTGTTGTATTTAGGTCGAATATGCATGGGTGATTTTGGTGAAAGAGGAATTCATAGAATGTAGGTGTCAATGGGTTGGTCCTATATAAAAGAATCAATAAGTAAGAATAAAGGTGAATGGTAAGAGGAGACAAAATTTCTGCCTAATTAACAAGAATCCTAATAAGTATATCATACCAAAGATGGGCTTATGAACATAAGACCCTAAAGGCATTGCATGGTTGACTATTCTAAGGGTAAAGAAACTCACATGATCACAAAATGTCACATTTGCAGCACATCCCTTGAGCAAGAAGAAAATTAGGGTGGAAAAGGTGATGAGGTGAAAGCAAGTTGGTTTTAGCGTAACCTAGTGTGAGACAACATGCCTATTTGGAAAGAGACCCGAGATCAAAATAGCAAAGTCCATGACAAAAGTTTAATCTTTTTATTTTGTTTTTGTTTTGATAGACTGATCGATGTAGAAATTCTACGTGGGATGACTAGATTTTCTCCTTGAGGTCTTTGTGAAGTTGATTGATGCAGGAAGCTTCTGAATATTTTATTTTATTTGTTTGCAATAATAGAATTCTTTCGATGATAGAGTATATATAGTATGGATAACTTCATATAGTTGTCATTTGAGTGAGAAATCTATTTATAGCAGTGAGATAGAAAGCATAGATGTCCTTTTTGATGGAGTCATAATTTTCTAGAAGTTTGAATCAAGGAGATGAATCCCATTTTACTTTTTTTCTTTTGGAATTTGAAGTTGTGGATAAGAATATAGACACCGATAGGCTCTTGTGTTACAGAAAAAACCATAGCACACAGAGGCTAACTTTAAAAGAGATGGTTTAAGTGATGAACGTCCATGGGATTCCATCTTGAATAAAGAGTAAAATTATCCATGAGAATCATGCCATGAGTAGAGTTGTTGTACTCATATTGAAGATAAGGCTTAAAAGGTGACAGATAATCATATGATTCTTGTTTATTCATTGATCCTTAAAATAGGTAAGCGAAAGGTGAATGGTTCTCAAGGGACAAACATTTAATTGACGGAAGGTGATATAGGAATTGATTCAAAAATAGAATGGTCAAATATGAAAATAATTGATGGGATTATGTTTGGGTTTACCTTCAAATGAAGATAAATGATAATCATCTGATCCATAGGTATGAGTAACAATATAAAGTCCAATCCAATTAGGAGAAAATTTTCCCCGTTTACTTTTCTCTTCTTTTTTAACATGTTGATTTTCCTTCATGACAAGGTCACTGACCTGGAAGGTTCATTCATATACATGTTTATCATAGGCACGTTTGATACGTTTTTGGTAGATTTGGAGGTGATCAATAGCATTGAGATGACATTCATCTAATAAGTCAAGTTGTGCCAAACGGTCTTGGCAAAATTCATCATCGTTGAGCATATCTTTGAGTGAGATACAAAGAGATGGAATCTGGACTTCAAGAGGTAGAAAATCCTCTATATAGTAGACTAGAGAGAAAGGTGTGGTAGCATGGTAGAAGTTGAGGTACTAATACTAGTGCGATAAGACCATATGGTAAAAGGGATGTGCGTATGCCAATCCCTTCCAGTATCGTCAACTACTTTCATAAGAATTTTGTTCAAGGTTTTATTGGTTGATTCAACTTGGCCATTTGTTTGAGGGTAGTAAGGTGAAGAAAAAATGAGTTGAATGCCGAAGGTATCACATAGTCCCATGGGGTTTTATTTTCTAACTATTTTCCGTTATCAATGATGAGGCAATTAGGAACACAAAAGCAACAAGTGATGTGATGGTTGATGAATTCACATATTTTCTCGGCTTTTGTAGAAATAAGAGGTATGACTTCTACCCGTTTAGTGTAGTATTTAGTAGTGGTAATAATCCTTTTTTTACATTGGGAAGAATGAAGATTGATTTCTTTGACAAGATCCAAACCCCATTGAGAGAAAGGCCAAAGGTATCGTGTAACCTATAAGGTGTGAGTAGGTGTGTGATGAAAATTAGCATGTTGTTGGAACTTCATTAAACATTTGACATAATCAAAAAAATCATGGTTTAAGGTTGACTAATAACATCCCAGGTGGAGAATGCGTTTAGCGATAGCTAAACCACTGAAGTGACCTCCGTAAATTTTGTTATGAACGTCCTTGATAGTGTAGGGAACTTTAAAACTTATAAGACTTCTTAAGAGGATATCGTCAAAGCCACGTTTATAAAGAATACTACCCATGATGACATACTGAGAGACACTTTTGAGAAAGGTTCATTGTCCAATGCGAGTAAGATTTGGAGGAAGAATTTAAAGGGAAAGGTAATCAGCAAATTGTTTATACCAAAGGTCACGTGGGTCAGTTTCAGTGGTTCCGACAAGGTTGATGTCTCAAAATAGATAAGAGGGTGATTGCAACCTTTGTGCGGTGACAAATATTTTCGAGTCAGAGGGTGAAGCGGGGATTTGAGAGCTAATACAAGCCATGGTACTGGAAAATTTATTAGTAGAACCTGGGGTGGTTTGAAGTTCATAACGGTCAAAGGTAGTCAAAAGTATGTCAACATGATGCTTATACTTTTGAAGTATCTCATTATGACAATGGTATAAACCATTAACTTGATTTACAACCAGTTGGGAATCACCAAAGATATTAATTGATTTAACGTCTAAGGTGATGGAAGTTTGAAGGCATAATACGAGTTCTTCATATTTGGCAGTATTGCTAGTATAATAAAAAACTAGTTTGAAAGATAATGGCATAGGCTTACCATCAAGAGGACTGAATATAAATTTGGCACCACCCCCATGCTGACATTTAGAACCATCAAATAATAAGGTCCTCTGGTAAATGGTATCATCCAAAAAACGTGTAACGATGGATTCTTTAGGGAAATCAAATTTAGAGGATTTATTTTTGGAGAGAGGTGCATTTGTAAGTTGTTCAGCGATGGTTTTTCCTTTGACAATTTTTTGATGGATGGATCTGAGTTCTAGGTCTATAAGAAGCATCAGCCAACATGCAACATGTTGATATTGGTAGGGTTTACCATAAATGTAATGTAATGGGTCAGTATTAGTGACAATGAATGTTTTGTGGTTAAGTAGGTAATGGCGTAGTTTAGTGGTGAAAAAAACTAAGACTAAGTAGATTTTTAGAGCGTGAGTGTATCTAGTTTCAAAGTATATAAGGGTATGAATTATTTAATAAATTGTTTTCTCCCTGTGTTGCTCATCGCAATGAGCGAGCATGACACCCAAGGAATGATCTATAACATAAATATAAAGGTAAAATGGATGGTTATCCTTAGGGGTAATGAGCACAGGTGGTTGGAGGAGGTATTGCATTGAGGTGTCAAAGGATTTGTGGAATTCATCATCCCATTTGAAGGAAACATATTTTTTGAGGAGCTGATGAAATGGGTGGCATCGGTCTGAAAGCTATGAAATAAAAAAATGAATATATATAAACTTGTCTTACAAACTACAAATTTGATGCAGGTTAGTAGGTGGAGGAATTTTGAGAATATCCTTGATTTTAGTGGGGTCAACTTCTATGCCATGCAAATAAATGATAAAACCAAGGATATTTCTAGAAAAAACAATGAAGACACACTTCATGGGTTGAAGGTGAACACAATATTTGATGAGATGGTCAAAAATGACCTTAAGGATGGTAAGGTGTTTAACCCGATGTTCAAATTTGGCAATAAAATCGTCAACATAATCTTCTAATATATGATGCATGATGTCATGAAAGATATAATTCATAGCCCATTGATATGTAGCACCAACAGTTTTAAGGGAAAAGGGCATGATGTGATAGAAAAAGGTCCCCCAAGGAGTGATGAATGCAATTTTGTGTTGACCTTCACGAATGAGTAATATTTGGTTACAACTCGAGGAACTGTCCATGAGTGATAACATCTCATGGCCAGTGGTAAGATTAACTAGTTGGTCAATACTAGGTAGAGGAAAGTCATCTTTAGGGAAAACTAAGTTAAGGTCACAGAAATCCATGCAAATACGGAGTCCCCCTGTCACTTTTTTTGACAGGAATGATGTTAGAGATCCATTGACGATAATCAATGGGTAGGATGAAGGAAAATGAAAGAAGGCGCTAAAGTTATTATTTGACAAGAAGGGAAATGCGAGGATGCATTTTCCACAACTTTTTTTTTATAGGTTTGGCTTCAGGAATAGTTATGATATTGTGGACCGCAATGTTTATGTCAACACCGGGCATATAAGTGTAGGACTAAGAAAAAGGATTTTTATGATCTTGGAGGAACGAGGTAAAAGGTTCCTGCTCAGCAGCATCTAAATATTGGTCTATCTATAAAATGTGTGGGTCATCCTAAGTGTTAACAATGATTTCAATGGTTGATTCATTTAACATGGTTTGTGTCTCAGAAGGTAACAAGCGGTGAATATAATAATATTCCACACCAAGGTAGGTGAGAATATAATCATCATCCTGACATTGAACTATTTAAATAAAAGGTATATTGTAATCGATCATGTCACGATACAGGAAGGGAAGACAAGAGGGATACTTTTCATCTTGTTGATAAGTTAGAGGTCCTAGGGAAATGGTGTTCATGAAAAAAAAAACATTAGGACAAATGCATTCTAGATCCATAGAATCTGTAGGTGAAAGTGGTGATGTTAGTAGATGAGGTGAAGGAAGGTTGTCATCCTCAAGGAATTCAACGCGATATTTCTTGGAAGATGGTTCAGAAAATCCAGTACCACTTCTTTCTTTATGTTTACGTGTGGCACATGGGATGATAGTATGAAAATCCTATTCATAGAAACCAAATCCAAATCCCTTCCATACAAAGTGATGGAGGAAGGTGTGGGAGAAGTAGCAGTTAGTAAGATATTGGAGGTCAGATGAAAATGGTCACGTTTAGGAAGGTGGATCAGGAAAGTAGTTAGAAGTATCAACTCCCCCATATTTTAAGTTTATACGAAGGTGGGGAGGACCATAAGGGAAAACCTTACCTATGCGGTGGTCATAGCGAGGATGTTGGTGAAGGTTACCATACTCTTGAGGAGTAAGGAATGTTTTGATCTTGTATAGGCGGTACTCCCTCAGAGTGAGGTGTTGAAAAATACCTTCTAAGGGATCAGTTGTGGATATGTGGGTAGCCAGAATAGATGAATCACTAGGTGAGTGTGAAGAAGAAATATTCATTGGTTGAGAAGTAGATGGGTTAGCAGATGATTCAGCTGCAAAGGCTACGAAAGTAGTGGGAATTGAGGAATTAGGTGTAGGAGAGGTGGTAGCAGCATTGGTGGATGGAGCTATGGGTGAAGGAGAAGTAGGAGTATTGGTAGATTCCTTAACCAATATAAGGACATCATTAGGATGATACAACATGTTGCAAGTTTTGAATAGTGAAGGGTTAGCTAAAATGGTATATTTATGTCCTTCATGTTCAAATTTTACATAAGGATGTAAGGTTAAAGGAATACAACCCATGACATAGATCCAAGATTGGCTAAGAAACAGGTTGTACTAAAATTCCCCCTCTAATACATAGAACAATTCTAGAACAATACAGGGGCCCATACTGTTGAGAAAATGAAGTATGAAACTAAGGAGAAGGCGCATAGAAGATTCGTGTGGGGTAGCAAGGAAGATTTGAAGGTGTGGAAGGATAGGGAAGGAAGCACACGTGAAAGACATAATGGATATGGACTTAGCCATTTTCATGGTTATGGTATTTTTATGGAGATAACGTGCAGGGCACACAACTAGATGGAAACTTGCATGGCACACAAATGCTATTTTTGGAAGAGCATCTACTAAGTACTTTGCATGAGTTTGACTTAATAATAGGATTACCACTTGCAGTTGACTAGAAGAGATCTATTTTTAGCACACTTATATGTGTGTCTATTATTGTAAAGGAAAATGGCTATTTTCAGCATGAGACCTATTTTGGTAATTATGTAAGCGGTGAAGGGAAATTCCCCACCCTTATAAATATGTAGTAATCTGTGTAGATTAGGGGAGTAATATGTATGGGCTATTGTGGAGTTAAGAGTTATGCTTCCAGATTTGATGCGCGCATGAACTTATGATACTACTTATTGTAAGAAGCTTATGTGTTTATTGTGTTTTAATATAATGGAGTGTGTTGGGTGAATAATGGTGTTAACATGACTGAAACTAGTTCTTACATGGTTGACTTCGTTACATCTATTTCTTAATTCATTTTTATTTTAGATCTAGATCTAGAATATTCCCTATGGAAATTTTATTCTATTTATGGATCTAAATGCATTAACTCTTCATCATGTTCACATATTACACAAGCAACTCTAAGGAGGGATTTGTTACCTTTGCACACTTTGGGTGAGTGCTCAGTTTAGGTAGAGTGATGTGTCAGCACGCCTGGGTTATTTTTGGTAAATTCTAGGCTGCATCATTGGTTCTGTTATGGGGACCTCTTTTTCAAATTTTTTTAGGATGGTTCTTGATGAAGACGTACAGGTTGACCCTATAAAGTGTTTAGGAGTAGATAAAATATCTAGAAGAAGAGTATGCATGGAGGTTCAACACTAGATTTGATTTTGACGCACGCGTGTGGGTGGAACAGAATCTGTATGATAGTTTATATGAGATCTTCTTTTCTAAAATTCTGGTAAAATTGTATGAGTGGCTGGTTTTTTATGCGTCTAAAAGGAATTGGAGGTATCGTACATTTTTCTAGATGCGGGAATAATTTCAGGCCCTTTATGATGATGACTTGATTTGGACACGTGTCGTGGATACTTGGTTTCATGGTGTTTTGAACAACTATATTCTGGAGTACTCAATTTCCCCTTATTTTTTCCCAAAGGTAGCGGAATTCCATTTCTTATGCTATCCAAGGGGAACTTACTTGAAAGGAATTCCACTGGCCATCAAAATCTTGATGGTGACCCTGAACTAAAAAATAAAAATGATGGCTAACTAAACCCCACCATGCATGGGGGAAGGAGCAAGTTTGGTGAAAGATGGCAGACCTAATGGCAAAGAGGAAGAGAGAATAAATGAGGCTAAAGTATAATGAGGCATGTGAGAGGGAGATAGAGAAGTAGTGGTACATTGTAAAGAAGATGATGTTGAGGAGAGAGATGGATTGTGAAGGATTTGGAGCTCATGCAGAAGGCATGGAGCCAGAGCATCAAAAAATTCCCCATTTGGTAAAGCATGAAAGGGAACTCTCTTCCACCTCACATGGAAGTGTGCCAGCAGAGATGACCTAGGCCACAAGCGCGCATCTAAATCTACCTTACAGCCTAGCCATTACACTTAGTTTTCCAGTACTTAGTACATCCAATAGTTAGCAAGCTAATTTGGGCAGTAGGGAAGCAATATTATGTCACATATAAATTACATCAATGACAGGGAAAACATATTCATTGTTGTTTGGAGGTACCTTTTCAGGTGCATCATCTACACAAAATTCAAGCACACAGAATTTGGGGCTCACTTATGGGAGTAGTACCATCACGTAGACTATAGAAGTTTAGTACAATACTACTATTGGGACACAGGGAATTACATCTTCTGTTCCACTTCTGACTACGGGTGGAGGATCAGGGGGTGTAGGTGGATCTAGTGGTTCTGGCGAAAGAACATATGAGGTTCTAGATCAGGTGGAAAGGGTCCACACTAACCCCAGAATATTTACATGGAGATGTCTCTCTATCTTCTAGAGTATATGAGCATAGAAGATGTTTTTGAGCACATGCACATGTGTGAAATACTATGGCACGCAAAAGGGATCATGGATTCCAAGCAAAAGGCAAGTCAATTTGCAACTACAATGTAGGAATGTGCACACAGTTGGTACATGAAGTTTGATCCTAATAAAACTTGTATAGATTATCCAGTGTTGAAAGATGCATTCCTTAAATATTTTTATATCCCTAAATTTCAGCAGAAGAGTATAAGCACACTCAAGGATATTAAACAAGGTACTATTGAAAGTGTTCAGGAGTATGATGATCGTTTCAAAAAAAATTTATCTAATATTTCTTATGATATTCATGTAATCCAGCATGCGTAATGGTTTGTTGGAGGTCTGGTCACACCTTTTAGGAGGGATTTGTCACATAAGATGTACACTAATATGCGTAAATCCCTTAAAGTTGCTTTACATGTTGAGAAAGTCGGGAGTATAGACAGTAGAGTCAACCCATTCTTGGAGGCACATATTACAGCTATGGTGAAGTAGTTGGAGAAATTATTGGAAAATTTAGTACATGAGACGCGCACTGGAATTTGGTGTATAGAATGTGAAGTGGAGGGGAACACCAAAGATAGTTTTCCCCATAGAATAGTACAAGCATTATTGTTAGATTGTGAGATATGTCACCTGAACCGTAACTCCAGCCATTTCTAATTATTACAACACACAATAAGGAAGAATTTATACTATTATTGTAAGATTTACCAGTCCATGACTCATGATACCAAAGACTACAGGTTGATTGGGCAGATCCATGATGCTATAGATATTAGTGTGCAGAAGACATGAGTATCAGATAACTCTAAGAGTAAAGGTGAGCATCATGATCAGAATCACAATTAAGCCCAGTATGATCAGAATGAGGAGTGCTATGATGGAGGATGTGGTAGAGGTCGATGATACCATCATAGATTTGGAGGTTGAGGCCATGGTGGTGGATGAGGTGAATTACCTCGTGGAACAGGCTTTACATGTGGATCACCTAACCATTATAGGTGGAATGTCCTCAAAATATTACATGTTATTTCTATGGGAAGAGTCATAGCTATGAGGAATTCCTGAATCTATATGACCATCTTAGCAAGAAGTATAAATAGGAGAACAAAAGTGTAGGGATGGTTATAATATATTAAATTGTGGAAAATCAGTGGATTCCAAAGTTAGAACTGGAACCTGAGGTATTGCTTTTAAAGATCAATACCTGCGCTAAAGCTACACGTGCTAGAGAGGTGTTACTATAGACACCTACTATCACTAAAGAGGTGGTTTTACATGCCCGGTACCCAAATCCCACCCATCAAAAGGAGGTTTATCAAGAGATGATGGAGGTCCTTATAAGTCTTCACGGTGAAATACAATGTTTAAAGGAGCAATCATGGAAAATGGAACTAAAGAAGGAAGCAGAGATGGTCCAGCTAGATATTGATGACTTGATGGAGGCATGCAAAATATTGTGCTAGGAGAATATTATTCTGTTACTAGGGATTTGGCTAAAGGTAAACACTTTGCACACTAATTTTGAGGATGAGCATTAGATCCTGCATGTGAATATTCCCCCCATAGCTTAGACGACAACAAGGAAATCACTCTGAATGTTGTTGTCAACAGATGGCTCTTGAGTTATATATTGATTGATACAAGTGCAAAAGTAAATGTGCTTACTTTAGATGCATGGGTACAAATGGGGAGACCTACATTACAACCATATTCTAATGTATTATTTATGGCTAATCAAACTAAGGGCACTCCTATCAGATTTTTAAAAGATGCATCCATTATTATACAGGGGGCCAAGTTCACTGGGGATTTTGAGGTTTTAGCACTTACAGAAGTAGACAATTTTCCAGCTCTGCTTGGGCACCCTTGGTGTTATGCAAATAATATTGATCTTTGGTTCAATAAGGGATATATCAATTTCAAGAACAAGGATGAAATAAATATTATCCTTTACTAGATGGAAAAATTTCACCTTATGTTGAACCTTTGAGTGAGGAAGATCTGAATAGGATTTATGTATGCACCATTTGGGACCTAGAAGTGCTCAAACCATCTAAATCATGAATCCTTGAGTAGGAAGATGCACAATCTATTAGTGACACTACGAGTATTTCTTGTGATAATTGGGCTCATGGTACTTATGAGTTGGTAGGGCACGAAGTAAGGTGCAAATTTATGTGAAAAAATAAACCTCATTGCTTTACGAGAATAGGTAACAACTCTAAACCTCAATACACTGGGGAAGGAGACCCTATGGTATTCCTACGCACAATGGAGGAATAGTGGAAAAACCAAGTTGAGAGGAGAAATATGTTATCATATACCCTGCATGGGATAGCAGTACACTAGTGGCTACTTCACAGGGATAATCTTGTAGAATGGAATGAAGTGTGGATTTCTCTTACGACTCAGTTTTTCAAGAGCAATAAACCAACTCAAATATGCACATATCATGGTAATCAACCTATTCACCACCATATTTAGCAGTGTGAGAGACTCTGGACAAAGGGGTAGGAAGCTTTACCACCTTCTCTATGGGTGCATAAACTTTATTCCACTTTACAAGGTTGTGCATGTGCTTGGTATGTATCTGCAGAGCTATATAGAGAAATTGGAAATTGGTAGGATTTGATTATAGGTATGGCAAAGAATTTTGACTACGTCTCTACTAAACCTCTAGTAGAAGAGGCATTAAGGGTTATAAAGTGGTTAACTATGGGAGATAGTGTAAAGGAGGAATAAATCATTTAGGATTTATTTGATGGAAACGACTCAGAAGCGATTTTTTTTGAAGGAACAAAGACATATGCCACACTACTTAAGCACGCTTTCTTTGAGAAAGAAAAAGGGAATATGGTCTATATAGTGGATGATGAAGAAGTGGAAGAACTGGATATAGATCATTCAACAGATGTGCGTAAGGTATTGGACAGTGTAGATAATAACACATGCACCTATCATGAACCTATGAGGACCAAGAAAGTGAATATTGGTATGGATGTTGAACCTAAAGAGGAAATAATTGGAGATTATTGGTCTTAATCTGAAGTAGCAAAAATAGTAAAGTTGCTCCGTGAATTTTCAGGATTTATTTCCTAGGGGCTACCATGAATTGAAAGGAGTGTATAAATCATTAGGAAAAATGAAGATAAATCTTAAGGAAGGTGTACACCTGGTCAAGAAGAGACCCTATAGGATGAACACCGACTTGCGCATCAAGGTCAAGGAAGAAATCAAAAAAATGTTGAAATCTAACATTATTAATTCCCTAGAAGAATCAAAATGGGTTAGCCCAATGGTGATCAATATAAATAAATATGGTCGGATTAGGATCTCTGTAGATTATAGGGAGCTGAATGTTGCATGTGTGACTAATCCTTTTCTTACACCTTTCACAAAGGAGATAGAAGGCATTGTAGGGCGTGAGATGTATTATTTTACAGATTGATTTTCTGGGTATCATTAGGTCTAGATTACACTGGAGGATCAAGAAAAAACAACTTTCACCACTGAATGGGGTAGTTTTGCATAAATTATAATGCCCTTTGGTCTGAAAAATGTGTTTGCTGTATTTTCGCCAATAGTTGTTCAAGCATTCTAGGATTTTATTCATATTTTCTTGCAAGTTTACTTAGATGATTGGACGGTGTATGGGCTTGTTAAGGATCATTGTGAAAATTTTTACTTAATGTTTGAAAGATGTAGATAGTTAAGTCTCTATTTGAAAATCAAAAAGTACATGTTTGCTACACCTTTTGGCACTCTATTAGGAAATATTATCTACAAGGAAGGTTTGTAGGTAGATCCAGCTAAGGCTGTAGTTATTATCAGCCTGAAAGAACCTACCAGTCAGAGTGAAGTGCTTGGATTTTTGGGTCACACTATGTATTATATAAAATTTATCAAAGGATATGCTAAGGTTACCACACTGTTGGAGGAGTTACTAAAAATAAAAGGGACATTTTATTAGGGAGAAAAATAGCATCATGCATTTGAGGAACTAAAGGAGAGACTTGTTACAACGCCTATTCTATGCTTTCCCTCGTGGGACTAACCGCTTCATGTATGTGTGGATACCTCTAACATCACCATTGGCCTGGTGTTAGCTCATCCTGGAGAAGGTATTATAGATCATCCTATCTATTTTTCTAGTAGAAAGTTGACCCCTGTAGAGAAGAATTATACAACTACTGAGCACGAAGCCTTGTCAATTATCTAAGTGCTACATAAATTCAGACAGTACGTTCTAGCAAAACCATTTGTATTTTATACCGATCACATGGTAATGAAATACTTGGTTAATAAGCCCTTCTTATAGGGGAGCATATGTCGATGGGTGCTTTTATTCCAATAATTTGATTTTACAATTGTGGTAAAACCAGGGAAAAGTAATTCTGGCCCAGACCATTTATCAAGGATACAGTCAAGGGAAGACACACAAATAATTGAAGATACAATTCCAGATGCGTATTTATATAGGTTACATCACGTGCCTTCAGAATTGGAGGATATTGTTGTTTTTCTATGCACAGGTGTGGCACCAGAAGGACTAAAATCCTTAAAGAAGAAACAACTTGCAATTCGTGCATCACATTTTATGTTGATCATTAGTGACCTATATAAGTTAGGCCAAGATGAATTATTGCACCAATGTGTATTGGAGCATGAGCACATAGATATCATGGAAGAGGCTCATGGTGGTATTGTAGGTTAGAAATATGCAGGTGATGCCACTACACGTAAAATTCTACTCGTTGGATTGTGGCGGGAGACCCTATATAAGGATTGTAAGGTGTATTGCAAGGCCTATGATCACTTTCAACACCTTGGAAAAATAGGGCAAAGAGATAAAATTATTTTAGGACCTATTCCTAGTGCAGAACCATTTGAAAAATTGGCTATAGATATTTTTGTTCCTATTTCACTAGCCACGTGTAGAACTAGAGTGTGATACATCATCACTTACACAGATTATCTTACAAGGTGGGCAGAAGCAACACCTACCAAGGATTGTACAACAGCTACAATAGTCAGGTTCTTATGGAAAATGTTCTTATAAGGTATGGATTTTCATTGAGTTTGACCAGTGATAGGGGAACACACTTTTTAAATGAGACAATTAGAGTTCTATTGGATGATTTCATGATTGAACACCATAAGACTACACCATATTATCCTCAGGAAAATGGGACTACTAAATATTTCAACAATATTTTGAGCTAGACATTGAAAAAAATTTGTGATGTTGGAAGGGAATATTGGGATGATGAATTTTATGTCATGCTTTGGGCGTATAAAACAACATACAAGCGGTTGAACAAGGCTACATTGTTTCAGTTAGTGTTTGTTGTGAAAGAATCTCTTCCTAAGGAATTCATGTTACCTTCTTTACGTAATGTGCATGCTGGAGGTCTATCTAATAAGCAAACATTAGATGAAAGAATTTAAAATATGATCAAGCTTGATGAGCAACAAGCAATAGAACAATGGATTATAAAGTAAGAAAAGGCTAGGTAGAAAGCATGGCATGATAGGCACATCGCGGAAAAAAAGTTTGAGATTGGACAGATGGTTCTTCTTTATGACTCTAAGTTTCTCTTCCATCTAGCAAAACTTAAAGTACATTGGTTGGGACCATATATTGTCACTCATAGACTTGAAATAGGTTCTTTCCATTTACAGGCGTTTGATGGAATATGATTACCTAGTTACTTCAATGGGGGGAGGTTGAAGCCCTACTATAAATAATTCTTCTTGGTGTTTGTAATAAGGTAGTTTTTCCATTTAGATTAGGTTTTCCTTTATGTATTCCCTTAATGTATTTCCTTCTTCGTCGATATGATTTGTCATTTTAGTTGGAATTTTGTGTAATAATCACATTTACGCACTGGAAGCTAATTACCATTTGAAGAATTTTTATGCATAGAGGACTACACATACCAAATTTGTTTGGGGTGGCTATTGACAAATGGGTACACATAAAGGAACAAACTTCTATAGGTGTTATTCAAGTTTGGGGCATTTTTGGAAAGGATATTGCTTCTAAACAAGAACCATAGATGGAGATAAATGAAGGAACAAGTATAATGTGAGGTAAATAGAGGCCATGAAGACTACCATGGGAAGGCTCAGTGGCAAGGTACTCAGGTGCATAGAAGCATGCTGAAGAGAATTCCATGGCTAAAGGGTAGGAAGGTGCGCTAGAAGGTTATAGCTCGGGCATGAATATGTACCACATGAAAATTGTGAAAATGGTCAATTAATGAGATTATTGTTGGTAGGTGGAGGAGCAATAAATGCTCTAACATTTTGAAAATCTATATAAGGACATGATGTGATTTTAGTTTTACCATTGTGATCACAAGAATTTGAATGAGCTAAGTGTGACTGAGCTGAGAGAAGAGTATTAAGGTGCAAAGAGTGTGAAGCTAGACGTGGAGAGTAGATTTGTGTGCAAAAGAATATTACACCCCCATTGGTGAAGGGTTTGAGTGAAGCAGACGCATTGAGAAAGAGTTAGGGAACATGGTTTCAAACTAGGGCACATAGATTCAAGCCAAGTTTTTGATTTTCTCACTACAGAGGATAGAAAGTTAAGATTTTCAAATAGAACCAAAGAAATCACCTACTGCGGGAGGCAAAGGAAAGAAGAAAGTAGAAACGGAAGTTGAAATTTCTCCCGAGAGTAATTTATCATAAATGTCGTATCCAAAGGGTTTGATAATTGGGCAAGAATGGTGTTCCCACATCCGCAGCTATAATGTGAGTGACTACAACCACTGCAATTCTAATAACAAGAAAGAATTAGACGCGTTGTTGAGTATAATTACCAACAAGTGCACGGCCGAGGATATGCCAGTGTATGATGACACTAGAGAAAAAATGTTGAAATTGGTAGGATTTTATCAGTTATGCGAGCTCCCATAATTTGGCAAGTATGAACCTCTATACGAGTGGCTTATGACCAGATTCCATGAGGAATTCTTTTATCTTTTCAGATGAAGGGTAAGGGTTACAGTAGCCCTGATTCTGACATTGATGGGATTAAAAGGCACAGGGGTAGACCTGATTGATAAAGCATAAATCATGGAGACACAGAAGGAGTTGGGGTATATAAAGGGTCCACACAAAATTGAAATTGATAAATTAAAGAAGTACCCAGTGGTACAAGTAGTTGCACATCTAGTGACCAAGTTGAATAATCAAGAGAGATGGCTGCTGGTGAATACAATGTGGCTCCATGTCACAAGGAAGATGTCTCAGGGAGTATTACATAACATAGTAGGCTACTTTGCAGAAACCATCATCGAAGAAGCATGCACATGTGATAAGATCAGTTTTGGTGCAATCTTACTTTCTTTAGTGTTTATGGAAATTGGAGTGCTCGATGGGCCAAAGAACAAGATTTGGGAATATCCCAAGGAAAATAAGTCCTTGGCATAAAGGTTTGACAAGTATCTATGTGAAGGGTCAATTATTGGGTCATATAAAAAAAGGGAGAAGATGTGGTATGATCGAATCCATGCAGCATTTAAAGAGGAGTGGCACATCCCCAAGGAGCTACCTTCGGTAGTTGGAAATTCAGTATAGTTTGCAGTGTATTAGCACATCTGCATCGCATAGTTCACTATGAGGGATATAACATGGATCCCATGGTGCAAACTACCATATGCCTTCACAACGTACTACTTCCAGGAATCAGTCTGCCATTTTACTGATTTTATTGTAGATAAGGTAGATTGTGACTACCACACTCTGAGGAAGACAAATGTATATCCAAGATGGACTGCCTATGTTGAGAGGCTAATTTCAGATGTTATAAGCATGAAATATATAAGCTTGGAAATTAGGGGCATTGGAGAAACACTCATATACCTTCAACTTACGCCCAAGATGGAGAATAAAAAATATGTGGAGAATGAGTTTGCACTCCCAGGGTCACCTAAAGGTAAGCACACCATAGAGAATGTGTTGGCCCCACAGCCAACAAAAACTATAGTTGTGGAAGAGGAGGAGGCAGAGTGGGAGGATAGTGATGGCTTAGAACATAGAGGTTGGAGGTAGCCCACAGATAGAATGGAGGCTAAGTGTGCAGGTACCCCACCTAAGGTACAAAAAGAAGAAGAGGACTTGGAAGTAGTCCAAGGAGAGAGTCATTTCAAGAGGGTGTTCAGAAGAACAAGGAAACAAGACACGAAAACTCCTCAATCTATTAGGAGGTTGCCATGACTCTCTCCTAAAAAAGAGACAACTGAGAGTAAAAGGAGGAAGCTGAAGCTAAATGAGGAGGTAGAAGAGTCTATAGAGAGTGCACCAGATCCCCTTTACAACTAGAAGAAGTGGAAGAACCCAGTGATGAAGATATAAAGGATAAAGAAGTAGGATAACTGGAACATAATACCGCTCTAAATATCAAAGATTGAGCTCCAAACCTAGGTGCTCAGGTACCTAAGGTGCCAAGAAAGAAGTGAACAAGTGGTTAATACATTTTTTTGTATATGGGCTATGACAAGGACACATGTAAAATTATTGGCGCACGATTCCATAATATAGTGGGCCTCAGGGAGTTGTATGGATGGGAGTTAATGGACCCAGACATGGTAACCACGTGCAAAAGGAAATAATTATCCTGGTCCATGAAAACTCACATGGACGAGCCTGATTTTGATGTCAATGAAGAGTCTTTTGTATCAAGAAGAATGAAAACATAACTATCAAACCCACTATTATGTCTAATGAGTAGTTGAGTAATGCCTTGGTGAAAGTATCTACAGAGGTGGTATAGAGGAATGTCGATAAGGATGCCACTATTAGAGCTCTACGAGAATAAAACAAGGCTAAATATACTGAAATATCATGTCTAAAAGGAGAGAAGGACCTAGAGCAGAAGAAGAACAAGGCCTTCAAAATTATGGCAGAAAAAATTGGAGACTATGTCCTTAAAGCAAGACCGCTCTTAGAGTCAAAGGTACCTGAGAAGTTTCCTTCGGCTATGCATTATGTGTGCACATTAGTTACTTTAGTGCTTAAGGATGGACCAATTCAGATGCTAGTGCCAAAGGACCCTGAGTAGAAAGAAGAGAGAGAAATGGCTTCAATGGTTAGAAATAATTCATCTTATGAGGCATTGCTCCAAACCTTGTAGGAGGAGTTGAAGAAGGAAGACCAGGATTTGAATATTTGTGCAACTCTAGAGGCAGTAATCAGAATTAGGATGATGGTAGAAGATAATGAAGTCTTGAAGGCGATGAAGAATGATACTTTGGGTCCTGCAGAGAAATTAAAACTAGTCAAGCAGAAGTGCGAGGCCCTTGCAACAGCCTAAGACCCCCATAAGGAAAGGTTGGATGAAATTGGGAAGCTTATAACATAGAAGATATATCTTCTAGAAGGAAGGGTGACTACAATGTCCAACATTGTTCTAGTATTACAAAATGAGAAGGAAGAGATGGAACAAGATGATTTACATTCTATTGCATCAGATATTCTAGAAAAGATAGAATCCGCGCTAAGTGATTGGAAAAACTTAGAGGCTGAAATCAAAGAAGAATATCCGGAATTAATTCTTTCAGTTGAAATAGAGGATATTGTAGGGTAAAATCTCATTCTTTGTACAATAATTTTTTAATTTCTTGTCGTTCCCATTCTTTATTATTTTGGATATCAAAAGGAAACCATTCTCGGTGTGGAAATGCAATTTAGTGTGGGGTAATGTTGAGAAGACGAATTATGAAACTAAGGAGAAGGCACACAGAAGATTCATGTGGGGTAGCAAGGTAGATTTGAAGGTGCAGAAGGATAGGGTAGGAAGTGCATGTGAAAGATAGAATGAATCTGGACTTAGCCATTTTCATGGTTATGAGATATTTTTGGAGATAGTGTGTAGGGAAGACAACTAGATGGAAACTTGCATGGCACGTAAATGTTATTTTTTGATGAGAGTTTACTAAGTGATTTGCATGATTTTGATTTAATAATAGGATTTCCATTGTTAATTGACTAGAAGAAATCTATTATTAGCGCACTTGCATGTGTGTCTATTATTGTAAAGGCACATGGCTATTTTCAGCATGTAGAATATTTTGGAAATTATGTAAGTGGTGATGGGCAAGTCCCCACCCTTATAAGTATGTAGTAATCTGCATAGATTAGGGGAGTACTGTGTATGAGCTATTGTGGAGTTATGCTACTAGATTTTATGTGTGCATGAACTTATGATACTACTTATTGTAAAAAGCTTCTATGTTTATTGTGTTTTAATATAATTGAGTGTGTTGGGTGAATAATGGTGTTAACATGATTGAAACTTGTTCTTACATGGTTGAATTTATTACATATATTTCTTAACTCATTATTATTTTACATCTAAATATAGAATATTCCCTATGAAAATTTTATACTATTTATGGATCAGAATGCATTAACTCTTCATCATGTTCACATCTTGCACATGCAACTCTAAGGAGGGTCCTAGTACCTTTCACACTTTGGGTGAGTGCTCAGTCTAGCCTGAGTGATGTGTCAGTGCGCTTGGGTTATTTTTAGTAAATTCTAGGCTGAATTACACCTAAACATGGAGAATGATGGCACCAAGGGTGGAATTTATGGCCTCATTGAATGAACGTAACATAATTGGTTTATTATGTATGTAATTGACATGGATGTGCATTTTCTTGTATGCATCGGAGGACGTGATGTTGGTGCTGGAAACACCATCAATCATAACATGTTGAATGCTTATATTATTAATGTAAACGTAAATGAAAAGGGTAGGATCAAGATCATCAGAGTGGAGAGGTACAATCTCGTCGTCAGAGAAATTGAGTGTGACTACTTGATGAGTGGTAGCGGGTGTAGAGGAAGGGGATGAATTGGTGAGTGAGGCCACATGGTGAGGGGTGATAATGGAGGCAACTGACATATGGTCATTATGTAAAAAATCAATGGATTGTAGAGCCTCCATGGTTGATGGGATTGAGAAGTTTGGACAAGTTCGTATAAAGACATTTTTAGTGGGGATTGATGCAAAAAAATTATCATTATATGATCGTTGACCCCGTCAGAGATAGTGTATGTGGGTCCCCGAATGGTGATTTTTGGTACGGGTGTCGATGGTATATTGGGCATATGATAGGCAGATGGGATGGTTGCTTTCTCTTTTCCTTTGTCTTTCTTGGTGAGGGAGCATATGATTCATGATAAGTGTAGCGAAAAGATAGGAAATATAATGATGATGGCATATACTAGTGTTGTGCAAAGAAAACAATGCATTGGCATTTAGGGGGAGGTTTGGCTAACTCTCTTACGTAGAACATGTTGATCTTGAATTTTGGAGGATAAATGGGTTGTGGAGGTGGATATGAAGGTCACTGGATAGGTAAGGGATGAGGGTTTGTTGTGATACATGAAGGGGGAAGAGGGTCCTTGTCTAAAAGATCATCATCGTCAAAATTTTCTTTAGGAGGACATAGTTGAAGGAGAATGGTTTTAAGAGCCTTGCAGCTTTCTACATCATGCCCTAGCATACGATGTTAGGTGAAAATTTTAGTGTCATAAAACCCTTTTGGTTTGGATTTGAGTGGGTCATAAGGTATAAGTGGTGGCAATGTGATGATGGTTGTCTCTAAAAGGTTAGCTAGAATGTTGGCATAAGACCCTACCAATGGATCACAATGTTAGGTGAGTGTCGATCTGGATTGAAGTGTGGGTGAATTTGGTGGGAGAGGCATCAAGGGAGGTGGAATTTGATGTGAAATGGGTTTGACCAGTGGTTTGGTAGGTGGTTCTATTTTTAGTTTTGGTTGTACCTTCTTGGGTAAAGGTGTAGTAGATGAACTAGCGATAAAAGGTGTTGTAGGTTTAACTACATCTTTAGAGGGTAGTGGGTTTTACAATTTTGGTTGCACCTTCTTGGGTAAATGGCAGGAAGGATTATGTGATGTGGAAGGGAAGGAAGATGGTGGAAGAGGACGAGTTAGCCAACGTGACAAAGGACGTGCAGTGAAGGTTGTTGGCAGAAAAAAGGTGGAAGGTATGGGTTGAAGAGAAGGAAATATCACTGGTACTGATGAGGTTATTGTAGGTGGTGGGGGTATAGGTGGTAAGAAAGATGTGGGTAATGGATAATGCATGCATTGTGTAGGTAAGTTAGGTGTGATAAAATATCGTGATGAATATGCGGGTTGCTATTCTTTTGGTTTGCCTTAGATAAGAGGTTGGGTGGCCAAGGTTGATGGATGAGGTCCTAGAATGGAGGGCAGTGGTGAAGGTGAAAGAGGAGTAGTGGGAAAAACTAATGTATGCAGCCTAGAAGGTTGGGTCTTCCTTTTAGATGGAGGAATAGTTTTTGCGTGAGATTGGGAAGATGTAGCTAAGTCCAATTTGACAAGACGATGGACTAGGCTTAATGTCAGCATGACTCCCAATGTGGTGATGATTCTGGATGCAGGAGAAAATGTAAGTACATGTAGGTTCTTTGGTATAGGATCAGGTTTGACTATTGGTAAAGGTTTAGGTGTAGGCAAGGGTGATGAAGAAGAGGTTGTTATGATAGGTATGGGCATGGTTGGTATGATTGTCTGAAATACCTTTAGATAAATCATAGAGGTATCAACAGATGACATTTGCATTTGAGTTGAAAAGGGTAGCTGGAGACATCCCCAAAGCATGGAATTATCAATGTAATCCAAATAGTCTTCCAGATGTGAAAATGACATTGTTGTAAGAGGAGATTATGTTGATTTAGTAGTAATCCCTATAACGTACGTCTGTGAGACAAGGAACTAGTTAGCTTCGAACTATGTAGGTAAGAGAGCCGAGAGAAAATTAATTGGATCCTAGAAGGATAATGGGGAATTGTCACCAATATGAAGTGGCACTTCTAGAGGATCCTCTATTGGTAGGGGATATGACACGTGGGATGAAGTAGATTCCTCTTTCGGTGGAGAGGGAGGTAGCATGAGTCTTCCTTTGGTAGGATAGTTAACACTGTAGGTTGTTCATTAGGTTGCGAGGGGAGTAATGAAATGGCATGCAAGATATTGGTGTATCATTCGTGGGTGAAGGGGAAGAAAAAGGGGACTCCTCCATGAGTGAAGGATTATATTAAATAGGCTAGCATCTCCTTAATGGAGGGGATATGAGGAAATTGTGGAAGGGATGGTACGATGTCAAACATAGCATGGACCTCACAGACATTATTGTCATTAGTTGAAGGTTTTCTAGTTTTTTAGATGATAGGGTATGGTTAGGGAATGACTTCTTTAAGATATGAAATTTTTGATTAGCCGGTGCATTTGGGTTTTCCAAGACAAAATCTCCGTTGTCTAACATTTCGTAGACAATGTTTTTGAAGGTTATACAATTACCATCGCTATGGCATTTAACACGATGATAGTTAGAATAGTCATGTTCCTTGTACCATGCAGACATAGGATGTTAAGGGTCAAAACCAGTATGTGGTTTGATGGGTGGTAGATCAATTACTCTGGCTTTAAGAAGTTTTTCTAATATTGAAGAATAAGGCTCCCTGATTGGAGTGTACTTTCATTGCTCTCGCTTGAACTAGAAATATTGAACATGAGAGAGGCTGGAAGAAGTATTTGATTGATTCGATGGGTGAGATGGGGCATATTTTAAAACTACTATGTTGGTAGATCCTTTTGCTTTGGAATAATTATTTTGGGTTTTGGAAGAGGAAGAATCCTCATTTGAATTGAATGTAGCTTTTTTGTTACTTAATTGAATTTTCATCTCTTATATGGCACAAATTTCAAGTTTTCTAGTCATGGTAAATGCTTCATCAAAGGTACATAAGGTTTGGACTTGGACACTTGGTGATATGTACTTGGCACAAGCCCTAGTGAAAAAATCTATAATATTAGTTTGAGGTAGCTAGAATGTAAGCTGGTTGATGAGGCTCTGCCAACGAGCAACAAAATTAGGGATAAACTCATCATCATATTTTCGTGTCAAGTATAAGTCAGTCATGGTGACCTTCTTGACAATATTTAATAAAAATGGTCCAAGAAGGCTTGAGCCACTTGGTCAAATGAGTAAATGGAATGTTGAGATAAACCACTATACTAATCCAATGCAGGTCATGTTGATTCGCAAGAGTAGAGCGTCATCATGAGTGATTAAATAACACCCATGTTTGAAAGACCGCAAGTGTTGTTGCGAGTCGTATTTTCTATTGAACCCATTGAATTTGGGAATTTCCCAATGTGTAGGATATGGACAAATGGGATCATTGCAGATTTTTTTGTATGTCAAAGATTTACGAGAGCCAGAAACCGATGCTTCCAAGGTTTGCATCTTATCCATCATAATTTTAATATGATCATTGGTAGGTTGTGATGATTGAGCACCCCTTGAAGTATAAGGGGGTACAGTAGATGATGAATCTATGATGTGGATGGCATTCCAGTATATGGTGGTGTTGAGTATGAGAATTACAAGGGAGGAATAGATGTAAGCAAAAAAATATCCTAAATAGGTGATAGACGAGATAGGTGGTTGTTGGTCATATGTGTAAGTAGGTGGGTTGGATGTAACGATTCTTGTACTTATTGGAGGTAAAGACTGTGGGATGGAGAGGATGATGTTTTGGAATGGGGCATGGGTTGTCAACACCATGGGTTTCTGCGATGTAATAGGTATATACAAGGTGACAGGTGCAATCAAGGCTATGCTCAAGGTGGTTGATGAAGGAATGGTTGACACCATGGTAGAAACTAATGTCAAAAGTGTGACCGATGCTATAGGTTCTGTAGATATTGATGATGTGGGGTCAAGCTGGGATATTATGGGAGGTAAGGTGAAAGAAGGTAAGCTCAAGTAAGTACTAGCTGACATTGAAGTAGGGATGAGGATAGGGGGTGGACGTAGGCATGTCATCTACCAATTGTCTTGATGAATCCCAAGTAGATGAATGGGAAAGATAATGTTGTAGGGCAGCAAGGTTATGGTCAAGGAGTCTTATGAACTCCTCATCACAGGTATTGATGATAATGGGATGAGTAGGATCCATAGGTGATAGGATGGAAGGTGACAATGGGCTAGGCAACATCGTCTGAACACTAGCATGAAACATAAGGGTGTTGGCTTGGCTATAAGTCAAAACCATGTGAGGTAGTGTAGAACAGGTAATATGATCTCTGTAAATGACATAAGAAAACAAAATGAAATGAAGAAAATAAGTTTTGGGAGGTAAATATAGGTCGTTTTAATTAAAAAATAAAACATAGGAACCTATGGTGGTTGGGTTAATCGATGACAGTAATAGGGTGACCGATGCCAGTTAGGTTAACTGATACCGGTTACTATAGGAAATAAAAAGTTTTGCAAATGGGGCAATAACTGATGAAAATGAGACAAAATTGGATCTTACAATGCTTTTAAAGATCTACGGGTATGATCATATGTCTGAGGACCTTCAGAAAGAACAAAAAATGTGGTGAGTATTGTTTTTGGTAAAATGACCAAAAAGTAGATAATTGACAACATTTAGGTAAACCGATGATGGTCAGATGATTAAAATGATGCCGGTCGCTGGACTGACACTGGTCTCAATGAAATCTAAAAAGATGGAAGAAGTTGATTTTTGTGACTTAGATCAGATAAAATATCAACCCAGAAATATGATTATGATAGTGATGGACCCTAACACACTTAGAAAAATTCAGAATACACTAACTATAATTGTAAAGTGTGGAAGGAAGAAAGAAAAAATGCATAACACGCCCTCACAACTCAAAACACAAATCAAGAAAAAGTTAAGAAACACAAAATTATATGGGTGAATTTTATGTTTTAGCTTACGCTATTTAAGACTGAATCATGAATTAGAACAATTTTTTTGGTTTGATAGAAGGTATCCTATGAAAAGGAAAGATTTAAGGATGGTTTTAGGTAAAGTTTTGGAGGCATTCCTTTCTCTAATATAATGACTGGATAGAGAAAACAACTAGTCACCCACTGTCAATCCTCTGATCATGTGACTTTTGACATCTTCTTCTAGGTAGGAGGATGTTTAAGAAGATGTATAAATTATTTAAGTGATTTGGTAAAGAAAGAGAGTGTGCAATTTGAACTAGAATTAAATTAGTCAACCATCAGCAGGGAATGACTTCCATCGCATAGATTTTCCTCAAATTAATGTGAGCTATAATGTGATAATACATAATGAAATGCAAGTGTTTTAAGCCCAAATCCACAAGTAGGTTCGATGTAACAAATGGAGAAGAGGAAGAGGAATGCTCTTTCACTAAAGCAATGATGTGGAAATAAAGAAATGTCCCTTTTAAAGAACAAAAATTGTAATTTATTTTAGACAATAGAAATAATGAGAATATTCTAGAAAAGAAAATTAATGTGAATACTTTTCGAAGGGAAATAAACACACAATTTTTTCTGAGGAATGAACAAATGCAAAGGAACCCCTAATGGGTCCCATCAGGCGTGCCAAAATGTTTCACCAGATTCTTAGAAAATTAATGAAACAGATAAGGGTAGAAGGCCAAGGATGAATACTTATTGTAATGTCGTTTTAAGGTCAAATGCCCACATAGATTATTTCTAGATCAGAATGGATGTGAGATCTCCCTTTTGGATAGGAGGAACTACCTGTAGATACAAAACAATACCACCAGATAGAGTAAAAAAAAAAACAATGAGTGGAATTCCTAGTGGAAGCTAGATCTAGGAGGTGTGATACTTCCTGAACACGATGTCAATCCACTTTTATATAAAAATATTAATGCTAGTTAAATCACTCATGAAGTAAATATCCTATTGGAATTGAAATGATTTAAGTATCTCGTACAAAAAAATAAGAAAGGTCATGAAAAAGGAGGTTTACGGTCAAAACGAGACTGTTTGATCAGCTGGTGTTGAGTTGCAAGTATGGTACTTGCTCTAGGTAAGGTATGATAGGGATTATAAATGGTTTTGGGCTATTGGGAAGTGACTATTAGCTCACTGGTATGAGCTATATTAATAGACATAGTAACCAATGTTGACTTATTGACCGATGCCAATTAGGAAGAGTGGCCGATGTCAGTTGGCTAATTGGCGTTGGTAGGGGCAATTAGCAGAAAGCTCTTAGAATTGGTTTTCTAGACTACCTGTGCTTTCATAGAGGTTGGAAATGGTGAGGGTGGGGTCGTGAAATGGTTCTAAAGAGTCATAGATGATTAGGAGAGGGTGAAAATGGGTGAAATGACTAGGTATGATTAGATGATGGGATGATGTAATGAAGGAAGTATGTGGGTGCGGAAATAAATAGACTACAAATATGAATAAATAAATCTACACAAGGAAAGTATAGATTCAGTGTAGAGATGTTAAATAATTACTATAAAATAGATTGGAGGACGTAGTTGATGAATATGGTGACAGTAGAGATACAGAGAGAAGAGCCATTGTATTTGTGTCACAGAAATTCATACCTATGTGCCTCTCTATTGTGAATCTATGATCGTGAAGAGGATGATGAATGGTGAATGACGTTGGTAGTTCTCCAATGTGTATTCTTTATCCTAAGTGCTAAATAAATTCAATTGCTCCAAGTATCTGGAAGAATGCGATCCTGAATGAATTGACAAACCCAGGAAAAGGCTTTTGGAAACATATTTAACCGGACTGACCACAGTTAGGTGACTCACGTCGGTTGAGATAAGTGGCATCGATCAAGCCAGGAATATCTATGTTGGCAAAAAATAACTAGATTTTTTCTATTTTTGACATGATCTCCAACCTTTTGTTGAGTCTTGAGTTATAAATCATGGAAAGATAAGTAGGAGTCATTTCAGGTTTGTTAATAGGAGTTAAGTCTAGGTTTAGACTAATTCCTAGTTAGTTAGGATAGGTTTAGACTCGGTCTTAGGTCATTAATGAGGTTTGAGTAGGTCATTGAGTGAGGTGGCTAAGGGAGGTGGTTAAGTGAGGATATTAATTAATTTAATTAAGATAATTAATTTAATTAACATGTGCACTAGGGGATATGAATAGGTAGGGTATGGTTAATTTAATTAATGGGGTTTAAGGGGAGTATGACCCAATTTTTGTGTCTATAATGACCTATTTTTAGAAATGCATGGGCGGGTGAAGGGAAACTCCCCACCTCTATAAATATGTATGTAACTGTGTAGTTTAGAGAGAGTGATTTATTGTAGAGTTATGTTTATGAAATTAATGTGTCCGTGATTCATTGAGATACTTTATAGTGTAAAAATCGTCTATGTTTTACATTGTTTAATGTATTGGAGTATATTGGCTGGATAATGGTGTTAGACATAACTGAATCTGGTTCTTATATGGTTAGCATTATTATAGTTCTTTTTTAGTTCATGATTCACTAATATCTAGATCTGGTTTATGCACTGTGAAATGTTCATGATTAGTTATGGATCTAAATATGTATTATCATCATCATACTAACATCTTGCATAAGAAAATCTAAAGATGGTCTTGGTACCTTTGGGTTCTTTGGGTGAGCACTCAGCTCAGGCTGAGTGATGTGCAAGTGCACCTAGATTTTCCACAGTAGATTCTAGGCTGCATAATTTATTTTATCATCTTTTATTACCAAATCTTTGAAATTTGATTTCATTTGATCCATTGGAAGAGCGTCAATAGTCTCATTGAAAAAATTATAGTTGATATTATCAAACTCCTCCAAAATATCATTTAGACCATCCATTATTTCCATGCATTTATCATCCAATTTCTTAATAAAATCCTACAACACTTGGGATCTAAATTTCATGGCCTATTGAAACTCAAACAATTTAGAAACATCATTAATTAATCCTTCTTGAAGGAGTAAATTTGGGTCCATATCTCTAATCTCACTCCATGTAGTTGAATTCATATTTAAATTATTGTTATCCTTAGAGAGAATTTCATCTATCATGTCAATAAAATTCCTCTCAGTTTGTAAATCATTATACAATTCAACCGTTGTTTTAACCAAAGGAATAGCTTCCTGAAGCATTCGTTCTATCCATCCATCTACTTATCTTCCCTTCTGACCTATCTTCTCAATTTCATGATATGAAATATAATCTAAACTGGAAAAAACTCTCAGAGAAGTTGTAGTTGAAGGATCGGTAGTTGAAGTGGGTTGTGTTACTTTCCTTAATAGAGCAGTGAGTTATTCAACCTTTGACTTCAATTCATATTTGTAAGCTTTATCTTTATCATATTTTTCAAAAAAAATCCAAGATCCACCTAAACATCCTCTTTGGTGCCTCCATGTGTTTCCTTCCCTAATAAAAACCTAGAGATCTGATAATCTATTGTTGTTATCGTTTCTTTAGTTTCCCCCTCAACAGGGTTAGCTACTTCAATGACCCTTTCTCCTAATTGGTTTACTGATAAACTAGAAATGATGTTTATCTATTTGGCCTGTCTCTTCCGAGTAGGTTCAAACACTCAGATCTATCACATCTACAAGAGGTACCTGCTTCTTCTACTTTGGGGTTTAGCAATATAGACATTCAGGTATATTGGACGTAGATGGAAGTAGCATGGTTTATTCAGCACCTGGAGCACTAGATAAAATAATAGAACTAGTAATATTAGTTGGCAATGAAATGGTGGTGATAATGATAGAAGGGGTGGAATTGAGAATAGCCTCCAGAGTGGATGCAATAAGGCTGGAATTTGAAATGGAAGTAAATGAAAGTTGTTGAGATAGTGGAGTGAAAACTGGAGAACTAATCATTTCCCCTACTGAGAGGATAGGAGGGGATGAAAATACTTGGGCCGTGGATGTTGATGAAAAAGCAGAGAGGAGTGAAGGAGAAATGGAAAATGATGAGGCCATAAATTGGTCATAACTTACCATTATTTTGTCATTCCAAATTACCTTTGAAAGTTGATTTAAATGTAATCTAGGAACTTACAGTTTGCTTAAGATAGAATATAAGATATATATATATCTTGTTCATTCTTTAGAAATATTTTTTTATCTATTTTGTTGACTAATCCTATTGATTATTTGGGAAAAGATGCAAAGTCTTGTGTATGCAGGCCATAAAGGAAAGGTAATGCTAGTATTGTGAAAAGTGGAATTGATCATGGATAGTATATCTAAAATCAAATATTATTTTCATATTCAGATTCCTCTCAAAATATTATGCAAGTTCAAAAAAATAATCATCTCAATCCAAGATCATATGCAAAAGTTATAGTTGTTATAAGTTAGTTCTGGAACGCACAAAGTTAGTTCTGAAACTCACAGAGTTAGTTTTGAAACTCGTAGATTTAGTTCCGAAACTTGCATCAAATGGGAACTGTGAATAATCAGAGAGTCAAATAGAAAATCTGAGAGAGGTTTTTGTTCATAGAAATGTTTTTAACATAAATTTCATTTATATTTGCTACAAGTTTTAGCAATGAAGAGAAATCTAACTTTTGGTGAGCTACAGTCCGAGGAAAAAAGTGTATCTGAAGAGAACTAAAAGTTCCATAAACAGAAACATAAAATGACAAATAGAAAATCTAAGTGAGCTTTTTGTTCATAGAAATGTGTTTAAAAAAAACCTCATTCATATTTGTTGCAGGTTTTACCACTGAAGATAGATCTAAATTTTAGTGAGATGCAGTCCGAGAAAATGTGTATCAGAATGAGCATAAAAAGGTTCCATAAACAAAAACATAAAAGTCAAAAAGAAAATATGAGAGAGGTTTTTTTTCATAGAATTTTTTTTAATAAACACCTCATTTATATTTGCAATAGGTTTTACCCATGAAGATAGTTCTAACTTTTAGTGAGTTGCAGTACAAGGAAAAGTGTATCAGACGAGCGTTAAAAGTTCCATAAATAGAAACAGAAAAGTCAAACGAAAAATATGAGAGAGGTTTTGAAAGAAAATCATAAAATTATTCCTACTCTTTGGATTTGTACCTATATAAATGATGGTTGTTAGATTTAAAAGAAATAATGGGAAGGAAGGAATTGACACTCTACTCTTCTCTTAAATACAACTTTTAAGTTGGAATGTACAAATGGTTAATACTTAGGTCAATATGGATTATCAATTAACTTGATAAAAGAGTACAAATACATATGATTTTATGTGTAATTAATCATTGAAAATGGATCCTAACAAATGGATGATGAGGAAATAACAATTAGTTTCTAGAATAAGAATTCATTAATACCCTTGGAGTGTCGTATCCAAGGATACTCAGAAAGAGGAAATCATATCTCCTCTTAATAAACCTTAAATTAAGAAAAGATAATTGAAAAGAAATGGATTCATTTGTATAAGAAATAGACCTCATTCAAATGAGGTCTAATATAAAGGAAACCTAAATTTACAATCAATTGCGAATGAACTTGATTAAGCTTAGTAAGTTAATCTTACTATGTTAATTTGATATGGATTGTAAGTCTAAAACTTTAAAGAATGAACCAAGAAATGATATACAATCCTTCGGAAAGGAGGAGTGATAGTATATTAAGCTACATGAAAATTTAAGTCATTCATGGGTAGCAACTATAATGAACAAAGAGGTTAGAGAATCATCAAGGTTGTTGAAACTTATTCTTAAATTATAAAGATAAGAAAGTGATCAACCTCTTAACTGGATATGTGCCCCTAGATGGGAGGATTCCGTAGGATGTTGTTACATGCCAACTACAATAAGATGTCATCATGAAGGTCGGGTCTTCATGACAACACAATGTTGCAGATGACATGTTGTAACACCTTGCCGAATCATATCATCTAAGTTTACATAAGCTTGGACTTGGCCTCAGTTTTACTTTGGACCAAGTTAGGAACATGTCCTTGTATATGGAGTGACTTGTGATGACTAAAGGTAACTACACACATGAAATTGACTAGGGTCAATGAAATATGTCTGTGTAACCTTAGTCATCACGAGTGCTTCTCTATAACTTTTCATATTGCAGACTTGGATTAAGGTTCAACCTTGGACAAGAGGACTGGCAAGAGTTAGAAAATACCATTCTAGATAAAAGATGAAGTGGGGTGAAGTATCTATTCCATTGATGAGTATGTCATCTAAAAATATAATCATGCTAAGTATGTAAAAATATTTGGCCAAAGTATTGCAAGTTGTTGGTTGCGTTGTCTTGGATCACCTAGTTTAAGAAGTGGGATTTTAGAAGGATATCGGGAACAAATATTTAGATAGGCCTTTTAAATAGAACACTTCAATACCTGAAAGGGTAAAGAGAACCAAGTATACTTAGTATACATTACATTGAATTAACATGAAGGATCGGTAAGAAGCTAAGTCATAAAATGAGAGATCGATGAAACTCTGTGCCATGAAATGGGAGATCGGTAATTCATCGAGTCATTACAGTTGCATATGGTTATTTTTTATATGATTGAATGGCATGTAATGTGTGTTCAATATTATGAATATGTGAACAAAGAACATTAGTCTAAATGTAATGTGTGTTTTAAACCATAGTCATTTAAAATAGAGAACATTAATTAAAACTTGGAATGTGTGTTCTAAATTATAATAATTTAGAGTAGAGAACATTATGTAAAAAAAAATCCCTTATTCTAGAGTCATGAATGGGAATGTTACATATTGGTATCAGAGCTGAAGGTTACAACACTTGGACCTATTGTGTCCATGATCTAATAAAACTTATATTTTCTTGTTAAACAGAAAATGGTTAGAACAAGAGAACATGCTACAAACAACCCACCACCAAGTGGAGAAGCAACTACTGCGTAAAAATGTGACGAGATCCTTGTTGCCCTCCAGGACACAAGAGATCATTTGGCTGTGTTGGAACAACAAGAAATGGGCAATGAGGAGGAGGAAGAAGATGCTAATAATGATGATCAACCACCTCCTGTGGACAACACCAATGGAAGGAATCAGGTTGTTGATAATAGTAATGTGAACGCGCCTAATCACCCTAAAAATAAAAGGGCAAGATTAGCAGCAGAACTCACCAATGATATAAAAATAATAAGCCTTGCTGAGTTTGATGGAACTAAATTAGGAGACGGGGCTGAGAACTGGCTCAGTGAAATGGAGAAGTACTTTTCTATAAGAAAATTCTCTGAGGAAACAAAAGCAATATGTGGAGTGTATCAACTTTCCCATGAGGCATCTTCATGGTGGGACAGTCGAAAGGCTGAGTTGAATATTGTTGAATCAGACATAACCTGGGATCAATTTAAAGGTTATTTTAGGCAACAATGGCTACCTCAACTTTATTATGATCAGAAAATGACTGAATTTCAGAACTTATCACAAGGAAAGTCAATTGTGCCAGAGTACTGGGAAGGGTTTACTAAAATCCTTAAGTACATGCCTCAATATCAGACTAACGAGAAGTTCATGATACAAAAATTTACTATGGAGATGAATCCCATCAAAGGTGGTGAGGTAGACATTCATGGTCTAACCACTATGGAAAGGGGTTGTTGAAATGTCCATATGGCAAGAACAGAAATTAAAAGCAATCTCTACTCATAGAGAAAAAATTAGAAAGAAGATTTTGAACTTGCCCTTGTCTCTTGCACCAAAATTTGGACCCTGGAAAAGGTTTTTGGCATGAAAAAATAAATTTTCCACTGATAATAATAACAAAAACAGTGATAAGTAAAACATGTCGCTAGTATACGGAACAACTTTTTTGAGAACAATAATAATGGACAAAAAGTCCTACGAAAGCCAGAATGATAACTTCAAGGCTGGGAAAGAAATTTGAACCTATGAAGGGGCATGTTGGAGGCTATTCGAACTATTGGTAAATATAATAATGCGAGGTCACTATCCTTTGAGGAAGGATGACCGCAATCAGCAACACAAAATACACGTTGCATTAGCCGATAAGCATGTTGAAAAGCAAGTTACACCCATAGAAGTTCCAGGTAAGTTATTCAGTATACCTGTGATTATATGTTTTGATATTGGAGCTACTGAATGTTTTATTTCTACTAAGTTAGCTTCTAAATTAAAAACAATAGCGGGAAGAAAATGGAAAAATTATGGACTATACACTATGGAAATAATTTTTTTCATACGGTTAGTATGTCTTTTTGGGCAGTCCTTCACTTGCCTAGTTTTTCCACAGAAGTTGATCTTTATGTTGCTCCTTTGGGATCTTATGATATAATCATAGGTGTTAACTGGTTAGTTGAACATAAACCAAAGGTTGACTGTTATGAAAAACATATTAGTTGTATTGATGACCTACAGAAAAAATTAGTCATTCAGGGTGTAAAGTGTGAGATTGTAATTAGGAAATTAACAGCTATACAGCTTAAAATAGCTAAAAAAATAGAGGTTGCACTTTGTATGCCGTAAAAATGTCAGAAACTACTGAAGAAGGTAGTGATTTTATGGGAACAAACCTCTTGTTACAAAATTTTTAGAGATGCATACCCAAAAGAATTGCCAGGTCTTCCACCTAAATGGGAGTTTGACCTCTCAATCGAGATCAAACTCAGAACTGAGCCTATATCCAAGGCACCTTATAGAATGACTACCATAGAACTGGTAGAGCTAAAGGCTCAGTTACAAGAACTTTTTTCAAAAGGTTTGATAAGGTTGAGTGTCTCATCTTGGAGAGCACGGGTAATTTTTTGTGAAAAGGAAGGATGACACACTTAGATTGTGCATTGAGTATAGGATGTTGAATAAGGAAAATATTAAGAATTGATATACACTTCCTAGAATTGATGATCTATTTGACTTGTGTGGGCCCTCGGTGTATTCAAAAAAAGATCTTTGATCTAGTTATTATCATTTGAGAATAAAGGATGAATACATATATAAAACAACTTTTAGAAGGAGATATGGGCATTATGAGTTCACATTTTTACCTTTTGGATTGACTAATGCACCCGCCACCTTTATGAACTTGATGAAAAATATTTTTTCAAGAATACTTAGACAAGTTTGTGCTAGTATTCTTGGATGATATCCTCATATATTCTAAGAGCATTGAAGAACACCATGAGCATCTGAAGATAGTCTTGGAAATCTTGAGGAAGAGGAATGTGTATGGTAAGTTTCCAAAATGTCTCCTTCTATGACACAGAAGTGCACTATTTGGGTCATGTTATAAGAAAGGATGGAATAGTTGTAGATCCTTCAAAGATCATAGCTATAACTGAGTGGCCTGCACTCAAGAATGTCCATGAATTCAGGAGCTTCATGGGACTTGTAGGTTATTATAGAAAGTTTTTTAAAGACTTTTCTAAGTTCGCTACATTAATAACTTCATTACAGAAGAAAGAAAAGAAATTTGTTTGGAATGATAAATGTGAATTTTCCTTTAAGATTCTAAAGTAACGGTTAACAAAAACACCTTTTTTTAAATGTCCCTGATCCCAATGGGAACTTTACTATTGTAATAGATGCATCTGGGAAGGCCTCAGAGGAAATTCTGTTACAGGATGACCATGTCATAGAATATGAAAGTAGAAAACTCAAGTTACTTGAACAGAATTATGTTGCACATGATGTAGAGCTTGTTTCCATTATTAATACACTTTAAATTTGAAGGTATTACCTCCTCGGTAAAGCCATTTGAAATAAAAACTAACCATCTTGGGTTGAAGTATATTTTTTACTCAACCAAATCTGAATGCAAGACAACGAAGATGGTTAGAATTTCTATTTCAGTATGATTTTGATATAAGTTATATTAAGGGCAAGGAAAATAGAGTAGCAGATGCTCTAAGTCGTAGGAAGCACATTTATGCTCTTTAGAACATTGAGAACTCAGTTTAAGGATGAGGTGAAAAGTGTCATGGAATCCAATTCCTATTTTCAATAGGTAAAGGCTAGCACTTCCTGCAGATCCAAATGAAGTGAGATATAAAGGTTTTCACTTTGACAATGAAGGAATCTTACAGTTTGAAAACAGGGTATATATACCCTTGGCAAATGATTTAAGAAAGAAATTGTTAACTAAATTTCACAATTCACCTTTTTACAGACATCCGGGGCATTAAAAAAAATGCTTGATATAACATTAATATTTATGGAAAGGGATGAAAAAAAGACGTAATAAAATTCATGACACACTGCATAGAATGTCAGTGTGTCAAAGCAAAACATATGCATCCAGCTGGTTTACTGTACCCTCACAGCATTCCGCATTACAAATGGCTAGTGATAACTATGGACTTTGTTCAAGGATTGCATATGTCAAAAAATAAACATGATGTTATCTTGGTAGTTGTTGATAAACTAACAAAGGTTGCACACTTTATTGTTGGTAATCTAAAAGATGATTCACCTGTGTTAGCAAGAAGATTTGTGCTATGATATTTTTAGATTACATGGAGTACCTAAATTGATCATATCAGATAGAGATCCGAGAATGACATCAAGATTTTGGCAAACGCTTAATGCTACTTTGGGAACTAAGTTAAATTTCAACTCTGCGTATCATCCGGAAACAGATGGACAGACTGAAAGAGTTAATAAATTTTTAGAGGATATGTTAAGAATGTATTGCATGGAATAGTAGTATAAATGGGATGATTACCTTGCATTGGTTGAGTTTTCTTATAATAACATGTATCACGCCTCTCTGAAAATGGCACCTTTCGAAGCCTTAAATGGAAGGAAGTGCAGAACCCCTATTAGTTGGGACAACATTAAGGATAGAGAGAGGTGATTGGTCAAGAAATCCTTACATAAATGGAACAATAAGTTAAAATTATTCATGAATGCTTGAAGGAGGCTGCCGATAGTCAAAAACGTTATGCAGACTTAAAACGGGTTGATAGGAAAATATGAACTTGGTGAAAAGGTATTTCTTCAGGTTAAGCCAAAAAAGAGTTCTATAACTTTTGGCATGGCTACCAAGCTGTCACCTCATTATGTGGGACCCTTCAAAATTATTGAAATAATCAACCCTGTAGCTTATCGTTTAGCTTTACCTCTTGATTTATCACGAATTCATAATGTTTTCCATATTTCTTTGCTTAAGAAATACGTATTCATATTTATCACATGTGTTTAATTACAATTATTTAGAGGTCCAAGACCCAGGAATAATTCATGGTTAAGCCCATTCAAGTGTTGGGGACTCACCAGTTGCACTTAAGAAATCACGAAGTGAAACAATGTAAGGTCCTAGTGGGTCCCAATTTATGAAAGAAAGTGTAACTTGGGAAGATATCGAAAGAAATGAGATCTACTTTTCCATACTCGTTTTAAGCATAATTAATTCTGAAAGTTGATAAAATATTGAAAAATGTATCCATATTTTGATGTTGAATCTGCAAAACTTGGGTAATTATTACACTATTGGACAGATATTTTAAATACTATTTTGAAAAATTTAAACTTTCAAATTTTAGTTCTATTATGAACCTATGAATGGAAGGACAATAACTAAATTTTGTCCTAAATCTTAATGATTTGACTAATTTAATCATCGGGACATTGATTATTTTGAAGGAGGAAGGTATGTAATGTCTTGATCATGACGGTTACTATGATGACCTCCACTTTTGATATTGCAAACGTTCACATGCAATTTTCTTAAGGATGGTGTATTCCTTTGACATTTAAAATCATGATTGCAATAAATGGATTATTATTGTTCAGAATTTATGCTTGCTGTAATTCTACTTACTTGGAAACAAGACCATTCTATTTTATGGATAAAATTTTATAAAGATATACTGTTGTTTCATAGTTTTATATGGTAGCAACACACCTTGAATCAATTCCATTGATCCAAGGTATGATTTTTTCCTTCCTTGTTGATATCTTGTTAATGGACATGCTGAAGGAAACATGTTAGGGAGGCAAGTATAATTTTGGTGTAAATTCGTGAAGGAAACAACCTCAGGTATCCTTACTAACATCATGCTGAAAATTGTAAGTCTGAACCTCCTCTATTGATGTTTTGAGAACACTGAGCAGCATGAGGAGATAAAGGACCTATTACTAGACTATGACTATTGATTCCTAAAACTATGATGCAATACCCTGCCCTATATAGAATTTAACTTTAAAGAGGGATTATGACCTAACCTAAGATGGTATGTGATATAGTTTTGGATTTTAACTAACCTAAGATAAAATTTAAAAAAAACCTAAGAACTAAGGTGGAAACCTAACTATTAGTAAGATGGCCTAAACTATTACTAATCCTAAAGGGGACCTATGGGATACATGGAAAAAGAAAGGTTAGTGGAAATGGCATCTAAGGTATTAATGTGAATTTATTTCTAACCTTTACAACGTAAATTTCACCAAGATTGGCGCAGGCATAAAAAGAAAGTGTGATATCCAACTACCATCGCTGATAAATTTAAAATACATGCAAAAACTTGAATGGAAACCCCCCAAGTTTGAATTGGTAGTGGCATGAGGAAAGAGAGGGAAAAGATCATTCAATGCATTTAATGGCATTGGTTTTTAGCAAAGAAACCACTTAGGAAAGAGAGGAGATGTGGGTTTTGTGAAGGTTGTTGTTCATTTTGGTTTTTGCTCCGCGCATGGGCTGCTCCTTTGAACCTATGAATCTTTTTTTTGATCCATTGTGATCTTAAATGCCTTCAAGATATTTTAAGAGCCTATGGAAACAAGGAGGCAGTTGGGAGATTTGGTTTGTTTACATTGCTTAAATAGAAGAGATTCTTGAGAAGCTTGGTTTTTACCTTCTACAAGTTAATAAGAAATCTTACCAGGCATGTTAGGCTCTTCTTATTAAACAGTTATGCTTTTTATTTAACGTCTTCATTAAAAGAACTCTACTCTTAGAAATGAGTGGTTTTGTAGAAATGTTTTGGTGTGTTTTTTAACTATGATCTTTTTCTTGAGTTTTTTGTGTTGGAAAGGATGCAATATGAGTATTTTCTGAATGCATTTATGAGAAAATTGATATTCTCAGTTGAAACTGTAATTATATGAGAACTCCATCATTGCTGCTAAGATTTGATGAAATGGATGTTCAGTTATGTTGTTTCTTTGTGGGTTTGAATTTGTTGAAGGTAAAACTGACATATTTACTGTTTTCTATGTTAAATATGCTCAAAAGTTGTGGATTTTTTCGGAATGTTAAGACAGGTCTTCATCTGGAATTGTTCTTCCTTACTTGAAATGTGATTTAAATGTGATTGGGTTTTCCTAGAGACCTTGTGATTATCATGTTGTCTTCACTTTTGCATGCTCCGAAAGAATATGTTATCTCTCTTACCCTTGGTACCCATAAATGATTTTTTTAAAATTAACTTCCTTACTTGAACCTGAGATTAGCTTAGTTTACTTACCTGGAGGATTTGAGTTGGAGCATATAGTTTTTCTTTCTCCCTTTGAACTTGATGACGAGTATATGTACTATGAATGGCAATTCCTTTACGATTTTCGTTTTATTTGAACCGAGATGGATTCTTTTCTCTCAGTAATTAAAAATGATTTCTTTTTATCCCTGTGGAATTGGGACCATGTTTTACTTGGTTGTAATCTCTTAATCGTTTTAATCTTTAGGATGAACATGCTTGTTGTAGCATATATGGCTATTAACGTAGGATAGAATTGGAAGTTTAGTAGTTGCTTGATAATTTTGGTTAGTTGTAAATGAATTCATTGGAAACTTCTTCAAGTGTAGCTAGAAGCTACTTAGACTATCCCTGTTTCACGTTAATAGAAATACATTGTTGTTAACTGATTTGTTTGTTACAATTTTTAATACTTCAGTTAAGTATTGGGAAGAAGTAATGAGAACCTCTCCCATTTTGACTATTGAATTCTATTTTGTTTTCTCTCTCCTTTCTGAGATGTGGGTTTCATAATTGTAACTCTTGTGCTCTAAAGAAAAGTTTATTGTTCTCTCTCTGACTGTTTACTCTCATTATTATTCCTCCTTGCATGAAATTGACCAATTCGGTCATTTTTAACAGTAGGAGATAGTAAAAGAGATATTTGGAAGAAATAATTCTTTATTTATTCTCCTCTTTCAAAATTATGTTAAGGAGATATTGAATCAATGTGTGATTGCCTTCGGGTGTATGAAAATGTGATTGACATCGTATTTTCTCTCCGAGTGGGGTACATAATTTGCTTGTCTTATTGAATTCTGGAGGGTGACATAAGTTATCTTCTTTACGTCTAATGATTTCCTTCTTCTGCATTGAACTTGGTTGAAGTTGAGTGATTATTAGAAGGGAAGGAATATTTTTGTTTAGGATTGAAGTTATTCCATCACAAAATTTCCCAATTACTGAGATAGAACAAAATTTGATCTTGATTTATATGATTGGTGATTCATTACTTCTCTCAATTACCTCTCTTTTGGGAATTGTTAGAGTTAATATTTTTTGGAACATTTGTTTAAATCTAGAATGAACTATACACACTATTGTAAGGAATAGATAAGTATTTGGGGATGTAATATGACTTGTCTGCTGTAAATTTTATGACGAGATTACTAACTAAGAGTGTCATTTGATCATGATGTTTATTTATTATGGCTAGGCCATCTAATCTTTTCTTCCTTTAGTCTTACTTTATTTTTATGAGTTATCTATCTAAATTGCTTGAACGTTTCTATAAAAGCAGGTGTTCTTTTATTGAGAAAGTTAGTCAAGAGCACATCATTTTAATGTTAAGTTCTTAACATGCTCATTTCAATGAACTGACCCATGCTAGCAATTTTTGCAGATGGATTCGGTAGGTTTTAAAGAAGACGTGCTCTTTTGTGATGCTTCTCTCATTTAATTTGAGGTTGGACCTTATATGAGATATTTTTATTCCTTTCTGATGTAATCGAAAAAGAAAAGTTGTATTTTGTGTAGTTATCAATGTTGATTGCATGAGTGAAGTTTGAATATTGGACTTGTAAATTATATATATAAATATATATTAGCTAGAGGAATGAGAAAAGGAATGGTGTGTTATTTTATTTTTTGTATCATTATTGAATTGTTGAAAGAAAATCGTTAAACTTATTCCTACTCTTTGAATTTGTACCTGTATAAATGATGGTTGTTAGATTTAAAGGAAATAATGGGAAGGAGGGAAATTGACACTCTACTCTTCTCTTAATTACAACTTTTAAGTTGGAATGTACTAATGGTTTTTTTAATATTGGGAAAATAGTTTTTTTGAAAGGGACTATACCCTTGAATACAAAATAAGGCCTAAAAGCCGGAATAAGAGAGAGGAGCAGAGTAGCTGTAGCAAAGCTCAAAAATTTACAGCAAAAAACAACGTAGCCCAGAAACAGCTACACAAATGAGACTAAATAGCAAAACAACGGCAAAGAAACAGCAAACCGACAGCCAAGAAACAGTAGTAAAAACAATAAAGAGCAGCAGAAGTATCCAGGACTACTTCTTGGCCACTTGATCAATACTGATCTTCACTTTTTTCCAAGCATGAAACATTCCCAACGCTGTCATCTGAGCAGCATCCGTCTTATCGAGCTCCTCTCTGGTTCTTTTACTCTCTTTATCATTGCCCCAAAGTGCTTCCGGGACACCGCTTAGATTTGAAACACTCTTGGCAATGACCCTCGATGAACTCCTCGATGGCCCTGAAGGCGGGCAATATTTGTAATCATGCCTAGTCTTCGCCTTCCCAAGGCGGGAGTCTAAGGAGGTCAGTTTTTTGTAATATATCATCAATCTGACTATTGCCAATGCTCCCTTCCCCTTCAATGCTTTTTTTGCCTTTTTGCTTAGCAAGGTTTTTGACCTCATCCTTCAGCAATTCAAGCTCTGCCTCTAAGGCCTCCAATCTCATAGAAGGGTTAATACTTAGGTCAATATGGATTATCAATTAACTTGATAAAAGAGAAAAAATACATATGAGTTTATTTGTAGTGAATCATTAAAAATGGATCATAACAACTGGATGACGAGGATAAGAACAATTAGTTTTCGGAATAAGAATTCATTAATACCCTTGGAGTTTCATATACAAGGATACTCGGAAAGAGGAAATCATATCTCCTCTTAATAAACCTTAAATAAAGGAAAGATAATTAAAAATAAAATGGATTCATGTGTATAAGAAATAGACCTCATTCAAATGATGTCTAATATAAAGGGAAACCTAAATTTAGAATCAGTTGTGAATGAACTTGATTAAGATTAGTAAGTTAATCTTACTATGTTAAGTGGATATGGACTGTAAGTCTGAAACTTTAAATAATGAACCAAGAAATGATATAAAATCCTTCAGAAAGGGGGAGTGATTGTATATTAAGCTACACGACAATTTAAGTCATTCATGGCTAGCAATTGTAATGAACAAAGAGGTTAGAGAATAAGAAAGGTTGCTGAAGACTTATTCTTAAATTATAAAGATAAGAAAGATATCAACCTCTTAGTTGGATATATACCCCTAGATGGGGTGGATTCCACAGGATTTTTGGTACATGCCAACTACAATAAGGTTGTCATCATGAAGGTTGGGTCTTAATTACGACACAATGTTTGTAGCTGAAATTTTTGTAACACCCTTCCGAATTAGATCACCTAGGTTTACATAAGCTTGTGTTTGGCCTCAGTTTTACTTTGGACCAAGTTAGGAACATGTCCTTGTATATGGAGTGACTCGAGATGCCTAAAGGTAACTAGACATATGAAATCAACTAGGGTTGACGAAGTATGTCTGTGTACCCTTAGTCATCATGAGTGCTTGCCTATACCTTTTCATATTGCTGACTTGGATTAAGGTTCAACATTGGACAAGAGGACTGACAGGAGTTAGAAAAGACCATTCTAGATAACAAATGAAGTGGGGTGAAGGACATTTCCATTGACGATTCTACCTTTTAGGAATATAATCATGCTAAGCATGTGAAAATCTTTTACCAAAGTATCACAAGCTACTAGTTGCGTTGTCCTAGATCACCTAGTTTAAGAAGTGGGAATTTAGATGGATATCAGGAACAAATTTTCAAATAGGCCTCTTAAATAGAAAATTTCAATACCCAAAAGGGTAGAGAGAACCAAGTATACTTAGTATACATTACATTGAATTAACATGAAGGATCGGTAAGAAGCTGAGTCATGAAATGAGAGATCGATGAAACTCCAAGCCATAAAATGGGAGATCGGTAATCCATCGAGTCATTACAGCTGCATATGGTTATCTGTTATGTGATTGAATGGCATGGAATGTGTGTTCCATATTATGAATATGTGTACAAAGAACATTATTCTAAACGTAATGTGTGTTTTAAATCATAGTCATTTAAAACAGAGAACATTAATTAAAACTTGGAATGTGTGTTCTAAATTATAATAATTTAGAGTAGAGAACGTTATGTAAAAAAAAATCCCTTATTGTAGAGTCATGAATGGGAATGTTACATCTTGGTATTAGAGCTGAAGGTTACAACACTTGGAAATATTGTGTCCATAATCTGATAAAACTTATATTTTCTTGTTAAACAGAAAATGGTTAGAATAAGAGGAAATGCTGCAAAGAACCCGCCACTAGGTGGAGAAGAAGTTACTACCCAAAAAATCGATGAGATCCTTGTTGCCCTCCTGGACACAAAAGATCATTTGGTGGTGCTGGAATAGTAAGAAATCGGCAATGAGGAGGAGGAAGAAGATGTTGATAATGATGATCAACCACCACCTGTGGACAACACCAATCGAAGGAATCAAGGTGTTGATAATAGTAATGTGAACGTGCCTAATCAGCCTAAAAATAAAAGGGAAAGATTAATAGTAGAACTCACTAATGATATAAAAAGAATAAGCCCTCCTAATTTTTATGGAACTACATTAGGAGACGTGGCTGAGAATTGGCTCATTGAAATGGAGAAGTACTTTGCTATAAGAAACTTCTCTGAGGAAAATAAATAAATATGGGGAACATATCAACTTTCCCATGAGGCATCTTCATGGTGGGACAACCAAAAGGATGTGTTTAATATTGTTGAATCAGACATAACCTAGGATCAATTTAAAGGTTATTTTAGGAAACAATGGCTACCTCAACTTTATTATGATCAGAAAATGACTAAATTTCAGAACTTATCATAAGGAAAGTCAATTGTGATAGAGTACTGGGAAGGGTTTACTAAACTCCTTAAGTACGTGCCTCAGTATCATATTGACGAGAAGTTCAGGATATGAAAATTTATTATGGGGCTGAATCTCTTCATAAGTGGTGAGGTAGATGTTCACGGCCCAACCACTATGGAAGGGGTTGTTGAAAATTCCATAAGGCAAGAACAGAAATTAAAAGCAATCTCTGCTCATAGAGAAGAAACTACAAAGAAGGTTTCGAATCGTCCTCATCTCTTACACAAAAAAAGGGACTCTGGAAGAGGTTTGGAATGAAAAAATAAATTTAAAACTGATAATAATAAGAAAATAGTGATAAGAAAACCTGTCACTAGTATGTGGAACAACTTTGTCAAGAACAATAACAATGGACCAGAAGTCCTACAAAAGCCAGAATCATAACTTCAAGGCTAGAGATAAATTTGAACCTAGGAAGGGGCCTATTAGAGGCTTTTTTAACTTTGGTAAATATCATTACGTGGGTCATTGTCCTTTGAAGAAGGATGACCACAATCATCAACACAGAATACACGCTGTAGTAGCCGACACACAAGCTAAAAAAACAAGCTACACCCATAAAAGTTACGGGTAAGTTATTCGGTATACCTGTGACTATAGTTTTTGATACTGGATCTACTGAATGTTTTATTTCTACTAAGTTAGCTTCTAAATTAAAAAGAAGAGCGGAGAAAATGAAAAAATTATGGACTGTACACTACGGAAATAATGTTATTCATACGGTTAGTATATGTCTTTTTGGGGCAGTCCTTCACTTGCATAATTTTTCCACAGAAGTTGATCTTTATATTTCTCCTTTAGGATCTTATGATATAATCATAGGTGTTAACTGGTTAGCTGAACATAAAGCAAAGGTTAACTGTTATGAAAAATAGATTAGTTGTATTGATGACTTGCAGAAAATAACAGTCATTGAGGGTGTAAAGCGTGAGATTGCAGTTAGGAAATTAACAGCTATGGAGCTTAAAAGGTCTAAAAATAGAGGCTACACTTTGTATGCCATAAAAATGTTAGAAACTACTGAAGAAGGTAGTGATTTTATGGGAAGATACCCCTTATTACAAAATTTTAGAGATGTATTCTCAGATGAATTGTCAGGTCTTCCACCTAAACGGGAGTTTGACTTCTCAATCGAGATCAAACCGGGAACCAAGCCTATATCCAAGGTACCTTATAGAATGACTACCATAGAACTGGTAAAGCTAAAGGCTCAATTACAGGAACTTTTTTCAAAATGTTTGATAAGGTCAAGTGTCTCACCTTGGGAAGCACCGGTAATTTTTGTGAAAAAGAAGGATGACACACTTAGATTGTGCATTGATTACATGATGTTGAACAAGGCAACTATTAAGAATTTATATCCACTTCCTAGAGTTGATTATCTATTTGACCATATTCGAGGGACCTCGGTGTATTCAAAAATAGATCTTCGGTCTGGTTATCATCAGTTGAGAATAAATGATGAAGACATACATAAAACAAATTTTAGAATGAAATATGGGCATTATGAGTTCACAGTTTTACCTTTTGGATTGACTAAGGAACCCACCGCCTTTATGAACTTGATGAAAAATATTTTTCAAGAATACTTGGACAAGTTTGTGCTAGTATTCTTGGACGATATTCTCCTAGATTCTAAGAGAATTGAAGAACACCATGAGCATTTGAAGATAGTCTTGGAAATATTAAGGAAGAGGAAGTTATATGGTAAGTTGCCAAAATGATCCTTCTATGACATAGAAGTGCACTATTTAGGTCATGTTATAAGCAAGGATGGAATAGATGTAGATCCTTCAAAGATCATAGCTATAACTGAGTGGTCTGCACCCAAGAATGTCCATGAAGTAAGTAGCTTCATGGGACTTGTACGTTATTATAGAAAGTTTGTTAAAGACTTTTCTAAGGTCGCTACACCAATAACTTCATTACAGAAGAAATACAAGAAAAATTTTTGGAATGATAAATGTGAATCTGCCTTTGAGATTCTAAAGGAACGGTTAACAACAACACCTATTTTAACTATAAATGATCCCAATGGGAACTTTACTATTGTAACAGATGCATCTGGGGAAGGCCTCAGAGGAATTTTGTTACAGGATGGCCATGTCATAGCATATGAAAGTATAAAACTCAAGTTACATGAATGGAATTATGCTCCATATGACCTAGAGCTTGCTGCCATTGTTCATGCACTTCAAATTTGGAGGCATTATCTTCTCGGTAAGCCATTTGAAATAAAAAAATGACCATCTTGGGTTGAAGTATATTTTTACTCAACCAAACCTGAATGCAAGACAACGAAGATGGTTAGAATTTCTATCTCAGTATGATTTTGATATAAGTTATTGTTAGCGCAAATCAGTAGCACCCCCTAAATGACCTTCAAATATGCAAGTGAGAATTGGGTCATTTAGTATGATTACACAACATGGAATCTTTTCCCCAAGTGTGGGACTTGCAAAAATGGGAAAAAACTCTCCAGATTGGAGGTTGGTTCCTCTACTCCTCTGATCAGATGTATGCATGAAATTTGCAGAGGTTTAAGTAAAAATTCTACTCTAATTCTGCCAAGGAGACAAGAATAGAAAGAAAAGAAGATAAAACTAAACTGATAAGGTGATACACCGAAGGATTGGTGAAAATCTATTTCTGTAGATTGACACAGATTATAAAAATGCAACATAAATCATGCAAAAATTGATAAAATTGTAATGAATGAAGGATAAGGATAGAGAAAACAACACAAGAAAGGATTGAAAATCATTCACAGAGCTTGCATTGTCTTTTACATTTTTCAATATAGTGCATTACACCAGCAAGGAGGTAGAAAACATATTGCATTCCTAAAAAGGTCTGATAGTCCACAAATTCACTTTCCTAGGTGAAGGAGGGAGCTTGCAGAACATAAAAAATGTCCAACCCTTTACAAATGAACCAAATATGGATTTTAACAATGAAAACCTGAGATCAGGAAGGAGAAACGTGGGAAAATTGAAATGAATGATTCAACCACTGACCAGATCCATCAAAATAGCATGGGTACCCTTAAAAGTTCATTCCCCAATATTTTTGACCATGCTGGAGAAGAATAGAATCCATACTGCATTAAAAATGGTGGTTGAATGTTGGTTCTACTCTTTTTCCCATGCTAAAGGACATTTTCATTTTTCTCTCACTAAACTCCACCAAAAAATAAAATTGAATATTCCATCATGTAGGGGACTTTAATATCTTTCCAATGACAACAAAATCGAGAAAAAATGAGCTCTGGATTGAAACATATGCCCCTCTGAAGATTTAGGGCAAAACTGGGGCAAAATTTGGGTCAGCGGGCTGAAACCTAAATTTTTTCCCCTTTTTTGAATTTGGGAAAAATTCCTCAAAAATCTCTATACCCTACTACCCCAACACCACATGTAACTTCCTCATTCGGTCGTAGGTTCAAATGGCCATTTTACACTTTTTTGAATTTTGGAAAAATTCCAAAATTCCTCTGCGCCTTGCCACTCTGGGACACGTGTCACAATCTTATTTTCCATGGGCACACGCTCCAAATTTTTCCTTTGACACTGCTGACCACTTTGGAAAAATTTCCAAATTCTCCCCCATGCCTCTGACCTCCACCGAGAATACGACATGTGTCACACTCTCATTGGTCCACAGGGATTTAACCAAAATTTCCATTTCCTCCATGGCAAGCCTGCGGGTAAAATTTTTCCTTTTTGCCCTTGCTATTGTGGAAAAAAGGCCAAAATTTACTCCACCCCTCTGACCTCCACCGCCATGTGGCACATCCTCATTTGGTGTGGGCTTCAAACATAACTGCTTGGTACTCTCAACTCATTAGAAAATTTCTAGGAAGAAGATTGTGAAAGTAGAACATCACTTGATCTGGAGCATGGCCTACAAAGATGCATCCTTGGGACAACGAATCTTGTGCCAAAGCACTTAGGGAAATGTGAAGCTAAGCTACAACAAAACAATGTGCACAAGAACTTAGAGGAATGAAAATATAAGCTAATATGTACAAGGTGAGGAGTTTCCCTTCTAATAGCAATACTTTAGATGGATTTCATTAACTGCAATCTACAGTTCTTCACCATCCAATGTAGACAATTGGAAGACCTTGTTGTTCTTACATTTTGTGACATTGTAGGGGCCACTCCAAATGGCATCAAACTTTGAATGCCTTCTTGGTTTTACTCAGTCCACATCCCATTTCAACACTAAATATCCAACTTGGAAGGTTCTAGCCTTAGCTTTTCTATCAAAGGTTCTCTTGATCAAGGCTTGGTCCTTCTCCATTGTTTGGGCTGCATGCTCTCTAATTTTTTAGAGTTCCATCATTTTTTCATATCTAACCTCTATGGGTTCAAACTCCAACAATTACAATTGCTTCATGAGTTCCAACGTTGGCAACTCAAGTGACAAAGGCAAGATTTCCTCTCTTCCATAAACAAGTTTGAATGGAGAGTTACTGGTGGATCTCTTGGGAGTTATCCTATCAACCCAGAAGGCTGATTTAAGTTTAGTGTGCCAAGTCCTCTGATTTTCATCAAGAGTTCTCTTGATGATCTGTAATAGGTTCTTATTGGTAGACTCAGCTTGGCCATTACCTTGAGGGTAATAATTTGATGAAGTTCTCAGATAGATCCCATTCTTAACAACTCATTCAGTTACCTTTGATCCTATGAATGCCAATGCATTGTATGATATTATAGTGGTAGGTACACCAAATCTAGTTACTATCCCCTCATAGAAGTCTAGAATACTAGATTCATTTGCCTCTTTGAGTGCCACCACCTCAGTCCATTTGGTGGAGTAGTCTGTTGTTGTTAGAATCCACTTGTGTCCTTGGCTTGAGTTTGGGTTAATGACTCCAATGAATTTCAAACCCCATTGCATGAATGGCTGGTCAACTGAAATTGGGTGCAATGGAAGGGCTGCTAATCTTTCCTTTCCTGTGAAGAATGCACAATTTTTGCACCCCTTGATCCATGCATAACAATCACTAAACACCTTGGGCCAATAATAGCTAGCATTCATAATCTTGAGGGTTGTCACTCTCGAAGAAACATGACCCCCAGCTGATCCACCATGGAACTCTTCTAACATTCTCTTAATTTGATTTTTCCCAATGGATCTTAGCAGCACTCCATTTATATCGTTTTTGAACAAGACACCATCAAAGAGTGCATATGGAATAGCCTACAATATAAAGTGTCTTCTCTTGGTTTTGTTCATCTTTGGAGGGAATAGTCATGTTTGTAAGAAGTGCATTATGTCTTGGGTCAAGAAAGGAGTGAGCATACCACCATTCTCTTCTTGAACACCTCTTTGTTCTTGGTTGTCTTGCAACACCAAAACAACATCCTTCCCATTGCTTGCTTCCATTGATTTCCTCAAGACTAGATGCTCACACAATCCCTTTCCTTGAACTAGCTTGGTAAATTTGATCTCAATGTCATACTCCATGACACGAGTAATCCACCCTGCACATTTTTCATTTAGGTCTTTGTTGAGGAGGAAGTCCTTAACTCCCACATGAGAAACTAGCAGTTGAACCTTGTTGTTTGAAACTAGATGCTTCAATTTCTTCAAGCTCCTATTCACTGCAAGAACATACTTCTCAATGAACGAATACCTCACCTCATAGTCCTCCAAGCTTTGGCTAAAGAAGGCAATTGGTTACTCTACATTTTCTTTGTTCTGTTGTACTAAAATTGCAGAAATTGTATCATCACTGCCAAATGCATAAAGGATAAAATCTTTAGAGAAATCTGGGTTAATGAGAGTTGGAGCTTGTGAGATAGCCTCTTTGATTGCCTCAAAACTTGCCTTACCTTCAACTGTCCATTTGAAATCCATACTTTTCTTCAACATCATAGTTATTGGCTTGACAAGGGCTGCAAAGTCTAGAACAAACCTTCAAACAAAATTGATCCTTCCCAAGAAACTTTGAAGAGCCTTCTTGTGACTTGGTAATGGCAGTGATTTTATTGCTTCAACCCTCTCTGGATCAATTGCTAATCCCTCTTTAGAAACATTGTGGCCTAGGATCTTTCCTTCATGAGTTAGGAAAATACATTTTTTGGGATTCAAGGATACCCAAAATCTTCTACATCTTTGGAACACTTGTCTTAAATGAAAGAGATGATCTGCTGCACTTTTAGAAAATACAGTAATATCATCTAGGTATATCAGCACTATTTTGTTGATCAATCCCTTAAATGCCATATCCATTACCCTTTAGAAGGTAGCTTTGGTGTTAGACAACCTAAATGGCATTTTCCTATATGCATAGGTTCCCCATTTGGTGGTGAAGGCTGTTTTGAACTGATCATCCTCCTTTACCATGATCTGATTATACCCTGAATAACCATATAGCAATGAAAACCTCTCAGAGCCAGCAACAACTTGCAAAATTTTCTCCATAGAAGGAAGTGGGTAATGATCCTTGCGGGATGCTCTATTTAAATATTTAAAGTCTACACACAATCTGATTTCTCCACTCTTCTTTCTAACTAGAACCAAGTTTACAACCCATCTTGAATGCTTGATGGGAAATATGATACTTTCCTCTATTAACTTATTCAATTCCTTCTTCATGAGAGGCTCCATGTGTGGATTGACTGGTTTTTATTTTTGTCTGATGGGTTTAGCACTTGGATCTAATTCAATTGTGTGTTGAGCTAGCTTGGGATTGAAACCCCTCAAGTCTTCATAGCTCCAAGTAAATATATCTAAGAACTCTTGGAAAAGTTTCATGAATTCATATCTTTCTTGCTTGGTTGTCACTTTACCAATTTGAAGTGATTTGTCTTCTCCCACTGAGATGGGCATTGAATCTTCTCCCTTGACTTGGATGTTTGATTTCTCCTTACTAAATTGATCATTAGGATTAAAGATGGACTCCAAAGTGAAAATTCCTTTTGGCAGTTTGTTGGTTCCCAACTGTACCACTTGATCTCCATACTATTGTTCTAACTTTTCCTGATTTTTGGCTAAGAACTTAGCTTCTTCTTGCAATAAATTGATGATTTGTTGGTCACTTTCAAACACTTGCCAACTTACATTATTGTCTGGCACTGATGGCCTTATAATCACATGAATGTTTGGCTGCACTTTATCTTCCTTGATACTCTCCACAACATCAAAGGCTGCTCCAACTGCTGCAAGCCTATCAACAACTTGGTTTTCTTTCCTAGGGATGGAGTTGATGCCAAAGCCTTCAAAACCCTTAATGAGGTCCCACACCCTATTCTTATAACTCTTGAGCAGGTCATTTTTGGAAGCATGTTGTCCTTTAACTTGATTAACAATCAACTCATTGTCACCAAAGACTTGTCATTTTTTGATACCTCTCTTTATTGACCAATGCAATCCATGTACCAAAGCTTCATATTCAACAGTGTTGTTAGAACATGCAAATTGAAATCTAAAATTTGAATAATAATTAATGCCTTGAGGTGAAACAAGCATAGCTCCCCCCGCTGCACCTTGTCTACTTTTTGATCCATCAAAGAACAACTGCCATACCTCATTGTCATATTTATGGTCTGGCTTGGTGATGCTAGGAATAGGCTGATTTTCTTCATGCATGTAATAAACTCCTAGTTCATATTCCTCTATTTCCTTGTAGGGATAAAAAACATGTACCCTTGCTTGCTCATTCATCAAGATTCAAATTTGGGATGCTTCCAACTTTGGTGTCAGCTTCATCGGTGCTTGGATAATCCTCTTGATCAAATGTTGAAAAGTTGGCATTGATTGGGCTTTGAGTATGAGGCTCAATGTGAAAGTTTACAATAGGTTTGGACCTGACTATGGCCTTAGTTCCATATCTAGTCTAAAACAACATGTGTGACCAATCAGCAAATAAATAGCTTCCAATTCTAGCTGTAAAATCCCTTAACAAACATAGGGAAAAAAAGTGGTGGTAAATCTATCACTGACACATCTTGCAAAACAGTGACATTGGAGCATGCATGCAAAGTGAGGCTCAAATATTTAATCACCGCTAATATTGTTATTGTATTCCCATCCAGTTGCACCACCCCTCTGGATATGACTTCATATTGGAGGCCTAGCTGATCAGCTATTTGCTTAGGCATCATAGAACTACTTGACCCATAATCAATCATACAATTGTGTACTATTTTATCCCCAATGATCAATGAAACATAGAATGGAGGGGGCTTCAAAAATTTACCTTGTTGTCCTCCAAGCTTCCCCTCAGGCTGAGCAGCATTTATGACTACCTTCTCTTACATATGAACTTGCTAATTTGAAGTTAACCAATTCTTCATGGCAGCTTGTAGTAGATCCCTTTGGCCTGGGATGGATAGTGATTCCCACATATATATATTCACATTTATCTTCTTCATTTGTTCAATGATGTTAAATGGAGATGAAAAATCTCTTTGCTGCCCCTTAGCCTACACATTATTTTCTTGTACATGGGCTGCAATAGTTGGCATTTGAGCTAGTCTAGAAGGTGGCTTGGGTTGTCCTTGCACATTTGGAACTACATTTTGCTTTCCAACACTTTGTGGAGTGATGGAAGGTTGTGCATCACCTAGAGATAATGATTTCCCTTCACCAATATTCCTCTTCTTTGACCGTCTATTAGCTACTACATTCTGAAGAAATTGTTTGATTCATACCACAAAAATCTTCAGCCTACCAATTCACAAGTGTAGTCTCATTTAGAGTTGTATTTTTGTTGAGATGTTCCTTGTTGTTGGTTTGTTTCTTGACTCACCTCACTCTCTACGCCAATTTTTGTCACCATCAAGGCTTGGTTCAAAGCACCATTGAAGCACATAGACTGGTTATGAGCTTCATTGCATGGGAAACATGAATCATACTCTTCAGCTATATTATTTTACACTGGCACCAAGGCTTTAGAGGTAGATGCAACATTGGGATTATAGGGCAGAAACGGTCTGTTGGTAGGAGGCCTTACTTGATTTTGATTTGCAGCTACATTGAGTGGCCTATTAGGCTGATATGGTTGCCTATTAGGTTGAGTTTGAGACTAATAAGAAGGTCTAAAACTTTGGGCTTGCTGCCTCTTGAGTGTAACTAGCTCATTGCCTAAATTTTGTAATTGTTTCGTGACTTATTGAAGTTAATTTGAGGCACTAGAGGATGAAGTAGAAGTTTCATTTGAACTATGATTTCTAGGAGTCAAGATAGGAGATAAAGTAGGTGCTTGATTAGTGCTTGGGATTTCCAAGTTTGGATATAAGGGCATATGAGGCCTAGCCACCAGTTTACCAACTTTAGACCAAACAATTCCCAGCCCTAATGGCATATGCGATAAGCTATGGGTATATTTACACCTCCCATGGATTGGATTAACATAGAAATATCAGAATTTAAAGCTTTGAGATAGTATAAGAAAGAACCTTCAGCTGTTGGCCTTACTGTCACTGGGATTCTATCCCATGTCCTTCGAAATATGAAATTGAAGTCTATTAGTTTCTCATTGGGAGCTCTCTTGATAGTTGTCAATTGTTCCAATAGAGAAAAATTATCTCCCTTTTCTCCAAACTACTCATGGAGAGCTATGCACAACTGGTTCCAATTTTGGATAGAGCTTGCCCCAAGACTCCTGAACCTTTACAAGGCTTTCCCTTTTAATGAAGATGCCAACAATTTGACAACAATTTGCATCTCATCAATCTCATGGATTGTACAAACATTAGCAATGTCTTTGACATAATCACTAGGAGTGGTCTGATTTTCCCTAGTAAAGTATGGAATTTTCTTCAATGCTGCAACGGGAACTGGGTTTTGTGCATTAAGAGAAAGTGGATTGCTACTAGTGAAGTTGACATAAGGGTTGTGATGTGCCATTCTGATTGGCTTGAGAACCCTTGTTGAGTGGGTGAAAGGTCTACCAGGTGGAGTTGATAGAGTTCTGTTTGGTGGAGAAGGAGACCTTTAAATTCTTCTTCCCCTCTCTCTTCTTCCTAGGGATAATTGTAGATACTCAGATAGTCCCTCCTCTCTGGACCTTGACCTTGTTTGGATCCTTCTCATGAATCTTCAGACTTGGACTACTGAAACCAATTGATTTTATCTCTTTGGAGTTTCCAGATGTGCAAATTAGGGCTGTTTTTAAGCAAGCAACTTACAACAAATGCACATCAACTTTGTTGTAATGAAGATGAAGACCTCTAAGGTCCCACTAGGTGTACCAAAACTATTAGTGCAAATCAGCAGCACCCCCTAAATGACCTTCAGATCTACAAGTGAGAATTGGGTCATTTAGTGTGATTGCACAACATGGAATCTTTTCCCCAAGTGTGGGACTTGTAAAAATGGAAAAAAACTCCCCAGATTTAAAGTTGGTTCCTCTACTCCTCTGATCAGATGTATGCTTGAAATTTGTAGAGGTTTTAACTCAAAATTCTACTCTAATTCTGCCAAGGAGACAAGGATAGAAAGAAAAGAAGATAAAACTAAACTGACAAGGTGATACACCAAAGGAGTGGTGAACATCTATTTCTGCAGATTGACACAGATTATAAAGATGAACCACAAATCATGCACAAACTGCAAAAATTGTAATGAAGGATCAAGATAGAGCAAACAACACAAGAAAGGATTGAAAATTCATTCACAGAGCTTGCATTGTCATTTCCATTTTTTAATACAGTGCATTACACCAGCAAGGAGGTACAAAATGTATTGCAATCCTAAAAAGGTCTGATATTCCACAAATTCACTTGCCAGGGTGAAGGAGGGAGCCTGTAGAACATAAAAAATGTCCAACCCTTTACAAATGAGCAAAATCTGGCTTTTAATAATGAAAACCCGAGTTCAGGAAGGAGAAACGTGGGAAAATTGAAATGAATGATTCAACCACCAACCAGATCCATCAAAATAGCATGGGTACCCTTAAAATCTCATTCCCCAAGATTTTCAACCATGCTGGAGAAGAATGGAAGTCATACTACATTAAAAATGGTGGTTGAATGTCAGTTCTGCTCTTTTTTCCCATGCCAAAGGAGTTTTTCATTTTTCTCTCACTAAGATCCACGAAAAAATAAAAATTAAAGATTCCATCATGTAAAGGACTTCAATAGCTTTCCAATGACACCAAAATTGAAAAACACTGAGCTCTAGATTGAAAGATATGCCCCTCTGAAGATTTAGGGCAAAATGGGGCAAAAATCAGGTCGGCGGGCCGAAACCTAAAATTTTTCCCCTTTTTTGAAATTGGGAAAAATTCCCCAAAAAGCTTCATGCTCTGCTATCACATGGCACTTCCTCATTTGGCCGTGGGTTCAAATGGCCATTTTACACTTTTTTGAATTTTGGAAAAAATTCCAAAATTCCTCTGCACCCTGCCACTCCGAGACACGTGCCACCATCCTATTTTCCATGGGCACACACTCCAAATTTTTCCTTTGACATTGCTGACCACTTTGGCAAAATTTCCAAATTCTCCCCATGCCCCTGACCTCCGCCGAGAACAAGACACGTGTCACACTCTCATTAGTCAACGGAGATTTAACAAAAATTTCCATTTCCTCCTTGGTGGGCCTGCGGCCCAATTTATTCCTTGTCACCCTTGCTATTTTGGCAAAAAAGCCAAAATTTACTCCACCCCTCTGACCTCTACCACCACATGGCACATCCTCATTCGGTGCGAGCATCAAACCATTTCTTTCCTCTACGGGCTTGCGGGCAAAATTTTTCCTTTGTGCCTCGCCCACTCCTTGGCAATTTTTTTTTCAACTTAACCCTGCTAACCCGCCATTCCACCGCCACATGGCACATTCCTATTGGTTACAAACCTTCTCAAGGAGAATTTCCCTCAAAAACTCCATTGAGCCATAACTTGCAAAATATAAGGAGTTAGAAGGAAAACTTTACCTTTCTAGAAAGGTGAAAAAATCCTCTATCTGATGAAGCCATTTCCAAATAATTTTAAGTTCCTGAAAAGTGGAAAAATCTGACTGAGGCACAAGGAAGGAAGGGATGAAAGAAAGTTCGTCAAAATAAGCAAGGGGATTATTTTGGATAACAGTTATATTAAGGGAAAGGAAAATAGAGTAGCAGATGCTCTGAGTCGTATGAAGCACATTTCTGCTCTTATAACATTGAGAACTCAGTTTAAAGATGAGGTGAAAAGCATCATGGAATCTGATTCCTATTTTCAGCAGGTAAAGGCAACACTTGTTGCAGATCCAAATGACGTGAGATATAAAGGTTTTCACTTTGACAATGAAGGAATCTTATGGTTTGAAAACAAGGTATATATACCCTTGGCAAATGATTTAAGAAAGAAATTGTTACCTAAATTTCACAATTCACCTTTTTATGGACATCCGGGCATTACAAAAATGCTTGTTGATATAAAACAACAATATTTCTAGAAAGGGATGAAAAAAGACGTAATAGAATTCATGACACATTGCTTAGAATGTCAACATGTCAAAGAAGAACATATGCATCTAGCCAGTTTACTGTACCCTCACAGCATTCCGTAGTACAAATGGCAAGTGATAACTATGGACATTGTTCAAGGATTGCATATGTCAAAAAATAAACATGATGTCATCTTGGTAGTTGTTTATAAATTAACAAAGGTAGCACACTTTATTGCTGGTAATCTAAATGATGATTCACCTGTGTTAGCAAGAAGATTTGTGCATGAGATTTTTAGATTACATGGAGTACCTGAACTGATCATATCGGTTAGAGATCCAAGAATGACATCAAGATTCTGGAAAATGCTTAATGTTGCTTTGGGAACTAAGTTGAATTTCAGCTCTGCATATCATTCAGAAATGGATGGATAGACTGAAAGAGTTAATCAAGTTTTAGAGGATATGTTAAGAATGTATTGCTTGGACCAGTAGTATAAATGGGAGGAGTACCTTCCATTGGTTGAGTTTGCTTATAATAACACGTATCACGCCTCTTTGAAAATGGCACCTTTCGAAGCCTTATATGGAAGGAAGTGCATAACCCCTGTTAGTTGGGACAACATTGAGGATAGAGAGGTGATTGGTCTAGAAATCCTTACAGAAATGGAACAATAAGTTAAAATGATTCATGGATGCTTGAAGGAGGCTGCCGATAGGCAAAAACGTTATGCAGACTTAAAATGGGTTGATAGGAAATATGAACTTGGTGAAAAGGTCTTTCTTCAGGTTAAGGTGAAAAAGAGCTCTATAACTTTTGGCAAGGCTACCAAGTTGTCACCTCATTATGTGGGACCCTTCAAAATTATTGAAATAATCAACCCTGTAACTTATCGTTTAACTTTACCTCATGCTTTATCACGAATGCATGACATTTTCCATATTTATTTGCTTAAGAAATATGTATCAGATTTATCACATGTGCTGAATTGGAATTCCTTGCAGGTCCAAGACCCAGGAATAATCATGGTTAAGCCCATTTGAGTGTTGGGGACTCGCTAGTTGCACTTAATAAATTGTGAAGTGAAACAATGTAAGGTTCAGTGGGACCAGATTAGTGAAGAAAGTTCAACTTGGGAAGATCTCAAAGAAATGAGATCAGATTTTCCATACTTGTTTGATTAGAATTAATTCTAAAAGTTGTTAAAATCTGAAAAGATTCATCCATATTTTGATGTTGAATCTACCAAACTTGGGCAGTTACTGAACTATTGGATAGATATTTTAAATACTATTTTGAAAATTTGAACTTTCAAATTTAGTTTTGATATGAACCTATGAATGGAAGGACAATAACTAAATGTTGTCCTAAATCTTAATGATTTGACTAATTTAATCATTGGGACGATGATTCTTTTAAGGAGGAAGGTATGTAACGTCTTGATCATGACGGTTACTATGATGACCTCCACTTTTGATAATGTAAATGTTCACATGCGATTTGCTTAAGGATGGTGTATTCCTTTGACGTTTAAAATCATGATTGCAATAAATGGATTATTATTGTTCATAATTTGTGCTTGCTATAATTCTACTTACTTGGAAACAAGACCATTCTATTTTATTGATAAAAATTTATAAAGTTGTATTGTTGTTTCATAGTTTTATATGGTAACAACACACCTTGAATCAATTCCATTGATCCAAGGTATGCTTTTGTCCTTCCTTGTTGACATCTTGTTAATGGACATGTTGAAGGAAACATGTTAGGGAAGCAAGTATAATTTTGGCATAATTCGCGAAGGAAACAACCTCAGGTATCCTTACTAACATCATGCTGCAAATTGTAAGTCTGAACCTTCTCTATTGATGTTTTGAGAATGTTGAGCATCGTGAGGAGATAAAGGACCTATTACTAGACTATGACTATTGGTTCCTAAAACTATGATGCAATACCCTACCCTATATAGAATTTAACTTTAAACAGGGATTACGACCTAACCTAAGATGGTATATGATATAGTTTTGGATTTGAACTAACCTAAGATAAAATTTAAAAAAGACCTAAGAACTAAGGTGAAAACCTAACTATTAGTAAGATGGACCTAAAATATTACTAATCCTAAAGGGGACCTATGGGATATGTGGTAAAAGAAAGGTCGGTGGTAGTGGCATCTATGGTATTAATGTGAATTTATTTTTGTCCTTACAACTTAAATTCGCCAAGATTGGTGGAGGCATAAAAATAAAGTGTGATGTCCAGCTACCATCACTGCTAAATTTAATATACATGCAAAAACTTGAATGGAAACTCACCAAGTTTGAATTGGTAGTGGTGTGAGGAAAGAGAGGGAAAAGAGCATTCAATACATTTAATGGCATTGGATTCAGTGAAGAAACCGCTTAGGAAAGAGAGAAGTGGTTTTTGTTAAGGTTGTTGTTCATTTTGGTTTTTGCTCCACGTATGGGTTTCTCCTTTGAACCTGTGAATCTTTTTTTTTTTGATCCATTGTGATCTTGAGCACCTTCAAGTTGTTTCAGAGCCTATGGAAACAAGGACACAGTTGGGATATTTGGTTGTTCACGTTGTTTGAAGAGAAGAGATTCTTGAGAAGCTCAGTTGTTATCTTCTACAAGTTAATAAGAAATCTTACCAGGCATGTTAGGCTCTTCTTATTAAACAGTTATGCTTTTTATTAAACGTCTTCATTAAAAGAACTCTTCTCTTAGAAATGAGTGGTTTTGTAGAAATGTTTTGGTGTGTTTTTAACTGTGATCTTCTTCTTGAGTTTGTTGTTTGAAAAGATGCAATATGAGTATTTTTTGAATGCATGTATGAGAAAATCAATATTCTCAGTTGAAAATGTAATTATATGAGAACTCCATCACTGCTGCTAAGATTTGATGAAATGGGTGTTTGGTTTTGTTGTTTCTTTGTGGGTTTGAATTTGTTGAAGGAAATAGTGACATGTTTACTATTTTCGGAGTTAAATATGCTCAAAATTTGTGGATTTTAGGGGAATGTAAAAATAGGTCTTTGTTTGGAAGTGTTCTTCCTTACTCAAATGTGATTTAAATGTGATTGGGTTCTCCTAGAGACCTTGTGGTCATCATGTTGTCTTAACTTTTGCATGCTCCGAAATAATATGTTATCTCTCTTACCTTTGGTACCCATAAATGATTGTTTAAAATTAACTTCATTGCTTAAACCTGAGATTAGCTCAGTTTACTTTGCTGAAGGATTTGAGTTGGAGCATATAGTTTTTCTTTCTCCCTTTGAGCTCAATGATGAGTATATGTACTGTGAATGGTGATTCCTTTGCGATTTCCATTGTATTTGAACCGAGATGGATCCTTTTCTCTTAGTAATTAAAAATGATTTCTTTTATCCCTGTGGAATTGGGACCATGTTTTACTTGGTTGTAATCTCTTAATCGTTTTAATATTTAGGATGAACATGCTTGTTGTAGCGTATATGGCTATTAATGTAGGATAGAATTGGAAGTTTAGTAGTGGTTTGATAATTTGGGTTAGCTATAAATGAATTCATTGGAAACTTCTTCAAGGGTAGCTAGAAGCTACTGAGACTGTACCTATTTAATGTTGAGAGAAATACACTGTTGTTAACTAATTTGTTTGTTACAGTTTTTTATATTTTGGTTAAGTATTCAGAAGAAGTAATGATTACTTCTCCCATTTTGACTATTGACTTCTATTTTGTTTTCTTGAGAGATGTGGGTTTCACTACTGCAACTCTTGTGCTCTATAAGAAAAGTTTATTGTTATCTCTCTCTGACTGTTTACTCTCGTTATTATTCCTCCTTGCATGAAATCGACCAGTTCGGTCGTGTTAACCGTAGGAGATTGTAAAAGAGATAATTGGAATAAATACTTCTTTCTTTCTTCTCCTCTTTTAAAATTTTGTTAAGGAGATAGTGAATCAATGTGTGATTGCCTTTGGGTGTATGAAAATGTGATTGACATCCTATTTTCTCTCCGAGTGGGGTAAGTACTTTACTGTCTTGTTGAATTTTGGAGGGTGACATAAGCTACCTTCTTCTGCATTGAACTTGGTTGAAGTTGAGTGATTATTAGAAGGGAAGGAATATTTTTTAGGATTGAAGTTATTCCATCACAAAATTTCCAATTACTGAGATAGAATGAAATTTGATCTTGATTTGCATGACTGGTGATTCATTATTTCTCTCAATTACCTCTATTTAGGGAATTGTTAGAGTTAATATTTTTTGGAACATTTGTTTAAATCTGTAATGAACTATACAAACTATTGTAAGGAACGAATAAGTATTTTGGGATGTAATATGACTTGTCTACTGTAATTTTTTGAGGAGATTGCTAACTAAGAGTGTCGTTTGATCATGATGTTTATTTATTATGGCTAGGCCATTTAATCTGTTCTTCCTTTAGTGTTACTTTATTTTTATGAGTTATCTATCTTAATTGCTTGAACGTTTCATAAAAGCAGGGTTCTTTTATTGAGTAAGTTAGTCAAGAGAACATCATTTTAATGTTAAGTTCCTAACATGCTCAGTTCGACGAACTGACCCGTGCTAGCAATTTTTGCAGATGGATTCCGTAGGTGTTAAAAAAAGACATGCTCTTTTATGATGCTTCTCTCATTTAATTTGAGGCTGGATCTTATATGAGACGTTTTTATTCCTTTCTGATGTAATTGAAAAAGAAAAATTGTATTTTGTTGATTTATCAATGCTGATTGCATGAGTGAAGTTAGAATATTGGACTTGTAAAATGTGTGTGTGTGTGTGTGTGTAAAATGTGTGTGTGTGTGTGTGTGTGTGTGTATATGTGTATATAACCTCGAGGAATGAGAACAAGAATGGTGTGTTATTTTATTTGGTGTATCATTATTGTTCATTGTTGAAAGAAAATCATAAACTTATTCCTACTCTTTGAATTTGTACATGTATAAATGATGGTTGTTAGATTTAAAACAAATAATGGGAAGGAAGGAATTGACACTCTACTCTTCTCTTAAATACAACTTTTAAGTTGGAATGTATATATGGTTAATACTTAGGTCAATATGGATTATCAATTAAATTGATAAAAGAATAAAAATATATATGATTTTATGTGTAATGAATCATTGAAAATAGATCCTAACAAATGGATGATGAGGAAAGAACAATTAGTTTCCAGAATAAAAATTTGTCAATACCCTTGGAGTGTCGTATGCAAGGATACTCAGAAAGAGGAAATCATATCTCCTCTTAATAAACCTTAAATAAATGAAATATAATTGAAAAGAAATGGATTCATGTGTATAAGAAATAGACCTCATTCAAATGAGGTCTAATATAAAGGAAACCTGAATTTAGAATCAACTGCGAATGAACTTGATTAAGCTTAGTAAGTTAATCTTACTATGTTAAGCTGATATGGACTGTAAGTCTGAAACTTTAAATGATGAACCAAGAAATGATATGTAATCCTTCGAAAAGGGAGTGATTGTATATTACGCGACATGATAATTTAAGTCATTCATGGGTAGCAACTGTAATGAAGAAAGAGGTTAGAGAATCAGCAAGGTTGTTGAAACTTATTCTTAAATTATAAAGATAAGAAAGTGATCAACCTCTTAGCTGGATATGTACCCCTAGATGGGTGGATTCCGTAGGATGTTGGTACATGCCAACTACAATAAGGTGTCATCATGAAGTCCATGTCTTCATGACGATACAATGTTGCAGCTGACATGTTGCAACACCCTTCCGAATCGGATCATCTAGGTTTACAAAAGCTTGGACTTGCCCTCAGTTTTAATTTGGACCAAGTTAGGAATGTGTCCTTGTATATGAATTGACTCGTGATGACTAAAGGTAAATAGACACATTCTATCGACTAGAGTTGTCGAAGTATGTCTATGTAGCCTTAGTCATCACGATTGCTTCTCTATACCTTTTCATATTGCTAACTTGGATTAAGGTTCAACCTTGGACAAGAGGATTGATAGGAGTCAGAAAAGACCATTCTAGATAACAGATTAAGTGGGGTGAAGGACGTATTCCATTGAATAGTATGTTATCTAGAAATATAATCACGCTAAGCATGTGAAAATATTTGGCCAAAGTATCGCAAGTTGTTGGTTGCGTTGTCCTGGATCACCATGTTTAAAAAGTGGGATTTCAGATGGATATCGCTAACAGATATTCATAGAGGCCTCTTAAATAGAACACTTCAATACCCGAAAGGGTAAAGAGAACTAGGTATACTTAGTATACATTACATTGAATTAACATGAAGGATTGGTAAGAAGCCGACTCATGAAATGAGAGATCGATGAAACTCTGAGCCATGAAATGGGAGATCGATAATTCATCGAGTCATTACATCTACATATGGTTATATGTTATGTGATTGAATGACATGGAATGTGTGTTCCATATTATGAATATGTGAACAGAGAACATTAGTATAAACGTAATGTGTGTTTTAAATCATAGTCATTTAAAACATAGAACATTAATTAAAACTTGGAACGTGTGTTCTAAATTATAATAATTTAGAGCAGAAAACATTATGTAAAAAAAAATTCCCTTTGTTCTAAAGTCATGAATGGGAATGTTACATCTCTCTAATATTCTGTAGTTTTGAGTTAAGATCTTGAAGCATGGTTTAAATCCTCTTCCAAGGAATGAGTTGGCCACTCATTCTAAGGAAGATGGATCTGTATATTTTTTATTTTATTTTTTAATAATTTATGTTTATTTATTTTTCTATAATTATCATCTTGTTGTGTTGTTCTTCTCTTTATATTGTAACATTCATTCTGTTGTAAACGTACAGGTGTTTTATTATACTTTACTTATTTCCAATTCAACAATTTCAATTATGCAAGTGTGTTTTATTCCTGCAAGTGTGATTTCCCTTATGCAAGTGTGTTTACATTTCTGCAAGTGTTCATTTAAATTTCAGCATGTGTGCTTTCAATTTATGTAAGTTTGGATTGTGTTTAAGGGAGCTCTTTCCAAGAACTTCTTCTCTTAATGCATACAATCTTTGGACACCAACCTTAGATTGACATTATTAATGGTGAGGATTGACAACCCTCATAATTTAGGCATCATTGCTAGGGACATAGTGTTATTAGGAGATTTAGAGGTCTCTAAAATAATATTCTAGTGATAGTAGAATACATTTTAGCAAATTCTATGACACGAAGTTTCTTGTAAGTAGTTTTTTTAAATCTTTTATTTCCTACAAGTAGATTAAAATTTAATTTCTACAATTAGGAATATTAGATTGTAAATATTTATTCCCCACAAACTAACTTGTGTATAAGAAAATAACTGTGATGTTTGATCAAGAAGGTATAATGGTATGAACAAAGAATTCAGATCTAGAAATGGTAGAATATGATATTGAATCTCGAAGTAGATCTAGTTAATGAAATATCATATGTCATTCATGATAACCACCACCATTTCCCCTTGTATGAACTAACAACTCAATGATCTTATTACACATAACCTTAGTAAAAAATTGGCTTATCCAGTTTGTAATAATGAAGTGGTAACATTTCTAGTTAACTTCATCCATATTCACAGATTTCATTAGAGCAAAAATAAAAACCCACTCATAATAAATCCACCCATCTAAATTAGTTTTTCATCACATAATAAAATTCAATCCCTGAACCATATCCATTAGAGAATTTTTTTTTCATGTCTTTCAATTTATTCATTTTTGTATATGTTTGTATAACGTGAAGAAGCAATTATTGTGAATATAAAGACAAGAACTTTTTTTTGTGGTAACATCCACAAGAATTTCCAAATTTGTTCTTGGTACCAACATGCATATTTTTGTGCACCAATAGTATCGACCAAGGAGAAATTTGGAGGGACCCATAGATACACAACACAATCCATCTCTTGAGATCACTAGTTTGGGCTTTGAATATTACTATGGTGATTCTAATTCAAGTTGGGATTTAAAGACCTAGAAATTGTCTACATAATTTTTGGAAATCTTCTTGGAGTTACCATAGGTATGCAAAAATATTTTTATGAGATCTCATATATTGCTTCCTATTTTACACAAGTTGTACTTTGATGAATATAGTTTGATGATGGATCAAATGTTTCTTTAATCCTTCTCATGTAAACCATTTCAGAAAAATAAAATCTTTGATTGGAAAACCAGATTGTGGCCAATCAAAGGAAAAAAAAGAAAAATAAATTCAAAAAGCTTTGATTAGAAAACCAATTTACTGGCCAATCAAAGGAAAAAAAAATTCAAAAAGTTTTGATTGGAAAACTAGCTTGCTGGCCAATCAAAGGAACAAAAATCAAAAATAAAAATAAAAAAGCTTTGATTGGAAAACCAGCTTCCTGGCCAATCAAATACAAAAAAATAACTTTGATTAGAAAACCAACTTGCTGGCCAATTAAAGACACAAAAACAAAAGGTGGTTCTTCTTCAAAAGCAATCAAGTGTTACCTAGGTGGCTTCTTTCTCGACACTATTTGACCATGTTAACAATAGGATGACAAGGACAACTAGAGGTATGATCAAGTTATTTTGTTCTACTATTTTCTTTTTAAGCTTTCTTGTAAGTTTTTTTTGTTATTACAGCTAGATCCACTTTTAAGATCTTCAAGGAAGGCAAGATAAAATTCATATCTCCTCTACTTATATGAAAAATATGTGCACCTCTTTGCAATCAAACTTTTAGAGTCTAATTTATGGGTAGCCATGAATAAACAACATGCATGAGGACATGCATGAGCTTAAGTGCGGGAGAGAAGGAGGAGCACGATGTATGAATTTTTATTTTAAATATGAGAAACTGCAGAAGGGGCTCCACATAAGAACCTGCTATAAAAAAAAGAAGATCAAAAACAGCAAAAAGAGATCCACACAAGAACCTACTATAAAAGAAAGGAGATCAAAAGCAATAGAAAGATATCTACACAAGAACCTGTTGCACAAGAAAGGAGATAAAAACCAACAGAAGGAGATCCACATAAGAACATGTTGTACAAGAAAGGAAATTAAAAATAGAAGAAAGATATCCACACAAGAACCTACTACACAAGAAGGAAATTAAAAACAACAGAAGGAGACCCACACAAGAACCTACTGTACAAGAAAGAAAATCAAAAACAACAGAAGGAGATCCACACAAGAACCTGTTGTACAAAAAAAAATCAAAAATAGCAGAAGGAGATCCACACAATAACCTATTGTAAAAAAAAAACAAAAAAAAAAAAACAGAACGAGATCCACACAAGAACCTATTACACAAGAAAGAAAATTAAAATCAACAGAAGGAGATCCACATAAGAACCTATTATACAAGAAAGGAAATTAAAAACATAAGGAGATCCACAAGAGCTTGTCTTTGAACTATATATGGAATGCATACATGCATAAACTCAATGTAGAGAAGACTCTAAGAAGATAAGATAATAATATAATTCATGAGGACATACATAATATTAAGTGTGGGGCAATGATGAGGCCAAAACTTGGCCATAAATTACCATTATTTTGGCCTTTCAAGTTACCTTTGAAAGTAAATTTAAATGTAATCTAGGAACTTATAGTTTACTTAAGATAAAATATAGAATATATATCTTATTCATTATTTAGAAATATTTTGTTATCTATTTTGTTGACTAATCCTATTAATTATTTGGGAAAAGATGCAAAGTCTTGTGTATGCAGACCATAAAGGAAAAATAATGCTAGTATTAGGAAAAATGGAATTGATCATGGATGTTATATCTAAACTCAAATCTGATTTCAAATTCAGATTCCTCTCAAAAAATTATGCAATTTTAAAAATAGAATCATCTGAATCCGAGATCATATGCAAAATTTATACTTGTTTTAAGTTAGTTGTAGAACGCACAGAGTTAGTTCCGGAACTCGCAGAGTTAGTTCCGGAACTTGTATCAAATAATGAATGTGAATAATCAGAGAGTCAAATGGAAACTATGAGATATTTATTTTAATATAAATGTGTTTAACATAAACCTAATTCATATTTGCTACATGTTTTACCAATGAAGAGAAATCTAACTTTTAGTGAGTTGCAGTCTGAGGAAAGAGTGTATCCAACGAGCACTAACAGTTCCATAAACAAAAACAGAAAAGTCAAATGAAAAATATGAGAGAGTTTATTATTCATAGAAATATTTTTAACAAAAACTTCATTCAGATTTATTACAGGTTTTACCAATGAAGAGAGATCTAACTTTTAGTGAGCTGCAGTCCGAGGAAAAGTGTACCAGACGAGCGCTAAAAGTTTCATAAACAGAAACAGAAAAGTCAAAAAGAAAATATGAGAGAGTTTTTTGTTCATATAAATGTTTTTAACAAACACCTCATTCATATTTGTAATAGGTTTTACCCATGAATATAGATCTAACTTTTAGTGAGTTGCAGTCCGAGGAAAAGTGTATCATACGAGCACTAAAAGTTCCATAAATAGAAACAAAAAAGCCAAATGGAAAATATGAGAGGTTTTTTTTCATAGTAGTTTTTTTAACAAAAATCTCATTCATCTTTTCAATGGGATTTATCAATGAAGATAGATCTAACTTTTAGTGAACTGCAGTCTGAGGAAAAAGCGTATCAGACAAGTGTCAAAAGTTCCACAATCAAAAATAGCAAAGTCAAATGGAAAATCCAAGAAAGGTATTTGGTCAAAATTACATTTTGAGAAAAATTCTCCTTCCAATAATGTATAAGAATAAAATCATTATGATTTTTGTTACCAAAAATAAAGGAGAAAAATTGGGAGCAAATATTTATAAAATAAGTGAGATAAGACTTTGGCTCCAATAATATATGTCTCTCCATATTTTGTGGAGATGGATATCTTATTTATTAGGATAGAATAAAGATAAGATTAGATTGTATCTACCAAAATAATGAGTTGGTTGGACACATAAATTATAAATGCAACCTTCCTCACTCAGATATGTAATGTTTTACCACCAAGAAATGAATCTGTTCTTTTCTCTATAATATTTTGTAGTTTTGAGTTAAGATCTCAAAGCATGGTTTAAATCCTCTTCCAAGGAATGAGCTGGCCACTCATTCTAAGGAAGATGGATCTATATATTTGTGATTTTATTTTCTAATAATTTGTGTTTATTTCTTTTTCTGTAATTATCATCTTGTTGTGTTATTCTTCTCTTTGTATTGTAACATTCAGTCTGTTGTAAACCTACAGGTGTTTCATTTAATTTTACTTATTTTTTAAATCATCAATTTCAATTTATGCAAGTGTTTGTATTCCTACATGTGTTATTTCCCTTATACAAGTTTGTTTACATTTCTTCAAATGTGCATTTAAATTTCTGCATGTGTACTTTCAATTTATGTAAGTTTGGATTGTGTTTAAGGGAGCTATTTTCCAAGATCTTCTTCTCTTAATGCATTCAGCCTTCGAACACCAACTCGGATTGACAACCCTCATTAGAAACGGATTGTGAAAGTTGTGTTGAAGATAATGACAATGATAATAAAGAAGGGGGTGGAAAACCTTGTGATATAATTGGAGAATCACTGACTTCGACAACCTCTGTTACTTGTATTGTAGGGGACATAACCTTGGCAATGGGAAATTTTGGAAGAGAGAAAATCCCAACAAATGATATCTTCCTTGGAATTATATTGGCCTTTTGAGTAGACCTTTTACCTTTCATGGGTTAAGGGAGACTCGATTTTAGTTGGGCTTCTACTCTTATAGATTTATCTATCCCTTTGGATGAAATTCCCAAGGTAGCCAACAAATATAGTGTTCTTTGAATAATGTGCCCCACTCTTTCCTTAGTATTGAAAATTTCTTCCTTGAACCAATCTATCCATGGAAAAGGTTAATCGACAACATTATTGTTCCTTTACACTAGATCTAATACTTCATCATCATCCTCCATCCCTTCCATAATATCCACAATACTAAATTATCTAACCTCATTCAAAGTAAACCTTTCATATTCTCATTTCCTAATGATAACCCCATCCCGATAATGAATCCAAATATCCTCTATTTGAGGCACATGAGAACTTTCCAACCCCGTTTCACTGAATTTACCCCAGTATTCAAGGTTGGTTTTGGGATGGAAAGTTCTCAAAGTAACTTCTGACATTTCTCCATCAACATTATTTATTTTATAAATGTTTGGCACATGTATATCTTCCTATTGAAATAGGAAATTGAACTCCCTCCTTATGTCGTTTGTTTTGAATTTTATGATAATCCAACAATTTTTCGAACAGATTCTAATAAAACCTATTTTTTAGTAGGACATCTTGGTAACTTGCTTGGGGCACCCAAGAAAACCAAGAATCTTGATGTATGTAAATGTTGGGAACTAAAGATAGATGGCTCCCCACTCTCGTACCTCTTTAAGAGATTCATCAGAAATCCTTTGATTATACAAATCTTTATCAACATGATAAAGACGGACAACAAAATAGGCATCATTGACTCTATGAAAATGTTTTTCACCTTCTTCCATTATAATTTGAGGACAAAATTGACAAATATGTGACACACTTCTGACACCTTTTGTGTTCAAACCATTGAATTCCCCCATGGAAGTGTTAGCATAAACGAGGAAGGAAGTAATGTAGAATTTTTTAGATGTTAAAAACATTTCCCAATTAAAAAAAAATTGATTTCATGATATGTTCCCCCATCGTTATAAACTCCTTATTATTCTTGATAGTAAAAATGTAGATGAACATCCATTCCTAAAACTCCTTTGTGGAAATGAGAGGTAAAATTCAACTCAACAATAATATAAGATCACTTACTTCTTAGATGAAGTCTAAGTGGAATAATGTTATAAGAAGCTTAATGAAACTCTTGGCCAAGTAACTCTTACTTATAAAATTTATACACAGTTCATTTTATTCATCCCAATGTTCCATGGAGGCTTCTAGTGAGATTGTTGCATATCCTTCAACATATGGAAGTTTAAATAAATCCTCAAATAAATTGGCATCCAACTCGATTATGACCATATCGTCATCATTTTTTACCGATTCAGAATCCTTATCAAAATGGGCTTCCACTGCTAAGATAAAATCAAAACAATGCATGGACGAAGGAAAACCTAAAGTGAGAGTGGATCCCACTATCGAATATGGCCTGCATCCAAGGATTCTTACTAGGAGCTTTTAAATCTTTCCGAGAAATCTAGAAAATGTATTTGTCCAAGGTTGGTATCTCCAATACTCCCTAAATCCAAATATAGGTGGTGAGTGAGGAGAAACTTCTAAAAATGTGTACTTCATCTTTCCCTTACCCCTTGATGAGGAAGTTGAAATTAATTTGGAATTCATGATCCAAATATTCTTTAGGAATTTTGTAAAAAACCATAGAGATTCTAAAATCCTAAAGTTTGAAAGTCTCAAAATGGTAACTCTAAAAAGGCTTCAACTCTAAAATACAAACCTCGAAAATCCAGAACTCCTCATAGTCCCAAAACCCTGAAAAGTAAATCTCTGAAACCCCAACTACCAAAATCCTGAAACACCAAACTCTGAAACTCTAAAATTACAAACTCTAAAATTACAAACTCTGAAAATTTGAAAGCGCTGCTAACTCCAAAACTATGAACCTCTGAAAACCTGAAACTGCGAACTCTGAAACTCCAAAATTGAAAACTCCAAAACTATGACCTTTGAAAACTTAAAACTGTGAACTTTGAAAACTTGAAATCGCAAACATTGAAAATCCAAAAGGCATAGAACGAAAATTGAAGGAAATGGTTACACAATTCTTGGATTTGATAAAACTAGATTCCTACATGAATTGAAGTTTGTATTATTGAGAAGAGAAATAGATGTCATGGCTAAAGGAATAATGTAAGATGATAAGGTTTTCCATGTCAAGAAAGAAAAATAAGAATAGATAAAAAGAAAAAAAAACTAAACAAAACCTTGATAAATCATAACCAAAATAAATAACTTAAAAATTTTACCTTGAGAACGATGCCTTGAAAGTACAAAATGGTGTAGTAAAAAACAAAGTGTCAGAGAAAAAGAAAAGTGAAAATGACAAATAAAAATTTGAGTTTATATAGGAAACCCTAGAATTAATGCTCGAAAGATGATACATGTGAGGGTAGTTGGAAATTAAATGTTTATGGAAGGTTCAAAATTGCAACCCTCAAAAATCTAAAATGAAGCGTGATCACTGCAATAAGAAACCCAAAGTCTGAAAAACCCTGAAAGTATGAAGCTCCAAAATTTTAGAACTTCAGAGTTTCATACTTCGGAACTGCAGAGTGAAATTATCCACAAAAAATAGTGTGAGACTCTGAAACCTAAAAGTATGAAATTCTTAAATTTTGGACTTTCGAGCTTTCGGAGTTCGAAACTTTGGAAATCCAGACACAAAATTAACAAAAAATGCTAAAGAGGATTCTGAAACCTGAAAGTCTGGAAATTTTGAAATTTCAAACTTTTGGGATTTCAGAGTTCTAAAATCCGAATGAAAATTTTATTTCACAATCAACAAAGCTCCAAAAATTAAAAATCCCCAAAATCCGAAGTCCAATTTTTTTAGACTTTAGAGTTTCGGACAACTTCAAAATTTTAAAAGCATGTTTAGGCAAGAAGAATCCAAGAAGGTTTAAGGAATTTTGACAATTTTTAAACAACACCTTCCTGTTAAGGTAATTTTAAAGTTTAACATTTTTGGCGATCTCCAGGGAATGCTTTCCTACTAAGATTTAGGCCAGTAGCCTTAAACAAACTATTGGGAAAAATAATCCTAAAAATAAAATATTCAGAACACACTCCAAATGAAAAGAAACAAAAAACAATAAACATCACAATGTGCAAAGCACTTGGAGGAGAAGACAAAAAAACACTGTACAAAAGTAAAAACTACCATTAAAAGAAAGCTTTGAGATAAATCCCATTCACATGGATGGGCAATTCTTCTGCACTAAGTCTTGATAGTAAAAATGAGTTTTCTTCCTTGCAACTTGTGATAATATATGGACCACTCCAGAGGGAGTCAAATTTAGCATGCACACCCGGCTTGGCTCTATCAGCATCCCATTTGAGATCCAAATCTCCTTTAAGGAACTCTTTGTTGGATGCTCTTTTGACGAAAAATCTTTTAACCTGAGACTGATGTTGTTCTAGAGTCTTCATTGCTTTATTCATTGTTTCTTCTAGCTCCATTAATTCGAAATACCTGACTATCATTGAATAACTTTCCATAAGTTTCCATTGATATGCTAATTCCAAGGAAGGAAGTTCTAGAGATAGTGGGAGCTTGTCTTCCCTTCCATAAACTAGCATGAATGGTGAATTTACAATATCCTGTTTTGGTGTGATTTGGTCTGCCCACAAGGTGGTTTTAAGCTTAGTGTGCTAAGTTCTTCTATTTTTTTCCATTGTACGCTTGATGATCCGTATGATATTTTGTTATTGGATTCGGTTAATCCATTTCCCTATGGGTAGTAATTTTATGAGGTTTTTTAGATAAAACCCATTCTTGACAGACCATTCAGTTAATTTCAAACCCAAAAATGCCATTACATTTTTTGAAATTACCATGAATGGAACATCAAAACGTCTCATTATTCCTTCCAGAAAATCAAGAACGACCTTTTCATTTCCTTCTTTCAGTGTCAAGGCTTTCGTCCAGCAAGTGAAATAGTCTGTCGCAGTGAGAACTCATTTATGTCCATCACTATATGGAGGATTAAGCATTCCGATGAAATCTAGTCCCTACTGAACAAAAGTTCATCAATCTAAATTGGGTGAATATGGAGGGCTGCCAATATTTGTTTCCCTATGAAAAAGGCACATTCCTTGAATTTCCTTACCCATAGATGAGTATCCTTGAATAAATTTTTCCAATAGTAACCGACCCTCATGATTTTTACCATAGTATCCTTTACAGAGTAATGTCATCCTGAAAAACCATTGTGAAATTCATGCAAAATCCTATCAGTATTTTATCTCCCTATACATCGAATTAGAACACCATTTAAATCTCTATGAAAAAGAAAATTATCCACCAAGAAATAAGGAACGTATTGATACATTAACTTTTCCTTTGAAGTTTATCCATGTCAACAAAATATATCCCTAATAGGAGGATAATTTTCATCTTTGACAACCAATCAACCTGGTCATTTCCCTGAGGTTCATTCAAGAGAACTGTGTCTTTTCCAGCCTTTGTCTCCAAATTTATAGCCAACTGTTGACATAGACCCTTACCCCTAATGAAATTAGTGACCTTAATGTGTACATCATATTTTGTAACTTTAGTAACCCATCTGACACATTTTTTATTCATGTCTTTATTTAGCAAAAAGTCCTTAACTCTGGGATGAGACACCATCAAATGTATTTTGTTGTTGGATAACATATGTTTGAATTTCTTCAAATCCCAAATCATATCAAATACTTGTTTCTCAACAAACGAATACTTTAACTCATAATATTTTAAGGATTGGCTAAATAAGGCAATCGACTATTCCATTGATTCATTATTTTGTTGGGTGAGGATACCTGAAATGCTCTCTTGTCCTGTAAAAGCATAAAGAATAAAATATTTATCAAACCTGGGGTTCATTAGTGTGGGATTTTGAGAAAAAATTTTCTTAATGGCTTCAAAACTCTCTTTCCCTTCTTTTTTCCATGAGAAAGGCATGTTCTTCTTCAACATGGTTGTCAGTAGTTTAGCCAATGCTTCGAATTGAGGGATGAATCTTTACACAAAATTTATGGTTCCAAGAAAACTTTGGAGAACCTTCTTGTGACTTGGGGGAGATAAAGACACAATCAAATGAATCTTTGTTTGATCAATTGATAGTCCTTCCACTGAAAAAACATACCCCAACAACTTCCCTTCATGCACTGTAAAAATACATTTATTAGGATTGAGTGAAATCCCAAACTCCCTACACCTTCGGAGAACCTTCCTTAGATGCGTGATGTGGTCTTCTGCATGCTTAGAGTATATAATTATATTATCAAGGTAAAAAAAATGATATCGTTGATTATCCCTTAAAATGCCATGTCCATGGCTCTTTGGAAAGTAGCACCAATATTTGATAATCCAAACGATATTTTATTATAGGCATATGTACCCCACTTAGTAGTGAATGGTGTTTTGAACTGATCAAATTATTTAACCAAAATATTATTATATCTAGAATATCCATCAAGAAATGAAAACCTTTACGCTCCTGCTACTATTTGGAGAATCTTCTGCATTGATGAAAGAGGATAATGATCCTTCAACAAGGAATGGTTCAGATCCCTGAAATCCACACATAGTCCAATTTCTCCATTCTTCTTCCTTATATGGATCAGATTGGCCACCCAAGATGAATGCTTGATAGGAAAAATTATACAGGCCTTGATGAATTTGGTTAGCTCCTTCCTCATTAGTGACTCGGTTTTGGGATTAATTGGCCTCTATTTCTGATGAACTGGTTTGGCGTGAGGGTCTAGTTCGATAGTATGTTGTACTAGACCTAGATCAAAACCACGTAAGTCTTTATATCTCCACACAAAAATGTCTTGATACTCTTGACAAAAATTGATGAAAGCTTATTTTTCTTCGGAAGTTCATACTTTACAAATCTTCATAAAATTTTCATTTGTCTACCCTCGACTTCCTTAAACTCTTCTTCTTTGACCACCATGTTAGAGCTTTGTATTTTGGCTTGATCATCTAAATTGAAGATGGATTCCAGAGTAACCTAAGCCTTTTGGTAGCTTGTTGCTTTTCAATTGTATGATTTGATCACCATATGCTTCTTGCAATTTAGCTAGAACCTTTCATGGTAAACTTCTGCCTGTGTCTTGTAGAAATAGAACAATTTGTTGGTCATTATCAAACACTTACGAGCTACTTACATTATCAGGGATTACAGTATCAAACCACTATTTTGATAGATTAGTTGCCCTTATTTTGTGATATCAATTAGTATGTCATATTTTGAGTTAATCATAGCAAGCTTATCAGCATCTTGATTTTGATTTCTAGGAATAGCATGGATCCCAAAAGCTTCAAAATCTTTAATTAAATTCTAGACTCGGTTCTTGTATGATCTTAAAATATAATTTTTAGATTCACTACATATCTGTCACTTGATGAACTACTAACTCACTATCTCTAAAAATAATCAAGGCCTTTAATACACTCTCTTTTGATTAAGTTGAATTCCTTACACAAGGGCCTCGTATTCTGCTACATTTTTAGTGAAACTAAACTATAACCAGAAAGATGAGAAGTATTTATATCCTTCTAGATAAATTAGCATAAAACTAGCACTAGATCCATTCTTACTCCTCGAGCCATCTAAGAACAATTGACATAGTCCTTCAGGATTGCTTTGTGTTTTGACAATTTCTAGTATGGTCATTCCTTCTTCGTGGATGTAGTATGTGCCCAATCCTGTCTCTTCCAACAACAGCAAACTAGCTTCTTCCTCTACCAACACATCATTTTAGGGATCATACTAATGGTCTCCACTCACTTCATCCAACACAATATCAGGGAATTATTCCACAAGAGTGGTTGGTTCGTGATCAACAACTTCTTCCTCTTGATCATGGATGGTATGATTCCCATTTATAGGACTAGCAGTGTAGGGTTTTACATGATTATGGAAGATTGGGTCTACCCTTAAACTTACCTTGGTTCTGAATTGAGTCCAGAGAATCATATGTGACCAATCAGCTAATAGATAACCACCCATTTTGGCAGTTAAATCTCATGATAGGCAAATGGAAAAGAGAGGAGGGAGATCAATAACTGATATGTCTTAGGTGAACGAAAAACTTGGGCATGCATGGATGGTAAGTTGAATTCCTTTGATGATTCCAACAGTCTTAATGGTTATTCCATCCAGCTAAACAAATCCTTTTTCAATCGTCATATATTGTATTCCTAACACGTCTAAATTTGCTTGGGCATAACCGAAGCTACTGGCACCAGAATCAATCATGCAGTTATGTACCAAATGATCACCAATGATCAAATAAATATAGAATGGTGGTGGTTTGTTTTCCTTAGAAAACTTTTCCCTTCTAGTTGACACAAACTTGTTGCAATTATTGCTCCATGACCCGATGATCCATCAGTTGTTCCAATATTGTTCAAAGCCTCTCGCAGCAATTTTCTCTTAGAAGGAATGGAGAGTGTGTCCCACATAGTAACACTCAGGTTGGTCTTCTTCATTTGTTCCACAATAATAAAGGGAATTTATCCTAATTTTCTAATGTTTATTTAAGCATCATCTTCTAGAAAGTGCTTGTTGGGTACCGTGATGCTTGAAAATCCATCTCTCTTTGCAACTTGGTTGGCATGTGTCTCTGAATATTTATTTCCTGCATCTTTATCAACATTCACCTATAGTTGAGGCTATGAAGTGGATGATTAAACATATTTGGAAGGCTGAGATTCCATTTCTCTCTTTTTGGAATGAGTATTTACTGCTATTGACGAGGAATCTGTATTTACCCCGCAAAAATATTCTATTTTCCAATTTAGTAAAGTGGTTTCTTCAAGGACCTGTAGTTGATATGTTATTTCCTACGTAGATGAATTTTTTGTTGGCTCTGAAGGGGTAGATACACTTTTAGGGCTTGGGTAATAACTCCATTGGGGAAAATATTTTTATTGTGAGGTTGAGAACAAGGATAGCACCATTCGTAATCTTGAACTATATTATTTTGGATGGGTACAATAGCTTTAAAAGAACAAGCAACAAGAAGATTCCTATAAATTAGAGGTCTGAAATTCGTTTGTGACCTACAACTTGGTTTTGCGGATGATTATTTCCTGAAAAAGGAGGACGGTTAGCATGATACTACTAATTTTTTGGTTGGTATGTACAATTATATTGAATTTGTTTCCTTTTGAGTGCAACACGATCATTCCTAAAAGTTTGCAACAATGAATTGACTTCGAATATGTCGTTTAAATGGGTGGGGATAGACTGAACTGGCTTCTTGGAAGCTATCTAGAATGGGAGCAATGGTAGGCTAAGTATTTTTAAGATCTAGAGAAAATGACATTGGCGGTCATGGAGCTATCTTTCCAGCCTCAATTAAGGAATTCTCAGCTCTTATGGCAACTTTGTAGGCATCAGGTAATATAGTCCCTCCCATGGACTGGATCATAACTATTAAATCATTGTTCAAGGCTCAAAAATAGTACATGAATGTGCTATTTGGAGAAGGATTTATGAGTTTCAAAATCCTATTCCAAGTCCTTTAGAATAAAAATTGAAATCACTCATGTATTATTGGGGAGCTCTCTTTATAGTAGTGAGTTGTTCCAAGAGTGACAGGTGATCACTCTTATCTTTGAAATATTTATAGAGCTTCTCCCCCAACTCATCCTAAGTGGTAATAGTTCCATCCCCTAAACCAAGAAACCACTTAAGTGTTTTTCCTTTAAAGGAAGTAGCCAGGAGTCTGACCTCAACGTTGTCTTTTATGACACTATGTACTGCGCAAATGTTGGCTACATCAAGAATATGTTCTACAGGAGTGATATGAGTTTCCCCTGTGTAAAAGGGTAAAGTTTTGAGTACAAAAAAATGTATGGGATCCCATTTGGCATATAGAAGAGGGCTACCTACATTGAATGCAAGAAATACTTAGTTCCTGGCCATTCTACTGAAAGGCTTCTTGTTCCTAGGTGGAAAGAATCTTCTGTAAGGAAACGTTAAATGACCCCTGCTTAGTGATGCTGTGACTGGTGAGCTTGAAATGTCTCTTCTTCTTCTTGGAGGAGATAAAGATAACTCAATATGTAGATAATTTCCTTCTCATATCACAGAAGCTCTTGTCTAAATTCTTCGCATATGTTAACACACTGACATATGAAATCTAGAGATATGGATTCGCCATGTACTTTGAGTTATGAAAATATGAAGAGAAGTACCAACTCTCTCTATCTCATCTGGTGTGCCAAAAAATTTTGTCACACGGATCATGCACCCATTGAATCTCTACGTGATCCCGTGCAACATTGGAACATCCCCAAGGTGTGGAACCTTGTCTCCTTGGTATGAACCTCCAAATAAGGCCAGCTTCCTTTGAAACTTGGAGCACTTGATTTAAGATCAATATGCAAGGCTAAAACATTTGAAAATAATTCTAATCTACTCAACTGATGAGCTTAAAGTTAGAGATAACAAAAGAATAAGGTGATGCACCAATTATATTGAACAAATAGACCCACTTAAATGCACTATCAACTCCCCAAAACAATATATGATATGCACATGTAATTTCAATCCTCCTTTATCCATGCCTATAAATAATAATGCAACCTTGTAACAGAAAGGAAACAACTTTTCCACAACTGATATAAAAGTAGCGATATCACTTTTCACATGAATTGGAACAAGATAACAGGGATAAAGAAAAATTAACCAATCACATCAAGGAATTAAACATTCACAAGCTATAGATTGATCAATGATTAACACAATAAACCTGAATTTTCATGGAAAAATATTGTTCTGAATATAACTGAAAGGCTCAAAGTATATGAAGTACTCTTCCAAGCTTGAAGAGTAACTTCTCCAAATGATCTATCTATATCTAAACTTAATGCATTTTAACTATTTATAAGTTCTAAAGGTTGAGCCATTATAGTTGAACCTTAACTAACAAATTACTAAAAATAGAGTATAATAAGTTCAAGGGAACAGGATCCCATAAAAATAGAAAAGTTGTTGCAAAGGTTTGACTAAGTCAACCCTATAAATTTGACTGATTCAAAGCTTGGAACCATCCCAATCATGGCCGCCAAGGCTCATCTTGGACTTGCATCATCTTTCTCTTGTTCATTTTTTCTCTGATCTTCATCTTCCCACATATCCATCCGGTGTTGGTAGTCAACAAAAGATTTGATGATTCCTTATACCTCTCCTTCCTCTGAGTCTACAAGAATAATGATTTACCATGTCTATTGTATCAATATCCCTTGCAACTTTATCTAGAATCCTTTTCAACTTATTCACCACATTCTTTAGTTGACTTATAAAATTCAGGCATGATATCAACCTGTCAAGTGAATTGCTATTGAAATTTTTAGTTATTTCATCATCTTTCGTTACCAAATCATTGAAATTTGATTTAATTTGGACCACTGGAAGAGCATTAATATTATCATTGAAAAAACTTGCATTTGATATTATCAAACTCCTCCAAAATATCATTTAGACCATCCATTATTTCCATGTGTTTATCATCCAACTTCTTAATCAAATCCTGCAACTCTTGGGATCTAAATTCCATGGCCTTTTGAAACTCAAAAAATTTAGAAACATCATCAATTAGTCCTTCTTGAAGGATTGAGTCTGGGTCCATATCTCTAATCTCACTCCATGTAGTTAAATTCATATTCAAATTATCGTTATCCTTAGAGATAATTTCATCTATCCTATGAATAGAAGTCCTCTCAGTTTGTAAATCATTATACAATTCAACAATTGTTGTAACCAAAGGATTAGCTTCCTGAAGCATTTTTTATATCCATCCATCCACTGATCTTCCCTTCTAACCCATCTTCTCAATTTCATGATATGAAATATCATCTAAACCATAAGAAACTGTCATAGACGTTGTAGTTGAAGGATCATTAGTTGGAGCGGGTTGTGTTACTTTCCTTAATAGAGCAGTGACTTGTTCAACCTTTGACTTCAATTCATCTTTGGAAGATTTATCTTAATCATATTTCCTCCAAAAAAAAACCAAGGGCCACCTGAACATCTTGATTGGCGCCTTCATGTGTTTCCTTCCCTAGTGAAAACCTAGAGATCTAATAACCTACTATTGTTATAGTTTCTTTAGTTTTCCCCTCAACAGGGGTAACTAATTCCATGACCCTTTCTCCTGATTGGTTTAATGATAAACTAAAGATGATATTTGGTAGTTTGGCATGTCTCTTCAGAGTAGGTTTCATCACACTTAGATCTATCACATCTACAAGAGGCACCTTATTCTTCTTCTTTGGGGTTTGGCGATATAGCCATTTAGGTATATTGGATGCAGATGAAAGTGGCATGTTTGATTCAGCACCTAGAGAAATAGATAAAATAATAGCATTGGTAATATTAGCTAGCAATGAAATAAATGTGGTAATGATAAAACGGGTGGAAGTGAGAATTTCCTCTAGATCAGATGTAATAAGACTGGAAGTTGAAATGGAAGGAAATGAAATTTGCTGAGACAATGGAGTGGAAACTGGAAAAATAATCATTTCCCCTACTGAGAGAATAGGAAGGGATGAAAATACTTGGGTCATGGATGGAGATGGAAAAACAAAGAGGAGTGAAGGAGTTGTGGATAATGATTGGGAAAGTGGGGCTGAAGATAATGACAATGATGATGAAGGGCATGGAAAATCTTGTGATACAACTGGAGAATCCTTGACTTAAACAACCTCTATTAATTGTATTGTAGGTGACACAATATTGGCAGTGGGAAATTTTGGAAGAGAGGAACTCCCAACAACAAATGAGATATTCCTTGGATTTATATTGGCCTTTTGAGTATACCTTTTACCTTTCGTGGGTGTAGGGAGACTCATGGTTGGGATTCTACTCTTATAGATTAATCTATCCCTTTGGGTGAAATTTCCAAGGTAGCCAACCAATCATATGTTCTTTTAAGAATGGGCCCCACTCTTTCCTTGTATTGCAAAGTTCTTCCTTAGACCAATCTATCCATGGAAAATGTTGATCAACAACATTATTGTTTCTATACACTGGATCTAATAATCATCATTGTCCATCCCTTCCGGAATATCCGTAATACTTAATTTTCTAATGTCATTAAAATTAAACCTTTCATATTCTCATTACATAATGATAACCTCATCCAGGCAATAAATCCAAATATCCTCTAGCTGAGGAACATGACAACTGGCCAATCCTGTTTCATTGAATTTACCCCAGTAATCAATGTTGGTTTTGGGATGGATATTCTCAAAGTAACTTCCAAAATTTCTCCATATACATTCTTTTCTTTATAAATGTTGGCACATGTATATCTTCCTATTGAAATAGGAAATTTAACTCCCACCTTATGTCATTTTTTTTTTAGTTTTGTGATAATCCAACAATTTCTGAACCAATTCTAATAAAACCAATTTGTCAGTAGGACATATTGGTAATTTTCTTGGGGCACCCAAGAAACCAAAAATCCTGATGTATGTAAATGTTTGAAACTAAATATAGATGGCTCCCCATTCTCATACCTCTTTAAAATATTCATTATAAATCTTTGATTATACAAATATTTATCAAAACGATAAAGGAGGACAACAAAAAAGGCATCATTTACTCTACAAAAATGTTTTTTGCCTTCTTCTATTGTAATTTGATGATAAAAGTGATAAATCTGTGACACACTTCTGACACCTTTTGTGTTCAAACCATTGAATTCCCCCATGGCCGCGGTAGCATAAACGAGGAAGGAAGTAATGAAGAAGTTTTTTGACGTTAAAGCATTGCCCAATTGAAAACAAATTGAGTTGCTGATATGTTTACCCCATCATATGAACTCCTTATTCTTCTTAATAGTAACAATGTAGAGGAACATCCATTCCTGAAACTCGTTCACAGAAGTAAGAGTTGAAATTTGACTCAAAAATTAATAAGATCACTTACTTCCTAGATGAAGTCTGAGCATAACAATGTTATAAGAATCTTGATGACATTATTAGCCAAGTAACTCTTCATTATAACCTTTTTACGTAGTTATATTTCTTTATCCCAATGTTCCACGATGGATTCTGGTGAAAGTTTTTGATATCCTTCAACATCTTGAAGTTTAAATAAATCATCTTCCAGCCTGATTATGACCTTATCGTCATCATCTTTTATCAATTTAGAATTCTTATCAAAATGGGTTATCGCTACTAAGATGAACTCAAGCCAATGCATGAACGAAGGAAAACCTGTAGTGAGAGTGCGCCCCCTGTCAAATATGGTCTCCATCCAAGGATTCTTATTAGGAGATTTTAATATTTCTAATAAATTTGGAAAATCTATTTGTCCAAGGTAAGTATCTCCAATACTCCCCAAATCTGAAGATAGGTATGAGTGCGGAAGAACTCCTACAAATGTGCACTTCATCTATTCCTTACCCCTTGATGAGGAAGTTGACATTAATTTGGAATTCGGAATCTGAATAGTCTTTGGGGATTTTTTAATAAACCATAAAGGTTTCGTTATCCAAAATTTTGAAAGTCTTAAAATGGTAACTCCAAAAAGGCATCAACTCTAAAATACAAACCTATGAAAGCCCGAACTACTCATAATCTCCAAACCCCAAAAAGTAAATCTACGAAACCCTGACTACCGAAATCCTAAAATGGTGAACTCTGAAACTCAAAAATTATGAACTCTAAAAATGCAAAAGCGTTGTTAGCAACGAAACTACAACCTCTGAAACCTCAAAACTACGAACTTAGAAAACCTGAAACTGTGAACTCTGAAAATGTGAACTCCAAAACTGAAAATGTGCAACCTCTGAAACTCCTGAAACTATGAAACTCCTCTAAAAAAATGTAAAACTGCAAAAACTCCAAAAAGCATAGATCGAGAATTGAAGGAAATGGTTGCACAATTCTTGGACTTGATAAAACTAGATGCCTACATGAATTGAATTTTACAGTATTGAGAAGAGAAACAGATGTCATGGCTAAATGAAGAACATCAAATGATAAGGGTTTCCATATCAAGTAAGAAAATAAGAAAATAAAAAAATAAAAAATAAACATACAAAACCTTGATTAATCATAACAAAATAGAAATATCTTTTAAAAATTACCTTGAAAACGATGCCTTGAAAGTACAAAATGGTGTGGTAAAAGTAGATTTTCAAAGAAAAATCCAAGTAAAAATCCAATTTTATATAGGAAACTCTAGAATTAATGCTTGGAAGTCAACACGTGTGAGGGTAGTTGGAAATTAAATGTTTGTGAAAGGTTCAAAATTGTAACTCTCGAAACTCAGAAATGAAACGTAAGCATTGCAATGTAAAACCTGAAGTCTGAAAACCCCAAAAGTCCAAAGTTCTGAAATTTCAAAACTTTAGATTTTTAGAATTTGGAACTCTGGAGTGAAATCATCCATAAAAACAATGTGAGAGTGAAACTTGAAAATCCAAAAATTCTAAAATTTTAGACTTTCGGGCTTTTGGAGTTTAGAACTTCGGAACTCTGGACACGAAAATAACAAAAATGCTAAAGATGATTCCAAACCCCAAAAGTCTGGAAAGTTTTAAATTTCATAGTTTCAGGCTTTGGGATTTTAGAAATCCAAATAAAAATTTTATTTCGCAATCAACAAAGCTCCAAAAAGCATAAAACCCCAAAACCCGAAGTCTAAAAATTGGGACTTCGAAGTTTCAGAAAACTTCAAAATTTTAAATCACATTTAGGCAAGAAGAATTCAAGAATTTTTAAGGAATTTTGACAATTTTTAAACAACACCTTCATGTTAAGGTAAATTTAAAGGTTAACAAGTAACACAACCCACTCCATCTACTAATCCTTCAACTACAACTACTCTAACAGTTTCTTCCAGCTTGGATTATATTTTATATCATGAAATTGAGAAGATAGGTTAGAAGGGAAGATCAGTGGATGGATGGATTGAATGCATAATTCAAGAATAAAATCCATTTATTAAAACAGTTATAGAGTTATTGTTATCCAAAATTCACCCCTCAAGGGTCCCCTCATATTTTTCTAACTCCCCTGTCCAAGTACAAGAGAGCAAGTTCTGAGAAAATGTAAGAAAAATTGCAAAAACAGGCTTGGGCTAGAAAAAATCATGAAAAATGGCTAAGTCCTAGTCCTAGAAGCATTTGGGACAAGTGGGACCAAAAGGCGCGGTTCGGCCGAAATGAGCACAGACGGTCCAAAAGCAATTGGGACATCCGGGCCAAAAGGACGCGTGGGACGCGGAAATCTGAACTGGCCGAAAAGAGAAAATTGGCTAACTGATGAGAGGGTCGCCTTTGGGACAAGCGGGACAAAAAGACGTGAACCGGCCGAACCGGGCGAAATGAGTCAAGGCAGCCCGAAACAGTCTGGGACGCGCGGGCCAAAAGTACGCAAACCGGCCAAACCGGCTGAAATGAGAACTTTTGTCCCGGAACAGTTGGGACAAAAGGGCGCGAACTGGCCGAACCGGGTGAATTTGTCCTAGACGGTCTGAAAGCAAATGGGACATATGGGCTGCGAGTACGCGAACCGGCCGAACCGGGCGAAATGGGAACAAGCAGTCCAAAACAACTGGGACATTTGGGACAAATGGGCGCGAACCGGCCGATTCGCCTGAAATCAGCACAAGGAGCACTATGCTAAATGGGACAAAGGGACGCGCGGGACGCGAAAAGCCGAAATGGCCAAAGGCAAGGAAGAAAAGTCAACGTTTGGTCCGGAAACTTCAAACGGCCATAACTTTTGACTCCGAGCTCCGATTTTCATAAAATTGGACTTTCTGGAATGAGCACGACATCCTCTTAATTTTAATGAGGGTAGATATATTTAAATAAAAGAAACATATTCAGCTCCAGTCAGTCAATGCTCATTCCCGTCAAATGACAGAAAACGCCTGCCAGGCCCAAAACAGCTCTCGCACTCAGAAGGCCATAACTTTTACATTTCTCAACAAAATCGCACAAAATTGGTACCGTTGGAATCGTGGTTCCAAGCCCGATGCACAAAAATAAGAAATTCCGGATTTGATTAAAAATTGATTGATATTTTTAAGGAAACGTGGCCGGGTTCAGAACAGTGTTTTATTTGGTAGCTGGGAGTACAATTAAGAGGCATGGTCATCATTCTTTCTCTGCTGCAGCACATGGGACAGTATGGGGAGCCTTTTGCAAGTAGTATATAGCCATTCCACTCAATTTAATGCCTCTTACAGGTGGTTGAAAGATAGATTTCGGGATTTCCATTTTTCCTTCTCTTCTCCTTCTCATTTTTTCTATAAATTGGAGTGTTGGGCTCATTGTAAAAGGGGGAGTTTTTGGGTAGCAAAGCTCTGCCAAAATTGCTTTGTGAAGCCAGTGTGTTGCAGGCCCTTGTAGTGGACTCCTTGCATGGTGATCCAGGCCCTTATCTTGTAATAGATTGAACTGTGCATATCATGAAGCAATAAAATACCAGTTTGTGGATGTATCTTCCCCTGTTGTGTTTTCTTGCATTCTTCTTGCCCCTTTGATCTTTCTATAAGAATATTGTGTCTATTTGTTATGTTCTTGCAGGAATTCATTATCATTGTGTGTGCTTGGAATATTGCTGTGAATGCATTTTTGTTGGATTATGGTGAACTGTTATCACCTCTTCTAGTGTGCACTTTGCCTCTGTGTTTCACACATTTGGAGATTACTCTCACACCCTCTTTTTCTGGTGTATCACCACTTTAGTGTAGGCTTTCATTTTATGTATTCTCTCTCCCTGGTCCCTTGGAAATTTAGATTAGAACAGTTAGCTTACCCTGCATTAGAGTAGATTGTGGCAGGTAGTTTAGAAGCAAGAACCAGCTTTCTCTGGAGGTCTATCTCAAGTAGCAAGTCCCACAACTTGGAGATTGTACCCATTTTATCCAATCACACTGTGAGTTCAAATACATACACAGGGGTGCTGTGATTCAGTGATAACAGTTATATGATGAATTGAATACTGAGAAATATTCCATAAGGAAATTAGGTGCATCCCTTTCTAAAGAGAGAAACAATTTGGGTCTTAGTTTGGTAACATGGGAAGAAATTAGAATTATAGATACATATCTACTCTTCCAATAACGTGTGGTGAGTAGTTCCTACAAGGTTTTTGAATTTCAAAAGGACATGGAATTCACGTCACAAGTGTTACAAGATTTGATTAAAAATGAAAAGTGGTTTGAAATAATAGATGCGTTGAGAAATAGTGTAGAATAATTTCAGGAGATCCACTATAAGTTCTTCAATGAGAACATTGACACCCTTCCAATAGATCAAGTGAAGACCAATTTAAGAATTTTGGTAAAACAAGATGATGAAGTTATAAAAACCTTCGCCATTAATTTAATCTACAAACTTGTTTCATGCTAGAATTTCATAAATCGGATTTAAAAAGTTATAAGCAAGTTGAAAAGGTTATCATCTAAGGTTGTAATGGAATTAGATACAACATATGTAGTAAGTCAGTACACATGCAGACATGAAGAGGAAGAAATAAAGGAAATTTTTAAGTGCTTCAAGGAATTTAAACAACGTACGACTGCAAGCAAGGAAAGTCAGGATAAAAATGAATAGGAAGCAGATACTACAAGGCCAAGCTGAGCTTAGCATCCATTGTTGAATAGGATCTAAGTTCTTGATTGGTCAAAGGTTATAGGGTTTACTTAGTCAAAATTTTAAAACTGCTTTTCTATTTTTATGGGATTTTGTTCCCTTGAACTTAAATACATTCTATTTTTAGCAATTAGTTAGCTAAAGGTGCAGTTGTAATGGCCAGCCTCTTGAACTTATAAATAGATTAGAGGTGTTAAGAATTGGTATGAATTTTAGATTTGGTGAGAATATTCTTCAACCTTGGAAGATTTTTCAAACTACTTTGAGCCTTTTGATAATATTTAGAAAAATATTTTGTCGTGGAATGTTTGGTGTATTGTGCTCCAATTGATTAATATCTAATTTGTGAATGTTTAATTCCTTGATATAGATTGATTGATCTAAATTTATATCATTTATTTTTCTTTAATATTGAGTAACATGGCATAGAACCTTTTTGTTTCAAATGTAGATAATTTATTCCCTTTCTGTTATCAAAGTGAATTATACTTACCAGTCAAAGATTAGAGAGTATCACATGAAATGTGAATGTAATTGATTGTTGTGATATGTTAATTGTGTTGTTGAATGAATCTATCTGTTTATTTTGAAACTTGGTGCATCACCTTATTTAAAGTTTTATTTTTATTTATCTCTAACCTTAATCCCAAAGACTGGGTAGATTAGGATATTTCTAATTGTTTTCACTTTACACTTTTATCATAGATCAAGTACTCCAGGTTGCAAAGGAATTTGACCTTCTTTAGAGGTTCATCCCAAGGCAACAAGGTCCAATACCTTGGGGATGTTGTAACATTGCATGAGATCATTCAAAGATTCAATGAGTTCATGATCTACGTGACAACATTTTTTGGCACGCCCAGTGCAATAGAGTTGGTACTTATCTTCATACTTACATGAATCAAAGTATATGACAACTCCATTTCTATGGATTTCAAATCTCAGTGTGTTAACTTATGTGAAGAATTCATAGAAGATCTTCTTCAAGATGAGAAGGAAATTATTAAGATATTGAGTTATCCTTGTATCCTCCAAGAAGAAGAAGAGGCATTTCAACATCACCAGTTACGGTGTCACCGCATAGAGGTCATTAAAATCCTCCTTAGGGAAGGTTCCATCCACCTAGGAACAATCAACCTATTATTAGAATGTTGAGGAACCAAGTGTTTCCTTCATTCGATACATGAATCCTTCTTTTATTAGCCCAACGTGGTCCTGTACCTACTTTTACACTCAAAAGTCTACCCTTTTACATAGGGGAAACTCATGTTACTCCTATGGAACATATTCTTGATGTGTCTAGCATTTGCACAGTACATAATGTTACAGAAGACAACATTGCGGTCAGACTCCTTGCTACTTCCTTTAAGGTAAAATTACTTCAATGGTTTTGTGTGTTAGAGGCTGGTATTATAACCAATTGGGATGAATTGGGGGAGAAGATATGCAAATAGTTCTAAGACAAGAGTGCCCACCTATATCTCATAGAATAACTCACTACCATAAAGAGAGCTCCTTAAGAGTACATGAGTGATCTCAACTTCTAATTACAAAAGACTTCGAATAGGATTCCAGCACTCATAAAGCCTTCTCCTAATAATGTATTTTTGTATTATTTATGAAATTTGAACAACGATATAACAATTATGATCCAATATATGTGAGGGACCACACTTCTTGATGCCAATGAAGTTTCAATAAGAGCCGAGAATTCTTTGATCCAAGAAGGGAAGATTACACCCAAACCTCTCATGCCTTTGTTTGTTGAACTTTCAAGTAATCAGTTGTCCATTGTCTCTGTGATTGCACCAGTTCCTTCAAACGATATGGTTGAGGTAAAGTCCCTACTAAAAAATTTTAGGAATGAACTCATAGCACTCAAGAGGAAATAGTTTCAATATCCTCGTCCCTACCAACCACAAAATCAACAATATCAATCTAATTGTCCACCATTTCAAGGGAATAATCAGGCATAAAATCAAGATGCAAACATCAAGCCCCTAAATTTTAGGAATCCTCTTGTTGTTATCTCTTTCAGAGACCTTGTACATGTCCAAAATAATCTGATAGACTATGAATGGTGTTATCCTTGTTCTCAACCCCAAAACCAAACTCTTTTCCCTAATAGAGTTCTCAATCAGGCCATTATGGTTCAAAGTGTATCTACTCTGCGAGAGGCAACAAAAAATTCATTTATACAGGAGGTTGCTGATACACCATAGGTCCCTAAAGAAACCACTTTGATAAATTGGCAAGAATAAAAATTTTATAGGTTGAATACAAATCTTCATTAGTAGTGGCAAACACTCATCCCAAAAAGAGATAAATGGAATATCAACCTTCCAAAGTTGATCAAGCATCCACTTCACAGCCTCAACCACAAGCAGTGGCTGATAAAGATGAGGGAAAGAAACCACCAGAAATGCACGCTAGCCAAGATGTAAGGAACGAAGGTTCTTCGAGCATCATTGTACCTAACAAGAACTTTCCAAAATAAGATTCTAATAATCAAATAAATTTTAGCAAAGTAGGATCAATCCCTTTTAGTATTGTAGAACAGATGAAGAAGACCAACCTAGGTGTTACTATGTTGGACATACTCTCAATTCCATCTCAAATAAACCTTTTGCAAGAAGCCTTGAAAATTTTTGGTACAACCGAAAAATCATCAGGTCATGAGGCAACAACTGCTATAATTTTATGTCAACTAGAAAGGAAATGTTTTCCTAAGGTGAAAAAACCACCACCATTATATATTTCCTTTATAATTGGAGATCATTTGGTGCATAATTGCATGATTGATTATGGTGTCAGCAGTTCGTTCATGCCCAAAACAATTATAGATGTCCTAGGAATCCAATATACATCAGTCTCCAGAGGATTTTTTCAGTTGGATGGGATAGCAGTTAGGACCATTGGAATCACCAAAGGACTTTAGTTTACTATCCATGCATGCCCTAACTTGTCATTTACACAAGACATATCAGGTCATTGATCTTCCTCATCTTTTTTCCATTTTACTTATCATGAGATTTCACTTCCAATATGGGTGGTTATCTATCATCTTATTGGTCTCATATGATTGTCAGGACTCGATATAGAACTAAGGTGACTATAAGGGCTAAACCAATTTTTCATAATCGTGTGGAGCCATATACCACTAGTCCTATAAATGGGAATTATACCATCCATAATCCAAAAGAGGAAGATATTGACCATGAACCAACCAATCTTGTTGAAGATGTTCCTGATAGTGTGCTAGATGAAGTAAGTATAGATCACCAGCATGACCCATATGCTAAAGCATTGGTAGAAGAATAATCCGGGTTGCTACTTTTAGAAGAGACGGGATTGGGTACATATTGTATTCATGAAGAAGATGTGATCATACCAAAACTTATAAAGTACCAAAATATTTCTGAAGGACTTTGGAAACTATTTTTGATGGTTCAAGGAGTAAAACTAGAGTAGGTATTGGTGTTATGTTGATTTATCCCAAAGGAAGTAAGTATTTTTCATCCTTTTGACTACAGGTCAGCTGCACTAATAATGTTGCTAAGTATGAGGCCTTGATACAAGGAATTCAACTAACTTTAAAAAGGGGTATCAAATCCCTAAATTGTTTTTAGAAATAGTGAGTTGATAGTGCATCAGGTAAGAGTTCATAGTACACTAAAAAATGATAAATTGAGATCTTATAAAAACATAGTATAGAGTTTGACTGAAGACTTTGAAGATTTTGGGATTCACATGCTTCCTATGAATCAAAACCAAGACACAGATAGACTTGTAACTATCGGATCATATTATGACATTCCTACTGATGTAGTGAAGGAAGGATTGCAGTCCGTTAAGATGGTTGTTTGTCCAAAATTTCTTGATAATGTAGGAAGTTGGAAGGTTTTTTACAGTGATGAGAAAATCATTCTTTTCTTACAGGAAGAAGTGGAGTTTGCTGCAAAAAATCAAGTTAGGTTAAAAGAAGCATACGGTGAAAAAATCATCTAAATAAAAAAGTAACAGATTACCAAAAGGTTTGGTTATTCTTGAATCCATTTTTTAATTCAAATGATTAGGAAAGAAGGAAAAATTCTAACATGATAATCAAAGATGATGACTTTGAAGAAGTTGAAATAGCTAGTAAAAAAAATCATAAATATTGGCAAAGTATGAACCCTAGAAGAAAAAAAGGCTTTCATCAAACATTTTCAAGATTGTAATGATGTTTGTGCATGGAGTTATAAGGATCTACATGGTTTTAACCTAGGTTTGGCATAACACACCATCGAACTTCATCCTAATGCCAAACCAATTTGATAGAAGCAAAGGCCAATAAATCCTAAAATTAAACCACTAATGAGGAAGGAACTCTCTAAGGTCATTGAGGCTTGCATAATTTTTCCAATCAAGCATTCCTCATAGGTAGCTAATCTAGTTCCCGTTAGGAAAAATAATGGATAAATCTGGTAATGTCTAGATTTTAGAGATTTTGAAATGGAATTCATTGAAGGATCATTATCCTCTTCCATCAATGGAGAAAATTCTCCAAATAGTAACAAGAGCGCAAAGGTTTTCATTACTTGATATGTACTTTGGATGCAATTAGATCTTGGTTAAATAATTTGATCAATTCAAGACAACATTCACGTACTAAGTGGGGTACTTATGCCTATAATAAAATGCCATTTAGGTTATGTAATGATGGCACTACCTTCCAAAGGACCATGGACATGGCTTTCTAGGGACTAATCAATGATATTATCCTAGTGTACCTGGATGATATGAAAATGTATGCCAAACATGTGAAGGATCACATGTCTCATTTGAGGAAATTATTCAAGAGCGTTGGTGTGTGTGACATGTCTAGTCATCGTCCACATCACCTGGTGAGTCATCTCACCTTACGAGAGTCATAGGTCTTAGGAAGTCAAATGACAAGTGTCATATTTTGTCACAGAATCTTTCATTATCATTTACTTCAGTGCATTATAAGATTTACATTCCTTATTTGGAATTGTAACTCCTCCTTTAGTGGCGTCATATGTGTTAGTCATGTCATATGCGTCAATGGCATCATTGATATTCTTTCCTTGTTTAGGCATGGGGGTTACACAACACCCCTATTTGTACTTCCTTTTTTCGATCTATGAGCATGAACAAACTTGTTTTCTTACTTGCATTTTATTTCCATTAATTTGAATCTTGATTATTGCGTTGGAGCTTGATGTTACCATCGGAGTGCAACTGCATTGTAATGCATTGTTTTCAACATCAATTCTCATTTTTCCCTCTTTCATGGTATCAAAGTTGGTTTCGGTAAAACGTGCACTCTTCATTTCTCAGTTGTTTATTACTTCTGGTCTCTTCTTATTTTATCATGTAAGTTTTTTTCAATTATTATTTTAGAATTGTATTACTCACCTCGTATTGAGGTTTCAATAGTTGCAAGTTTGAGGTATTTGGTTGGTTTTTTTTTATCATGGTTGCTGGGTTCGTGGTTTGTGCGTTCAACCCTTCCATTCCTGAGTTCACTTTTGGTCTTCGGTTTATATCTGGTGTTTTCCCTCCATTTGAGTTCTTCGAAGTTTTCATTTGATCTCTTATATTGGAGGATCCTCTATCCATTGCTGTAGTTTATCTTGCTCGTTGGGATAAAGCCTTGTTACATACACGTGTTCGGTCTCTTCCTTTCTCATTGTAGGTTGTTTGTCTTGTTCCTTTTGGCGTTGGATTCTCACATCTACAAGCTAGTACTGTGCCTTGTTCTTTCTACCATAGGTGTTTAGGTTGTTCAAATCGTACTGGTTCGGTACTCCTGCATTGGATGAGGGATCGGTTCTCTTCTGCTCACCATTTTTGACTTGTTTCGGGTGTTTTTGGTGGTCTTTGACTATGCGCCCATTGTCTAAACTTGAGCTTGCATGCTCTACTCTCACCATTGGTTGTGTTCTTCCCTGGAAAAGCTTGGTTCTGTAACTGTGCATGCTCCACAGTTGTTATTTGGGCCTTGTTTGATACCACTAATTTGTAAGGATTTGTGCCATTACCTGGAGCTTTCCATTGGTGTGTGGGACTTACTCGACATTTTTTACTCTACTCTAGCATTTTAGACATTGTTTCTGTGACTCCCTACCATGTGGAGGTCTGCTCCTTTCGACCGTTACTCATGCAGAACTTTTTTGGTCAACCCAAACCTCTGCTGCTCCATGTGGGTTTCAATTTGTTATATTCACCTCGTAGTTGTTTCTTCCCTATCACAATCTCCTGCATGCGACTGGTTCACCTCTGACACTTGGCACATTGACATGTGGACTCTACAGCTCCTTAGCACAGCTCAGAGGCTCAACGAACCGACCCCCGGCTTGACAACGCGGGTTTCACTTGGCACTCAATGTGGGCTCTTTAAAATTGATTATTGGTAAAAAAAATCCCTCCTTATAAATATTTTAAGGTTAAAATATTTTATTTAATTGGCATTGTAAACTTTTTAGGGTCTTTTTCTTGTTTTATTCAACCTTAGAGTGTTAAAGACAGAGGGTGAGGTCTGGGGTTTGTAGGAGGCTAATCTCCCCTTGCAATTAAAACAAACCCTATCTAAAATTTGATTCCATTTCCAACGACAATACATACGACATCCTTTTCATGATTTTATGGCACTTTTTAAATCCGTTTGCAGGCTTATTAGCATTTTTCCATCAATTGTAGGAATTGGTTTTTGTTATAACTTTTGACTAGTTGCTCAGTTTTGAGCACTTCTTAAGTCAAAGTTGCATGTTTTTTCACACTCTAGTTAATGGGATTATCAGTTTTGTAAACGCACTATTTTTATAAAGTGCCACATTCTGGGGGGGGTGTCTTTGTATTGCTTAATTCAACTCATTTTTTCTTGAGCTTTGTTTTATCGCTTTTATTGCTTATGGACTTGTGAGCACGTCTGCCACAAATCTTACAAAAAAGGGATTCTTTTGTGCGACATGAGACACTATTTCTCATAAGTCCCTCTCATTTTTTCTCTTGTTCTCTGTGCTTCCTTGCGGTGTTGATTTGTTGCACCCAACAAACCTTGATTGTTTTCTCCACTATTGCACATTATTACGTTGATTGCAAGGTGAGTGACAGATTGGTTCTCAGAACACAGTCACATCTATTTGTAATCAATGCACTTAACTTTAAAGTGCCAAATGCGGGGGGGGTGTTGATATTTTTCTGGGGTGGTTTTTTCTTTTCTCTCTCCTTTCCTTTTGCATCCTTTGGTTCTATCTCTTCATTATGGATATCTATTGGATAGATTTTCTACATAGCTGAAAACCTAGGTAGTCATGAGATAAATCTCCCTCATTTACCGGTGAAGTTCCCGTGTCAGATTTGTCAATAAAATAAGTTAGTATCTATATGGGGTTTTACTTTAACTATTCAGCTCATGAACCATAGTATGTATAGTTCTGCAACAAGTAAGCAACTGTTTAAGAAAGTGAAATATTTATAGAAGAAGGGAATCATAAAACACAGAGAAGAAATGGGGAAGATGTGCAACCCAATCAATAGATAACAGAGTTGATTGCATGCACATAGAAGAAACCAATAGATATCAACACACAGAATTATAAGCAAAGGCAACTCTAGATCTAGATCTAAAATAACACAAAGTTTATTAGAATATCTAAGATAGAAAGCTAGAAACAAAATGCACCGTGACACAAAGTTCTTCGGAAATATGCTCCTTTATATTCTTTTGCTTCAAGTGGCTCTCATGCATTTCAACACAAAGTCTGGAACACAAGAATGCTGCTTACAAATTCTGATCCTTTAACCCATAGGTTCTTCCTCTACTTATAGACATGTAGAGGGGAAATTACAAGTAGGAAGCTTTTAGTTGAACTGGCATATGTGGAAGTCAGAAAGGAAACAATTGGCAATCTCCCTCTTGGAATTCCTCTTTGTATGACATGCATGATTTACAACTAAAGATAGAACCTTCTATGTCTACCACCTATTTCCAAGTAGTTGACTTATTCAAGTAATGGATTTTAAACCAATCACTTAAGTTTTATAATTTAATTGATCCCTTAATTACTTTGTAGGAGGAAATAGGAGAAAAAAGAAGAAAGAGGAAAGCTACAGTCTTGTCCTTTTTTATATTCTGCATACAGCTGATTCTTTTGCCTTTGATTCTCACCAAAAATGGATCTGGAAGCAACTAGATCTGGAAGTGGTTGGATCTGGAAGCAAGTGAATGTGATTTGCTTGAATATTTTGTAGTTCTTCTCCAGTACATACATTAGTGCAATGTTTGTCGTAAATGACTCATCATTTTTATTTTTAATTGCATATGAGAAATTAAAACTTCTGGAAAGCACTCTGGGTGAATGCAAATTCAATGAAGGATGGAACTGGAAGATTGGGAGAACATGCACAAGATCTTGGAAGGAATTCTCCATGCACTGACTTCTACACTGGCTGCATCAGAAATAAGAGGATGATTTTTTGCCGGAAGCCTTTGCAATTATGAGATTTGGATCTGGATCTGGATTTGGATTTGGGCCTATTGACTTCAGCAAATTTGGAAGTAATGCATGACTCTGCTTATCTTTTTTTTCATCCCTCTTTGCCATGGCTATGTATATCTTTGTCTGAACAATTATTTTTCTCCTTATTCGGTTGGAATTCTTCAAAACTGGTGCAGATCTGGATAATTCTTCAGATTCAGAGATATGTTCAATGTATTAGACATTTATTTAAGCTCCCTTTCTCTTATAAAAGCACCTATAATGAATTCCTACAATTAATTTAGACAAAGATGGCAACCAAAACATGAACAATGGATTTTAATCATAAAAATATGCATAATTCAAGCATGTTGCCCCAAAATTTGATGTTTTATTTGCATGCAAAGCAAGTATTAATTTTACCAACTTCACCTCAGCACCTGTATCACTTATGTAGACAATTATCCAGACATAAATCAACCTCCTTCAACCTATGCGCCAAAATTGGAAGCTTCCAGCATTAATTACACCTTCTTCGGAGTAAAATTCCTCTCCAAATGGGGCACACTTTTTGTCTGGGCTGCACTTCTCTACTTTTTAATTAATTCATTCATCCTTATGGCAGCCCCTACTTATATCATCCTCATAATTCTATAATTAATTAATGCCTCTCCTATTCCTGGCAATTAATTAATTATTTAATAAGCTTTATTCTTCAAATGGGGTGCCTATTTTGTGCATGCTCATGGCTGCCATTAAATAAATTAAATTTATTTAAGTTTAGCCTTCTGCTTCCAGTTAACTTATGCCTCACAGTATGCTTTGACCTTAGCCACTGAAAATAGGAATTAATTAAATCATTTAATACTTTAAAAAGTATTATTTCTCTCCCAAATGGGGCGCACTTGTTGACATGAAGGGGCTGCATTAAATAAATAATATTTATTTAATTTTAGAATGTCTAATTCCAACTTCTTTTGTCCACTTTCCTTTTTTGACTTTTCCACAAGCCTGGGTGCCAAAATTAGAGAAGAAATTAATTAAATTAATTAATTTACTCTACAAGGAAGCTCCGAAAATCCCATGATTCACTTAAGTTGTTTGAATTTCACAATGGGATTATTTATCCTGCAAGGCAGGTAATAAAATCTCATCAATGCCTTAAGTGATTTTTCTTTTATTTCACAATGGGAATTTTTACCCTGCAAGGGAGGTAAGAAATTCTCGTCTGCCTGCTGCCTCTAATTTTCCCATTGTGACTTAAATGGAATTGCTTCCATGGGAAAAAGTACCCTGCTAGGTAGGTACAAATTTCCCACCTGCTTGCTACTTCCAAAAATCCCATGATCCACTTCAAACCCTCTTTTTCCAAAAATGTGGCCAACCCAGAAGAAGCTTTTTGGTGCACGACTTCATCTTTTCCAAGAGAACCTGACCTCCGATGGTGAATTCCTTCTAGCACAACGTGCATAGGTGATCTCCAGATACTCCAGGACAAGAATCAGGCCAAACCGGAAAAGGAATTGATCCAGAGAAATTTCACAGAAAATGAAATTAGAAAACACAAAAAAACACAAAATGTGGCTAGAAGTTACAAATAAAGCCCAAGATTCATTCCTGGTTAAAACCCTACTGGTATATGGAAATAATGACATGTACGATCATAACAGGGTTAAACGAAGCACAATTTACCTCTAACGGGGCTCAAAATAATTAAATACAAATTTCTTGCAGGTAAATCCCAATGACAGAATATAACAATTTTGGGCATCTGGGTATTTGGTGAAAATGGCTAATATGACTCCTTGGGAATATCTTGACACAATACAATAATGTTCTGGCAATAAAAACACAAAATGACCCATTATTTTGAAAGTACGAATTTTTTTTAATAGGGAAGTCTCAGATTTTAGGATGAAATCTGGGGACACCAGTCGGCTCCGTCTCTGGACAACATTTTTGTCTGTCAGAATGACAAGGGAAAAGATGAGATCCTATCATCTCTAGTTTTGTATCTTTTCTTTTGGGCACAGAGTCAGACAAAAAAAAAACAACACAACATAAAAACAAAACAAAGAAATACAAACAAAGTTTTATTTATGTATATATAGGTTTTACCCTGCTTTTCATGTCCAGAACAGCTTCAAGTGTTGTCTGTTAAAAGGTAACCATAATATTGGCCTGTCTTCTAATGCAAATTCAATTCCATCCATGTAGGAAAGGAAGAAAGTGTCCATTCTTGGCAGCTCTTTTGATCACGAAGGGCCCTTTCCAGAGTGAATCAGATTTGTCATGCATGCCCTTCTTTTTCATGTCTCTTGTCACACCAGAGTACCCAGTCTCTGATGCTCGAACTTCTTGTCTCTGGTCTTCTTGTCAAATACTTTGGGAAAGTCCTTATCAACTTCATCTAGTGGTGGCTCATCCTTTCTTCTCTCCATGGCAGGAAAGTCTGCATCAACTTGTTCCGTTCAAAGATTTACTAGCTGCATTTCTAAGGAAGGACTATCACCGTATTCTTTGTTCTTCTTCAGGTACTGATCATGCTTGTTGAACAGTCTCTACTAAGGAAACAAAACCCTCTGTGGTGAGTAAGTCTTCATCAACTTCCTCCGTACTTAGATTTATTTGCTGCATTTTTGAGGAAGAACTATCACCGTATTCTTTGTTCTTCTTCAGGTATTGATCATGCTTGTTAAAAGTCTCCACTAAGGAAACCAAACCCTTGGGGATTTTGTTACCTTTTGACTGAATTGCTCCACTAATGTCATCATAACATGGATCATCTTTTCCTATGATTGTTTGTTGTGGTGGTGATTTACTCCCTTCAACATGCAGACATGCAAATTTTTGTTTAGGGACTTTGGGGCGGTAGACCATCTCCACTTTATAGTTTCCTTGTCTGAATATGGACAGTGGTCTATCCAGATTCAATAGTGCAGTCGTGACTACCAAAGAATCTTCCTTGTCAGTTTTGATTTATTAGAATGAAGTCAATAGAGAAGGATACAAAATCGAATGTGGCAAAAAGTACTCTATCTTTGTAATGCTCCAGCTTATCTCTTTTGACTTGATTTTTCCCTTGAACATGCTTTACTAGAAGTTCAACATTTCCTTGGGCATTGAGGATTGTTACTCCTTTCTTTATGGCTTGCTCCATTCCAAGCAGACATTGCCTCATACTCTGTCGTATTATTGGTGTTCTCGAACATCAGCTTGTGGGAGTATGGGAATATCTCATGATCTGAGATATTAGTAGAACGTCGGCTCCTAATCCAAAATAACAACAACTGCCTTTAACTCCACCGTCTAAACCTTTTCCTCTTCTTCTAGTTCTGGCTTTGGTTGAAGTTCTAGTTCTGGAACATCTTTATCTATTTCCAAGAAATAGACCCCATGGTTAGATTCCTGAAAAAGAATCTAAGATCTAGGATCCTCAGATTTTGTCACCATGTACTTGGACTTCTTTTCTAGCTCCAGCTTCTGATTAATTCCTTTGATAGGAATATGAGCACAAGACCAATCCATCTTTACTTATCCTCCTAGCTCTTTGCAGAAGTTTCTGCTAAGCAACATTCCACTGTAGGAGACAGGAATATCTGCAACTAGAATTGTCATCTTTAATCTTTTGTCAGGAAAAGCTGCCAGAACAGCTTGTGCATCTTTGATTCGTCTGATTAAAGGGATTTGTCTCTCCATGGAGTAGCACCTTTTTATGGTCCTTTTTAAGGTAAGCCCAAGAGCTCCACAACTTTAGCTTAGAATGATATTGTCAGAAGCACCCGAATCTAGAATGCAATTTTGCTTAACTTGAAACCATTAAGCAATAAGGAGACATAGAAAGGTTCTACTCTTTCAGAAGATAATGAGGGTTTAACAACTGTAGTGTTGTTTTGGGGGGGAGTATCCTTGGGCTTAGGAAAAATGGCATTTGATGTATTGGATTGTCCTGGATGATTGTACATATTTGACTAGCCTATTTAACTGCTCAGGAAAGGCTCTTAAGTATTTAGCTTCTGACATTTGAACTCTGGTTTTCTTAACATGATCAATAATGTCAAAAGAAGAAATAGATTCAGATACCTGAGCCGCTTTCTATGGTTGAGATGAAGAACTCGCATGCTTACTTCTGGGAGCTAAAGTAGAAGGAAAAGGGATGCCCCTTCCTTACTCATCTGCTAATGCTTCAGCTTGGAAAGTTTGCGAAACTCTTGTAAGTACTACATATGCATGACCATGATCATATTATGGAAATTTCCTCATACTCATGTTCAAATTTTTAGTTTAGGTAATTAATGTTGGAGTCGCCAGCAGGACCTACAAAATCATCATTCTCAAATTGATCTGTGTCATCTTCCTGGTCTTCTTCATTCATATCCACATTGTTTCTGGGAGCAGCTTCAATAGCTAATCTTTGGGAACCAGCAATGCGGTTCCGGTTGTTTTTGTTGTTGAAATTCCAAGAAGGGGTAGTATTGTTGCCTTGAGCCATTTGTTTTTTTATCTGCGACATCTCATTTGCTAACTTTTGCAGCAATGACTCAGATGTAGTAGCAGAAGATGAACTTTCAGCTCTAGAAGTGTTGAACTTTATCTTTTCAGCCATGATGAGGTCGTCTTTAATTTCAACTGCCATGTTTTGAGTTGCTAACAAGTCAGCAGGACATGCTCTTCACAATTGATAGCTTACTTCAGGAAGTAAAGCATTGATGAAGAATACCTTTTGATTCTCGTCATTCAAAGAAGAAAACACTAGAATTTTATACAGTAATCTTTGGAAATTTGTAATAAAATCCCATGTGTGCTCATTATGGCTCCTTCTTCAACTAAGTGAGCTGAGTAATCAATGTACTGGAATCTTCATTTGCCTTGAATATTTTTAGGAATGCATCCTGCATAGTAGCCCAGTTGGTTATGGTACCAGGAGCTAGCCGGTAGAACCATTCTCCAGTCAAGTCATGTAGAGTCTCTCTGAAGAGTTTGATAGATACATCTTCATGTTCAACTTGCAAGCACTCCACAGGATATGAAAAATTTAGCCAAGTGGTCATCTGGATTCTGCTTGACATCTCCAAATAATTTTGGAAAATTCTTTCTCGTCCCTTTAGGTAGATCATGCATATGAGGAGTCAGATTCAGAGGTCCAAAGGTTGCACCCCATGAAAAGGTGTTGCATGGGCAAGTAACAAATTGATTTTGCATCATGAAAGGAGCACAATCTTCTCCTTGTGTAGACTTGGTGAATAATTCTAGCTGCCGAATTATGCTAAAGACGATCTAGATCTGGATGAGTGTGCACTCTCCTTCCTGGTGAAAGATTGGATCTACGGATTTTAACTTGAGGACGATGATTGAAGTTGAATTACTCCTACAATAATAAATAAATGATCCATCCTTCCTTGTGCCTTCACAGATCGGGTGAATGGACGTTCAGCCAAGTTGAGATTTGTATGGAAAACACTCATCGGGTGATCTGGATGAGTGTGCACTCTCCTTCCTGGTGAGAGACTGGATCTGTCGGCTTTTAACTTAAGGAGGATGATTGAAGTTGAATTGCTCCTACAATCTGAATAAATGATCTATCCTTCCTTGTGCCTTCACAGATCGGGTGAATGGATGTTCAGCCAAGTTGAGATAAGTTTTGATCTACAAAGATAATTGTTCCCCAGTAGAGTCACAAAAACTTGTTAGCTAGATTTTCTTCATAACTGAAAACCTAGGCAGTCATGAGAAAAATCTCCCTCATTTAGTAGTGAGTCTCCCATGTCAGATTTGTCAATAAAATATGCTAGTATCTATATGGGGTTTTACTTTAACTATTCAGCTCATGAACCATAGCTGTATAGTTCTGCAGCAAGTAAGCAAATATTTAAGAAAGTAAATATTTATAGAAGAAGGGAATAATAAAACACAGGGAAGAAATAGGAAAGATGTGTAACCCAATCAATAAATAATAGAGTTGATTGCATGCACATACAAGAAACCAATAGATATCAACACACAGAATTATAAGCAAAGGCAACTCTAGATCTAGATCTAAAATAACACAAAGTTTGTTAGAAGATCTAAAATAGAAAGCTAAAAACAAAATACACCATGACACAAAGTTCTCTGGAAATCTATTCCTTTATATTCCTTTGCTTCAAGTGGCTCTCAGGGGTTTCAGCACAAATTCTAGAACACAAGAATGTTGCTTACAAATTCTAATCCTTTAACCCGTAGGTTCTTCCTCTACTTATAGCATGTAGAACGGAAATTACAAATAGGAAGCTTTTAGTTGAACTGGCAAATGTGGAAGTTGGAAAGGAAACAACTGGCAATCTCCCTCCTCGAATTTATCTTTGCATTACATGCATGATTTGCAACTGAACATAGAACCTTCTATGTCTGGCACATATTTCCAAGTAGTTTCCTTCTTCAAGTAATGGCTTTTAAACCAATCACTTAAGTTTTATAATTTAATTGATCGCTCAATCACTTTGTAGGAGGAAATAAGAGAAAGAAGAAGAAAGAGGAAAGCTTCAGTCTTGTCCTTTTTCATATTCTGCATGCAACTGATTCTTTTACCTTTGATTCTCACCAAACTGGATCTGGAAGCAGCTAGATCTTGAAGCGGCTGGATCTGGAATAAAGTGACTGTGATTTGCTTTAAGCTTTTGCAGTTCTTCTCTAGTACATGCATCAGTGCAACATTTTTCGTAAATAACTCATCATTTTTATTTTTAATTGCATATGAGAAATTAAAAATTATGGAAAGCACTCCGGGTGAATGCAAATTCAATGAAGACTTCAACTAGAAGATTGGGAGAACATGCACAAGATCCTAGAAGGAATTCTCCATGCACTGACTTCTACACGGGTTGCGTCAGAAACAAGAGGATGAATTTTTACCAAAAGCCTTTGCAATTATGAGATTTGGATCTGGATTTGGATCTAGATCTAGGCCTATTGACTTCAGCAAATCTAGAAGTAATGCATGACTCTGCTAAGATTTATTTTTCATCCCTCTTTGCCATGGTTGTGTCTATCTTTGTCTGAACAATTCTTTTTCTCCTTATTCGGCAAAAATTCTTCAAAACTGGTGCAGATCTGGATAATTCTTCAGATTTGGAGATATGTTCAATGTATTGGACATTTATTTAAGCTCCCTTTCTCTTATAAAAGCACCTGTAATGAATTTCTGTAATAAATTTAGACAAAGATGGAAACTGAAACATGAACAGTGGATTTTAATCATAAAAATATGCATAATTCAAGCTTGCTGCCCTAAAATTTGATGTTTTATTTGCATGCAAAACAAGCATGAATTTTACCAACTTCACCTCAGCACTTGTATCACTTATGTAGACAATTATCCAGACATAAATCAACCTCCTTCAACCTATGTGCCAAAATTGGAAGCTTCCAGCATTAATTACACCTTCTTTTGAGCAAAATTCCTCTCCAAATAGGGTGCACTTTTTGTCTGGGTTTCACTTCTCTGCTTTTGAATTAATTAATTCATACTTATGGCAGCCGCTACTTATATAATCCTCATAATTCTATAATTAATTAATGCCTCTCCTATTCCTGGCAATTAATTAATTATTTAATAAGCTTTATTCTTCAAATGGGGTGCCTATTTTGTGCATGCTCATGGCTGCCATTAAATAAATTAAATTTATTTAAGTTTAGCCTTCTGCTTCCAGTTAACATATGCCTCACAGTATTCTTTGACCTTAGCCACTAAAAATAGGAATTAATTAAATCATTTAATACTTTAAAAAAGTATTATTTCTCTCCCAAATGGGGTGTACTTGTTGACATGAAGGGGCTACATTAAATAAATAATATTTATTTAATTTGAGAATGTCTAATTCCAACTTCTTTTGTCCACTTTCCTTTTTTGACTTTTCCACAAGCCTGGGCACCAAAATTGGAGAAGAAATTAATTAAATTAATTAATTTAAGGTTGTCTTTCTTTCCCTAAAGGGGTCACTCTTTTTGGCATAAGGAATTTCTATTTTTAAAAGTCAATTGACAATGGGATTATTTACCCTGCAAGGCAGCTCCAAAAATCCCATGATTCACTTAAGTTGTTTGAATTTCACAATGGGATTATTTACCCTGCAAGGTAGGTAATAAAATCCCATCAATGTCTTTCTTTTATTTCACAATGAGAATTTTTACCCTGAAAGGTAGGTAAGAAATTCCTGCCTACCTATTGCCTCTAATTTTCTCATTGTGACTTAAGTGGTGTTCTTCCATGGGAAAAAGTACCATGCTAGGTAGGTACAAATTTTTCATCTGCCTGCTACTTCCAAAAATCCCATGATCCACCTCAAACCCTCTTTTTCCAAAAATGCGGTCAACCTAGAAGAAGTTTTTGGTGCACGACTTTGTCTTTTCCAAGAGAACCAAACCTCCGATGGTGAATTCCTTCTGGCACAACGTGCATAGGTGATCTCCAGATACTCCAGGCTGAGAATTAGGCCAAACCGAGAAAGGAATTGATCCAGAGAAATTTCACAGAAAACAAAATGGGAAAACACAAAAAAACACAAAATGTTGCCAGAAGTTACAAATAAATTCTAAGATTCATTCCTGGTTAAAACCCTACTGGTATATGGGAATAATGACATGTACGATCACAACAGGGTTAAACCAAAGCACAATTTTCCTCAAACGGGGCTCAAAATAATTAAATACAAATTTCCCGCAGGAAAATCCCAACGAAGGAATATAACAATTTTGGGCATCTGGGTATTTGGTGAAAATGGCTAATATGGCTCCTTGGGAATATCTTGACACAATACATGAACTTTCTAGCAATAAAAACACAAAACAACCCATTATTTTAAAAGTATGATTTCTTTTTAATAGGGTAGTCTCATATTTCAGGATGAAATCTGGGGACACTAATATCTCTAAAGTACCAGTGTTCACACCTTTAACTTTTTTGAATGGAAATCTAAAATTATATTGGTTTTGCGAAGTAAAGGGTTATACCATGTCATCATGGGGTTAAAGACCGGGCCTAATGATGAACCCAAAAAATCTAAGTGGTTCAACCATTGTGATGAAGCCTTAGGTCTTCTCTATATGTCTGTCTCTCCCGAATTACTCTTCCCCATCGAAACTTCCTTGACACCTGATAAAGCGTGGAAAGCACTCGATAATATGTTTGGAAAAAAAAAGATGACATGAAAGTGCATGAGTTAGAGAACGAACTACTAGGATTAAATCCTAGTGACTTTGAAAACTTACAGACTTTCTTCTCAAATTTTGTCCACACTAGACTGCTTCTAAAGGAATGTAAAGTGGAAAAGAAAGACTCTCAATTGATCTTGACAATTCTTTCTAAACTAGGTCTTGAATACTTTGTCTTCATTTCATCCTTCCACACCATGACAAGTGCCTTGGGTAGTGCTTGGACAATTCCCTCCTTTGATAGTTTTTCGTCCCAACTCATTCGAGAACAGGACAAACTCATTCAAATGGGGACTCTAAAATGCAAGTCACATGCCCTTGTGGAAAATAAGGGCAAGAAAAATGAAAATAAGAAAGAAACTAAGGACCAACCTAAGAAAGAAACCAAGACCAACCAATCCCCAACTAATCCCAACACTAACACTTTGACTTCCAGGCCTAAAGCGAAGAAGGAAAATTTTAAATGCTCCTATTATAAGAAATATGGCCACGATGAGCATCATTGTTTTCGGAAACAAATTGATCACTTAACTCATTTACTTGAGAAACATAAAATAAGTGTTCCTGAATCTGTTAAACAAAATGCTTAGAAGGGCGAGTCTTCTAATGCAAAGGAGTCTATAAATGAAAAGAAGAAAGGTAAGGCCCTCGTAGCTAGATTAGCTCCATCATCAACTTGGATTATTGATTCCGGTTCCTCACACCACATGGATTCTTTAAAGGTTGAATTCTCTAGCATTGAACCATGTGGCATGTCCCAAATCACGTTGGGTGATGACACTCATGTGTCATTTTTTGGTAGAGATAGAAGGTGGAACATTTAACCAAGTGTTGAGTGTTCTCAATCTCTCTACCAATGTCCTATCGATTTACCAAATCACCCACCTTAGTGAAGGATTGCGAGTGGAATTTGGTCCTAACTCAGTGATTATTCATGAGCTTAACTCTAACTACACTATGGCTGAGGGAAAGGTGGATCATCATTCACGGTTGTATACCTTTTCTTACTTCTCTTCGGATTTGATGCCCGATGCCTTTCTCACTCATGCAAATAAGGTTAGCAAGCTATGGCATGAGAATTTTGGGAATTTTTAATTATCCTTACCTTGAACAATTGAGCCAAAATGAAATGGTCAATGAGTTACCCCGAGTTAAGTTTTCTAAAGGTCTTTGTGAGGCTTACACCCTCGAAAAACACCTTGAAAAAAACTTTGATAAGGGAAAATCTTGAAGAGCTACTCGTACCTTGGATCTTGTTCATAGTGATGTTTCTAGCCCCTTTCCATCTCCTTCTTTCACTAGATCTCTATATATACTAACCTTCATTGATGACTTTTTTCATTATACTTGGGTATATTTTCTTAAGCTTAAGTCTGAAGTCTTTGAGCATTTTCAAAACTTTAAGGCTCTTGCTGAGAAACAAGCAAAACGGTCTGTCAAGGTTCTTTGAACCGACAATGGAGGTGAGTATGTGAGCAATAGGTTTAAGGATTTTTGCACTTCTAAGGGAATTGCTTTGCAGTGTACAGTTTTTTACATCCCTTCCAAAAATGGAGTTGCAGAAAGAAAGAACTGAACTCTAAAGGAGATGGCTACTTGTATGGTTCACTTGAAGTCCCTTCCTCTGTAGTATTCAGCTGAAGCAATGAATTACATTTATTACATTCAGAATCATGTTCCACACAAGGCAATAAGAGGGATGACACCCTTTGAATCCTAGTTTGGACACAAGCCTGATGTTGAGAACTTTCGAGTCTTAAGATCCAAGGCTATGGCTCGGACTCCCAAGAAGAAATGCAAGGCATTGGATCCACAATCCAAACCTTATATCCTTGTCGAGTATCCTGATGGCGTGAAGGGATATAAATTGTTGAACCCTACTACCCATGAGCTCTATATTGAGAGGAGTCTAAAGTTTGATGATTCATCCTTGACTTTGACTTCCACCAAGGTTCTTTTGCCCACTGGTTTAGATTTTGACTCGTTAGATGATGATGTTGTTGAGCGAGTTCCTCCTCTCCCTCCTCCTCCCAATTCTCAAACTTCTGAGATTTTTTATTCTGACAGTAGTGATGATGAGGACTATGTCCCTTCTCACTCAAGTGAAGAATCTTCCAAATCTGATCTTGAACCTTTGGGACCTCTTTGGGCTAGGAAAACTTTACATATTACTAGAGATTTAGTTAGAGATCCTTCAGATGAGAGACGTATGTGCTCGAGTTTCATTGGACCCCACTCCTTCTCCTCTGCTTATGATCCACCGTCTTTCTAGGAATCTTTTAGGATTCCTGAGTGGGATTCTGCCATGGATGCGGAGTATTCCTCACTCATAAAGAATGACACTTGGGATCTTACCCCTCTTCTAAAAGGAAGAAAATTCGTTCGGTGTAGGTGGATATATCAAAAAAAGTATGGATCCAATGGAGAATTCGAGAAGTATAAAGCGCGACTTGTAGCTAAGGGTTTCTCCTGGGTAGCTGGGGTTGATTACTTGGAAACCTTTGCTTCAGTTGTGAAGATGACTTCCATTTGACTGACCCTTTCCATCACTGCCACTAATAGATGGGAAGTCCACCAGAGTTTGGCATCCACTTTCTGTGGCCTACCATTATCTACTATGACAACATGAGCACTATCTCGATTTGTAGAAATCCATTTCAGCATCAGCGGATGAAGCACATTAAGATTCACATGCATTTCATATGGGAGCTGATACATGAAAACATCATCAACATACAATATGTTCAGATAGCTGATCAGGTTGCAGACATATTCACCAAGCCCTTCACTGAGGTGAAGTTTCTTCACTTGCGGTCTCTTCTTGGGGTGAGGTCTACTATAGCCACCGATCTTCTTCAAGCTATATAGTCCTCCTTATTCTCCTCTTCTTCTTTCTAGAAAGATGTTTTTTGTATATGGGCACCTTATCAGGCCTTTAGTTGTCAAACCCCATTGACACATCTTTCTTAGTTGTCTAGGGGAGTCTTATTTTCTGTTCTGGCTTACCATTACCTCTTCCTCAGCTTTAATGAAGGGGGGGTGTTGGTGTGTGTGACATGCCTAGTCATCATCCACATCACCTAGTGAGTCATCTCTCCTTGTGAGAGTCATAGGTCTTATGAAGTCAAATGAAAAGTGTCATATTCTATCATAGAATCTGTCATTGTCATTTGCGTCAGTGCGTCATAGGAGTTACATTCTTTATTTGGAATTGTAATTCCTCCTTTAGTGGCGTCATATGCATCAGTCATGTCATATGCGTCAGTGGCATCACTGATATTGTTTCCTTGTTTAGGCATGGGGGTTACACAGAACCCCTATTTGTACTTCCTTTTTTCGATCTATGAGCATGAGTAGACCTGTTTTTCTTACTTGTATTTTCTTTCCATTAATTTGAATCTTGCTTATTGCGTTGGGGCTTAATGTTACCATCAGAGTGCAGGGAGTGTAGAGTGTATTTAAATCTCAATAAATGTATTTTCGTTATACAAGAGGGTAAGTTGCTAGGGAATGTGGTATCTTCCGAAGTACTATCCATTCATTCCGCTAGAATACAGTCAATATTGTCCCTATCTCTTCCAAGACACAAGAAAGGACTTCAGATTTTTCTTGGTACAATAAATTTTGTGCAAATATTCATCCCTCAATTTGTAGCCCTAGAAAAACCATTAGCAACCATGTTGAAGATAAATATGACTTTCTCATGGACAAAGGAAGGGAAGGAGATTTTTAATTCCATTAAGGAAACCATTTCTCAAGCACATAGGGTTGGTGAATCTAAGGATTGACATGGATTTCATTCTCTATTCCTTTTTCGGTTAAGAAATTATTTCTAGGATTCTCACTCAGCAAAATAATGAATCAATGGAACAACCAATTTCCTTCTTTAGCAAGTCCCTAAAGGATTACAAGGTAAATTTTTCATTTGTTGAGAAATAGGTTTTTGATGTTATTCAGGATTTGAAGAAATTAAAACACATGTTGTCTAATAAAAATATACATTTGATGGTGTATCATCCCAGAGTTAAAGATTTTTTGCTAAAAAGATCTATGTGAATGAGAAACATGTCAGATGGGTCACTAAAGTGATGGAATACGATGTACACATTAAGGTCACTAAGCTCATTAGGGGTAAAGGTCTATGTCAACAGTTAGCTGTAGATTTGGAGTCAAAGGAAGAAGAAGACACATTGTTCCTTAATGAACCTCATGATGATAAACAGATTGATTAGTTTTCAAAGATGAAAGTTTTTCTCCTTTCAGGAGAATACCCTGCAAGCATGGACAAAGCTCAAAGACAAATTTTATGTCTTAGTATATTCCTTATGTTATGGTGGATAATGTTCTCTTTCAAAGGGATTTGAATGGTGTTCTTCTTTAGTGCATAGGATCGGAACAAGTAAATAAGGTACTAGAAGAATTTCACAATGGTCTATCAAGAGGGCATTACTCTACACGGACAACTTCTACAGAGATCATGAGAGCTAGTTACTATTGGTTGGATTTATTCAAACATACCCATTTTTGGGTAAGAAAATGTAAGGAATGTGATTTCTTTGCATGAAAGAAGAGATTGGAATCCCTGCGTCTTCACCCAATTCAAGTCAACCAAACCTTTTTCCAGTGGGGTTGGATTTGATCAGAATGATTAATCCTCCATCAAGTGATGGACACAAATGGGTCCTGACCGTGATTGATTACTTCACTCGTTGGATGGAAGTCGTGGCACTTAAGGAGGGAAACGAAAAAGATGTTGTTGATTTTCTAGAGGGGATAATGACAAGGTTTAGTGTCCCATTTACGGTAATTTTGGACAATGCAATTGCATTTCTTAGATTGAAATTGACAAAATAAGCTGTAAAAAATGGAGTGTATCTCAAAACTTCATCAAATTACTACCCACAAGGAAATGGATTATATGAGTCCAGTAACAAGAATTTCATATGTATCATCAAGCATATAATGGAAACCAATAGGAGAACTTAGGACACTCATCTCAAAACTGCCCTATGGGCAGATTGAATTATGCCCAAAAGGGCTATTGGGAATTCACCTTTTATGTTGGTATATGGAAGAGAAGCAAAGCTCTCGTTATCTCTGGAGCTTCCTTCTTTGGAATTGGCACATCAACTAGAGCTTATGGAAAATGATGAAATGATAGTCAAGTATGCTAAAATAATGGAGTTAGAAGAAATGAGGAACAAGGCAGTGAAGACTCTATAACAACACCAATATCAAGTTAAAAGATATTTTGAAAAACATCCTTCTAACAGGGAGGTCCATGAAGGATATTTGGTTCTCAAATGGGATGTTGATAGGGACAAGCCTAGTAATCATGCTAAGTTTGATTCCCTTTAGAGTGGACCATACATTATCACAAGTTGTAAGAAATCAAATTCATTTTTCTTATCTAGGCTTAATGGAGAAGAACTTCCCATTCATGTGAATGGGATACATCTCAAAGCTTGTTTTTGAGAAACTTATCACTATGTACAATTTTTTTTCTTTTATTTCCTCCAAGTGCTTTGCACATTGTTTTGTCTTCTTTCTCGGTTATTTTTTTCATTTTAATGTGTGCTCTCAGCATTTTCATTTAGGAATCTCTTGCGCAATGGTTTTCACAAGGCTAATGGCCTAATGCTTAGCAGGAAATAATTCCCTGGATGTCACCAAAAATGTTAACTTTTAAGTTGCCTTCAATGGGAATGTGGTTTCAAAAAAATTCAAATTTTCTGCCATCTCACAAAAAATTTCTTGCTTGAAGTTTTTTTGAGGAATTGGGATTTTTCCAAACTCTAAAGTCTGAAATTCAGGTTTCAGATTTTAGAGTTCTCTTATTCAAGGTTTTTCATTATTTGTAAGAAGGGAATTTTCTCAAACTTTTGAAGTCTGAAACTCCAAAGTCCTGAAATTTTGAAACTTCAGGTTTTCGGGTTTCAGAGTTTTCCTTAGCATTTTTTCATTTGTTTTCATATTTTACTTTCGAACTCTGAAATTTCGAAGTTATGAAATTTTAGAACTTCGGCCTTTTGGGGTTTGGGGTTTCATTTCACACCCAGGGATACTTTCATCTAAATACTTCCAAAGTCCAAAAGTTTGAGTTCCGAAATTTTGGAACTTCGGCCTTTCAAGTTTCTGGTTTCGGGTTTCGTATTGAAACTATCACACTTACATTTCATATTTTGGGCTTTCTGAGGAACATTTAGTTTCCATCTACCCCACACATGTCGGCATCTGGGCATTATATAAACCTATATTTTCACCCATCATTTTTACCTGACTTTTGCTCGGACACCCTAATTTTTACTGCGCCATATTACCTTAAGGCATCATTTTCAAGGTAATGTTTTGAGTTTATTTAATATTTTTGGTTTAGATTGACTATGGTTTTTATTTTCTATCATCCTTTTCTTTCCATTCTTTCTCTTCTTGCTCAAACATGGAAGCCACTATTGTTTTCTGTTTATTTTTAGTCTTTTCAAACATGTCATCCGGAATTTTTATTCAATTTTGCAAAAAAGCGTAAAACCCCATCAAATTCAAGGGTTGTGAAAAAATTTCCTCTCATTTCTTTGGAATTATTAGCTTTCGAAATTCACCATTTCAAGATTTTGGAAGCACCATTTTGTGAGTTACCTTTTCGGGATTTCGGAGGTTGCTATTTCAGACTTTCGGAACCAAGGCTTTTGGACTTCCAAAATTATTCAGATTTCAGGTTTCAGAGTTGGATTGTTTTCGGACTTTCAAGTTTCAGAGTTGGATTGATTTCAGACTTTCAGGTTTCAGAGTTGGATTTCATTTGGACTTTCGGGTTTTAGAGTTGGATTGTTTTCAGACTTTTGTGCTTCGATTTTTCAAAGTTTTTAAGAGGTTGTTAACAAATTTTCAAGGTTCAATCGGATTTCAAACCACGAATTCATGTCAATCTCTTCATCAAAATTCAAGGGAAAGATGAATTATACATTCTTATGAGTCTCTCCTCATACTTGTTTATCGTTAGATGTAGGAAACATCGAAGACACCAATTTGGGACAGGTGGACATGACAGATTTTTGGGGGAGACTAAAGGCTCCAAAGAAAAAAACCTAGATACAATCTATTTTTGAGAGTGGGATTTCTCTCGCAGCCACCTTTCCTGCATCCACGCATTGCCCAAATTTTTTTTAATTGTGGAATCTCATTTCAATAAAGAAACTAAGTCTGTCAAGGATGATGATGGCTATATTGTAATCAGATTGAATGCTGATTTTTTTGAATATTTATTCAAACTTCCAGATTTTGAGGAATATGCAACAATTTATCGTGAGATGGAAGTCGAACACTGGGATAAAGAGTATGAATTATATACAAAATTCATCATGAAAATTTACTTAGTTAAGGGTACTGCTAAGCTCCCTAAAACATTATTCCGCTTGGACTTTATCCAGGAGGTCAATGACCTTATTATTCTCTTCAGAATATTTTTAGGTCTTGTTTCAGCGAAAGAATTTCACAAGTGTATGCTCTTACATATCGCCACCATAAAAAATAATGAGTTCATACGATGGGGGGAGCATATTATTACTTCAATATGTCATCAATTGAAAACTAATTTGGTTTAAAAATAATTTTTCATGACTTTTTCCCTTATCTATGTAGCAGTTGTTGTGGGAGACTATACTGGATTGAACCCCAAAGGTGTTAGAAGCACATCTCAAATATATACGTTTTATCCTCGGCTCACTATGGAGGAGGTAAGTAAGCATTTCAAGAGAGTAAATGGTACATTATTTGTTGTTATTTTATATCATTTTGATAAAGATTTTTACAATCACATAATATCTGATGAGTCCTTTCAGGAAGTAAGGGAATGGGGAGCCATATATCTTCAGTTTATGACTTTTACATATATCAGGGTTCCAAGGTTTTCAAGTGCTTCAAATAAGTTACCAAGATGTCAAACTGATAAATGGGTCCTGTTAGAATTGGTTCACCAATTACTTGATTATCATAAGATTCAGAATAAGTGACACAAATCAGGAGTCCATTTTCTTATTTCAATTGGAAGGTATACTTGTGCTAGTATAAATAAAGCCAATAACGTAGATGAAGAAATGTCTGAGGTCACTTTGTGGACTTTTCATCCTAGGACCAACTTTGATTATTGGGGAAAATTTAGTGAAATAGGGTTGGAAAGCTTAATGTGCCACAGTTAGAAGACATCTAGATCCACTGTCAAGATGAAGTCATCATTATACAACAAGAATTCAAAAGATCAAATTTGAAAGAGGTTAAACAATATGGTATTACAGATGTTATAGATGACATTGAAGATGATGATGAGGTACTTGACCCAATTTATAGGATTGATAATATTGCTAATCAACTGTTGCCTTGGATTGATTGGTATCAGGAAGAATGTTCTAACACAAAGGAAAGGGTGGGGCCCATTTTGCAAAGGACATATGATCGGTTGGCTACTATGGGTATTTCACCTAAGGATTAACCTATAAAGGATGTTCAAGTTCAGACAACATTAAGCCTTCGCACATCTTTGAAGAGAAAAACTTCCACTCAAAAGACTACCATAACTCTAAGAAATATTTCCTTTATAGTAGGAGGTTCTTCTTCTAAGGTTTCTATTGCTAAGGTTGTGCCCCCAAAAATACAAGTGTCTGACGTTATTGATGTTAGTTCTTCTTCGTTTGAGTCTCAATATTTGCTTCAAACTCCTTAATTTCCATTGTCCCTACCTATGGCTCCTCCTCTTCCATTATCATCTCTCATTCTATCTTCCATTTCCACTTTTCCATCTCCTTTAATGGCCCAGGTTTTCTCATCCCCACCCATTCTCTCAGTTGGAGAGATGATTATTTACCCACATTCTACTCCACCTTCTCATCAGATTCCTCTTTCTTTTGTTCCCATTTCATCCACTCTTGGTGTTATTCTAACACCTAAGCCTTCTATCGTTACCACCTCCATTCCATCTTATACCACTACCACTAGTGCCATGATTTTATCCAATACCCCAGTTTTGACTTCATTAATGACATCTTCATCTGCATCTACCATACATGCTTGGCTATATCACCAAACCCCAAAGTAAAAGAAAAAGGTGCCCCTCATGGATGTAATTGACTTAAGTGTGATAGAACCAACCCTGACAAGACAAGACAAATGACCACAAATTATCTCTAACTTATCAAGAAATCAGTCAGGCTAAAGGTTCGTGGAGATAGCTACCCCCATGGAAGGAAAAACCAAAGAAACTACTATTGTACCAGATTATCACATTTCTAGGTTTTCACTAGAAAAAAAACACATGAAGGGGTAAAACAAGATGTGAAAATGGCTCTGGGAATTTTTTTGAAAAAATATGAAAAGGATAAGGCTTCAAAGGATGAGTTAAATACAAAGGTTCAGCATCTCACTGCTCTTCTAAAGAAAGTAACACAACCCACTTTGCCTATTGATCCTTCAACTAAAACTACTCTGACAATTTCTTCCATCTTGGATAATATTTCATATCATGAAATTGAGAAGATAGGTCAGAAGGGAAGATCGGTGGATGGGTGGATTGAATGCATACTTTAAGAATTAAATCCATTTATTAGAATAGTTGTAGAGTTATATGATGAATTGAATACTGAGAAATGTTCCATAAGGAAACTAGATGTATCCCTATCTGAAAAAAGAAACAATTTGGGTCTAAAATTTTCTTACCTAGGAAGAAAACAAAAGTATTGATACAGGTCTACTCTTCCAAGAATTTTTGGTGAGTATTTCCTATAATTTTTTTGAATTTCAAAAGGTCGTGCAATTCAGGTCACATGTGTTACAAGATTTGATTAAAAAATTGGATGAAAAGCGGGTTGAAATAATAAATGCATTGAGTGATATTTCAGAATAATTTGAGGAGATCCATTGTATTTTCTTCAATGAGAACATTGACACCCTTCCAATTGATCAAGTGAAGACCAATTTCAGAATTTTTGTAAAGCAAGATGATGAAATTACAAAAACCTTCGACATTAATTTAATCTATATACTTGTTTCATACAAGAATTTCATAAATCGGATAAAGAAAGCTATAAGAAAGTTGAAAAGGTTTTCCAACCAAGGTTGCAAGGGAAGTGGATACAACAGATGTTGTAAGTCAGTACACAAGCAAACCTGAAGTGGAAGAAATACACGAAATTGTGAAGTGCATGATGAAATTTAAGCAACTTATGGCTGCGAGAAAGGAGTGTCGAGATAAAGATGAACATGAAGTAGATATTGTAGGGCCAATTTGAGCTTAACAATCATTATTGAATAGGCTCTGGGTTCTTGGTTGTTCAAAGGTCACAAGGTTGACTTAGTCAAACTTTTGAAATTACTTTGCTATTTCTTATGGGAGCCTATTCCCTTAAACTTAAATACATTATATTTTTTGTAATTAGTTATCTAAAGGTGGGGTTGTAATGGCCAGCCTCTTGAAATTATTTATATATTAGAGGTGTTACGCAATGGTATGACTTTTAGATTTGGTGAGAATTTCATCTTGATAGAGTTTTCAAGATACTTTGAGCCTTTTGATAATATCCAAAATGATATTTTTCTATGGAATGTATGGTGTATTGTGCTCCAATTGATTCATCTCTAATTTGTGAATGTTTAATTCCTTGATATAGATTGATTTATCTATCATTATATCAGTTATTTTTCTTTAATCTTGAGGAATGTGACATAGAACCTTTGTGTTTCAGATATGGGAATTTATTCCCTTTCTGTTATCAAAGTGAATTATACTTATCAGTCAAAGATTAGAGAGAATCACATGAAATGTGCATATAATTGATTTTTGTGATATGTTAATTATGTTGTTGAATGAATCTATTTGTTTAGTTTAAAACTTGGTGCATCACCTTATTTAAATTTTTATTGTTGTTTATCTCTAAAATTAATCCAAAAGACTGAGTAGATTAGGATATTTCTAAGTGTTTTAGCTTTGCACTTTTATCAAAGATCAGGTACTCTAGGTTAAAAAGGAATTTGGCCTTCTCCAGAGGTTGATCCCAAGACAACAAGGTCCCACACCTTGGGGATGTTCTAACTTTACATAGGATCACTCAACAATTCAGTGGGTGCGCGATCCGTGTGAAAATAGTTTTTGCACGCCTGGTGCGACAGAGTTGGTACTTCTCTTCATACTTGCATGAATCAAAGTACCTGACAACTCCATTTCTCTAGATTTCAAATATCAGTGTGTTAACTTATGCAAAGAATTCAAACAAGATCTTCTTCAAGATGAGAAGGAAATTATCAACATATTGAGTTATCCTTATCTCCTCCAAGAAGAAGAAGAAGAGGCATTTCAACATCACCAGTTACAGCGTCACCACATAGAGGTCATTTCACTCCTCCTTACGGAAGGTTCCCTCCACCTAGGAACAATCAAACTCTTGTTAGAATGGGGAGGAACTAATTGTTTCCTTCATTCAATGCAAACATCCCTCTTTTATTAGCCCAACGTGATTCTATACATGTTGCTGCACTCAAAAGTCTACCCTTTTACACAGGGGAAACTCATATTACTCTTTTGGAACATATTCTTGATGTGGACAACAATTACATAATAAATAATGTTACCCAAGACAAAATTACAGTCATACTCCTTGTTACTTTCTTCAAGGGAAAATCACTTTTGCGGTTTTGTGGGTTAGAGGCTGGTACTATAACCACTTGGGACGAATTGGGGGATCAATATAAAAAAACAAAGAAAAAACAAAAGCTCCATGGGAGTTGCCTCAAAATTCCATGGCCTCCTCTCTCCCTGACCTATAAAACAAAGTAGTTAAAATGATAAGAATATGGTAAATAAAGGAACAAAAAGGTTCTATAAGAACTTTTAGGGCTTAAAGTGAAACCCTAAGATCTAAGGGCTCATAGTGAGTCAATCTAAGGGTGGATGTTTAATCCTACAAATTAAAGTGGTTTCAATTTTATGGGAATGGGTTGGAATTAAATTGAATGGGTTAATTGGTAAATGGGGCCACTTAGAACAATAGGGAATTATAATAGTGGTAACTCCTCTTTTCTGGACCAACAATCAAATAAATGACATATGATCATATGTTAAATAGATTATATTGGGCACGCATATTTTAGGTTATGACCCTAGAGAATTAAATTAATTAAAGATAAAAATTATTAGTTAATTTAATGTTATATGGTGCATGTGTAGAAATTATGAACAGGAAATTAAATTAAACATAGTTAATGTTATTCCCTTGTAACCATTTTTAAACAAAAAAAATATTCCGTAATTTTAACATAAGTAATTAATGAGGATTGAATTTTTTTAGTGCATCAATTTGTATCGGTGTTACACTTGTTATCAGAGCCATGGGTTTAACACTTGAACCTTGTGCAATCATGAAACCTAGCACAACTTATACCTAGAACACATAACATTGCACGGTATTTTAAAACGTAGAAAATGTAGTAAACCAAAAAACCAAAACCTAGATGATGATGAACTGAATTTCACCTTGGTCAATATAGAAGGCACAAACTAGAAGATGGGTTCTTGCACATGGATTTAGATCTACCACCCCTAGATCATGCACTAGTCACTATTTTGCCATAGATACTATAGACATTACAAGATATCAATACCGATATATGGGGAGGATCAATAGGGGACGACCTTGCCAAAAGGATAGAGAGCCATCACATGAGGCCCAACACACTCCATGGCATAGTGAGAAGCATAGGGCAGATAAATCCAACATGGATTCAGCTAGAGTGGATTCAGCTAGAGGGGATTAACCTCAGAGGGGACATGAAGATAGGGCTACAAGAGATAGAGATAGATCTAGGATCCCTAGACTAAGGGATCATCATGTGGAGA